>CM037881.1:20848497-22048497 GCA_021292165.1 Shinisaurus crocodilurus
TGTAATAACTTGTCTCTAAATTTTTGAGGGACTGCTAGCTGCCTCTGTACTTCTACATCGCCTTCTGACTGCTTAGGCCACCATTCTCGGTATAACAGGTTGTTTAGCCAAGCAATCCTGTATCCCTCTGTGTGAGCCACCTGCCCTTGGTCAGCTTGGGTTCTGAAAAGCTGTAAACCTTCATCACTCTCTACAGCTTGTCTGAACTTGCTGTCAGGGGTCAATGGGGCTGTTTGGTAAATGTTTGAGACAGACTGGCTTCCCTCACGGTTAGTCATTGTGTATTCCCCTGTATCCCTCCTCTCTCACACAGAGCCTTCCTCTCTTGCCCTCTTCTCACTACTAAAATCTGGGCACCATCCCCCATCAAGTCTCGCCCAATTATGAGAGGAGTATCCTGGTCATCATTCACTCCCAGTTCGTGAATATACTCCTTTCCTCTCCACACCACTGTAGCTTTTCCTGGGGGAATTTTACATGGCTTGCCTTTCACGCCTCTTATTATTACTGTCTTCTCAGGGTTTACCCAATCATTTCTTATGAGGGAAGTTCTAGCTCCTGTATCTAAAAAAGCTAATACCTTCTCCTCATTCAAAGTCACAAACTCATAGAGATCAGAATCTAAGTCCTGATTTCCCTCAAGTTATACATGACAAAACTGTATTTTCTTGGCTTCTTCCACCTTTTCAGTTTTCAAGGAGACACTGGGACTTGTTTTTGCCTTATTTTTTCCACAGTTGCATTGTGTATGGTCCCACTTTAAACATTTAAAACACCTCTTATCCAGATCTTTATTAGTAGAAGTATAGGGTGCCTTATATGTGGTCTCACTCTTGGGCACCAGGCTTATTTGTGAGGCTTTTAACACTTCTTTTTTAAACTGCCCTTTAGATTCTCTTTTGGCAGCTGCCTCATAAGGGCCATTTTGGAACTCCTGGCCTGACCATCCCCCACAGTTCAGTGTCAGTCGATCAGCATAAACTGCCACCTCAGAAACGTTCTTAAACTTTTGGTCTTTTCAGCTGGTAATCTGAATAAAAATCGATCCCAAACCATCAACTCTCCCACTCCCTTCGCATCTCTAGTTCCCTCAGTGTCTATCCAGTTATTCCACAGGTTAGTCAAGTTTGCCCCCAGATCCATGTAAGATTTTCCCGCCTGGAGCTGACAAGCTCTAAATACCTTTCTAAAATGTTCAGGCCCTAACCTGAATCTCTGAAAGATTGCTTCTTTAAATATGTCATAAGTGATAGGATTATCTGTGGGCACAGTTTAGTATATCTCAGCCAGCTCAGCTTTAATTAAACTTGGAATATAACACATATATTACGCTTTTGGGAGCTCCCAGGCCTGAGCAGCTTTCTCAAAATTGCTTAGGTATAGCTCTGGATCATCTCCTGGGGTGAAAGGACTAAAGTCTTTTGGTGAAATCTTTCTAGTTCTTAAAGATTCACTCTCTCGACAGCCTTCCATTTCTCCTCATTTTGGATTCGTAGTTGTTCCAGTCTAATTCTCTCCATCTCAGTCTTCAATTCTCTTTCCTTCTGTTCATGCTCCCTTGCTTTCTCCTCAGCTTGTAATTTCATCTCCCTCCCTGCCCCTGGCTTCAAGTTCAAGCAGCCTTATCCTGTTTTGTTCCCTCATGACTTCTAAATGAGCAGGGTCCATAGCAGCCATAACTGGATTTTTGGCTACAGTCTCCTCAGGTTTCTTCCCCAGATTTTGTATTAGGGATGTTAGAAGTGACTTTGTTCAAGTCCTGTAAAAAGAAAGAGTTCTCTGGACAAGAAAATTGGTGAAAGCAAAGCACTTTTTATTGAATACAGTCTTGCAAGAGTGGGTGCGTTATGCAGGTAGGCACACCTTAACATTTAAGCAGCGTGTTTTTATTCCCTATGCCCGGCCGCAGGGTTCCTCCCTCATTCCCCCATTGGCTGGGTACTTTGAGGTTCACAGCCTATCCCGACCGCCTAAACAGAATACATTATTCCCCGCCCCTGTTTACAGTCCCTCCTCTTGTTGTGTTGTATCCCCTTACCCTAATTTCCTATTGGCTCTTCTACACATACCTTAACTTTATTTTAACTTTGACCTCTTACTCTCCCATCAGCAGACACCTCTTCTTTTGACACATTTGTATGCCTGGTCTGTGTTTCCAGAAACGGAGGATTCCTCATTTATCTGTTACCTACTTATTCAATGCCATCCCTGTCTAAGCATAATTTATCATCATCTACTAATCCCATGCCATCCTTATGACCCGGGCATTGAGTTCCTTACATATTTTAGCCTCATTTATCACTAGACTGGGGCCCCCATTCAGGGTGAGTTCTCTGGCTTCTTTTAATTTCTGTCCTTTGTATTTTACTTAATATAATTTGGGAAAGAAACATTCTCTAATTCTTACAATCCCTCCTCTTTTTCTTTTTACTCTTTTCTTTTCCAACACTTTAGTCAATTTCTTCCATCTTAATATAGTATGGTGGAGACGTTTCGTCTTCTAATACCATCATACTAGTATCGTAAGCTGGAGGAATCAGTGGCATTTTCTTAGATAGGGTGGTTTCAATAAGTCTTTGTGTTAGTCCTCGGACACAAGGGATAATACAACTTCCTAACGCTACTAAGACCTCCTACCACAATTAGGGAAGTAAACATTGAGACTGCTAAGGTTTTCCACTTCCCAAACCATGTTTCTAACCATCCTGTCAATGAAGTATTTATTCCTGAGTTCTCAGCAAGTTCTGCTGCCAGGGTATGGTATTGAGACCCTCTAGAGCTTTTGTTATTGTCCCATCAGGAGCAGTATTGTTGGGTATGAAGGTACAACACTGTCCTCCTAACATTACACAGACCCCACCTTTTTCTGCTAAAACCATGTCCAAAGTCATCCGATTTTCCCAAGCCATTCGACTGGTGGCATCCAATTGCTCCGCTATCCCTTTTATTGCATCTCGGGTATAATTTATGAATCTCTGTTGATTGTAAAAGATGTAATTAATCCAATCAACATTTTTATTTATGGTTGACTACCAAAAGAGAGCAGACTCAAATCCGGCAGCTATTTGATTTCGGGCTTTAAATTCATCGGGAACTCCTCGGGGCACCCCTATGGCATCAATATATATCCCTTTATCAAAGGATGTAACTAGTACATTCCTTTTGTTTCGACTATGCTATTCGGGTTTAACTTCCTTTTTGAAGGCCAGGGTGAATGGTACTGCTAATTGTATTATAGCACAAGTCCTAGTCCAATTGGCGGGTAAGGTTGGCCTTATAGACTTTCCCCCACAATACCACCATAAGTCAGCTCTGGCCACTTTCAAGTTAGAGTAATTCCCATTGCTTAATGTGATGTCTAATACCTCCTTACATGTGTTCAGTTCTCCCATTGGCCTGGCCAACCCCCCCACCTGTCGTGAGAAACAAGCAGTGTGATTGACGTGCCTAGTAGAGAATGTCGGAGGCATTCTTTCACTTTTGGACTTTAAAGCTGGGAACAATAGGGATAGAGACCTGCAAGTCTCATTTCCCCAAGCATCTTTATGCTGGAACAGAGCTATTATACAACTCATTTTCAGGGGGTCCTTGCTCCAACCCAGAGGAAAGGGAATTACTTGTGCTACAGGCCTTCCTGATGCACAGGCATAACAGTTACTTTTGTTCAAACTTTTAGCAGTATACTTCACCCATTCAACCCAGGTGTTCATGTCTCTATACCCTGTTTCTACTTTAAATGTTTGGCACAAATCTTTAATCTCAACTACTGTCACTACCTTCGGATCATTTAGAGGATCTTGGAAAGTTTTAACTTTGGGCATGACAGTTGCCTCTAAGGTTTGGTCGTTAGAATCTGACTTTTCTACTATTAATCTAAAACAGCATGCAACGGGATTAGTTCCAGAAACACTTATTCCCATGCCAAACGAAGTCTGATTTATTGAGAATTTGGTTGGCCGGCCACCAGAGGGATATTCATTCCAAGATGTTTGGATGATGGATACCCATACTGGATTGCAAGTCCCCTCTTTACAATCTGACCGAGTAGGACCTTTACGAATTGAAACCATACTTTTTATTCTAGAGTGAGGAGATGCTGCCGTCCATCCTTGGGATTTTGTGGTCCACAAGACTTCAGACCAGTAACGACAGGGCGTCCCTACACACATATATTTGTCTTGGGAACTCCACTGTCTCTGAGTGTTCAAATCTCCACAGTTCAACAAGCTGCAGGCATCGAATTTTACAACTTGAGTCTGACTACTTTCTCTAATTTTTATTACAAACGTAGTGGAGATGTTGCCAGCCAGAGATATCAGTATACCTATACAAATTAATCGGGCTGTCATGGTTACAATCTTTTTAAGGAACTGAAAGTTTCTAATCCTCTGTCAATTCTTTTGATGCGGAAATCCCAAAGAACTTGTGTTTATAGATATAACATATAGTTACTAACCCGCTAAGAATAAGAAAGATTACAAAGATTATTTCAGCTACAACTAATTCTCTAGCTTGCATTACATTGTATCCTCCACCCTGGGAACAAAGGGATTCCCCCTGGAGGGATCTCTCTGGGTGTGGATCCTATGTCTACAGTAATATTTCCTATTATTTGAGGTCTTCCACCTCGGGACTTCTTTTGCACAATTATCACCTTTTGTTGACCTTGGATTTGGACAGGTAAGGATCTAGTTTCTAGCACTAGTGGACTTGGCCCTCCCATTCACTACAGGTCTGCCCACAGTCCTTCTCCACAATACATGTACCCCTTTGTTTCTCCTTCCCAAGGATCAGAGGTTGTGTATGGGAGTTCCTCGTCTGTTCCGCTTTCGTCTGAATCGTCCAGATTTAGTAGTCCTCCCTTATTTGATCCAAATCTTGACTTACACTGCTTACATTCCAACTCATGGAAATTATTCAGCTGTGGGGGTAATTGGATCACCTGGTGGGCCCAACGCCTAATGCCTCGATTTTGAACTGCCAATTCGTTTTGTAACTCATATCCTTCTACTTCTCGGACACCGATTTTCCTAAGAAAAAACCACTCATGCCACTGTCCTTGAGTTCCTACCCGTCGGTATCTTATGACCCAAAACTGAACTGGCTCCCCAGTTCCTAATTTAGGTAATGCTAAGTCCCCTTTCTCTATCCTTAATTCCCAGAATGGACACAAAATTTCTTCCCAGATCACAGATGATCCTGGGCCTGTAGTCCAGCTGTCCACTAATGGACCTACTATTGTTGCATATCTTTCCTCTGGATCCCAATCCAGGTTGTTATCTGGTCCCGCATCCCACCCTGGTACAGAATCTCCTATGGTATTGTCCATCTAATGGGTAATTTTCTTAAGAACTATTTTCGTGGATGTTTGTGTTTTAATTACTGTCCAAGTGTTAGCATTTGGAGGTTCTTCCACAGGCCCTTTCACTTGCGTATAGTGAGTCCACCCTTTTTCAGCTGTCCGGACTGCGGTTTCTGTATTCAGGAGCGTTTGGAAAGGCCCCTCCCACTCCGGTTGGAGTTTGGCTTCTTTCCACGATTTGATCAACACCCACTGTCCTGGTTGTATATTGTGGACTGCGAATTCCAGGGGTGGCATTTGCGCTAGGAGTCCTTTCCTCCTAAGAAAAGATAAAGAAGACGACAGCCCAAGTATATACTGTTTTAAAAACCGATCTTTGGTCTCATATTGGGGCAATTCTCCAAGTTGACCCATGTATGGAAGACCAAACAGCATCTCATATGGGGATACTCCTATATCCTTCCGTGGGGCGGTCCTTATCCTTAACAAAGCGAGGGGCAAACATTTAGTCCAAGGTAATTTAGTTTCCAAAATCAATTTGCGCAAGGTGGCTTTTAACGTTTGATTCATTCTTTCCACTTTTCCAGAGGATGGAGGATGCCATGGTGTATGATAATCCCAACTAATTCCCACTCCCTCCATGATTCCTTTCAATACCTTGGAAGTAAAATGACTCCCCTGGTCTGAATCAATATGTTCCACTATTCCATACCTGGGCAAAATATGTTCCAGGATAATTTTACTTACTCCAGTTGCAGTGGCAGTTGACATTGGATATGCTTCTACCCAGTTGGTTAAATGATCTACTAAGACCAGTATGTATTTCAACCTGCCTACTGGAGGGAGTTCTGTAAAATCAACCTGGATACTTTGGAAAGGACACAATCCTGGCCTGCGCCCACCTGGTGGTTGCTTTCTTAACACCTTTTTATTGATTTTTCTGCAGATCATACACCGTTTGCAGATCTGCTTTGCTACTGTGTGTATCCCCATACACCCATATTCTCTAAGTACCAAATCACACATTGCTTGGACTCCCCAATGGCCCCCTTCATGTAAAATAGCCATAATTTCTCTCATTATTTGTTTGTTGACCATTTCTCTGCCATCGGGGAGTATCCATTTCCCCTCTTCTACTTCAGTTGCTCCTAATTCTTTGGACTCTCAGTGAATCCTTGTACGAGGACTCGCCATCGGAATTGTTGTTTTCTTCCAGTATTTGGATCCTCCCACTCAAAGGCAAACATATCTCTACTCTCCTCAGCCAAAGGACAGGTCCAAAATGCATCTTTAAGATCAATTACACTAAACCACCCATGTTCATGTGGAATTTTGCTTAAAAGAGTGTATGGGTTAGGCACTACAGGATGTCTGGTCTGAACTATTTGGTTCAACTTCCTTAGGTCCTGCACCAATCTGTAACTACCATCTGGTTTCTTTACTGGTAGTTAATAGGGGTGTTATAAGGTGACATGCAAGTTTCTAACAACCCATCTTGCACCAGAGTTCCTATGACTGGCTTCAAGCCCTTCCTTCCTTCCAATGGTAAAGGATACTGTTTCTGACATACTACCTCACCTTCCCTTTTTAACTTTATTTTTAATGGAGGTATATCTAAAATTCCTCTATTCCCCTCTTTGACCCATACTTCGGGGTTTATCTCTTTGATATCTTCCTCTGAAAGAACTGCCATCTTTACTACCATTTCTTTGTTTTCCACCCTTACTTCTAGCCCTAGTTCTGTCATCATGTCTCTTCCTAACAAATTCGTGCCTAATTCTGGTAAGTAAAGAGGCTGACACATTGTTTCTTCTTTCTTATGTTTAATTTGCATTGGTTCAAACATTGGGGTCCGAATTTGGCCTCCTACCCCTGACGCGAGTACAAAATTGTTGGACAATTGGGTTCCTACGGGTCTGTAATTAAGGGAGGTTCTTTCTGCTCCACTATCTACAAGAAATACTGTATCCTCTTCTCCTGGCCCCACCTTTAAATTTATCAAGGGTTCCGGGTGGGTCCTTTTAAAAGGATACCCGACTCCGCTAATCTTCTTCTATATTCATTAGTGGGATAAGCCTTTCTTCCCTTTGGATCTCAGGACATTCTCTTTTAAAATGTCCCACTTTTCCACACTGGAAACATCCAGCTCTCTGTCCTCCCCTTTCTTGACCTCTTCCTGTCCCCAACTGCCCGTCCTGATTTTGTCTGCTTGAGCCTGGTTTTCCCTGTTTCCACTTTCCCCTCCCCATTTTTCCTTGTTGTCCCTTCTGACCATTAGCCTCCATCTTTTTCTTCATAACTTGGTCCACTGTATTCACCATCAATTTTATATTCTTCCTCTGTTTTTCATCCTCCCTTTTTACATACGCTTTTTGTGCCTCTCTTAATTAATCCTCAATATTTTTATCACTCCAGTTGTCTATTTTCTCAAGTTTCTTTTTAATATCTGGCCATGACTTTGTCACAAAATTGACTTTTAAGAGGGACTGACTCACTGGATCTCCAAGGCTCATACCAGAATATTTCCTCATTTGATCTTTTAGTCTTTGAAGGAAGTCAGATGGTGACTCTTCCTTGTCCTGCTGTACCTCAAAGGCTTTGGTCAAATTCTGGGACCTAGGGACTGCATGTTTAATTCCTTTGATCATTAAGGTCCTACGGTCTTTCATTTTAGTCCTGTGTGAATTCCTCTGGTGATCCCACCCAGGGTCAAGACTGGGATACTTTTGATCAGCCGATTCCACCCCTTGTCCAGGAGGGTGTTCCTTGTCCCATTCAGACAGGGCTGCCCTTCTGATCATGGCTCGTTCTTCCCCAGAGAACAAGATGGCCAAGATGGACATCAACTCTTCCCATGTATACGTATTAGGTCCCAAAAATTGATCTATTTGTTCTCCCAGCCCCACTGGGTCTTCCATCAGAGGCTTCATTTCCTTCTTTAAAATTCTTATGTCTGAACTATTAAGTGGGGCATTTACATACCCCATTTGCCCTGGACCTGTCGGGACTTCCCTTAGAGGGTACATGTTTGTCCCTCCGTGAGTCACATCTGGGGATGGATCCTCTGATCTTCCCCATTTGTCTCTATCTGACCCTAGTGTGGCACTCTTGGTTCTTCTCCGAGTTCCCTCAGGAAAGGGAAGATTTTGTGTCTTGTTTTAATTGGGCTACCTCTCTGGTCACATGAGCTTCCCTAGCCTGGGGTGCTGTTTCAGCTGGGACTTCTGGGTCAGCTCCGCCAGCCCCTTCCCCTCCACCCAGTGGTGCATATGGCGGCGGTAGCCGCGACAGAGGGTCCCAACATTCAGGGTCTTTCTCAGAAACTTTTTCTTTCTCTTTCTTTGTCTTTTCCCCTAGGTAGCATATATTTTCTATCCCATTCTCCACCCAACATTTGGCATAATCAGATTCTTCTTGAGAATATGGTCTTTTATTATTTACATGAATGTTTAATGTCTGACACACAGCCACATTTCCCCTGCCCCAAACTTAGGCCAGAAGACTGCAGGTGGTCTAATACTCTCCTTAGTCCAAACAAAACAACAGAAATTTTATCATTTTCTTTTTATCCTTGTTTTGAGTACATGGAATTTCCTTCCATAATTTTAACATCCGCCCTAAGGGACTATCTGGCAGAATATCAATCCTTTCCCTAGGCACCTTTTCTTCCTGGATCTTTCCTGACCCAACCTTGGAACTATAGTTCCCCATCGAGACCCTTTCACGCTCCTTGTTAAGCAACCACTTCGTCCTTCTCTGGCCGCACTCCTCGCGGAGGTAACGGAACCTGCAGATTGGGACTCCACACTCACTTCGTGTCTGGGACACGTCTCACACACTCCACATTCAGTCTCGATATCCAAGAGCAGTACTTAAGGGAAATTTTTCCTGCCCTTATCCCAACCACCAAGGTAAAATAAATAGCGCAATTTTTCTTACCTTGGTCTGTGCACAGAGTTGCCTGGTTGACCGATCTCGTGCCTACCCAACCAGTTTCTCCTGAGTGCCTTTCACCAGTCCAGCATCTCGGGTTTCCTTGGCCAGTCCGTCACTGACCACCCTTGGCACCAAGGAGACTACTGAACTCAGTAGGACGCGTCTTCCCATTGGTTGGCAATGGCAGCCAGCGACTGTGATGGCAGGATCCCGGACGAGCCCCCAATTTGTTAGAAGTGACTTTGTTCAAGTCCTGTAAAAAGAAAGAGTTCTCTGGACAAGAAAATTGGTGAAAGCAAAGCACTTTTTATTGAATACAGTCTTGCAAGAGTGGGTGCGTTATGCAGGTAGGCACACCTTAACATTTAAGCAGCGTGTTTTTATTCCCTATGCCCGGCCGCAGGGTTCCTCCCTCATTCCCCCATTGGCTGGGTACTTTGAGGTTCACAGCCTATCCCGACCGCCTAAACAGAATACATTATTTCCCGCCCCTGTTTACAGTCCCTCCTCTTGTTGTGTTGTATCCCCTTACCCTAATTTCCTATTGGCTCTTCTACACATACCTTAACTTTATTTTAACTTTGACCTCTTACTCTCCCATCAGCAGACACCTCTTCTTTTGACACATTTGTATGCCTGGTCTGTGTTTCCAGAAACGGAGGATTCCTCATTTATCTGTTACCTACTTATTCAATGCCATCCCTGTCTAAGCATAATTTATCATCATCTACTAATCCCATGCCATCCTTATGACCCGGGCATTGAGTTCCTTACATATTTTAGGCCTCATTTATCACTAGACTGGGGCCCCCATTCAGGGTGAGTTCTCTGGCTTCTTTTAATTTCTGTCCTTTGTATTTTACTTAATATAATTTGGGAAAGAAACATTCTCTAATTCTTACAGGGAAACCTTTAACTCTTCTACATTTCTACCTTCAAACTCAATTCCTTGGAGCCTACATCTCTCAATCAGCTCTTCCTTTTTTTAAATTCCAAATTTCTGCCATACTGCATCTCAGTACCGTTTAATTTCTCTCACAAAATGTCTCTCTCAATTGCAGAGAGACTTAAGCTTCTTCACACAGAGACTTGTTATTGTATCAACAGACTTAGCCTCTGACCTCAGCCAGCACCTGCTTTCCCTCAAAAGCAACAGTACGGTATGTCTTATACTACCCTCAGCTTCACCCTCTGAATGTTTTCCCTCACAATAGCGTTTTAAACTGGATTTTTCCCCCCCCTCCTCAGAGATTAATCCCATCTTAAGGAATCAAATCCCTCTTCCTTAGGATTCATATCCCACCACATTTATTTATTTATTTATTTATTTATTATATTTATACCCCGCCTTGGGTCCCCTGCAAGGAACCCAAGGCGGCTTGCATAATCCTCCTCCTCCTCCTTTCCATTTTATCCTCACAACAACCCTGTGAGGTAGGTTAGGCTGAGAGTCAGTGACTGGCCCAAAGTCACCCAGTGAGTTTCATGTGCACCACCTCTCATGTCTCCATCTGTCATGCCACCCAACTCTCCCTCTCCCTCATCCTTCACAAGAAGACCTTGTAATCCCCCCCACAACCACTTAGTAACCAACACTCTCTTCACTCCTCCGCTACCACCAACCCCCTTAGAGTAACTTATTCAATTCACTCACTTTGATTTTAAAATGAAAAAAGTTTTATTGATCACAGTTTAGGGTAGGGAAATAGATGAGGTTATGAGATCCTAAACATTGTAAAAACCCCTCTCTCTCCAGACTCCCCCGCTCTCTCGCTCTCTCTCCAGACTCCCCATTCCACTCCCTCATCTAATCAGCAGACATCTCAACATCTCACAATCCTCTCACACTCCCCCCTCCCCTCTCATACTTACTGCAAGGGCTTCGCCCATGGGTAGGGGCATGACATCCTGCTTGTGGGTTTCCTGTGGGCAGCTGTTGGCCATTGTGTGAACAGAATGCTGGACTAGATAGACCCGGAGTCTGATTCAGCAGGGCTCTTTTTATGTTCTTATGTACTTACTCTTGGGTCAGTTATTTTTCTTTTAACCTCACCAGTTTGCCTTCTGGGAAACCAATGTTCCCTGGCCAGCCATGCCCACCATGGCAGCCATTTTATGAGAATGCCCACAACATACTCAAAATTCCAAATGTGTCCACCAACCCAGAAGGGCGGTGGGGGCCGGTCTAATGCCTTGCCTTGATGTGCTGTTTTCATTCCTTGCATTTGTCCAAGGGATGGATGTGGCAGCTCAGAGGTATGTAACCTCTGGCCCACATGCCTAATTCAGTCTGTGGAGGCTCCACACCCAGCTCACTGAACCAATGTAAGGTGGAGACGCTCATCTTTGTAAGAGCACAAGAGTTGCATGATTCCCCCCCTAGTAACACCAGTACAGCTGAGAAAGGACTGGGCTAGCCTAGAACAGCTCTCCTTTATATGCTAGGCTTCCTGCTTGTGAGGCACTTTAACCAGAGTAGAATATTCCAAGTTATTATCTCTACCTACAGTCTGAAGTGGCACCATCCATTCTACGCCCCCCCCCCCCCCATTCTGCTGCTGTTGCTCAGCCGGAGTCGCATGCTTTAGTGCCGGACGTGTGAAAATCCCAGCTGTATCATCAGTCCCTCTATTTCTGATGTTCTGGCTGTGAATGCCCAAACCACCCACATGCAAGAGGGGGTATCAACAGGTTTGGGGGAGTTTGCAGAAGTACCAACTAATCTTTAGGAAAAAGAACCTATGGGAGACAGGAACACACCCCAAAAAAGTTAGCCCAATTAGAATGGAGAATGAGCAGTGATTATGGGGTAACACCAGTACAGCTGAGAAAGGACTGGACTGGGCTAGCCTAGAACAGCTCTCCTTGATATGCTAGGCTTCTTGCTTGTGCCCAAACCACCCACATGCAAGAGAGGGTATCAACAGGTTTGGGGGAGCCTGCAGTTTGCAGAAGTACCAACTAATCTTCAGGGGAAAAAACCTATGGGAGACACACACACCCAAAAAAGTTAGCCCAATTAGAATGGAGAATGAGCAGTGCTTATGGGGTACTGATTGTTGAGGGCGAGCACAGAGAAGCCATGAAATAGAGTGGCTGGAATCCCGAAAAGCACCTTTGTCTGCCTCACAATCTGGAATGGGTGTGGGAACAGGAGACTGTGGGTTCAAGGGTGCTTTTGTGTGTTGGAACTCAGCCCACCTCTGCCTTGTACTTGGGTTATTGGGAAAGTTATTTTTCTTTTAGTCTCACCAGTTTGCCTCCTGGGTAACGGGTGTTTTGTAACTGGCCATGCCCATAATGGCAGCCATTTTGTCAGAGAACCAGTTGCAAACCATTGCCATAGCACCTTGTCCAATATGCCTTTTGTTCTAGGAAAGGATGCATGGGCAAGGGCCTCATGGCAGCCGGCAGCAAAAGGATCCTACTGATGGGAATACGCTAGCTAGCCACATTCACTATTATTAGAGTTCACCAGCTGTGTGTGCTGTACTAATGGGAACTTCCTCTGCGCAGGTATGCAAAGCCCGCGAACTCCAGATGCACACAAATGTCTTCCCGATATTCAAGTCACCACCTAGTCAAGCGACCCATGAGAGCAATGTAAACTGGCCAAACTCTTAATCTAGCCCCCCACCCATCCACACCTGGTGCCCTCCAGGCATTATGGACTACAATTCCCAGCATTCCTGACACTTGGCCATGCTGCCTGGGGCTGGTTGGAGTTGAAGTCCAAAACAAATTGTTGCGGAAGGCTGTCATAACCTATCCATGCTGCCCCTCGCATGGCATACTTTGTGCCATTGAAACTCAATGGTTCACCAGTGTCCCAACGCTGTTGCCATTCCATAAGCATCACAATAAGAACCACAGCAAGTGCTCTTAAAATGTGAGTGTGGGGAAGGATATTTTATCATGCTGGCTTAGTTTGTCTGAGCGTGGAAAGCTAAGCAGGGTCCGGCCTGGTTGTTACTTGGATGGGAGTCCCCTCCTCTAGTTTCCTGCATTGAGCAGGGGGTTGGACTCGATGGCCTTGTAGGCCCCTTCCAACTCTATGATCCTATGAAATCTTTAAGTGACCCAAGAAATGGAACCTGCCCTGCCATGACACCCGCTACTCTCCCCATGATCTCCAGGCAGAAAAAGAGTCAAGACATTTTTTCAAAACAGACTTCACAATTTTATTTATACATTCTCTCAAATGTGTTGCAAGGTGAGGAGCTCATTCCATTTTTAAAAAGTAGCCATCAAGATTAAGGCCCCCGGGAAGTACAATGAGACCACTGGAGATACCCCAGGAGGGAGCCCCAGCCTGCCATGAACAAGAGCGAGAGAGTCCTCAGAGCAACAGAAGAGCAGGGCAGTGCAGAATCCTGGCAGCAGCATTTTCCCCACAAGTGGGTCATTCGCAATCCAGTACACAGTTCCTCTTAGAAAACAAGTACCGTAGTTCCCACAGCTTCACTTGGCTGTGCCCGACTCTTGCAGTCACTGCAGCCTGATCTCAATCTCAAGGTCACGATACACCAGCCCCTTCCAGGCCCCCCCTTCATGAAAGGTCTCCACGTGCCCATTAGGTTTCGTCTTTCGGATGAGAGCTGTGAAAGGCACAATAGCATACTTGTGCTTATAGACATAAAGTCTGGCTGTGGCCATGGTCTTGGGGGGCACCTCCGCCTCTGTCCTTTGACACTCAGAAATCTCCCTGATCACAGAGACGGCCCGTTCATTGTATTCGGTGTACCTTACAATGGGTTTTGCCTGCATAACTATGAAACTATAGGAAGAGGGCACACCAAGCCCCCACAGATTATTCCAGACAATCCTGTCAATGGACTGTGTTTTCCAAGTCATGACGAAAGCGTGTTGCACTGCTTTCTCACTCTGGTTGACATAGGTCTCCTCCACATTCACGTATCGGCGGTAACATTTTACTCGCGAAAGATCTCTTGGGATCACACACAGTATCTTAAAGGCGGGAGGAGTGAGGTCTCCGATGAAGGGCTGGAAAGAACAGCTGAAATCTGTGAAGAACTTGGCCGCTTCCAACACAGTGATCTCTCTAGAGATACTGGATAAGAAGAGACCATTATAGGCCCGGAAAGCTACCTTATGGCCTCTGAAGAATACATCAAACAGCAGAGCTGGCCCTTCTAATTCCATGACAGGTCTTATGGGAAAGGTTTCTGGGACTGTCTCTGCCTTCACAGGGGCAAGGAGCATGCCCATCCAGTTTCGCAGCTTAACCTTTCCTGAGGGCAGGCGGATGACATGGAATTCACTAGTCCATGTCTTTTCAGGTTCACCTGTAATATTCCATTCGCAGCCTCCGCCATCTGTCCAGAACTTGCCGTTGTTCATTTCAAAAGCCACCCCTTCTTCCGCACCAATGTAGGCTTCAAGCTGGCCCAGGCCTTTGCGGAATAGCCAGCGGGTGACCTGAAACAGGAGCAAGCTCATTTCAGGGGAATCATTCCATAGATTCATAGATCATAGAGTTGGAAGGGGCCTATAAGGGTATCGGGTCCAACCCCCAGCTCAATGCAGGAAACTAGAGGAGGGGTCTCCCATCCAAGTAATAACCAGGCCTGGCCCTGCTTAGCTTTCCACACTCAGACAAGCTGAGTCAGCGTGAGCCACAGGCCAGTCCCTGTTTGGTCATCCCCACCACCACCTCCCTATCCAAGCCCCACTGTCCCAGGTCTCAAATGCTACCAACACTCTTGTGCCACCTCTTCTCCAAGGAGCTGAAAGCGGCATACATGGCTCTCACTCCCCATTTATTTCTCACAACAACCCTGTGAGGTAGGGGAGGCTGAGAGACACTGATTGACACAAGTTCCCCCAGTCAGCAACCTGGGTCTCCACAGTCCCCATCTGTCACTAGCCAAAGCGGCACTTGTGCAGCTTCCGCTTATCAAGGGATTTCTGTCAACAACGTGTGTGGGGCCAAACATTTCCTGCTCAGCTCAAGTATAATACATGCAGTTAAACTTCCTGGAAGCCCTGCTTCCCTCCCCTAGTATGGCACTAGTTGCTGAGATCCAGGATGTGTCATGCACATCCTCCATGACACCGTCACCAAATCCCTTAAGTAGTCCATACATTCAGTGAACACACCGGGATCCTATGCATGCTCCGTTGAAAGTAAACCTCTCCCAAGTGCAATGAGAACTTCCTTCCAAGTATGCATGCTTAGGATGACAGATACCCTAGGGCAAGCATCCAGTTCAATCTGCAGCCAATTAAATAAGCTGGTCCATTTGGAAGTAAACAAAAGGTTCCAAACTCTCTGTAGATGTTGCAATTGTGGGAGTGAAAAGCAAAGCTACGGTTAAAGATAAGAGGAAAGATGGCAGCTCTATGATGCGGCAACCACCACGTTCATGCCTATCCAGGCTACAGTCCAATGCCTTCTCTGCCCCACCTGCAGTCATCCTATTAACACAACTGCACCCAGAAGCTTTCAGCGCTCAGGGCAGGGCTACATGTTACACTAGTATGTGCAACGTCAGCCCACCAGCCCTTTTTAGATTGAGAAGGGGGAGTAGTTATTTATTTATTATATTTATACCCCACCTTTTTTCCTGCAAGGAACCCAAAGTAGGAGATCCCTACTTCTCCCCAACCCCTGCAAACATCTGCCCTGTCTCTGCTCCATGTCACCCACCAGGTTTCAAATGCATGTTTGAGATGCCAATTTGATGTTGGGGGGTGGCAGACCAGGAAAAGATTAAACACTCCTCTCCAGGGGAGGCCGGTGACTCCAAGGCCAGCCAGGGCCACACATCCGGATTTTATTCTGAACTTGTAAGGAGCCATCCTTCATGGTGAACGTGTTTGGGGGATAGGGTCCAGCACCATGGACAGCTCCTTTCAAGTTCTGGATGCAATGCAGAGCGGTTATGCGGACTCCACTGCCATTGAAGTCACCAGCCGACACTGCTCCCCTCTCCTCCACCAAAGCCTCTCGTTACTCACTCCTCCCAGAAGCTGCTTTCCAAGTTAAACAAGAAGCCCCATCAGAAGCAATGCAAAGTTTGGCCCCACAGTTCAACAGATCCAGCCCATCTGTCCCCCATCCAACCAAATTGTTTATGCTCACCATTCTAAGGACTTCTGTGGGCCTCTCAGCCAGTCACCAGCTAGCTGGAAGATGAGGAGAGGTGTTAAGTTCATCCACTACATTCTTCCGAACCGTAAAAGCAAGTCGAAGAGCAGCACACATGCATGCAAACCCAACTGGCAACTTGTGCACCAAAACAGAGTTCCACAAATTTGGTAGAATGCCAGTCTGAAAACAAGCCAAGGCCCCATCCAGTTGAGCAGGGCAAGGCCTGAGGGCTGCAGGGTGGGCATTTGCTGAGACTCCAAGAGCAGCTAAGGACTCACTGGCCCCTTTGCACATAGTGCATGGAGCACCTGAGAACAGAGGCAGCATGAGAAGATACGCATTGATGGGGGTTCAGACAACACACAAGTGTGGGTTGTCCTGCTGCCTGAACCCAGCTGCACTAACAAAGCATGGTTTGTTAACCACAAACAACCCATGAAAACAATCCATGGTTTATTGTTGGGTTGTGAACTTTGGGATGTTCATGGTTAACAAGCCATGGTTTGTTAGCATGGCTGGGTTCAGACAACACAATAATCCACATTTAAACAACCCACTCTCAACCTTTGAGTGGGGGTTATCATGCTGTCTGAACCTCGCCATTGAGGTGGCCGCCTGAGGGTGCCTTGCCAGCAGTTCTCCTCCCATCCCTTGGACCAAGCTACCTCCCTATCCACACACACACCTCCAAGAATAGTACTCTTACTAATACAGGGCAGGGGTCATGGCTCTGTGGTAGAGCATATATTTGCATTCTGAAGTTCCCAGGGTCAAGCCACAGTAAGGAGGAATTAGAAACAGGTGCTGAAAACACATTTGCCCAACACCTCGGGGAGCCACCACCAGTCATAGGAGACAATCCTGGCCTGACTCTGCCTAAAGCAACTTCAGGTGCTCCTAAGGGCCCCTCCAGAATACGGGAGCCAGTGGGGATGTCAGGTTAGGCCTCTTTTCAAACCATTTACATGCATGCCCTCCCAAGGTACACTCATGCCCCTTGTAGGGTTAGATACTCCAGGACAAGGATGTCCAAGTAGATTCGTGGGCACCCTTCTGCTCCTGACACAATAGCACAGTGGGGCTAGGGTTTTCAAGAGGTTTGCATGAATGGCAACATAAAGACTGAGGTGCTCCATTGGGGAATAGTATCGCAGCAAGGAAGAGACCAATATCTAGCCTTTACCAACAGAGCAGGAAAGGGAAGGTATTGTGTGCACATAGATTTAGTGCAATATATAATACACTTCCCACCACATGTTTCACTCTGCATTAAAAAAGAATACAAGTTGCATCCTCTGTGACCAGGGGAAAGGGACACAGCTGATCATCAAGATTACAGCAGGCAGATGTTTAACCCTTTCCTCCCTTGTGGCAGCCCTAACAATTCACTCTTCAGACACTGCTTCTGTTTTTGGCACTGGGTGGGTTAATCTCCCCCCCACTTGCCTCCTATAATGCCAATAATCATCAGCTGCCACCACAATCACCACAACCACCAGCCCCAACAAAAGCTATTTGCACTTAAAACAACATGTATGCATTTAACATCACATGTAGTTTGGCCCTGCTAGTAAACGTTGCCTTTCAGTATTGCCCAGCACTGAGCAAGTCAGCCCGTCCCTGCCTCAAGCCCTTTCTTCAAGCAAAGTTTAAGAAACCAAGAGAATGCTGGTTGGTATTCACAGCCCTAAACAACAGAATCAAGTTTGCCTAGAAACACTTTTATATAGGAATGCATAAACTGCCTGGCTGATCCTCCCAAGGAGTCTACCGATGAAGGCCATGAAGATTGTTACAGCTTGCACTTGGTATTCTGAAGGCCCCTGCACATGGAGGCAATGATGTGGGTTTTCCAGCCATGATGGGAGTTATAGGCCAAAAATATCTGGGGATCCAAGGTTGGAGAACACTGCCCTAGAGCATTTGGAATTCTGAGAAAGTGCCATGGGCACCTTCACAAAATGGTTGCTGGCAGGGTGCCCATTCATAAACCATCTGCCCTGGCGGGTGTGGCCACTCACAACACACCCATTTCCGGGAAATGCAAAGTGGTTCTACCAATATAGTGCTGGACCCAGAACTTCACTTTGCAGCATGCCCATATCCTAATCAAAGAAAATTAAAATGAAGAAAACACTTTGGGGTGGGAGATAAGAAGGGGCAGGGAGCCTGGCGGGCACCAAGGGTTGGTGGTTGGGGGTACATTGGTGCCCGTGGGCACTATGTTGGAGACACCACACTTGAGGGGTGGGGGAGGGAGCCTGGCTCATGCGGTAGAACTAGGAATGCCGATTTGAAAAGGTAGCAAAACCAGCAAGAGACCTAGGAACTTGGGCTCCGTCTACAGAGTTGGACCAACATGGCAATTGCTCCACACTGTGCAGAACTGAACAAGCATATTTCTAAAGTCTGGCAAACACCCAGACTCTGGTTCAAGCATGAGTACCTTGATCTAATGAATATTCACCTCCATAGTTGTCTTTCTAACAATGTTTGGCGGCCACAAGAATATTGAAGATTTGCATGGCTCAATCTGCCATATACAGATATATTCACTATTTATTTATTATATTTATACCCCACCATTTTTCCTGCAAGGAACCCAAGGCAGCTTACATAATCCTCCTCTCCATTTTATCCTCACAACAACCCTGTGAGGTAGTAGCCTGTCCTTGTTACTTTGCAGCGAGAAAAAAAAATGCAAGTCCAACTCTTCCACGTTATCAATGCTTCTTTGCCCGAATGAACACTTAGTCATTCACAACTTTTCTGGTTGCTTGAGAGTTGGAAACACAACGTGTGCAGTTGCACAGAAATGCATCTGTTCCTCACGCATTAAGAGCTGACAGCCAATATTGAGGGTAGGAAAATATAACAGATTGTGCTAGGTTTATTTTTTTATATGCCTGATTTCAGTTTGCAGAAGGCCCAGGGCACTTTATGAGACCAAAACTCAGTTACTGCACCCCACCATGGGTAGAACCTACCTGCCACAGCACAGGACAAAGTAGACAAAAATTATGTCCCCCCCAAAAAATGTCCTTTCCAAAGTCATTGCAGCCCTAGAAAGAAAATTGCATTTCTACTTCCAGATTTCCAGCCCCAGCAGCTTCCCACCCCTGCAACAAGTATAAAATACAGAATTCAGAGTGAGATGGGAGTTCTAAAAGGCCTCTGGCTTGAAAAAACAGAGGGGCAACCTGAATATTAGAAACATTTCAGGGTTACATCTCCTAATTATGATTCAAATTGGAAGGCAGTGAGACTTAGCCCTCAAACAGGAGGCAAAGCTAGCTAGAGGTCGGGAAGAAGAGTAGGCAAGGTACACCAATATCCAGTTTTCTAGATACAGGAGTCTGTACTTTGGAGGGAGAAGGACACAGTCTAGCAGGCCCATACCTGAAGTACTGCTCTTTTCAATAAGGCCCAAGGGCTTCTCTGCATTAGGCTTTTAACCCACCCCTTTACTGAGGCTTCTTCTACCCAATTCTTCCTTGAATTAGATTGGCTCCTTACCCATCCCATCACCCCTCCCCCCCCTTCTTTCTCTGCCTTTCTATATGTTCCATTTACACAGCCACAAGGTGGTGCTGGGGTATAGCAGAATTGCCAAAATACACTACCCAACTTGAGGCATTTTATAGCGTACTGTCCCTTTAATAGCTTATTATCCTCCTTTTTTAAAAGCTGTGGAAATGCTCAGAAAGCATGGGGGAGTCCCAGGAGGATGACACCATCATGTCAAGCACCCTCAACCTACCCTAGGTGAGGAATCACAGGAGCACAATAAGTACCTCACACAGAGAAGCCCCAAGTGACCGTGCAGGACTGAAGAAAAAGGACATATTCCTCATGGTTCACAAGAAAAACCCTGATCCTTTTGCATGGCACGTGCCTCAGCGCCAGCCCAGGTCTCCATCATCTGCAAAATCAGGCCAATAGATGTGCTGCGACAGGAAGGCTCCAGAGCCCAGTGGTAAGAGCAAATGCTCCTTGCAAGAGCCCGGATCCATCCTCTTATCACCTCCAGGGAGGGTGTTGGGAAAGACCCTGGCCTGAAATCCTGGGACGCTGCCATTCTGTGAACGTTTCAACACGACAACACCCAGAGTTTCTGCTCCTGGAGAACTGCTGCCAGTCTGTGAACGGGTCCACACGTAACAACAACCCAGAGTTCTTGCTGAATCATGGGTTGTCGTTATATGCAAACCCTGCAAAATAGTTTAACTGTGGGCTGTTAACCACAACCCATGGGATCTTTTCCTGGGATGTTCATGGCTAACAACCCATCGTTATACCATAGTGTAGCATTCGCACGTAACGAAAACCCATGATTCAACAACCACCCACAATTCAGTGACAACCCATATTCCAACGGGGTTCATGCAACACACTAAACCTCAGTAACTTAAGAGGCAGAGCGGCTTAGCAGGTTGTCCGAATGCTGTGTGGCGGTTTATTAGCCATCCTGGTGTGGCTTATAAACCACCCTGCTAAGACATGGTTTGCAGTGTTGTCTGAACCCAGGCTCTGGGTTGGAACCTGCAAACCAATACTGAGCTGGATGGACCAAGGGCCATATGTTCCAGATGTTAAACACATGAATCTAGTAACTTGCATGATTTTTCTTGTCTAAATAGCAGCTGGGGGATCACACAGCAGGGCGGGGGGAGGCTCATTCTCTCATCCTCTGAAGCTGCTATTTGCATTTCAAGGCAGCAAGCTCCCCTGGGCACAGATGCAGGCTTCCCTCCAAATGCCCACAGCAGCCAGAGAAGGCAATTTGAATCAAGGTCATGGCTGGGGGGGAAAGGAAGAACAAGAGTTAAAGTTCCCCCTCCCACTGTCCCAAGTCTGCTATTTACACATTAACTGCATTCAGGGGATTAACTTCACACCTGGTTTGGCCCTAAAAGGCAGCAACAGGGACGAGCTATTATGCAGGCAAAGAGAATGAAGAGGGCAAGGAGGTGGCCAGCAGGACAGGTAGAAGGGCCAGGGAGGCGGAAGGTGAGCCAAAGCCACCAGGGGAAGGAAGCAAGCCTCACCACCAACCCCTGCTGCCACCCCCCCCCCAGAAAATGAGGGCCAAGGTAGGTGCCTGGCATAATAAGTAGAGCTAACCCAAGTTCCCCAGCAGGCTACTGTGCTAAGCACAGTTATAGGGGAACATGGAGCACTGAACTCCTCTGGGAAAGGATCCTGCTGAAGGCCTCCTTGAAACAGACCACATCCAAAGAGGACATTTTAGAGAAGAAAAAGAAAAAGCCTAACAAACTCACACAGCAGAAAGTAGGCTTCAGGGGAAACTACCCAAAGACACCCTGAAGAACAAAAGTAAATCCCCCCCCCCCCCCCATGGTTTAAACAGCTCACGGATTGTAAAAGCTCCCTCACCTCCTAGAGATACTCACCACAGCAGCAGCAGCAGCAGCTCCAGACCTAGCCACTCACCCTTGCTGGGGAAAGAAAGGGGAATAGCCAAGCTTGCTCCTCCAGGACCATTTATTCCCCGCCCCCCAGCTCCCCTGTCAATCCAAAGGAAAAAGGGCACAGCTGATTGCAGTTGACAACAGCCTGGCGCTTCCCATGGGATGAGAGGGAGGCTCCACGTGGATCAATTCTCTTTTAGGGCTGGCTGAGAAGGTATAAGGGGCGTGGTCTTCCTCGGTGGGGGTGGGCTTGCAGTGTAGTGCTGTTGCATCTGCTCCATGACCAGGCTGACACTCCCCTCTTTTAGTAGATTTTTAGTAGATGATCTGACTATTAAATAAGGGTCACACCTCCAGCAGGATTGTTTACTGGGTTGAGGAAGTTGGTGGTCCATGTAATCTTCTCTGTGCCCCACTGTCAGCTGTTCAGTTAATCCCTTTGCCAGTGCTCTGCAGCCCACAAATGGTAGCAATTGAGTCTATCTCTATGGGGAGCCTGCATTACTTTAGCTCACTTCACTATGGTGTGGGATCTGCTTGATCAGGGTGGGCAACCGTTTGGGCCCATGGGCACATTTGGCATTTTGAGAAACTGGGCCCCACCACAAAATGGCTGCTGTGGGAGGTGTCGCTAGTCCCAAAGGACAAGTAACTTGCCCCAAAGACTGAATACAAGGCAGGGGTGGGGTCGGACTCCAACACAGTAAAGAACTCCTTTGGATCCACACTTTTCAGCCCCAACAGAACCCTGTTCCACAGAAGGCAAACTCTTTTTCTCTCTGCCCCCCAACTCATTCCTGCCCCCCATCTCTCTCTCTCTCTCTCTCTCTCTCTCACCCCATACACACACACACCCCTTGTATCCATCATTCACACATGCATGAACACACACACACCTCCCATCTCCTCCTTACCAGAAGCACACAAAACGCCACGCTCATTCTTTTTCAGGACACCCCCCCATCTCTCTTTCTCATACACACACAGCCCCCACCCATCCACACAATCCTCCCCAGTCCGCCCCACAGCACTGCATCTTCCCAGCCTCGTGCTAGATTCCTGCTGCTCCTCCCCCCCCCAGCTTCCTTATAGCTGGCCTACTGCCACTCATCCCAGCCTCCCCCCACCTACATTGCTGTCCGTACTGGCGCTTTTTTGGCCCCCACCCAGCCTGCCCACCTCAGAGGCAGAAGTCCCAGGAGTCCCTTTCTCTTCACTCCCTTCTTTTTCTTGGTGGCTGAGTGAGCTGCAGAGGAAAGGCTCAGTGTGCAGCTAGCCGCCATCTTCCTTTCCTAAGAGTATCTCTGAGCCCCACGTGCGGTGGCTGCTGGCCGCCCCTATTGCTTTGAAGGGATCCGGAGCAGCACCTCTCTGCACCAGGATAGGGGACCAAGCCTGCACCAGTGCCCACGGGCACCACATTGATGACCTGTGTGCTAGAATACAGTTCTGGAGCAGCCCGGATCTTTTCTCGTCCCGATTGGTTCAGCTGCTGGCCCAGAAAATGGATTAATCTCTAATGTTGTCCCGTGCACCAATTCCGCCATAGAGTTGATCTAACACTGTGGTTTCCAAAGCGGTGTCCTTGGGCACCAGTGTGCCCGCAGACACTTCCCTTGGTGTCTGCCAGGCTCGTTTATCCTGTGTGTTTTTTAAACTCACCCCCCGCCCTCTAACTGAGAGATGGACTGCCACCCAGGTGGCCTTCCTCAAAAGCAAAGTGCTGCCCTTCAGCGCCATCCACACTTGGGTTCAAACTAGTATTTTTGTGTTTTGGGGCTCAGAGCACACCTCACATCTCTGTGAGAAAGGCAAACTCCATGTTAGGCAGAATTAAAAAAGGAATTGCAAATAAAACTGCCGAGACCATACTCCCTTTATACAAACCTACGGTGCGGCAACACTTAGAATACTGTGCACAGTTCTGGTCACCACACCAAGTAAAAAAGGATCTTGCAGAGCTGGAAAAAGGGCAGAAAAGGGCAACTCAGATGATCAAGGGGCACCTCCCCTATGAGGAAAGGTTCGAGCGGCTGGGATTGTTTAGCTTAGAAAAAAGGCGAGTAAGGGGAGACATGATTGAGGTGTACAAAATGATGCATGGGGTAGAGAAAGTGGATGAGGAGACATTTTCCTCCCTCTCATGATACTAGAACCCAGTGCAGTCTTCCTATGACACAGATTGGTGAGATATTCAGGACAGATAAAAGGAAGGACTTCTTCCCACAGCACATACCGTAGTTCAACTATGGAATTCACTTCCACAAGCCATTCCAGCAGGCTGAGAGCAGGGAGACGAGAGGGAGCGTAGTGCAGGGCCATTCCACCAGCCCTGCCAGAAGTATAAACTAATTTTCCCCCCTTCTTTCCTCCGCATTCCTGTTTGTGTGTCATGTGTTTTTAGATTGTAAGCCTGCGGGCAGGGACTGTCTTGTTAATTGATTCTATGTAAGCCGCTCTGGGAGGCTTTTTGGCTGAAGAGCAGCATAAAAATGTTTCAAATATAGATAAATAAATGTAGTGATGGCCACCAATTTGGAGCAGCTTTCATAGATTTCATAGATCATAGAGTTGGAAGGAGCCTACAAGGCTATCGAGTCCAACTCCTGCTCAATGCAGGAAACGAGAGGAGGGGTCTCCCATCCAAGTAATAACCAGGCCTGACCCTGCTTAGCTTTCCACACTCAGACAAGCTGAGCCAGCGTGAGCCACTTTCAAAGGGGATTGGACAAATTCCTGGAGGAAAAGGCTATCAATGGCTACTAGTCCTGATGGCTCTCTGCTACCTCCAGTATCAGAGGCAGTATATACCTATGTACATCAGGTGCTGGGGAACATGGGCAGGAGGGTGCTGTTACACTCATGTCCTGCTTGTGGGTTTCCTGTGGGCAGCTGTTGGCCACTTTGTGAACAGAATGTTGGACTACATGGACCCAGTGGGGCTCTTTTCATGTTCTTATACACAGGCCTGTGGCTCACGCTGGCTCAGCTTGTCTGAGCAGTGGGAAGCTAAGCAGAGTCAGGCCTGGTTATTACTTGGATGGGAGTCCCCTCCTCTAGTTTCCTGCATTGAGCAGGGGATTGGACTTGGTAGCCTTGTAGGCCCCTTCCAACTCTATGATCTACGAAATCTTTAAGTGATCCAAGAATATGGAACCTGCCCTGCCATGACACCCGCTACTCTCCCCATGATCTCCAGGCAGAAAGAGAGTCAAGACATTTTTTCAAAACAGACTTCACAATTTTATTTATACATTCTCTCAAATGTGTTGCAAGGTGAGGAGCTCATTCCATTTTTAAAAAGTAGCCATCAAGGTTAAGGCCCCTGGGAAGTACAATGAGACCACTGGAGATACCCCAGGAGGGAGCCCCAGCCTGCCATGCAGAATCCTGGCAGCAGCATTTTCCCCACGAGTGGGTCATTCGCAATCCAGTACACAGTTCCTCTTAGAAAACAAGTACCGTAGTTCCCACAGCTTCACTTGGCTGTGCCCGACTCTTGTAGTCACTGCAGCCTGATCCCAATCTCGAGGTCACGATACACCAGCCCCATCCAGGCCCCCCCTTCATAAAAGGTTTCCACGTACCCATTAGGTTTCGTCTTTCGGATGTGAGCTGTGAAAGGCACAACAGCATACTGGTGCTTACAGACATAAAGTCTGGCTGTGGCCATGGTCTTGGGGGGCACCTCCACCTCTATCCTTTGACACTCAGAAATCTTCCTGATCACAGAGACGGCCCGTTCATTGTATTCGGTGTACCTTACAATGGGTTTTGCCTGCATAACTATGAAACTATAGGAAGAGGGCACACCAAGCCCCCACAGATTATTCCAGACAATCCTGTCAACGGACTGTGTTTTCCAAGTCATGACGAAAGCGTGTTGCACTGCTTTCTCACTCAGGTTGACATAGGTCTCCTCCACATTCACGTATTGGCGGCAACATTTTACTCGCGAAAGATCTCTTGGGATCACATTCAGTATCTTAAAGGTGGGCGGAGTGACGTCTCCGATGGAGGGCTGGAAAGAACAGCTGAAATCTGTGAAGAACTTGGCCGCTTCCAACACAGTGCTTTTTCTAGATACACTGCATAAGAAGAGACCATTATAGGCCCGGAAAGCTACCGTATGGCCACTGAAAAATACGTCAAACAGCAGAGTAGGCCCTTCCGATCCTAGGACAGATTTTATGGGAAAGGTTTCTGGGACTGTCTCTACCTTCACGGGGGCAAGGAACGCGCCCATCCAGTCTCGCAGCTTAACCTTTCCTGAGGGCAGGCGGATGACATGGAATTTAGTAGTCCATGTCTTTTCAGGTTCACTTGTAATATTAAATTCGCAGCTTCTGCCCTCTGTCCAGAACTCGCCGTTGTTCATTTCAAAAGCCACCCCTTCTTCCGCACCAATGTAGGCTTCAAGCTGGCCCACGCCTTTGGGGAATGGCCAGGGGGTGACCTGAAACAGGAGCAGGAGTTAGCTCATTTCAGGGGAATCATTCCATAGATCATAGAGTTGGGAGGGGCCTACAAGGCTATCGGGTCCAACCCCCTGCTCAATGCAGGAAACTAGAGGAGGGGTCTCCCATCCAAGTAATAACCAGGCCTGGCCCTGCTTAGCTTTCCACACTCAGACAAGCTGAGTCAGCATGAGCCACAGGCCAGTCCCTGTTTGGTCATCCCCACCACCACCTCCCTATCCAAGCCCCACTGTCCCAAGTCTCAAATGCTACCAACACTCTTGTGCCACCTCTTCTCCAAGGAGCTGAAAGCGGCATACATGGCTCTCACTCCCCATTTATTTCTCACAACAACCCTGTGAGGTAGGGGAGCCTGAGAGACACTGATTGACACAAATTCCCCCAGTCAGCAACCTGGGTCTCCCCAGTCCCCATCTGTCACTAGCCAAAGCGGCACTTGTGCAGCTTCCGCTTATCAAGGGATTTCTGTCAACAACGTGTGTGGGGCCAAACATTTCTTGCTCAGCTAAAGTATAATACATGCAGTTAAACTTCCTGGAAGCCCTGCTTCCCTCCCCTAGTATGGCACTAGTTGCTGAGACCCAGTGATGGAGCACTCTGCACATCCTCCATACCACCAGCACCAAATCACTTAAGTAGTCCATACATTCAGTGAACACACCGGGATCCTATGCATGCTCCGTTGAAAGTAAACCTCTCCCAAGTGCAATGAGAACTTCCTTCCAAGTATGCATGCTTAGGATGACAGATACCCTAGGGCAAGCATCCAGTTCAATCTGCAGCCAATTAAATAAGCTGGTCCATTTGGAAGTAAACAAAAGGTTCCAAACTCTCTGTAGATGTTGCAATTGTGGGAGTGAAAAGCAAAGCTACGGTTAAAGATAAGAGGAAAGATGGCAGCTCTATGATGCGGCAACCACCACGTTCATGCCTATCCAGGCTACAGTCCAATGCCTTCTCTGCCCCACCTGCAGTCATCCTATTAACACAACTGCACCCAGAAGCTTTCAGCGCTCAGGGCAGGGCTACATGTTACACTAGTATGTGCAACGTCAGCCCACCAGCCCTTTTTAGATTGAGAAGGGGGAGTAGTTATTTATTTATTATATTTATACCCCACCTTTTTTCCTGCAAGGAACCCAAAGTAGGAGATCCCTACTTCTCCCCAACCCCTGCAAACATCTGCCCTGTCTCTGCTCCATGTCACTCACCAGGTTTCAAATGCATGTTTGAGATGCCAATTTGATGTTGGGGGGTGGCAGACCAGGAAAAGATTAAACACTCCTCTCCAGGGGAGGCCGGTGACTCCAAGGCCAGCCAGGGCCACACATCCGGATTTTATTCTGAACTTGTAAGGAGCCATCCTTCATGGTGAACGTGTTTGGGGGATAGGGTCCAGCACCATGGACAGCTCCTTTCAAGTTCTGGATGCAATGCAGAGCGGTTATGCGGACTCCACTGCCATTGAAGTCACTAGCCGACACTACTCCCCTCTCCTCCACCAAAGCCTCTCGTTACTCACTCCTCCCAGAAGCTGCTTTCCAAGTTAAACAAGAAGCCCCATCAGAAGCAATGCAAAGTTTGGCCCCACAGTTCAACAGATCCAGCCCATCTGTCCCCCATCCAACCAAATTGTTTATGCTCACCATTCTAAGGACTTCTGTGGGCCTCTCAGCCAGTCACCAGCTAGCTGGAAGATGAGGAGAGGTGTTAAGTTCATCCATTACATTCTTCCGAACCGTAAAAGCAAGTCGAAGAGCAGCACACATGCATGCAAACCCAACTGGCAACTTGTGCACCAAAACAGAGTTCCACAAATTTGGTAGAATGCCAGTCTGAAAACAAGCCAAGGCCCCATCCAGTTGAGCAGGGCAAGGCCTGAGGGCTGCAGGGTGGGCATTTGCTGAGACTCCAAGAGCAGCTAAGGACTCACTGGCCCCTTTGCACATAGTGCATGGAGCACCCGAGAACAGAGGCAGCATGAGAAGATACACATTGATGGGGGGTTCAGACAACACACAAGTGTGGGTTGTCCTGTTGCCTGAACCCAGCTGCACTAACAAAGCATGGTTTGTTAACCACAAACAACCCATGAAAACAATCCATGGTTTATTGTTGGGTTGTGAACTTTGGGATGTTCATGGTTAACAAGCCATGGTTTGTTAGCATGGCTGGGTTCAGACAACACAATAATCCACGTTTAAACAACCCACTCTCAACCTTTGAGTGGGGGTTATCATGCTGTCTGAACCTCGCCATTGAGGTGGCCGCCTGAGGGTGCCTTGCCAGCAGTTCTCCTCCCATCCCTTGGACCAAGCTACCTCCCTATCCACACACACACCTCCAAGAATAGTACTCTTACTAATACAGGGCAGGGGTCATGGCTCTGTGGTAGAGCATATATTTGCATTCTGAAGTTCCCAGGGTCAAGCCACAGTAAGGAGGAATTAGAAACAGGTGCTGAAAACACATTTGCCCAACACCTCGGGGAGCCACCACCAGTCATAGGAGACAATCCTGGCCTGACTCTGCCTAAAGCAACTTCAGGTGCTCCTAAGGGCCCCTCCAGAATACGGGAGCCAGTGGGGATGTCAGGTTAGGCCTCTTTTCAAACCATTTACATGCATGCCCTCCCAAGGTACACTCATGCCCCTTGTAGGGTTAGATACTCCAGGACAAGGATGTCCAAGTAGATTCGTGGGCACCCTTCTGCTCCTGACACAATAGCACAGTGGGGCTAGGGTTTTCAAGAGGTTTGCATGAATGGCAACATAAAGACTGAGGTGCTCCATTGGGGAATAGTATCGCAGCAAGGAAGAGACCAATATCTAGCCTTTACCAACAGAGCAGGAAAGGGAAGGTATTGTGTGCACATAGATTTAGTGCAATATATAATACACTTCCCACCACATGTTTCACTCTGCATTAAAAAAGAATACAAGTTGCATCCTCTGTGACAAGGGGAAAGGGACACAGCTGATCATCAAGATTACAGATGTTTAAGCCTTTCCTCCCTTGTGGCAGCCCTAACAATTCACTCTTCAGACACTGCTTCTGTTTTTGGCACTGGGTGGGTTAATCTCCCCCCCACTTGCCTCCTATAATGCCAATCATCATCAGCTGCCACCACAATCACCACAACCACCAGCCCCAACAAAAGCTATTTGCACTTAAAACAACATGTATGCATTTAACATCACATGTAGCTTGGCCCTGCCTGCTAGTAAACGTTGCCTTTCAGTATTGCCCAGCACTGAGCAAGTCAGCCCGTCCCTGCCTCAAGCCCTTTCTTCAAGCAAAGTTTAAGAAACCAAGAGAATGCTGGTTGGTATTCACAGCCCTAAACAACAGAATCAAGTTTGCCTAGAAACACTTTTATATAGGAATGCATAAACTGCCTGGCTGATCCTCCCAAGGAGTCTACCGATGAAGGCCATGAAGATTGTTACAGCTTGCACTTGGTATTCTGAAGGCCCCTGCACATGGAGGCAATGATGTGGGTTTTCCAGCCATGCTGGGAGTTATAGGCCAAAAATATCTGGGGATCCAAGGTTGGAGAACACTGCCCTAGAGCATTTGGAATTCTGAGAAAGTGCCATGGGCACCTTCACAAAATGGTTGCTGGCAGGGTGCCCATTCATAAACCATCTGCCCTGGCGGGTGTGGCCACTCACAACACACCCATTTCCGGGAAATGCAAAGTGGTTCTACCAATATAGTGCTGGACCCAGAACTTCACTTTGCAGCATGCCCATATCCTAATCAAAGAAAATTAAAATGAAGAAAACACTTTGGGGTGGGAGATAAGAAGGGGCAGGGAGCCTGGCGGGCACCAAGGGTTGGTGGTTGGGGGTACATTGGTGCCCGTGGGCACTATGTTGGAGACACCACACTTGAGGGGTGGGGGAGGGAGCCTGGCTCATGCGGTAGAACTAGGAATGCCGATTTGAAAAGGTAGCAAAACCAGCAAGAGACCTAGGAACTTGGGCTCCGTCTACAGAGTTGGACCAACATGGCAATTGCTCCACACTGTGCAGAACTGAACAAGCATATTTCTAAAGTCTGGCAAACACCCAGACTCTGGTTCAAGCATGAGTACCTTGATCTAATGAATATTCACCTCCATAGTTGTCTTTCTAACAATGTTTGGCGGCCACAAGAATATTGAAGATTTGCATGGCTCAATCTGCCATATACAGATATATTCACTATTTATTTATTATATTTATACCCCACCATTTTTCCTGCAAGGAACCCAAGGCAGCTTACATAATCCTCCTCTCCATTTTATCCTCACAACAACCCTGTGAGGTAGTAGCCTGTCCTTGTTACTTTGCAGCGAGAAAAAAAAATGCAAGTCCAACTCTTCCACGTTATCAATGCTTCTTTGCCCGAATGAACACTTAGTCATTCACAACTTTTCTGGTTGCTTGAGAGTTGGAAACACAACGTGTGCAGTTGCACAGAAATGCATCTGTTCCTCACGCATTAAGAGCTGACAGCCAATATTGAGGGTAGGAAAATATAACAGATTGTGCTAGGTTTATTTTTTTATATGCCTGATTTCAGTTTGCAGAAGCCCAGGGCACTTTATGAGACCAAAACTCAGTTACTGCTCCCCACCATGGGTAAAACCTACCTGCCACAGCACAGGACAAAGTAGACAAAAATTATGTCCCCCCCAAAAAAGTCCTTTCCAAAGTCATTGCAGCCCTAGAAAGAAAATTGCATCTCTACTTCCAGATTTCCAGCCCCAGTAGCTTCCCACCCCTGCAACAAGTATAAAATACAGAATTCAGAGTGAGATGGGAGTTCTAAAAGGCCTCTGGCTTGAAAAAACAGAGGGGCAACCTGAATATTAGAAACATTTCAGGGTTACATCTCCTAATTATGATTCAAATTAGGAAGGCAGTGAGACTTAGCCCTCAGATAGGAGGCAAAGCTAGCTAGAGGTCGGGAAGAAGAGTAAGCAAGGTACACCAATATCCAGTTTTCTAGATACAGGAGTCTGTACTTTGGAGGGAGAAGGACACAGTCTAGCAGGCCCATACCTGAAAGTACTGCTCTTTTCAATAAGGCCCAAGGGCTTCTCTGCATTAGGCTTTTAACCCACCCCTTTACTGAGGCTTCTTCTACCCAATTCTTCCTTGAATTAGATTGGCTCCTTACCCATCCCATCACCCTTCCCCCCCCCCTTCTTTCTCTGCCTTTCTATATGTTCCATTTACACAGCCACAAGGTGGTGCTGGGGTATAGCAGAATTGCCAAAATACACTACCCAACTTGAGGCATTTTATAGCGTACTGTCCCTTTAATAGCTTATTCTCCTCCTGTTTTTAAAAGCTGTGGAAATGCTCAGAAAGCATGGGGGAGTCCCAGGAGCAGGGCTTTTTTTCTGGTGGAACTCACCGGAACTGAGTTCCAGCACCTTTTCTTCTATTTTCTAATGTAAATTGCATTACAATTTAATCGCCATCTACTCCCGAGGAAATGTAATCCAAGAGTTCCGGTACCCTTTTGTCCAGAAAAAAAGCACTGCCCAGGAGGATGACACCATCATGTCAAGCACCCTCAACCTACCCTAGGTGAGGAATCACAGGAGCACAATAAGTACCTCACACAGAGAAGCCCCAAGTGACCGTGCAGGACTGAAGAAAAAGGACATATTCCTCATGGTTCACAAAGAAAAAAACCCTGATCCTTTTGCATGGTCGACCTCAGCGCCAGCCCATGTCTCCATCATCTGCAAAACAGGGCCAAACTAGATGTGCTGTTGCGACAGGAAGCTCCATAGCCCAGTGGTAGAGCAAATGCTTCCTGTGCAAGAGGCCCTGGATCCAATCCTTACTTAGCACCTCCAGGGAAGGTTGGGAAAGACCCCTGCCTGAAAGCCTGGAGAACTGCTGCCAGTCTGTGAACGGGTCCACACGTAACAACAACCCAGAGTTCTTGCTGAATCATGGGTTGTCGTTATATGCAAACCCTGCAAAATAGTTTAACTGTGGGCTGTTAACCACAACCCATGGGATCTTTTCCTGGGATGTTCATGGCTAACAACCCATCGTTATACCATAGTGTAGCATTCGCACGTAACGAAAACCCATGATTCAACAACCACCCACAATTCAGTGACAACCCATATTCCAACGGGGTTCATGCAACACACTAAACCTCAGTAACTTAAGAGGCAGAGCGGCTTAGCAGGTTGTCCGAATGCTGTGTGGCGGTTTATTAGCCATCCTGGTGTGGCTTATAAACCACCCTGCTAAGACATGGTTTGCAGTGTTGTCTGAACCCAGGCTCTGGGTTGGAACCTGCAAACCAATACTGAGCTGGATGGACCAAGGGCCATATGTTCCAGATGTTAAACACATGAATCTAGTAACTTGCATGATTTTTCTTGTCTAAATAGCAGCTGGGGGATCACACAGCAGGGCGGGGGGAGGCTCATTCTCTCATCCTCTGAAGCTGCTATTTGCATTTCAAGGCAGCAAGCTCCCCTGGGCACAGATGCAGGCTTCCCTCCAAATGCCCACAGCAGCCAGAGAAAGGCAATTTGAATCAAGGTCATGGCTGGGGGGGAAAGGAAGAACAAGAGTTAAAGTTCCCCCTCCCACTGTCCCAAGTCTGCTATTTACACATTAACTGCATTCAGGGGATTAACTTCACACCTGGTTTGGCCCTAAAAGGCAGCAACAGGGACGAGCTATTATGCAGGCAAAGAGAATGAAGAGGACAAGGAGGTGGCCAGCAGGACAGGTAGAAGGGCCAGGGAGGCGGAAGGTGAGCCAAAGCCACCCGGGGAAGGAAGCAAGCCTCACCACCAACCCCTGCTGCCACCCCCACCCCCCAGAAAATGAGGGCCAAGGTAGGTGCCTGGCATAATAAGTAGAGCTAACCCAAGTTCCCCAGCAGGCTACTGTGCTAAGCACAGTTATAGGGGAACATGGAGCACTGAACTCCTCTGGAAAAGGATCCTGCTGAAGGCCTCCTTGAAACAGACCACATCCAAAGAGGACATTTTAGAGAAGAAAAAGAAAAAGCCTAACAAACTCGCACAGCAGAAAGTAGGCTTCAGGGGAAACTACCCAAAGACACCCTGAAGAACAAAAGTAAATCCCCCCCCCCCCCATGGTTTAAACAGCTCACGGATTGTAAAAGCTCCCTCACCTCCTAGAGATACTCACCACAAGCAGCAGCAGCTCCAGACCTGGCCACTCACCCTTGCTGGGGAAAGAAAGGGGAATAGCCAAGCTTGCTCCTCCAGGACCATTTATTCCCCGCCCCCCAGCTCCCCTGTCAATCCAAAGAAAAAGGGCACAGCTGATTGCAGTTGACAACAGCCTGGCGCTTCCGATGGGATGAGAGGGAGGCTCCACGTGGATCAATTCTCTTTTAGGGCTGGCTGAGAAGGTATAAGGGGCGTGGTCTTCCTCAGTGGGGGTGGGGGCTTGCAGTGTAGTGCTGTTGCATCTGCTCCATGACCAGGCTGACACTCCCCTCTTTATTTTTAGTAGATGCACCTGATCTGACTATTAAATAAGGGTCACCCCTCCAGCAGGATTGGTTACTGGGTTGAGGAAGTGGGTGGTCCATGTAATCTTCCCTGTGCCCCAATGTCAGCTGTTCAGTTAATCCCTTTGCCAGTGCTCTGCAGCCCACAAATGGTAGCAATTGAGTCTATCTCTATGGGGAGCCTGCATTCCTTTAGCTCACTTCACTATGGTGTGGGATCTGCTTGATCAGGGTGGGCAACCATTTGGGCCCATGGGCACATTTGGCATTTTGAGAAACTGGGCCCCACCACAAAATGGCTGCTGTGGGAGGTGTAGCTAGTCCCAAAGGACAAGTAACTTGCCCCAAAGACTGAATACAAGGCAGGGGTGGGGTCCGACTCCAACACAGTGAAGAACTCCTTTGGATCCACACTTTTCAGCCCCAACAGAACCCTGTTCCACAGAAGGCAAACTCTTTTTCTCTCTGCCCCCCAACTCATTCCTGCCCCCATCTCTCTCTCTCACCCCACACACCCCATCCACACACACACATGCACAAGCATCCCCTGTATCCATCATTCACGCATGCATGAACATACACGCACACCCCTCCCTTCTCCTCCTTACCACAAGCACGCAAAACGCCATGCTCATTCTTTTTCAGGACCCCCCATCTCTCTTTCTCATACACACACAGCCCCCACCCATCCACACAATCCTCCCCAGTCCACCCCACAGCACTGCATCTTCCCAGCCGGCCCTCGTGCTAGATTCCTGCTGCTCCTCCCCCCCCAGCTTCCTTATAGCTTCCCTGACCCACCCCCCACCCTCCAGCTGGCCTACTGCCACTCATCCCAGCCTCCCCCCACCTACACTGCTGTCCGTATTGGCGCTTTTTAGCCCCCACCCAGCCTGCCCAGCCCACCTCAGAGGCAGAATTCCCTGGAGTCCCTTTCTCTTTGCTCCCTTCTTTTTCTTGGTGGCTGAGTGAGCTGCAGAGGAATGCCTCAGTCTGCAGCTAGCTGCCATCTTCCTTTCCTAAGAGGGTCTCTGAGCCCCATGTGCGATGGCTGCTGGCCGCCCTCCTGTTGCTTTGAAGGGATCCCAAGCTGCACCTCTCTCTGCGCCAGGAAAGGGGTCCAAAGCTGCACTGTTGCCCATGGGTGCCACATTGACGGCCCGTGTGCTAGAATACAGCTGGTGCGACTGCATTTAGAATTGTGGAGAAAGGAGCCTTTGGGGGTACACACATGCCTCCTCGTGTGTGAACCAGGTGGGGGCTGGGAGGAGGCGAGGGCCTCAGATAGAATGGGTGGCGCCTAGATGCCTAGAGAAGCTGGCCTAGGCTTTTCATATGTAGATAGTTCAAGCCATGACTCACGAGTTCCCTTCCCCCCTGCCTGGCCAGTTCCCTTTTCCCTGCCTGGCCAGGTGAAGTTCAAATTGATTGGCTGAAGCAAGAAGGCTACAGAAAAGGGGAGGGGGAAGAGCTATTTCCCCACGTGTAGCCTTTGTTCTTGGTCTTAGTCTTTTTTGGTAGCGTGCCTGGTTGGAGCCATGGCAGCATGCCAGCGAGGGGCCCTGAGCCTTTAGGGGGGGGGCCCTCAGGAACCGACCCCAGGCAGCTCCTGGTAAAATTAGATGGTTTGAGGGCTCTGGGGAAAGGCGAGCCTTGTAGGAGTTTACCCATCTCGGACCTTCGGGTAGGTGTGGTAATTCTCCATCGGGCGGCAAGGCTGTGCTGGATCTAACCCTTGAAGAAGACACCCTCAGGTAACAGGTGTGTGCCTGAGAGATCTTAAGGAATCAGGTCTTTATTGTGTTTTAGCTTTACTGTGTACCAAAGTGTCTCTCTATATTGTGTGCTTCTCTTATTTCCCTAATCTTGTTGTAAATTGCTACCAGAAATAAACCTTGTTTGGTTTTACCCCACATGGGTTTTGTAGTGCTCTGTGAGTTCAGTATCTAGATCCAGGTTACAGAATTGAAGGCGAGTCCCTCAACAGAGATTCAAGTAGGATTGCAGACAGCTGAGGCTGGCAATCTGGTATCTTGAGATCCCAGAGGGTCTTGGTTCCTTTGCCAGTAGGCAAGGGTGGGGTGGTGGAGGGTTAGCCAGCCCCCCCTTCCGGGCCACATGGTGGCAAGTGCTGGGTTTCCTTTGGAGTAGGAAAGGGTGGGAGTCTGGCGGGCCAGCCAGCCCCCGCCTTCCTCCACAAGAATACTGTGCCTCTGTACTTCTACATCTCCTTCTGACTGCTTAGGCCACCATTCTTGGTACAACAGGTTGTTTAGCCAAACAATCCTGTGTCCCTCTGTGTGAGCCACCTGCCCTTGGTCAGCTTGGGTTCTGAAAAGCTGTAAACCTTCATCACTCTCTACAGCTTGTCTGAACCAGGGATGGGGACTCGGACTCGAGGACTCGACTCGTGAGTCGGACTGAGTCCCCCCTCTGACTCGACTCGGACTCGAGTCCCAATATTTTTAATGGGACTCGAGACTCGACTCGGGACTCGAGACCAAGGACTCATCAACATCCCTGGGCTGTTGACGAGTCTTCTGGCTGTGCCAGAAGGAGCGCGATCACTGGTGAAGAGCCCATGGAAGCGAGGCGCACCACTGCTCGGCCACTATGGACAGCTACCAGGAGCACAGCTCCAACGATGTGTTGAGATTTATTTTGATTGATGTGTTGTTGTGGGGGGTTTGGGGTTAGGGTCAGACATTTTGGGTTTGGCTGCCTCTGCCTGCCTGTCTGGGGTTCCCAGCCTCCTCTGCCTGCCTGGTCTCTTCTTGACCTGTTCAACAGTTTGAATTCTCCAAGACAAAGGCCTCTGCCTGCCTGCTTTGGGGTTCCCTGCCTCCTCTGCCTGCCTGGTTATTTTGGGTTTGTCTGCCCTGGTCTGTTCTTGCCAAAATCAGTTGCAGAGTTTTGAAATAAAAAGGCACACTGTGGCCTAGAATTTCTTTAAGCCACACATCTGAAGTAGCTTTATTTTGTTGGGGGAAACCCCATTGATTTTAATAGGGACTCGTGGAGTCAGTTTTTGGGAGTGACTCAGGACTCGTGACTCGTGAGTCACTATTTTGGACCAAGGACTCGGACTCGGACTCGAGACTCGGGTCCAAAGACTCGTGACTCGACTCGTGACTCGAGACCAAGGACTCTTCAACATCCCTGGTCTGAACTTGCTGTCAGGGGTCAATGGGGCTGTTTGGTAAATGTTTGAGACATTCCCTCACAGTTAGCCATTGTGTATTCCCCTGTATCCCTCCTCTCTCACACAGAGCCTTCCTCTCTTGCCCTCTTCTCACTACTAAAATCTGGGCACCATCCCCCATCAAGTCTCGCCCAATTATGAGAGGAGTATCCTGGTCATCATTCACTCCCAGTTCGTGAATATACTCCTTTCCTCTCCACACCACTGTAGCTTTTTCCTGGGGGAATTTTACATGGCTTGCCTTTCACGCCTCTTATTATTACTGTCTTCTCAGGGTTTATAATGCCTGGCTTTACCCAATCATTTCTTATGAGGGAAGTTCTAGCTCCTGTATCTAAAAAAGCTAATACCTTCTCCTCATTCAAAGTCACAAACTCATAGAGATCAGAATCTAAGTCCTGATTTCCCTCAAGTTATACATGACAAAACTGTATTTTCTTGGCTTCTTCCACCTTTTCAGTTTTCAAGGAGACACTGGGACTGGTTTTTGCCTTATTTTTTCCACAGTTGCATTGTGTATGGTCCCACTTTAAACATTTAAAACACCTCTTATCCAGATCTTTATTAGTAGAAGTATAGGGTGCCCTATATGTGGTCTCACTCTTGGTCACCCGGCTTATTTGTGAGGCTTTTAACACTTCTTTTTAAACTGCCCTTTAGATTCTCTTTTGGCAGCTGCCTCATAAGGGCCATTTTGGAACTCCTGGCCTGACCATCCCCCACAGTTCAGTGTCAGTCGATCAGCATAAACAGCCACCTCAGAAACGTTCTTAAACTTTTGGTCCTTTCAGCTGGTAATCGGAATAAAAATTGATCCCAAACCATCAACTCTCCCACTCCCTTCGCATCTTTAGTTCCCTCAGTGTCTATCCAGTTATTCCACAGGTTAGTCAAGTTTCCCCCAGATCCATGTAAGATTTTCCCTCCTGGAGCTGACAAGCTCTAAATGCCTTTCTAAAATGTTCAGGCCCTAACCTGAATCTCGGAAATACTGCTTCTTTAAATATGTCATAAGTGATAGGATTATTTATCTGTGGGCACAGTTTAGTATATCTCAGCCAGCTCAGCTTTAATTAAACTTGGAATATAACACATATATTCCGCTTTGGGGAGCTCCCAGGCCTGAGCAGCTTTCTCAAAATTGCTTAGGAATAGCTCTGGATCATCTCCTGAGGTGAAAGGAATAAAGTCTCTTGGTGAAATCTTTCTAGTTCTTAAAGATTCACTCTCGACGACCTTCCATTTCTCCTCATTTTGGATTCGTAGTTGTTCCAGTCTAACTCTCTCCGTCTCCGTCTGCAATTCTCTTTCCCTCTGTTCATGTTCCCTTGCTTTCTCCTCAGCTTGTAATTTCATCTCCCTGTCCCTGGCTTCATGTTCAAGCAGCCTTATCCTGTTTTGTTCCCTCATGACTTCTAAATTATGTTCTTATGTACTTAGGCTCTTGGGTCAGTTATTTTTATTTTAGCCTCACCAGTTTGCCTTCTGGTTTCCCTGGCCAGCCATGCCCACTATGGCAGCCATTTTGTGAGAGTGCCCACAACATACTCAAAATTCCAAATGTGTCCACCAAGCAGAAGGGCAGCGGGGGCTGGTCTAATGCCTTGTCTTGATGTGCTGTCTTTGTTCCTTGCATTTATCCAAGGGATGGATATTGCAGCTCAGAGGTACATAACCTCTGGCCCACATGCCTAATTCAGTCTGTGGAGGCTTCACACCCAGCTCACTGAACCAATGTAAGGTGGAGACGCTCATCTTTGTAAGAGCACAAGAGTTGCATGATTCCCCCCCTAGTAACAGCAGTATTTATTTATTTGTTACATTTATGGATCGCCCATCTGGCTGGCAAACCGGCCACTCTGGGAGATGTACAACAATAATTCCCCTTTACTCAGCACTGGTTAGGCCCCATCTTGAGTACTGCGTCCAGTTCTTGGCACCACACTTTAAGAAGGACGTAGACAAACTGGAGAGGGTTCAGAGGAGGGCAACAAGGATGATAAAGGGACTGGAAACAAGGCCCTATGAGGAGAGACTAAAAGAACTGGGCATGTTTACCCTTCAGAAGAGGAGACTTAGGGGAGATATGATAGCACTCTTCCAGTACTTGAAGGGTTGTCACACAGAGGAGGGCCAGGATCTCTTCTTGATCATCCCAGTTTGCAGGACACAGAATAATGGGCTCAAGTTACAGGACCCTAGATTCCACCTAAGCATCAGGAAAAAATTCCTGACTGTCAGAGCAATAAGACAATGGAATCAACTACCTATGGAGGTGGTGGGCTCTCCCAGTCTGGAGGCATTCAAGGTGCAGCTGGACAGCCATCTGTCAGGGATGCTTTGACCTGGATTCCTGCATTGGGCAGGGGGTTGGACTCGATGGCCTTGTAGGCCCCTTCCAGTGCTAAATTCCGTGACCTGGCAAAGGTGGAAGTTGAGTTCATTGAGGAAGGGGACAGGGCAGAGGGTGGCAGTTTGCGCCCTTACTCTCTCTCCTTTGAGGGAAAGGACTGGTTTGAGTCCTTCACAATTTTGTCAGAGAACCAGTTGCAAGCCATTGCCATAGCACCTTGTCCAATATGCCTTTTGTTCTAGGAAGGGCTTCATGGCAGCCGGCAGCAAAAGGATCCTGATGGGAATATGCTAGCTTGCCACCCTCACTATAATTGGAGTTCACCAGCTGTGTGTGCTGTGCTAATAGGAATTGCCCCTGCGCAGGTATGCAAAGCCCAGGAACTCCAGATGCACACAAATGTCTTCCCGACTTTCAAGTCACCACCTAGTCAAGCGACCCATGAGAGCAATGTAAACTGGCCAAACTCTTAATCCACCCCCCCCCAACCTGGTGCCCTCCAGGCGTTATGGACTACAACTCCCAGCATCCCTGACACTTGGTCATGCTGCCTGGGGCTGGTAGGAGTTGCTTTGTGCCATTGAAACGCAGTGGTCCCAACACTGTTGCTATTCCAGAAGCTTCACGATGAGAACCACAGCAAGTGCTCTTAAAATGCGAGTGTGGGGAAGGATATTTTATCTTCAAGTGATCCAAGAATATGGAACCTGCCCTGCCCTGAAATGGCACCCACTACTCTCCCCATGATCTCCAGGCAGAAAGAGAGTCAAGACATTTTTTCAAAACAGACTTCACAATTTTATTTATACATTCTCTCAAATGTGTTGCAAGGTGAGGAGCTCATTCCATTTTTAAAAAGTAGCCATCAGGGTTAAGGCCCCTGGGAAGTACAATGAGACCACTGGAGATACCCCAGGAGGGAGCCCCAGCCTGCCATGAACAAGAGCGAGATCGTCCTCAGAGCAACAGTAGAGCAGGACACTGCAGAATCCCGGCAGCAGCATTTTCCCCACGAGTGGGTCATTCGCAATCCGGTACACAGTTCCGCTTAGAAAACAAGTACTTCCCACAGCTTCACTTGGCTGTGCCCGACTCTTGCAGTCACTCCAGTCTGATCTCAATCTCGAGGTCATGATACACCAGCCCCTTCCAAGCCCCCTCTTCATGAAAGGTTTCCACATCCCCATTAGGTTTCGTCTTTTGGACGAGAGCTGTGAAAGGCACAACGGCATACTTCTGCTTATAGACAAAAAGTTCGGCTGTGGCTGTGGCCTTGGGGAGCACCTTCACCTCTGTCCTTTGACACTCAGAAATCTCCCTGATCGCAGAGGTGGCCCGTTCATTGCGCTTGGAGTACTTTACAATGGGTTTCGCCTGCTTAACTATGAAACTACAGGAAGAGGGCACACCAAGCCCCCACAGATTATTCCAGACAGTCTTGTCAAAGGACCGTGTTTGCCAAGTCATGACGAAAGTGTGTTGCACTACTTTCTCACTCTGGTTGACATAGGTCTCCTTCTTCAAGAAATCACGCTGGCATTTCACTCTTGAGAGGCTTTTTGGGATCACACTCAGTATCTCAAAGGCGGGCGGAACGCGGTTTCCAATTAAGGGCCGGAAAGAGCAGTTCAAATCTGCAAAGAACTTGGCCGCTTCCAACACAGTGACCTCCTCTCTAGAGACTTTGGACAAGAAGAGCCCATTATTGGCCCGGAAAGCTACTCTATCGCCATGGAGAAATACGTCAAACTGCAGAGCTGGATCTTCCGAGTACTGGACAGCTTCGATGGGAAAGGTTTTAGGGTCTGGCTCTACCTTCACAGGGGCAAGGAACAGCTCTACCCAGTTTTCCAGCATAACCTTTCCTGAGGGCAGGCGGGTGACCTTGAATTTGCTACTCCATCTCTTTTCAGGTACACTTGTAATATTCCATTGGCAGCCTATGCCCAACGAGTCCCAGAACCCGCCATTGTTCATTTCAAAAGCCACCCCTTCTTCCACACCAATGTAGGCTTCAAGCTGGCCCAGGCCTTTGGGGAATGGCGTGGGGGTGACCTGAAACGGGAGCAGGTGTTAGCTCATTTCAGGGGAATCATTCCAGTCCCTGTATGGTCATCCCCACCACCTCCCTATCCAAGCTCCACCCCCATTATCCCAAGTCTCAAATGCTACCAATGCCTGTGTGCTACCTCTTCTCCAAGGAGCTCAAAGTGGCATACATGGCTCTCACTCCCCATTTAATTCACGCAACAACCCCATGAGGTAGGGGAGGCTGAGAGACATCGATTGACACAAGTTCCCCCAGTCAGCAACCTGGGTCTCCCCAGTCCTCATTTGTCACTAGCCAAAGCAGCACTTGTGCAGCTTCCACTTATCAAGGGATTTCTGTCAACAATGTGTGTGGGGCCAAACATTCCCAGCTCAGCTAAATTATAATACATCCAGTTAAACTTCCCAGAAGCCCTGCTTCCCTCCCCTAGTATGGCACTAGTTGCTGAGACCCAGTGATGGAGCACTCTGCACATTCTCCATGACACCGTCACCAAATCCCTCAAGTAGTCCATACATTCAGTGAACACACCAGGATCTTATGCATGCTCAGTTGAAAGTAAACCTCACTCAAGTGCAATGAGAACTTCCTTCCAAGTATGCATGTTTAGGATGACAAATAACCCAGGGCAAGCATCCAGTTCAATCTGCTGCCAATGAAATAATCTGGTCCATTTGGAGGTAAACAAAAGCTTCCAAACACTCTGAAGCAACATGGATAACATTGCAATTGTGGGCAATGAAAAGCAAAGCTACGGTTAAAGATAAGAGGAAAGATGGCAGCTCTATGATGTGGGCAACCACCACGTTCAGGAGCATCCAGGCCACAGCCCAATGCCTTCTCTGCCTCACCTGCAGTCATCCTATTAACTAGGGCTGTGCACAGCCCGTCTGATCCGATTCCGATTCTGATCTGTGTAATCGGGATCAGGCCCGATTACGATTCCGTCCAATCTATCTATCCTGATCCGATTACGATTACACGGAATCAATTACAGTAACGGAATCGATTCCATCTTGTTTTTTCCATAGACTTGCATTGGGGGGAAAAACACCTTTCACTTCTTCATTGAAGATAGAATCATGAAACCTGGTGAGATTTCAGATGTCCTCGAGCTGCTTATGCCCCCCCAAAATTTCAGACACATGGGTCTTGTGGTTCCCCTGCAGCCCTCTCCCCCCAAACAGGAGATCTTTCACAGGGAACTTTTTTGGACTCTTGTCAGCCACTATACTAAGCAGCTGCACTAATCCTTTCTTTTGGCATGCAAATTTCCCCAGCCATCTGGAGAACACATCCCTAGGGGTTGTGCCTGCCTGCCTACTGTTCTGCAGTCCCCGCTGGGGGGCTAGGGTGACTGCCCTGAAGGAGTATTCCCCCCAATTTGTCTAGGCTGCCTGCCTGCCACTCCAGAGTCCCCGCTGGGGGCTTGGGTGAATGGGTAGAAGGGGAATGCCTTCCCCAAATTAGTCTGTGTCCCACCTTGTTTTCTTTATGGTGCTTGTCAGCTTTCCTGCATCCTTGCTGTTCGTGGCTCCACGCTGTACTTAGGATTTATTAAAAGAAGGGGTGCCCCTGTTGCTGCTAACCTGACTGCCCACAGCAAACGTAACAGTCACCGGCCAAAATCAAATGAAAAGAAAAAGAAGATGCCTTACTTCCTGTTACTCAGCCGAGGGCTTCAGGGTGGGGCATCCCTGGAGTGGCAGATTTACTTTGAGAAAGACCAGCTGCTCCACCAAATCAGGGTCCACGCAAGAGAGGTGCGGTGTGACCACATCTCAAGGGGAGGCCGGTGACTCCAAGGCCAGCGGGGCCACACATCCGGATTTTATTCTGAACTTGTAAGGAGCCATCCTTGGTGCTGAACGCGTTTTGGGGATAGGGTCCAGCACCATGGACAGCTCCTTTAAAGTTCTGGATGCAATCCAGAGCGGTTATGCGGACTCCACTGCCATTGGAGTCACCAGCCGACACTGCCCCCCTCTCCTCAACCAAAGTTCCTCGTCACTCACTCCTCCCAGAAGCTGTTTTCCACTTTAAACAAGAAGCAATGCAAAGTTTAGCCCCACAGTTCAACAGATCCAGGCCATCTGTCCCCCATCCAACCACATTGTTTTATGCTCACCATTCTAAGGACTTCTGTGGGCCTCTCACCAGTCACCAGCTAGCTGGAAGACGAAGAGAGGTGTTAAGTTCATCCATTACATTGTTCAGAAACTTAGAAGCAGGCAAGTGGAAGAGGTGTGCACGCAAACCCAACTGGCAACTTGTGCGCCAAAACAGAGTTCCAGAAATTTGGCGGAATGCCAGTCTAAAAACAAGCTAAGGCCCCATCCAGAAGAGCAGGGCAAGGCCTGAGGGCTGCAGGGTGCATCTGCATGCATGCCCTCCCAAGACACACTCATGCCCCACTGTAGGGTTAGATACTCCAGGGCAAGGATGTCCAAGTAGATTCGTGGGCACCCTCCTGACACAATATCACAGTGGGGCTAGGGTTTTCAAGAGGTTCGCATGAATGGCAACATAAAGGCTGGGCTGCTCCATTGGGAATACTACCACAGGAAGGAAGAGAAGTGATAATTCCCCTTTACTCGGCACTGGTTAGGCCTCATCTTGAGTACTGTGTCCAGTTCTGGGCACCACACTTTAAGAAGGACGTAGACAAACTGGAGAGGGTTCAGAGGAGGGCAACAAGGATGATAAAGGGACTGGAAACAAGGCCCTATGAGGAGAGACTGAAAGAACTGGGCATGTTTAGGCTTCAGAAGAGGCGACTGAGGGGAGATATGATCGCACTCTTTCAGTACTTGAAGGGATGTCACACAGAGGAGGGCCAGGATCTCTTCTCCATCATCCCAGTTTGCAGGACATGGAATAATGGGCTCAAGTTACAGGACCCTAGATTCCACCTAAGCATCCTTAGGATTCCTGCATTGAGGAGGGGGTTGGACTCGATGGCCTTGTAGGCCCCTTCCAACTCTACTTTTCTATGATTCTAGACCAATATCTAGCCTTCACAAACAGAGCAGGAAAGGGAAGCTATTGTGTGCAGGTAGATATAGTGCAATATATAATACACTTCCCTGCACATTTGTACTCTGCATTAAAAAAAAAAGAAGCAAGTTGCATCCTCTGTGACCAGGGGAAAGGGACCCAGCTGATCATCAAGATTACAGCAGGCAGATGTTTAACCCTTTCCTCCCTTGTGGCAGCCCTAACAATTCACTCAGATGCTGATGCTACTTCTTCTTTTTTTGGCATTGGGTGGGTTAAACGCCACCCACCTGCCTCCTATAATGCCAATAATCAGCAGCTGCCCGCCACCAGCAACTCAGGAAATAGCAAACCAGAGGGAATCCCCTGTGCTGGGTGTGTGTGTGCAAATGACAGCTTTTTTCGGGGGGAGGACTCAGTGCTCCTACAATCTACCCTGGAATACCTGCCGGGGGACTGATGAGGGAAGAGGGCAGGGAAGATGGCCAGGAATTCCTGCTGTGCCCAGTCATTACTCGGGGGCCCAGGCAACCTTAAACCCACAGAGGTGTTGCCTGAACCCAGCCTCTGGGTTGGAACCTGCAAACCTATACTGAGCAGGATGGACCAATGGCCGTATGTATGTTCCGGATGTTAAACACATGAATCTAGCAACACATGATGATTTTTCTTATCTGAATAGCAGCTGGGGGGTCACACAGGGGGAGGGGGTGCCACTCTCTCTTCCTCTGAAGCTGTTATTTGCATTTCAAGGCAGGCTCCCATTGGCACAGATGGAGAGGCTTCCCTTGAAATACCCACAGCAGCCCGAGAAGGGCAATTTGTATCAAGGTCATGGCTGGGGGGGGAAAGGAAGAACAAGAGTTAAAGTTCCCCCTCCCACTGTCCCAAGTCTGCTATTTACACATTAACTGCATTCAGGCCTCCTTGAAACAGACCACATTCAAAGAGGACATTTTAGAGAAGAAAAAGCCTAACAAACTTGCACAGAAGAAAGTAGGCTTCAGGGGAAACTACCCAAAGACACCCTGAAGAACAAAAGTAGTAAATCTCTCTGTGGCTTAAACAGCTGGGGGATTGTAAAAGCTCCCTCACCTCCTAGAGATACTCACCAGCAACAGCAGTTCAGGACCTGGCAGCCACTCACCCTTGTTGGGGAAAGAAAGGGGAATAGCCAAGCTTGCGCCCCCAGGACCTTTTATTCCCCGCCCCCCAGCTCCCCTGTCAATCCAAAGGGAAAAAGGCACAGCTGATTGCATTTGACAACAGCCTGGCACTTCTGATGGGATGAGAGGGAGGCTCCACAGGGATCAATTCTCTTTTGAGGCTGAGAAAGTATAAGGGCAGGTGGCGTGGCCTGCAGTGTGGTGCTGTTGCATCTGCTCCATGACCAGGCTGACACTCTCCTCTTTATTTTTAGTAGATGCACCTGAGCTGACTATTAAATAAGGGTCACACCTCCAGCAAGATTGGTTACTGGGTTGAGGAAGTGGGTGGTCCATGTAATCTTCTCTGTGCCCCAATGTCAGCTGTTCAGTTAATCCCTTTGCCAGTGCTCTGCAGCCCACAAATGGTAGCAATTGAGTATATCTGTGGCCAGATATCAACAATTAAAGGTTTATGTAAGGTAAAAATTTTTTTACAAAAGCCACTAATATTATAAAATATTATAAAATAATGTACAATATAATAATGTAATAATTATAATATATAAGATTTCCTCTATTAACTTTTGCTCTTGACCATGCCCTTTGGTTGCCTGGCCATTCCCTTGGCCACGCCCTCGTGTTGCATGGCCACGCCCTCTTGATCACACCTTCATGTTGCTTAACCATACCTCTTACAAATTCACATGTGTGTCCCTATTTTCATCTGTGAAATGGTGGAGGGTATGTGTTTCACAGAAGGCAACCTCTTTTTCTCTCTGCCCCCCTCTGCCAGCCAACTCATTCCATCCCCCCATCTCTCTCTCTGTATCATCTTGGCCTATTCTCTCTCTCACCCCACACACCCCATCCACCCACACACACAAGCATCCCTTGTATCCATCATTCACACAAGCATGAACACACACACACACACACACACACACACACCCCCTTCTCCTCCTTACCACAAGCACGCAAAACACCACACTCATTCTTTTTCAGGACCCCCCCCATCTCTCTTTCTCATAAACGCACAGCTCCCACCTGTCCTCACAAGCCTCCCCAGTCCGCCCCCCAGCACCGCATCTTCCCAGCCGGCCCTCCTGCTGCTCCCCCCCCCAGCTTCCTTAAAGCTTCCCTGACCCACCCCCACCCCCAAGCTGGCCTACTGCCGCTCATCCCAGCCTCCCCCCACCTACACTGCTGTCCGTATTGGCGCTTTTTAGCCCCCACCCAGCCTGCCCAGCCCACCTCAGAGGCAGAAGTCCCAGGAGTCCCTTTCTCTTTACTCCCTTCTTTTTCTTGGTGGCTGAGTGAGCTGCAGAGGAATGCCTCAGTCTGCAGCTAGCTGTCATCTTCCTTTCCTAAGAGTGTCTCTGAGCCCCATGTGCGGTGGCTGCTGGCTGCCCTCCCATTGCTTGTACAGAGATTTTTAATTTAAGCCGTACTACAGTACTTGTATTGCAAGATGTCACTTGTATATCAAGTAAAAAATAAATAAATAAATATTTAAAAATTTGCTTGTCTTGCAAAACGCTCTCAAACCAAGTTACTTGCAATCCAAGGTATTACTGTATTTCGTAAGTATTCTATTCATGTCTATATGTGCTACACTGATTTAAATATAATAGCATTTGTTTACTTTCCCTTTTTTGAGTGGTTGGGTGCACCCTGCACCTTGGTTTTGTATTTGTTTTCAACTGCTGCCTTCATTTGTATTGTCACCGAGTGGATGAGGAGGAGATATTTTTCTCCCTCTCTCATGATACTAGAACCCAGTGGGGTCATCCCATGATGCAGATTGGTGGGAGATTCAGGACAGATAAAAAGAAGGACTTCTTCCCACAGCACATAGTTCAACTATGGAATTTACTTCCACAAGATGTAGTGATGGACACCAATTTGGAGGGCTTTAAAAGGAGATTAGACAAATTCCTGGAGGAGGAGGCTATCAATGGCTACTAGTCCTGATGGCTCTATGCTACCTCCAGCAGAGCCCATGAGAGAGGGGTGCAGGGGGTACATCGTACCTGGGCCTGTGGTCAAAAAGGGGGCCTGGGGAGCCAAAGGAGGGGAGCCAGAAATTTCCTGGGATCTCAGAAAATGTTTGCATATATAGTGTGAAGACTAGTATTCACATTCTGTGTAAGCCTACACAGTTTTATATATTGTAATTCATAGAAATTATGATCCATAGTAGTGTTGGGAAATGTAGAGGTACATACCCTCCAATATTTTATAAGTGGCTTTTGTAATATTGCAATTTTGCCCATGCCCCCTTTAAGTAGCTTGCAGTTTTGGGAGGCAGGGGAATTCGGGACTCTGCATGACAAAGTGATGGCTTAAGGGTTTTCTATGGTCTGGTCCTGGAATTTCGGGCAGTTGGAGAATATGGAGGTATAATGAATAATATTTACTTTCATCATAGCATCACTGCATCATAGATTTCATAGATCACAGAGTTGGAAGGAGCCTACAAGGCTATCGAGTCCAACCCCCTGCTCAATGCAGGAAACTAGAGGAGGGGTCTCCCATCCAAGTAATAACCAGGCTTGACCCTGCTTAGCTTTCCATGCTCAGACAAGCTGAGCCAGCATAAGCCACAGGCCTGCGTGATTTAAGCCTTAAATGGATAAGTGGGGACATAGTTACCCCACCACTTTTCCATTTTTCTATATCACCATTAAAAAAAATATATAATGGTAATAAGCAAAATTGAAATAGCTTAGGTTTAGAGGTTCAAATTTTATCTCTCTGTATATATATATCCCTCAGTTTTGATGTCACAACTTTTTTTTTAATTTTTATTTTGTTTTCTGGGTAATATTTGCTATTACTATGTCTAATAAATTCAAATAAAATTGCTTGTAAAAAGATTTTGAAGGACAATGATTGGTTATGTTGTCTTGACCACTATTTACTAGCCCTTTTTATTGGATAACTGATAACTAATATGTCAACTGTGCAAAATAACAATGTTACCGCTACTCCACTGGGTATCTGCCAGTGTGATCATCTAGAGCAGGAATGGGGAATGTGCAGCCCTCCAGATGATGCTGGAATGCAAGTCCCATCCTTGCTCACTATTGGCTGTGCTGGCTAGAGCTGATGGGGTTTGCAGTTCAAAAATGGGGCCACCTCCCTGATTTGGAGCATGGGTGGGCAACCATTATTTTTTTTGTTGAGGGCCACGTTTCCTCGTGGGCCATCTGTCAAGAGCTGCATGTTAGTGGTGGGGGAGGGCCAGAACCAAAAGTGGGTGTGTCAATCCTTTCTTATTTCTTTCTGCTGCCTCCTTTCCCTCTTCCTTCTTGCCAGAGTTATGAACTGCAGAGAGCTTTCGACATCTGGGTGAGGGCCACAGGAAATTTGGCCAAGGGCCACATGCACCTGGAGGGCCACACAGGTTGCCCTCCCCTGATGTAGAATACAGTTCTAGAAATCTGGGCTGCTCTAGTCTTGATTTGTTCAGCTGCTGGCTGGCCTAAAAAAACCAGAGCCATCTCTAATTTTGTACCATGCAACCATCTGCCATAGACTTGGTCTAATGCCTTGCCCTGGTGTGGTCTCCATTTCATGCCTGTGTGTGTGTGTGCAGTGGACAGATGTTCTAGCTGAAGAACTGCAAGGTGGAGACTGTCACCCTTTTATCACACAAGAGTTGGCATCCTATCCAGCTAGCGACCAGAGAAAGGATTGGGCTAGCCTGAAACAGCTCCACCTGCAGTCCAAAGTGGTACCATCTATTCTGTGCTCAGCCAAAGTGGCATGCAGCAGTACCAAATGTGTGAGAATCCTTGAATCATCATCGCCTCTATTTTTGATGTTCAGCCTGTGAATGCAGAAACCACACACACACACAAGAGGGAGGTATCAACAGGTTTGGGGGACCCCACCATTTGCAGAAGTACAAAAAAAATTTTTTTAGTGGGGAACCTAAAACTCTTTGGGGTGGGAGCACAAAAAAGCAAGGAGCAGCAGTGGAACCCAGGAGAGCAGCTCTCCACGCTGCAGCATTCTGTTGCAGATCCCACTTGTACGTACATAATCAAGAACATTCCTGCCAGACACAAGACCTTTAGGTTTGCTTCCCAATGAATTGGAATTCAGACTGATTCAGTGCAGTATTGACGTTTAGAGAGTGCAGGGTAAATTGCTCTAAATCTGTCAAGCAACTCTCATGGAAGAGCATATGGGGCCAGATAGTTTGTGGGGTTGGGGTGGTGGTGCTCTGCATTGCAAACAAGGGTCCTGCTCACTTGTCCATTCCCCCTGGAACGGTAGCACCGAAATGGCAAGACAGTTTCTTGTTGTCTTTGGTTTGGGCCAAACTAGAAGTGAGGCTAGTCCACGGGGCCGGTGCAAGGCAGTTTGGTGCCCTAGGCAAAATCAGATATTTAGCGCGCCCCCCTTCCCACTTGAGCCCTCCCTCCCTATTTCTGGCGCTCCCTTTAGCCCTGCGCCCTAGGCAGCTGCCTAGTTGGCCTAATGGTAGCACCGGCCCTGCTAGTCCATCCTATTGAAGGTGGGAGGTCACTTTTTCCTAGCAAAAAAAGGCTTCTCCCAGGTCCCTATTTAAGAGAGCCTCCTCTGCTCTCCCTCAAATATTGTAGATCCCTGTCCTGATAGAACAGGACTCCAACCTTGGGTCCCCAGATGTTGCTGGCCTACAGCTCCCAGCATACCCAGCCAGCATGGCTAATGGCAAGGGATTCTGGGAGCTGTAGTTCAGCAACATCTGGGGACCCAAGGTTGGAGAGCCCTGTGAGAGAAAGAGGACTGCTTTCAGTCCTTCGCTGCTTGAGCTTTACGTCCGGCTTTGGATGTTGTGACTAAGATCTCCAAACTCTGTCACTCAGGGGTGGTGAACTTTGTGGCCCAGCAGATGTTCTTGGACTACAATTCCCATAATTGCTGACCATTAGCCATGCTGGCTGAGGGGAGTCAAAGTCCAGCAATGGGCTCCCTACCTGTGCTGTAACTAAGGCAAATACTGGCACTACCCACCTCCACCATGATGGGAGCATTGTGCCAAGACACGTTGCACGCGCACACACACACGCGCGCACACACACACACACACGGTGTGAGTCAAGGGCAGTGCTTGTGCTCCCAGTGGCAGAACATACCGGTACAGCAAGTATGGGAGGCCCAGAAGTGGAGTCAAGGGCCATGGCAAAAGGTGGAAGAGGGGCCCGACCCTTCCCACACCCATGAGGGTGACACTCATGCAGGGATGTTACTCCACAAACTCAGGAGCCAAGCGGTACCTCAACTCTGAATTTTAAGTGCTTGGCCACTCCAGCACAGTGCCCTAAAGTAATACTGGGACTGTGAGCACGATTGGCAAAGGTGCTGCAGTTAGTGCACATGGACTCTCCCTGCCTGTCCCGGAGTCAGAAGGGTGTAGCAGAGCCTGGCGATTGCCATGCTGGAAACCAGCAAGTCAGAAGCCCCATGGGATGCACGATCTGATCCAGCACTCGCATATAATGCTGCTTCCACATTCTGCCTGACACGGCTTTAGCCTGCCTCCTCTTCACACCTGCCTGCCTCAGTGCCATACTTCAACTCCGAACCTTAAACTACTCCCTGCTCCAGCACAGTGTCCCCACAGCAGCGTAGGAACTGTGCCCACCTGGCAAAGATGCTCCACTTACCTGCCTTGCCAACTCTGTGAACTGCTGTGGTGTGTGCAGTGTCTCAGTTCTGAATCTAAAACACTTTGCTGCTCCAACATGGCATACCTCCAATAATATGGCCCTCTCCAATGAGCGAGGGCCCGCTGCTGGTCAAGGGTGCATGTAACTGTCATGCTAGGCAGGACTGGGGGAGGGTGGGTAGCTTTGGATGCTTGCTTGAAAAAAAAATGTGGGAGGTTCAAGTCCTCTTGCCTTTCTCTAGGAAACTCACCCGATTCCATACGGCTTGTGGCTGTTCGACAAGTCATTCAGTCAAGGGAAGATGGCAGAGAAGAAGCTGACCTGTGTACCAACAAAACTGCTATAGCAGCAGCATCAAAATGAGAGCCACAATAGACGTTCTTTAAATCTGAGATGAGGAAAGGATATTTATCTTGAGTTATCCAAAAGCAGTGAGCCTTCCCTTCCCGGAAACCTGAAATGTGCCCACCCACCCCGCTCCTCACCCAATTTCTGTGCATGGAGACAAGACATTCCCTCCTCCGTAAAAAGGCTTCACAAACAATTTTATTAACGTTCTCTTGACTGTGCTGCAAGGTGAGGAGCTCTCCCCCCCTCTTGCAATAAAAAGGTAACCATCATGTTCAGGCACCTAAAGGTAGAAAGGAATTGATGGAGAGGCCCTAGGACGAAGCCCCAGCCTGCCTTGACGAGGAGATGTGCGAATCCTCGCAGCTACCGCATCCTATAGGGATCAGGATGGTACTTCCTCCTAGCTCCCCTTCGAAGGCTGCCAGTTCCCATCACCTCACATCGCTGTGCATGGCTCATCAAGTCCCTTCAGGCTGACCTCCACCTCGAGGTCATGATACGCCAGCCCCTTCCAGACCCCTTCCTCATTCAAGCTCACCAGGTCCCCATTAGATTTCACTTTTTGGATGATGGCTTTGAATGGCACAGGGGCAATATGATGCTTATAGACGTGAAGTTCAGCTGTGGCTCTGGTCTTGGGGGGGACCTGCACCTCCTCCGTTCGCCTCTCAGAAATCTGCCTGTTCACAGAGACAACCTGCTCATTGTCCTGGGTGTACCTCACAGTGGGCGTTGCATCCCCAACAAGGAAAGAACAGGAAGAGGGCAAACCAAGCCCCCACAGACGGTACCAGAAAATTGTGTCGGTGCTCTGGGTCTCCCAAGCCAGGATGAAAGTGTGCCGCACTGGGACCACACTCCGGTTGACGTAGGTCTGCTTCTTCACGATTTGGTGGTAGTAACTCATTTGCAAGGGATCGCTTGGGGACACTCTCAGGATTTCAAAGGTCGGCGGAAGGAGGTCTCCGATCAAGGGCCAGAAAAAACAGGTGTCATCAGCAAAGTACTTGGCTGCCTCTATTGTGTGGAACCCTCTGAACACTCTGGCCAAGAAGAGGCCATTGTAGGCCCGGAAAGCGACCTTATTGCCTCTGTGAAAGACGTCGAACTGCAGGGATGAATCATCCGATAACAAGACAAGTTGGATGGGAAAGATTTTGGGGTCTGTATCTGCCTCCACTTGGGCAAGGAACATGCCTTTCCAGTTTCTCAGCATAGCCTTTCCTGAGGGTAGACAGTTGATCCAAAACTTGCTTGACTCTCTCTTTTCAGGTAGGCCCTCAATGGCCCATCGGTAGGCACTGGCCATGGAGTCCCAGAACAGGTCATTGTCCATCTGGAAAGCCACCCCTTCCTCTGCATCAATGTAGGCTTCAAGCTGGCCCAGGCCTTTGGAGACTATTTGGGGGGCAAACTGAAACAGGGGTAGATGCAAGCTTATTTCAGGGTAATAATTCAAATCTGAGTTTTGATCATCTTCACAATCTCCCTATCCATCTCCAGTTTCCTTAGTCTTTAAATCAATACCAATATCTGCAGAGACCCAGAAATGGAGCCCTCCGCACATGTTCCATTGCACTGTCATGTAATTCAAGCAGCCTATACCTTATACATGGAAGGAACCCACTTTTCCTCACTGGGAAAGTATTCTGCACCTGCTCAGGACACTTCTATATAACAATGCAAGAACTTCCTGGCTGATCAACCCAAAGGTCCTTCGGCATGCCTACCTGAAAGTAAACCTCATCCAAGTTCAGTAGAACCTGCTTCAAAATATGCATGCTTAGGATAGCAGCCTTGGAGCTGGGCTGAATCAGCCTCAAAAAATGTCCACCCTATTTGTGGGCAGAGAAATTGTGGGCACCATTTCACCAGATTTCTCCATGGGGGAAGAGACGTTCTCTAACAGCTCACCAATATGGAGAATATTCAGAGAAAATTCTGCAAAGTGGCCTTTTTTTAGGGGGCATGAGAAAAGGATTCTCAGAAAAATGTCTTCTGAGGAACTTTGCCTCATCTCTAGTCTTAAAATCTTGTTGCAAGCATCCAAGAGTTGAATCTGATGCTAGTTTGCCTGTCCCGACCCACAATTGCAGTGATATCGATGTCACTTCTCTCATTGATCTTACTGCAACTGTGGATTGGGACAGGCAACTACTAAAGACAAGAGTTAAGATGGCAGTGCTGTGATGTAGGTGGCTACCAAATTCATGCTTATCCAGGCCAATGTCCAGGGTCTTCTCTTCCCTGCCCACTATCAGCCTATTGACACAATTGCATTCAGAAGCTTCCAACACCCAGGGCCAGACTATATGTTATTCACGAGAGAGAGAGAGAGAGAGAGAGAGAGAGAGAGAGAGAGAGACCTTTGACCCACTAGCCCTTTTCCAGATTGAAAAGAAGGGCAACCAAGCACAGATAAGCAATGCAAGATGTCTGCTTCTCCCCACCTCCCAAACACCTGCCCTTTCTCTGTAAGAACATATGAAGAGCCATGCTCGATCAGGCCAAGGGTCTGTCTAGTCCAGCATTCTGTTCACACGGTAGCCAAGCAGCTGCCCACGGGATTCCATAAGCAGGACATGAGTGCAACAGCACCCTCCCACTCATGTCTCCCAGCAACTGGTGTACATAGGTATACTGCCTCTGATACTGGAGGTAGCATGTAGCCATCAGGACTAGTAGCCATCGATCGCCTTCTCCTCCAATAATTTTTCTAACCCTCTTTTAAAAGCCATCCAAATTGGTGGCCATCACTCCATTTTGTGGAAGTGAATTCCATAGTTTAAGTGTGCTGTGTGAAGAAGTCCTTCCTTTCATCTGTCCTGAATCTCCCCATCAATCAGCTTCATGGGATGACCCCATATTCTAGTATCACAAGAGAGGGAGAACAATGTCTCCCTATCCACTTTCTCCACACCATGTTCGGTTGCCCGCCACATTTCAAATGCATGCTTGAGAAGACAATTTGATGTGGCATAGACAGGGCAAGCATTAACCACCCTTCCCACCAATGTCTCTAGTCTCATTTACTCCCTGAGAAGTTGCTCTCCAAGCTAAACAAGAAGGGCCAGACTACACAGTTACAAGCAACGTGCAGTTTGGCCCCACAGTTCCAGTGATCCAACCCCCTCCGGCTGCCTTAGAACCAAACAGGCATCGTGCTCACCATTCTAAAAGCTTCTATGGTCTCCTCGGCCAGCCACCAGCGAGCTAGAAGAGGAAGAGAGGAGTCAAGTTCAACCGTGACATCGTTATGAACCTTAGAAGAAAGCGGAAGAGGCAAACTGGGTTGCAGCCTCATCCAGTGGAGCAGAGCAGGGCTCAGAGGGTTGCAGGGCTGGGCATTTCCTGGTGGGACTCCGAGAGCAGCTGAGGACCCACTGCCCCCTTCTCGTACCATGCATGGATCACCCGGGAAAGGAGGCAGCATGAGAAAGGACACCTGCCATCGTGCCCCACCTGTTGAGGTAGCCCACTGAGGGTGTCTATTCAGGGGCTGGGGAGCTCTGTCAATGAGCGTTGCATGGAGAAGATCACAGGTTTAAGCCACAGTATGAAGGGATCAAGAGCTGGTTCCAGGAAAGACCTTTGCCCAATGCCTTGGAGAGCCACAACTAGTCAAAATAGACAATCCTGGCCTGACTATCAAAAGCAGCTTCAGATGTTCCTAAGAGCCCACCCAGAATATGGGAGCTGGCAGGCACTGATGTCAAACTGGGCCTCCTTTCAAAGCCATCTATATACGTGCCCTCCCAAAATACACTCATCCCCCCCACCCCCACCCCACACTAAGATGAGAGGGGGATGCTTCAAGGCAGGGATGGCCAAATGGATCTGTGGGTACCATTCTGTTTCCAGCACAACAACATAGTGCGGCTATTGTTTCCAATTGACAAGTTCACAAGTGAAGGGCAACCAGTCCCCATGAAGGCAGGGGTGCTAAACCTGGGAGTACTGCTCCAGCAAGACCTACCTTCCACCTCCAACCCCTGGTAGTAACCTATGGCATTTCAGTGTTGTCTTCACCACTGACAAGTATCAGCTCACCCTGGCTCAACTTTTATAACTAAAGGTGCAATCCTATGCATGTTTAGACAGAAAAAAGTCCTACGATTCCCAGCATTCCCCAGCCATTCAGAGCTGGACCAACATGGCAACTGCAACACAACATTGCGTTTTGTAACTACTTCCAATATACAAGATCATAACTAGGAAGTTTCTAAACCAGTGGTTCCCAATTTCTTTGGGTCAGTGGGCACATTTCAAAGTTTGAGAGAGTGTCATAGGTGCTCTCACAAGATGGCTGCCATGGGGGGTTGCCAATCATAAAATGGCTGCCATGGTAGGAATGGCCAGTCACAAAGCACTCATTTCCCAGAAGGCAAACTGGCAAGACTAAAAACAAAGTAACTTGCCCAAGAACCTAAGTACAAGGCAGAGATGGGGCCTGAGCTGAGCTCTAGCACACAAAAACAGCCTTGAGCCCAGATGAAAATGACGTAGAGGGCAGCACTTTGTTTTGCAGGATACCAACCTTCCAGTTATAAAAAAAACAAAAATTTCATAAAATTAAGATCAGGAGGGGCAGGTAGCCCAGCCAGTGCCAGGGGAGGTGTCCGTGAGCACATTGGTACCCATGGGCGCCACACTGGAGACCCCAGTTCCAAACCAGGAAAGCAGCTAGACTCAAGTACAAGCCTGAGTTACTGACCCATTCACTCCCCTGATTCGGACTGGCAAATGACGGGAGTCGTAAAAAATATTGCAGATCGGCAAGGCTTAATAGTAGTCCAGAGTCAAATGTCAGATACACAATTAAGATTGTGCGCCAAAAGATCCTGGCTCCTAAAAAAAAAAACAAAGTGGCAGCGTAAGGCACCTTACAGGCATTTTGGAGTTATAGTTCTTAATTATGTGCTAAATCAGTTATATGCTAAAATTGCAAGTGTTAAACTAGATGTTATGCTAATCGCATTAATTGGGTTACGTAATCAGCCTTGGGACCAAGCGGGGTGGGGAGGATTTCTCTTTCCTCCTGCCATATCTTTGCTGAAGCTGCTGTTTGCATTCATGGGAAGCTCCCCCTGGCTCATATGGAGGCCTCCCTCAAACTGCACTGCAGATAGTAACTGCACAGAGGCGAGTTGTCGGGACCATGGCAGGCAAAGAAAATGTTAACACTCCCTCTCACAAACAAACACAGCCCTAAGGCTGCTACTTACATAACTGTGCACATTAATGGCATTCAGGCCAATTAACAGCACATTTGGTTTGGCCCCAAAAATCCTCAACAGGGATGTGGCTACACAGAGGAACAGGCAGAAGCGGAGAAGGAGCAGCAAGGGTTGAAGGGAAACTGAGTCAGCTGCATTTTGACCAGGAGGAAGGTCTCTCCCCTAGAAATGCAGAGAGAGCAGAACAGATGCCTGTTCTATCGGTAGATCTTGTTGGAGGATATGGGAAGGAGTCGATCCAGGTTAGGACAAAGCAGAGTCGGTTAGGACAAAGCAGAGTTTCCCCCCTTATGCGCAGCCTGGTTATTGAAACTGGTTATCACCACATGGGTTGTTAAACCCTGCTAAAAGGCTCTTCAAAGGAAATGGATTGTCCAAGCAAGGTGTAAAACTAATAAAGACATTTATTAGTTTTACTTGCAGCTTGTTTATTCATATATGCAGGATGCATATAGGCAGATTAGAGTCTTTGGTGTTAAGAGTCTGCTTCATTGGAGATCACTGGCTGGAAGCCAGCTCAGACTATGTGTCCATCAACAGATCTGTCCTCAAGTTCATGAGCAGATAAGCTCAGAGTTTTCAGAAGAGCTCATCATTAAGGCTACAATCCTAAGCACACTGGCAAGGGATCAAGTCCCATGGAACTCAGTTCTCTGATCAAAGGATCCTGCTGTAGGCCTCCTTGAAACACATTGCACCAAAAAGGTGACACTTAAAGGAAGAAAAAGAAAAAGTCTAACAGAGGGACAAACTTACAAAGCAGAAAAATAGACTTCAGGAGAAGGGCCCCAAAGACACAATACAGAACCAAAAAAACCTAAATACCTGTTCATGATTTAAAAGGCTAAGAAATTATAAAAGCTCCATCAATGAATAGATATACTTACCGTATGATCTGGCCCAGTGCCTGACTACTCACCCTTATAGGAAAAAAGAAAGGGGAATAGCCAAGCAAGCTCCTCTGTGACCTTTTATACCTCGCTCCCACAGCCACAGCTCCCCTGTCAATCAAACGCAAAGGAGCACAGCTGATTGCAGTTGAAGAGGGCCTAGAGCCTCAGATGGGATGTGAATGAAAGGGAAACCCCCAAATGGATCAATACTACTGTTACTTATTGACTGATTGACTTGATTTATATCCCACCTTTCCACCAAAAATGGTATTCAAGGCAGCTAACAATAATAAGACCGGAATTAAAACCAAAAATAAATTAAAACAATCATAAAAATCAAAACACAACAATAAATGATAGAGACTGGGTTTACACAGCACACTAAACTTCAGTAGGTTAAGAGGCAGAGTGGCTCATCATGTTGTCTGAACGCTGCATGGTGGTTTAGAAGCCAACCTGGTATGGCTTAAAAACCACCCTGCTAAGCCATGGCCTGTGGCTTACGCTGGCTCAGCTTGTCTGAGTGTGGAAAGCTAAGCAGGGTCAGGCCTGGTTATTACTTGGATGGGAGACCCCTCCTCTAGTTTACTGCATTGAGCAAGGAGTTGGACTCGATGGCCTTGTAGGCCCCTTCCAACTCTATGATCCTATGAAATCTATGGTTTGTAATAGGCTTAAGAAAACCCTAGTATGTTTAACGTGTTATCTGAACCCAGATGACCGAATAACCCACTGAGAAGCCAAAAGGCACAGAGCCCCTTGGCAGGAGCAGCAAAAAAGGGCTGCCACTCTTGCCAAGGGGCTAGCAAAGGGTGCTTTCCACTCCCCCAGCTTTTTTAAAAAAAATGTAAAAGAAATAGTTTCTTTCGACAAAGTGCCTCATGATATCCTGATTAGCAAGCTAGCTAAAAGTGGACAAGATGGAACAACTATCAGGTGAATCCACAGTTGGCTACAGAATCGGACTCAAAGAGTGCTTATCAATGGTTCCTTCTCAAACTGGGGAGAGGTAACGAGCAGGGTACCGCAGGGCTCGGTCCTGGGCCCAGTGCTCTTCAACATTTTTATTAATGACTTGGATGAGGAGGTGCAGGCCGGGGATGCTTATCAAATTTGCAGAAGACACAAAATTGGGTGGAATAGCTAATACCCTGGAAGACAGAAACAAAATTCAAAGTGATCTCAATAGGCTGGAGTGCTGGGCTGAAACCAACAGAATGAAATTTAATAGGGATAAATGCCAAGTTCTGCACCTAGGAAAAAGAAACCAAATGCACAGATGGGGGATACTTGACTCAACAATACTACAAGTGAGAAGGATCTTGGAATTGTTGTAGATCACAAGCTGAATATGAGCCAGCAATGTGATTTGGCTGCAAAAAAGGCAAATGCTATTTTGGGCTGCATTAATAGAAGTATAGCTTCCAAATCACGGGAAATACTAGTTCACCTCTACTCAGCACTGGTTAGGCCTCATCTTGAGTACTGCGTCCAGTTCTGGGCACCACACTTTAAGAAGGATGTAGAAAAACTGGAAAGGGTTCAGAGGAGGGCAACAAAGATGATCAGGGGACTGGAAACAAAGCCCTATTTATTTATTTATTTATTTATTTATTTATTTGTTGTATTTATGAATCGCCCATCTGGCTGGCAAACCGGCCACTATGAGGAGAGACTGAAAGTACTGGGCATGTTTAGCCTTCAGAAGAGAAGACTAAGGGGAGATATGATAGCACTCTACAAGTACTTGAAAGGTTGTCATGCAGAGGAGGGCCAGGATCTCTTCTTGCAGGACATCCCAGTTTGCAGGACACGGAATAATGGGCTCAAGTTACAGGAACCTAGATTCCACCTAAACATCAGGAAAAATTTCCTGACTGTCAGAGCAATAAGACAATGGAACCAATTACCTAGGGAGGTGGTGGGCTCTCCCAGTCTGGAGGCATTCAAGGTGCAGCTGGACAGACATCTGTCAGAGATGCTTTGACCTGGATTCCTGCATTGAGCAGGGGGTTGGACTCGATGGCCTTGTAGGCCCCTTCCAACTCTACTTTTCTATGATTCTATGATTCTAGTTAGCAATGGACTATAAAGTTCCAATTTGGCATCAACACTTGTCTGAATGAACACAGTGTCCATGCCAGACTGGAACTTTGTAACCCACTGCTACCTATTTCTTTTACATTTCTTTAAAAAAAAGGTTTGGAGGGAGTGGAAAGCACCCTCTGCAGCAGAATCTTTGGGGTTTGGGGTGGGGCTCATGTCCCCCTGGGCTGCCCTCACTTTCCCAAGTGTGGATAACCCAGAGGCACAAGCCCCCCCCCACTAAAAAAAAACAAACACCCAAGATCCTGAAAAAAAAAAAAGGTGTTTGGGGGGACACCCCCTCCATTCCTCCCTTGCACACAGGATCTCCAGGTGGGGTTGGGGGTGCTGGGAAACCCCCACTGTCCTCTCGGTTTTGCCATTCACCCCAAGTCGATAGCGACTTGGGAAGTGGCAAAACCAGAGGGAATCCTTAGTGGTGGTGGGAGGGATTACGGTAGTGCAAATGACAGCTTGGGGGGGGGGGACTCAGTGCTCCTGCGGTCTACCCTGGGATACCTGGAGGACCGATGAGGGAAGAGGGCAGGGGAGGCGGCCAGGGAACCCTGCTGTGTGCCCAGTCATTACTCGGGGGCCCAGGCAACTTTAAAACAACCCACAGAGGTTTCAGAATCTCTGTGGGTTTACTTTAAAGCAGTGTTCTCCAACCTTGGATCCCCTGATGTTTTTGGCCTACAACTCCCAGCATGCTGGGAGTTGTAGGCCAAAAACATCTGGGGGCCCAAGGTTGGAGAACACTGCTTTAAAGTGTTGTGTGAACCCAGCCTATGTGTTTGGGGTTGGTCTGAATGATCTTTCAGAGGGGCACTTCAGTCCAGGGCTTATGACTGCAAAGAGAGTCAGGATCCCTTCCAGCTATGTAATCCTCGACTCTTAAGATTTCTGTAAGTAGAGCTATCAGCATGGGTGCCTTGAGGCAATGACTGCGTTCAGACAACACGGTAACCCACACTCAAGGGCTGAGTATGTCATCGAACCATGGGTGGTGGTTGAAACATGGGTTATTGTGTTGTCTGAACCCAGCTGTGCTAACCACAAACAACCCATGAAGAGAATCCATGGTTTGTTGTTGGGTTTTAAACTAGGCTGTCCACCATGGTTTGTTATCCTGGCTGGGTTCATACAACACGATAACCCACAGTTCAACAACAACCCACACTCAACCCATATTCAACCCTTGAGTGTGGGTTATCGTGCTGTCTGAACCCAGTCAATTGCTGGGTTTGCACGGCATGCTAAACCTCAGTAGGGGTGCACCAGTGGGCATGGGGTGCATTAGAAGAAAACCTGGTGTGGCTTCTAATCCACCCTGCGAAGCCACGGCTTGCAGTATGATTACGCTAACCCTAGTAGGTTTAGCGTATTGTCTGAACCCGGGGGACACGCCAACCTACCCGCAAGCCAAAAAGGCACAGGCGCAGAGCCTCATGGCCAGAGCGGCAAAGAAGGGCTGCCGCTCTAGCCACGGGTCTCTGCTGATGACAGCTAGCCGAGTGCCCATGCGGCACTTGGCCCAGCTGTCATCAGTTGGCTTCCCCGTGCGCTCCTCCCCGAGCCCCATTCACGGCCGCTGATTTAGTCCGCTGCTGCTGCTGCTGCTGCTGCTGCTGCTGCTGCTGGAGTCTGCCAGCCACCCCCTTCCCAAGCAGGAAGGGTTCATGCAGCAGACTAGGTCTCCGCGGCTGCAGGTGTGACGGAGGTCTGGCACACGTGCTCCCACCTCCTCCCCCGACTCCCAGCTGGAGGACTGAGGGGAGAAGAGGTGCATTGGGACCCTCGCTATGAGCAATCCTAGTGGGGGAAGGAGGCGAGGCAACTTTAGAGCCTCTGTGGGTTTGTATCGTCCTGAACCTGGCGAATTTCTCTTGAGACCTGACAAAGGACAGTTGATAGCTGGTAACATTCTGGTGATGTGTTTCAACAGGAGCTAGGATGGCAGAAGAACAGAAGGCAGAGATGATGGGCGGAGATGACTCATCTTTCTGTCCCCCACTAGACAAGCGGAGGGGGCGACTGAGGTCAGTGTCTGTAGAGTTGACGTCAGTCTGTGCTGGAGGAACTGGATCGCAAAAGGAGGCAGAGAGCTGACTTTGCCCTCCGCAGGGAATCCTATGGCACTCTGGACACTCCTACGGCACATCCGATGGGGAGCAGGAATCTTATTTTTATTTATTTATTTATTTATTTAATACATTTTTATACCGCCCAATAGCCGAAGCTCTCTGGGCAGTTTACAACAGTTAAAACCATAAAATACAATAGAATATAACTATAAAATTTAAAACCATAGATTAAAACAAACAGCAAGGCTAGCAGCAGTTCAAATTACAGCAACAGTTAAAAACTACCAGATAAAAATGATTAAGAGGAGTAAAAGGATTAAAATGCCTGGGAGAATAAAAAGGTCTTCACCTGGCGCCGGAAAGAGTACAATGTGGGTGCCAGGTGAGCCTCTATGGGGAGCTCATTCCACAACTGGGGTGCCACAGCAGAAAAGGCCCTCCTCCTGGTAGCCACCTGCCTCACTTCCTTTGGCAGGGGATCTCGGAGAAGGACTGCTGAAGATCTTAGTATCTGGGCAAGTACATATAGGAGGAGATGATCCTTCATGTAACCTGGCCCCAAGCCGTTTAGGGCTTTAAATGTTAGCACCAGCACTTTGAATCAGGCCCGGAAACAGACTGGCAGCCAGTGCAGATGAGAAAGCACTGGCATAATATGTTCTCATCGTCCAGTCCCCGTTAACAATCTCGCTGCCCTATTTTGGACCAGCTGAAGTTTCTGGACCGTTTTCAAAGGCAGCCCCACGTATAACGCATTGCAGTAATCCAAACGAGAGGTTACCAGAGCATGGATAACTGTAGCTAGGCTATCTCTGTCCAGATAAGGATGTAATTGGTATATCAGCCTAAGCTGATAAAAGGTGCTCCGTGCCACCGAGTTCACCTGTGCCTTGAGTGACAGTTGTGGATCCAAGAGCACCCCCAAACTACGAACCTGATCCTTCAGGGGGAGTGCAACCCAATCCAGAACTGGTTGAATATCACTTAGCCGGGCAGACGAACCACCCACTAACAGTACCTCCGTCTTATCTGGATTGAGTCTCAGTTTATTAGCCCTCATCCAGTCCATTACTGTGTCCAGGCACTGATTCAGAACAGCCACTGCCTCACCTGGATTAGATGAAAAGGAGAGATAGAGCTGGGTCTCATCTGCATATTGATGACACCTCAGCCCACACCTCCGGATAACCTCTCCCAGTGGTTTCATGTAGATGTTAAACAGCATGGGGGATAAAATAGAACCCTGTGGCTGGCACCCCATGGCATAACTGCCAAGGGACAGAGCAGTAATCCCCCCAGCACCACCTTCTGGAATCGGCCGCCCAAGTAGGATCGGAACCACTGGAGCACAGTGCCTCCAACTCCCAACCCAGACAACCTATCCAGAAGGATACTAGTATGGCCGATGGTATCGAAAGCCGCTGAGAGGTCCAAGAGAATCAACAGGGTCACACTCCCTGCTGTCCCTCTCCCGGCAAAGGTCATCCCATCACAGGGCGACCAAGGCAGTTTCCGTTCCAAAACCAGGCCTGAATCCAGATTGAAATGGATCTAGATAGTCCATTTCATCCAAGAGTGCCTGGAGTTGACCAGCAACCACCCGCTCAAGCACCTTGCCCAGGAATGGGATATTGGCTACCGGCTTGTAGTTATTAACATCATCCGGGTCCAGGTTAGGCTTTTTGAGGAGTGGCCTAATCACCGCCTCTTTCAAAGAGGCTGGCACCACTCCCTCTCTCAAGGAGGCATTTACAACCTCCTGGACCCAGCCGGCTATCCCCTCCTTATTTGATGTAATAAGCCATGACGGGCAAGGGTCAAGCACACAGGTGGTTGACCGGACTTGTCCGTATCCTCGGGCCTCAATAACTGAAATCCATCCAATAAAACCGGACCAGACGGTGCTCTGGACACCTCTACCAACGGAGCTGCACTAATTGTGGTGTCCAATTCATGACGAATTTGAGCGACTTTATCTTCAAAGTGCCGTGCAAACTCGTCACAGCGTGCAACTGAGGGTTCTACCATTTCTCTCGCTGGCCCAGAATGTAAAAGGCCATGGACCACTCAGAAAAGTGCCGCTGGACGGCACTGAGAAGATGCAATGGTGGTGGAAAAGAATTCTCTCTTTGCCACCCTCACCACCACAGAGTAGGCTCAATAATGAGCTCTAACCTGTGTTCGGTCAAATTCAGCACAAGTTCTCCTCCACCTGCGTTCCAGCCGTCTTCCCTCTTGCTTCATTGCCCTCAGCTCTGGTATGTACCAGGGAGCTGGCCGGGCTCTGCCCAGAGGGAGAGGGCGCTTGGGCGCGATCGTGTCAACCGCCCGGGTCATCTCTGCATTCCACAGAGCAACCTGGGCTTCAACAGGATCACCAGCCATACCAGCAGGAAAGTCCCCCAGAGCCCTCTGGAATCCATCAGAATCCATTAATCTCCAGGGGCGGACCATTTTAATAGGCCCCCCACCCTTGCAGAGGGGGAAAGCTGCTGAAAGTCTAAACCTCAACAGGAAGTGATCTGACCATGACAGAGGAATAGATGTCAATTCCCCCACTTTCAGATCACCATCCTCCTGCCCAGTCGAGAAGACCAGATCAAGTGTGTGTCCTCCTCTTACATGTGTTGGGCCGATGACATGTTGAGACAGCCTCATGGTCGTCATGGCAGCCATGAAGGCCTGAGCCGCCCCGGACACAGCGGTCTCAGCATGGAAGTTGAAGTCCCCCAGAACCATCATCCTAGGGGTCCTCAACACCAAGTCCGAGACCACCTCCGTCAGCTCAGGCAGGGATTCTGCTGGGCAGCGGGGTGGGCGGTACAACAGCAAAATCCCCAATCTGTCCCGGGCACCCAACACAAGATACAGACACTGGAGACCTACACTCGAATGAACAGGAAGCCTAGAGAGGGAGATAGAATTCCTATAGACCACAGCAACACCCCCTCCCCGACCCTCGAGTCGATGCTGGTGCTGCACCGAGTACCCAGTAGGGCACAGCTTGGACAGAGTAACCCCACCCAGTTCCCCCACCCAGGTCTCGGTAATACATACCAGGTCAAGATCTTTTGGAGTGCTAATGCTGTGCTGGTGCTGGTGCTGCTGCTCAGCCTGTATAGAGGCATAAACACACACCTTATATCGCAGAAACACCGTTAAGTCTCCAGTGACCTCCCTCTAAGGAAACAGAATCCTGCGTAAACGCTGGAACCCCTGAAATGTCTCACTGCTCAGGAATGAGATGAACACTCATAATTCCATTTTTAGGGCTGATAAAATATAGAGGGGGGTTTCTTACTCAGTGGAAGGTGGCTTGCAGTTGCAGTGTAATGCCAACATATCTGCTCCAAGATCAGGCAAACATTCATCTCATCACTTTTATTAGAAGTTTCTGATCTGAGAATCACTCATGTAATCTTCTCCCTGTTCCACTGGCAGCTGTTCAGCTCTCCTTTCTAGCCTCCATTGTGTGTGGTGCGCTGCCCACATTTGGTAGTATGTGATGATGCTATATTTGGTGAGAGCCTAAGGGCACAATCCTATGCCTGTTTAGACAGGGGGGAAAAGACCTACAACTCCCAGCATTCCCCAGCCATGGCTGGCTGGCTAGGGAATGCTGGGAGTTGTAGAACTTTTTTTCTGTCTAAACAGGCATAGGATTGCAGCTTATTCCACTGCGGTGTTCATCTAGAACAGGAGTGGGCAGAAGGTAGATCTGGAGCTACTTATAGAACTCTGGGTGATCTGCAGGTTGCTGGACGCCCAATTATTTAACAATAACAGCAACAAAATGACACACACACACACACACACTGCAGAAATTAAAAAAGATGGGGTTAAGTAGGAGCGGATTTTTGGGAGCGGATTTTTGTGTGGAAGGGCTATGAGCTCCATTCAATTCTGGGAAACAAAACCAATTCCTGGGCTCAGCCATCTTTAATTCTAAGCGTCTGGTCTTTTGAACCAGGCTCCAGTTGGTGGATCTCAACAGGTACCAGTAAATAAACCAAAGTAGATCTTGCAAGCCTGAAGTCTGCCCGCCCCACCCCTGATCTAGAATACCATTCTAGAGCAGCCCAGGTCTTTCCTGACCTTGATTTGTTCAGCTGCTGACCTAGAAATTTGAGTGATCTCTCATTTTGTACCATGTAACAATTTCTCTCATAGCGTTGCCCAGATGTGTTGTCTTAGCTCCTTGCACTTGCGCAGGGGATGGATGTTCTGGCTCAGGGACAGGCAGCGTAGTGCTCTACAGATGTTTTGGACTACAACTCCCATCTGGAGGGCACCAGGTTGCTACCCCATTGTAGCTGGACCAGTGCAAGGTGAAGACCCTCACCCTTGTAAAAGTACAAGAGGTGGCCTCCTACCCATCTAGCGATGCGAGTGCAGCAGAGAACGGACTGGGCTAGCCTAGAACAGCTCTCCTTGAAAGGCTAGTTTTGGTGGAGCATTTTAACCAGAGGGCCATATTCGAAGTTATTAGTTCCACCTACCATCTGAAGTGGCCCCATCCACTCTACCCCCTTCATTCTGCTGCTGTCACTCAGCCAGAGCTGTATGTTGCACGCGAACATATGAAACGAAGCCCTGACAGCCGCTTCCGCTAGCACATCATGCAGGGCACATGCTGAAGCGAAGCAGGTACGAGCCGGGTCAGTGCTTGGATGGGTGACTGCCTGGGCTGCCTACATCTATTCTCCTGCATTGAGCAGGGGGTTGGACTCGATGGCCTTATAGGCCCCTTCCAACTCTACGATTCTATGACTCTATAAGACACCTTTCAAAAAGAGTGATCTGGAGCGGAGAAGCAGCTCAGCTCAGCTCTTCCGCTTCCTACTGCTGTCCTGCTGCAATTCCTCCTGTGCAAGCTCCTTTCCTTCCTGCAGGGCATTCACTAGAGGGGACGGAAAAGTAGTCCTGAGTCCTGGCAGGAAGTTGCAGCAGAAAAGCAGCGGGCGAGGCAAGGGTTAAGCATCCTCTCCCGCCCAGTGTTTCTCTGCTCTAAATCATCTTCTTCTAAAGCTGCTTTGCCCTAATACACAGGTGAGGAAGCTCAGGGGCCAAATCTGGCCCACCTGGGGCTCCAATCCAGCCCTCTAGGATTCCCTAGGTGGCCCCACCCCCCTTTCCTCCAGTCACCGATCATTTGGTGGTTTCCCAGCGTTTGTGCAGTTTTCCCCGCATACTAAAAGGTTGAAATGCTTCTCCTAGGACTTTGTTACTGGCAGCAACTAAAGACTTCTCTACCTGAGGCTTTTAAACTAGCGCTTTACCGAGGCTGCTTCTTCTGTTTTCTTTGCGGGAGTAAGAGAGCTTCCTTTCCACATAGTTTTTTCTGGGGGGTGGGGTTCTTCTGTCTCTGCCTTCCTGTATGTTCCATTACACAGCCACAAGGTGGCGCTGCGGTATAGTGCAATTGCAGATATACAGGTGCCTGTTTTACAGTGATTTATCTTCTTTCTAAAACACGGGGGGGGGGGGATGCTTGGATTGCACAGAGGCCCTGGAGGATGACGATGGAGTGTAAAGCCCCCCAAAACTACCATGAGTAAAGAAACATGAGCACACAATAGATGCCTCGTGTAGAGAAGCCCTATGCTTCAATATGCTAGTATTATTTTCTTTCTTTTTTTGTATTTTTGGCCCCGTCCACCACTGGAATGCAGCCCCTGAGAGGTTCTCCTAAATTAAATTTGGCCCTCAGGCTGAAAGAGGTTCCACACTCCCACCTGGCGCCCTCATAGAAGTATCAGGCAGGGAAGTGCTCCATGTATTTCCATGTAACATGACTTTCCACCCTAAGTACTTGGCAAGTTTTCAGTTTTGCATACATCGCTGCATTAAACTGTAGCCTTCCATGTAGCAGGGAGTGGGCAACTTGTGGCCTTCCAGATGTTGTTGGACTGCAACTCCCATCATCTCCCATCATTGGCTATGCTGGCTAAGGCTGATGGGAGTTGCAGTCCAAAAACATCTGGGGGAGATCTGGGACTCGGGAGATCTGGGTTCTAGTCCCCGCTTGGCCATGAAACTCACTGGGTGACTTTGGGCCAGTCACTGACTCTCAGCCTAACCTACCTCACAGGGTTGTTGTGAGGATAAAATGGAGCAGAGGAGGAGGATTATGTAAGCCGTCTTGGGTTCCTTGCAGGAAAAAAGGCGGGATATAAATAATAATAATAATAATAATAATAATAATAATAATAATAATAATGATAATAATTGCACAGCCCGGATTTACTGACATAGTCCACTTCTGAGTGCCAGATGCTGAGGGAAAACGGGAGGAAATGACCATCACATTTATGATCTTCGTATGAGTTTTCCAGAAGCTTCTGGCTGGCCATTGTTGGAAACAGAACACTGGGATAGATGGACCATTTTTATGTGCTTGTGCCAATGTGGTAATTTTGGCCAAGGAGCTGGAATACTCCAGCTTGCAACTCACAGTGATTTGTTTTTTCCTGGCTAATGCATCATGCCTGGTAGCTTAATTGTACAATGGTTGAGAGGACATCTTTTTAAATTCTTTCTTGGCCCCTAACAGTCCTAAGCGAGTGACCTAGAGCTATTTGCTCTGCAACCAGCTACATTTTCTAACAGTGTGCTGGCATGTGACTGATTCAGTTGCATATATAGGAAGCTGTAGGCCCATTGTCAGCCTAAAAGTTCGGGAAGGGTACCCAAAAAGTAAGGGGGCAGTTCATCTGGTTTGCAGGCCTTTTAAAGACAAAATTGTAAACTGTTTTTTTTTAATTATTTGTTTAAAAAGGGGGGGAGCAGAGAAAATTTGGGGGTAGCCCCCCAACCCCCCGCCTGGCTACAGGCCCAGGAAGCTGCCTTATACAGAGCCAGACCAGGGGTCCATCTCCATGGCTCTCCAGGGTTTCAGGCAGGTGTTTTCCCAGTCCTACCTGGAGATGCAGGGGATTGAACCCAAGACCTTCTGCAAAGCATGTGCTCTGCCACTGAGCTATGTACAGCCCAGCCAATACATACATACTGCATTAGGGAGTGTGCCAGGCTGCTAGATGACTGCTTGGTCCCTTTCAAAATTATGACGTCATTCTAACAAGGAGACTCTCCCTGACCTTGCCATGTAAGTGGGATCCGTGTTGGCTTTGGATGTGGGAAACCCACGTTCAGATCCCTGCACAGCCATTAAACAGGAGTAGGCAACCTTGTGTCCACTAATGTTTTGGACTACAAGTCCCACAATCCCTTACCATTGGCCATGCTGTCTGGGGCTGATGGGAGCTGACGTACAAAAGATCTGGGGAGCCCCAAGTTGCCTTTCCCTGATCTAGAGGTTCACAGTTACCATGGGCAAATACTTATCTCTCAGCCTAAATTGTGTAGCTCCATTTTTTAGATGCTGCAGAACAGGGTAATACCTATGCCTGGGCTGTACCCCATCAGACCGCAGATGGGAGATCACAACAAGGCATGTTTCCCTATACAGTAATACCTTGGATTGCAAGTAACTTGGTTTGAGAGCATTTTGCAAGACAAGCAAATTTTTAAATATTTATTTAATTGTTTTTAACTTGATATACAAGCGACATCTCATCTTGCAATACAAGTACTGTAGTACGGCTTAAATTAAAAAGCTCTGTACAAATTTTTTGGGGGGATTTCGTTTTGATATAAGAGTGTTTTGGATTACAAGCACGTTTTCGGAACGAATTATGCTCTAATCCAAGGCATGACTGTATAGAAAACTGCATGTCAGGAAGAGGGCTAGGCTAGAACTCTTCTCCCTGACGTCTAGTTTTCTCTGTGCAGGCTAGGGGCCGGGGGAGGAGGTATGGGGGGGGGTGTTATGGAGGAGCATCCAGTCATGTGACACGCACACCCCTGAAGCGATACAGGCCAGACACAGGTTGGCCACTTCCTCCGCCGTTCATGAGAACTAGGTCTACCTTACATGGTTGTGGTTGTAAAGCCACAATGTTGCTCTCGCAATGTGAAGGAAGGACAAGATACAGATGTAAGAAATAAACAGTACATCTGACAGCACGGCCAGCGTGAGGACTCCAGAAACCGAACCTCCCGCAGAAAACCATTCATTTCAGAAACATTGCATTTATTGCATTTCTTTGCACCCCACCCTTCCTGCAAAGGAGCTAAGGGCGTCGTCCATGAGATTTCCACACAACCGCCCCCGCCCCGTTGATCCCTATCCCCAGGTAGTATCCCCGCGTAGACCCCCGACTTCCCCTTCTATCCCACCACATTGGCCTCGCCCACTGTTCGGCGAAGAAGTAGTTAACATTTCTTTCCTCTTGCGGGGGAGTTTCCGCCCCTTTATCGTGACCTCAGCGCTCGGGCCACGCCCCCATTTCGAACGCTCGCTCAAGATGGTGGATGTTGCCCTGTGACAGGTAGGAAGTTTTTTTTCCCCTTCTCTTCCTCTCATTCCGATGGTCTCTTCCAGCCCCACCTCTCGCTGCGAGGTAGGTAGGTAGGTGGATGGACGGACCGGAGGTGGAGGCGTTGCTGGCACGTTCCCCTCCTCCCTAGTGCAGTGGTTGCCCCCCCCATTTCCTCCTAAATTTAGGCAGGAGTGCGGGTTGCACCCCCCCATCCCTTCCTACTCTTTTGGTATGCTCCCGTCTAGTGGTCACTTTAGGGTCCCTAGCATGAAAGGAACGGGGGGGGGGGCACCTCTCAGTTCAAGCACACACCGCAAAACGGGGCTGACACACACATGCACCTCCCTGGCTTTGGGGTGAGGTTTAGAGCGGTGTCTTTTGGGTTGGCTTGGGGGAGATCTCTCGTATATGCTGCACACACGGGCCCGTTCCCCTTTAGACGAGCGGAGTTCATTGGGCTAGGCGGAGCAGGTGAAAGTGGGAGGGGACAGCTTCTGGGTTCTGTTGCATTTGGGGTGGGGGAACCATTACGCTCTCTGTCTCTAGCTCTGCAATGAAGAGCTGGTGGAGAATACTCGCCTAGTGGTTACAGCCCCATGCAAACCTTCCTCGGTAGTGTCCCCTTGCCCCGGGAATGCTGTCCCGGATTTTGGCCTGCGGCTCTGGTTAAAGTTGCAGGACGTTAGGAGGCGTGGACTTCTCCGCAGTCTGCACCTTCCGCCCCGCAGTTAGATTCCTTTCCCCTGGTAGCCAGGTTGAGGCTTTAACAGGGCATGTACGCTAGCGAGTTGAAGAGTTCCCTCTGTCTTGGGGCTGGATTCCTGTATGTATGAAAACAGTGGCCCCAGATCGAGCTGGCAGAAGGTAGATCTCCAGGGCTGGGGGACTTCCCAGAAGCTCCTGCTCGCATGGCCAGTGGTCAGGAATGCTGGAAGTTGAAGTCTCGAACATCTGGAGATCGTCTCTATGTCCACCCCTGCGTGGCAAAAGTGAGCAAGTAACATCAGATCCCGTGTAGCTGGGTAAAGTTATATGGTGGGCTGGGAGCACCACCATCAGGGCCAGGGCCAAGACATTTTTGGTGACCGGAGTGAAAAATCCAAATGGTGCTTCCACCTGTTAACGTGGGTTCCGGTCCACTGGGAAGTTTTCCTGAGCAAGCCTCAGTGTGTGTGTGGGGGGGGGGGTTGTGTTTGTGTGTGGCAGGAATGAAGGAAAGCATCCCCGTGCTCTTGAGTAGCCCCCTTTCATTAGCAGGGCTTGTGCAGGAGAACTTGCTGCTGCATTGCATCCCTTGGGCCAGAGCATGTCTTCCCGTTTGGCTTTGTGTCCAAATTCTGCCACATGAGCTGGCCACCTTGCCTTGCTGGGTGGTAGGGCCAACTGTCCGCTTTAAATGTTTCTTTATTTCTCAGATTTCATAGATCATAGAGTTGGAAGGAGCCTACAAGGCCATCGAATCCAACCCCCTGCTCAATGCAGGAAACTAGAGGAGGGGGTCTCCCATCCAAGTAACAACCAGGCCTGACCCTGCTTAGCTTTCCACGCTCAGACAAGCTGAGCCAGCGTGAGCCACAAGATGTATTAGTCAACGTACCGGTATATAGCTAATCATTCTCAGGGTGGTGTACAATAAAAATGCAAATAAAAGCCAACAACATAGAAATCAAACCAGAAAAAGTCCTGGCGTCGGGGTGGGGAACTGGACGGTCTTCTCAGAATTCTTGCAAGGGAGGCCGGCCGGCCGGGGCGGTGTTTGAGAGAGGTGTGAAGGGGTCATGCCTGCATGGGGGCCCTCTTACCTGCCTTCGAAGGAAGCCCTGGAGTGTGTGGAGACAGGTTGCAGTTGCACAGTGGGGAGGGGGGAAGCAGTCTGTACATGCTCAGAGGTATTTTTCTTTATTATATATTACAACTCTTCAGGAGAGGTAGGACTACAGGTTCAAGGATCTTGCTTACCTGCAGGAAATCTTTTCCTGCTTACACTGCTATCCTAGCCTCCAAATCATCCGGCATTTGAGCCCTAAAATATAACAGCTGCCCTCACTCAAAATATCTGCTGCATTTTAGTGCTGCACAGACCCCTATACAAAGACCTGGGCCCACTCCAGAAGCAGTTGCATCTTAGCAGGGAATTAGCTATATCACACGGCTGCAGCGCAGCTCTTGGCCTCCACACCGTCAGAAATACAGCAGATGGGTACCTACCTGACACAGGGCCTTTTTGGCTGTGGCACCCAAGGTCTAACAACAGTCTCCCCCTGTAGGTCTGCCAGGCCCGTTGCTGCTTGCTTTTAGGCAGACCATTTTATTCCGGCAAGCTTTTGTGCCGTTTCATTTCGGAGATGCTTTCGTGCTGTTGCTGCCTTTCAGGCACTTTGTTTAAAACTGGTTTTGTGTGTGCTGTGCACTGAGTATTGTTTGGCTCTTATGACTGATGGTGTGTCCTAATCTTGACTGTAAGCAGCCTTGGATGTTGTTTTAGTCGAAGGGGGGGGGGGATATAAATTTTGATCATAAGTAAATTCAAGAAGAGCAACAGTAAGGACAGCTCCCCACCTGCAACAAGAAGCAGTTGCATTTCCGGGATAGGCAACTTGTAGCTCTCCAGATGTTGTTGGACGACTAGTGGCCCCGGCCAGCATAGCCAGAGGTGAGGGAAGTTGCAGTCCAACGACATCTGGGAGGGCGCAAGTTGCCCGCCCCGTGCGTTTCCAACGCAGGCACTGCGCCCCCGGATTCATGTGCTTCTCATAATTACCGTCCCCAGTGGCAAACCTGTCTCAGTGTTTCTATTTCAGTGCTGACACAGTAGCAGCAGGATGCTCCCGATACCTGTGATTAGTGGGCGCCTGAGTGACGGAAGCGCTAATTTGTTTCTTTCCATAGAACGGGGCCTTGTGAACGCCGCCTCCCACGTGCCAGCCTCTGGGGGCTATTGGAGAGCGGTTCGTGATGAAAGCGCCTGCTCAGGCTTTAAGCCAGGAGCAAGCCTCCGGAGCAGGGCAGGGGGCGCACGTGGGGGAGGGGGAGGAGAGACTGAAGGCGGTTATTAAGAGCAGCATGGCTACAGAGCGAGGCCATCAGATCACATGAGGTTGGCAGGCAGTGACCTTGGAGCTTCATTGGCAACCCTTCGAGCGGGGGTGTTGAGCCTCTTTCAGCCCAAGAGCCGAATTCCATTTTGGGGAAGCCCTCGGCGGGGGGTGGGGGTGACGGGGACATTCCAGTGGTAGGCAGGGCCAAAAATACCAGGATATTGTGCCAGCTCTTACTGCTTTAGGAGAGGCATGGCAACCTTTTAGGATGTGGATGGGGGGAACTGCACAAAACCTGGGGAAATGATCGGTGGTCAGGGGAACGGAGGTGTTGCCATCTAAGGAACCTTGAAGGGCCGGATTGGGACGCCAGGAGGGCTGTATTTTTACAGTGATAGGCTGCAGAAGTGCCAGGCCTGCTGCCCACACCAAGCCTCCGAGAAAGAGACCATCACATCATCAAATACTATCAATCTGTTACATGAACCTTGATGTCCAGGTAGTTTAGGGGCAGGCAACCTGGTGCCCTTCAGATAGTTTGGATTACAACTCCCAGAATCCCTGGCCATTGGAGCTGTAGCCCAAAACATAGGAAAGACGCCAGGTTGCCTGCCCCCGGAGGTAGTGCCACCAGGGCCCTAACTGTCCCACCCTAGTTAAGCGACTGTCAAAAGGACCCTGATAGACAGGTTTTCCAATGTGTTGTGGGATGCAGGACAGGATTTTGGATTTTGGAGGTAGTGGGTTTAGGGGAAGTTTGGGTTAGACAGGGGACTGGGCTGACTGGGAAGTGGATGTGGCTTGTTTGTCTTGGGAGCAAGGCTGGGTTTAGGGTGGTTAGGCGCTCCAGGGTTTGGCTTTATTCCAAGAGGTGAGGGAAGTCTTTTCCGATGGAGTCAAAAGCATGGCAGATGGGAGTTGTGTGTGATTAAGAATAAAATCAGCTAAGTGAGGCTGAGCCTCGGCAGTCCCCCGCTGTTCCCAAGTTTGCAGTCTTTCAGTGCCAATGCAACAGAATCTGGCTGGTCTAGGGTTTCTCTGAGGCCACTTTTCTATGGTAAATGCTGCCCGGCGTGTTGAGCAAGAGGCACTCTGCAATACTGAGAAAACTAGCTGGTCTGTGGCGTGCCACTCCGTTGCAAAAGCTGTGAACCTCTTTCAGCCCGAGGGCCAAATTCGGGTTCCGAGAAGCTCTTGGGGGGCCGCATTCCGGTGATGGGCGGGATTGAAGGTAAAAGGGGTGCAGCCAAAATTCCAGCATATTTTAGCGTAAAGCTCTTGCTGCCGGTTATTAAATCTTGGGAGAGGCATCTCTCCACCTTTTAGAATGGGGAGAAACACATGCAAAAGCTGGGAAGCCGCCAAACGGTTGGTGACTGGGGGGACAGCAGGGCCGTGGCCGTCTGTGGAGTCCCAGAAGGCCAGATTGGGACACCGGGCAGCCCTGAGGTTCAGCACCCCGTGCTCTAGGCACGTATGCACAGCGCAGTGCGCTTGAAGCTCCAGGGGGCCTCTTTTTGACACCGTTAGTCCACAAGGGCAGTGTTCTCCAACCTTGGGTCCCCAGATGTTTTTGGCCTACAACTCCCAGCATGCCCCAGCCAGCTATGCTGTTGTAGGCCAAGGTTGGAGAACACTGCACAAGGGTACGCCCTGGAGCGGAGCAAATTCTTCGGTGGATGGCCCCGATCGGCTGAGCTCAGCCCCGCAGTGACGTGGTCCCGATTAACGTTTGCAGCGTATCCCCGGAACAGCCGCCGACAACCGCGCCACACGTTACAGCCGCAATGCCGTGCGCGCATCCACCACGCATGGTTTTGTCCTCTGAAATCTGAGCGTTCATTTCCAAACGCGGCATTTAGGAAGGACAGGAATGCACGCACGAAACCTCCTTTCCTACTTAGTCATACCACTGACCCACCTGGCTTAGAATTGCCTGCTCCGGGGGGGGGGGGGGGGAGGCAGCCTAGTGCCCTTCAGCTGCAGATGCTTTGAACTACAACCCCCATCACCCCTGACCATTGGCTGTGCTGGTTGCAGCTGGTGGGGGTTGTAGTCCCAAACATCTGTAGGGTGCCAGGGTGCCTGCCCCTGGTCTACACTGCCCGGTCTTCCCCAGCCCTACCTGGAGATGCCTGGGATTGAACCAGGGACCTTCTGCATGGAAAGCGGGTGCTGAACCGCTGAGCCACGTCCCTTCCCCATTTCCAAATGCTGTCTTTTGATTGCATGTGTATGTACACACATGAGCCTGCTAGATCCTCATTTTCTGTAACATTGGCATTTTGCACCTGCCAATCCTACAGTTCCGTGGCCGCCCTGATCATAGACAGCGTGGTGTGTAGAGCTAAGGTTGCCAACTGACCAGAAAAAAAAAAAACCAGCCTGGCCTGCTCCTGTAGCTTTAACAGCACCTTGGTCTGCAGAAATCACCAGGTGAAGTTTTTCCTGGCAGGAAGCTAAGTGTGGACGCCTATTAACGCCCACATAGAGCTGCTTCAAAAAAAAACAAAGGGAAAATAAAAGCAGCTACAGTGGCTAGTTGCAAACCAGTGGACTTTTCTCATTGGCAGCGTATCTGTGGCGTGATCTCTTCTGCCGTACCACCTCTTATCTGTGCATTGCCCACAGAGACAGAAAAAGCCATTACCATAACAACCCGAACAGTTCCTTTCACAAATACTAACATAACGTTTTAAATTGATTTCAAAATCGGCAATATCAACCATGCTGACACAATATCAATTCATATTAATCAGCAATGCATAAGCCAAAGGCAAATATGCTAGACCAGTGTTCTCGAACCTTGGGTCCCCAGATGTTTTGGCCAGCTGTGCTGGCTGGGGCATGCTGGGAGTTGTAGGCCAAAAACATCTGGGGACCCAAGGTTGGAGAACACTGTGCTAGACCTTTCCAACTCACTGAGGCATTAACAAACACACAATGTATTACCACTTCACCCCGCCCACAAAGGTGCAAAATGCAGGAAATAGCAACCAGGTTTCTCACAACCTGCAGCCACGGATCTCTCCCACACCCTGCTCTCTCATTCATTTTTCAGGCTCCAGCAGAGACGGGTGTGTGAGTGGGGAGGGAGGGTGATGTTTACCGGTAGTCTTTTCCCCTGTGCTCTGGGTGTTCCTGAAGTTCTGTGGAAGCTGCAAGTGCAGATTAATGGGAAAGATGTGTGTTATAAGGCAAGATGTTTCCACCAGCCCCCACCCACCCCTGCCCCACTGATCAAGATCAGTGGCTGTTTACACTTTAAGCCAGAGTTCAGTTACTTTCACTACCACCAAAACAGAATTAGCTTCCCTTAAACCGGGGATGCTATAAGAAAATGCCCTCTGTTAATTCAGTTTATCTTCTTCAGTCGGCAGGGTGCAAACAAAGCGCTATCTTCCTCAATAGCTCAGCATTATTTAAAGACACACACCCTACAACAGCACAAAGTTGAAGTCATGGGAGTGGGGAAGCACTCGCACGCAAGGAAAGTGTTGTTTGGAAGCAAAATGGCTCAATAAATTATTGCAGATGGCCCATTCAAAGTCTCCACCAGCTACTAGCAACATGCTTTTCTGGGAGATTATGTCAGGTTTTCCCCTGCAATCATGAAGAGCTAGAAACTTGCTTTTAGTTCTAACATTAAATCCCAGAGTCTCGGGATGTCAAATTGTTGTGCTAGATAGTGGATTCTGTGCTTGTATGAAAAATGGTGGATGCACAGAGTGCGGACAGCCCTTTCCATACACCTGTGACTAAGCCACCATTCCTTTCCACCTGATGAATAGCAGTTTGTAACTAGAAAGCATGCATACATTTATTTATTTATTTATTTATTTCTATACTACCCGATATCCGAAGCTCTCTCAGAGGTCCACAACCATTCATAAAAATACGGACCACAAATACAATAAAAACAGCATATATTTTTTCCAATATAAAAAATGTAAAAACAATTTAACAGCTAATAGTATAAACTAGACTTGTTAAAAAAACAGCTTCCATAAATGCCTCATCATGCCATTAGATACCCTTAAATGCCGTTAAATGCTAGGAGAAGAGGGCAGTCTTAAGCTGGTGCCGAAAGGATGACAGAGTTGGTGCCAGGCGGGCCTCAGTGTGGAGATCATTCCATAATCGGGGGGCCACCACTGAGAAGGCTTACATCCCCTTTCATGTCCAGTATCTCTCTGTTTCTCCCTGCAGGCACCTGGATGAGGTGCAACCAGAACTCCTCTGGCTCTCTCACGAATGGCTTCTCTTCATCCTGTTCAGACTCAGGCCCTTCAGGTGGGGGTGGGAGCGAGGGCACCCTGCCTTTCCCGAATAGCCTGATGACAACGCTCGCCTCTCGCAAGAAAAGGAGAGCCATGGCCGAGACTCGGGGGACCATCAAGGTGGACCTTCCCAATCAACAGCGCACCGTGGTGAGTGGGTCATTCAGACAGCTGTGCTCAGACAAGGGGCCGTTCACGTTTCCTGTTGATTATAAGTAGCCCATGTAGCATCCTTTTATGCAAGCGTGGGGAACTGCGACCCTCTAAATGTTGCTGGACTACAACTCCCATAACCACAGACCTTGGGTGATGCTGGCAGGGGCTGATGGGAGTTGGAGTCCAACAACATCTAGAGGGCCACATGTTGCCCACCCCCGCTTTAAGGTATCGAGCTTTCACTAGTGAGTTATGACCCCAGACTGGGTCACACCCTGACTTAAAGTAGGCAGCATTTTAGGTCAGCAGAATTGCCACTCTTTTCACCTTTGTTTACATTTTTAAGGGAAGAAAAAAAGATGGAGAGAGAAAGAGAGAGGGAGAAAGAGAGAGAATAGGAAAAAGGCAGAATGGGGAGAGGAGGAGAAAAACAAAGAGGAAGAGTGAAAGAGAAGAAGGAGGACGTATATGGTAAAAACATAAAAATAAAAGGAGGTCTTGTTGTTTGCTGGTTGGGGATGAAGGTGAATCCTGCTGGTTTCTCTCCATTATAATAAATCTGTTTGATGTGTTGATATTTTCTGTTTAATCTTCTGCTTTTGCTATATTTTATTATATTTTATTGGTTTTAAATTTGCTTTGTAAGCTGCCCTGAGCAACTCAGTTTTGAACTAGAAAGGCAGAATATAAATATTCATAATAAATATATAATCCTGGGGTTGAAAGGGATTTTTCCACCTTGGGGGAAAAAAATCTGTATTGAAAGGCAGGATATACATATTTTTAAATAAATAAAATAATGGTTGTTTAATAGATGCTAGAGTCTATTAAACTGAGGCCGAGTACAGCCATTCTATGAGTTCAGAAAGATGGAAGAGTCCCAGATCGGACTATAGGACCATAGCGTCAGGGACCACCATGGCTAGATTTGAATCAGAGCTGGAGCAAAACAAAACAATATGTGGAAATTTCAAAATGTGGATTTTGATTTCAAAATTTGACCTCAGCATTTTTGTGCCCAATATGAAAATGCCATCAGCTGTCAATGATCAAATACTGTCACAGATCAAAGATGTTTTTGTTAAATGCTGGAGACTGTTGCATTTCAGCTACCAAAAGTAGTGAATATTATTCTGTGTTGGCCATCAAATGCTACAAAACATCAAAGATGAGATAAGATATTGCTACGCAGTAAACGTTCGGCCACTATTGGATATCTAAAGTCACAGAGGAGGTAGAATCATAGAACAGTAGAGTTGGAAGGGGCCTACAAGGCCATCGAGTCCAACCCCCTGCTCAATGCAGGAACCCAAGTCAAAGCATCCCTGACAGATGGCTGTCGAGCCACACTTTGAATGCCTCCAGTGTTGTAGAGCCCACTACCTCCCTAGGTAGCAGGTTCCATTGGTGTTTGAGCAGGTTCGAGGGCAGCAAGGGATTTGTTGAGCCCCGGACCCAAATTGGCCTGTTGTCATCTAGTAAATTCCAGGAGCTGAGGAACAAAGCCAGGGGAGTTGGAGCCAGGAAGCCCTTGTTGCTCAGATGTGGTCCCAGCCCAGACAGGAAGCTTTTTATAGTCCTTCCTGTCAAGGAGGGTCCAATGGCCAGCCTGGATGGGCGGGGCCAGTCCAGAACCTGAGAAAACTTCCCTGCCCCTTAGGAAGATGTCCCAAGGTGCAGTTCTGATCACTCACCAGTTGGGGGCAGCTGTGTAGAGAGAATCAAAAGGATCCCAGTTCTCTCCACAGCAGCAGCTCCTGACAGTAAACGTCTGGCCAGATTGGGATTTGAATCCAGGTCCAAACCCTGGCATTTTTAGTCATTGGTCCATCCTGGCCCTTCTTCAACATGGACGGACGAATGCAGCGTTGAGGGAGCAGTGATAAGAGCCTGCTAGGAGCAGGGGTGAGCGCAGGACCTGTTAAGGGCGCTTCCACATTGCCACCCTGTTTGCCAGCCGCCTTGCCCACCCACCTGCTTCCCTGCTTCCTCCCAGGTGACTGTCCGGCCAGGTACAACCATCTACAGCTCCCTGGACAAGGCCCTGAAAGTGCGTGGGCTCAACCAGGACTGCTGCGTTGTCTACAAGAAAAGGGGAGATGGGTGAGTGTCCCCCATCAGGGAGGAGGCAGCCGTTGGCGGGGGCTGCGGGGAGCCGAGGGTCGTCAGCTGAGCTGGGTGTGGGGAGGAGCCGGTGAAAACCAGCATTGCGCATTGAGGCATGCGCGCACACAACGCAGAAGAGGGAGAGTTCTCAGGTGCCTGAAGAAAACGTTCACACCCTGCCCAACCTGTTTTGGAAAAACATCTTTTTCCTTCCTCGGGGACTGCTTATTGTTTGTTCGAATGTATTAAAAAAAAGAATCTTTACAATGTCTCCTCTGTGCTGAAATGTTTGAAAAGAACATTGTTTTTGAACATTTCAGCAGAGAAGAGACATTGGAAAGATTTTTTTTCTTGTTTCATGGCACAGAAGGGCCTTCCCCTCTTGTTGGTTTTCTGTGCACACATGCACTGCCTATGTCCCTCCCCAAATTCTGCATCACGGAAATCCAGCTTTGGTGGTAGGTCCAGCGCTGCCATGACGTGCACTAATTAGCCAGGTGGTTAACCGGAACACCCTCATCCAGGGGCAGCGTTCCTCGGCATGCCAGTCGCTAGAGGACAACAGCGAGGAGGGCGCTTTGACTTCACGCCCTCCTTTGCAGGCTTCCCCGAAGCATCCACCCTCAGCATTGTTGGTAGCAAGACACCGGGCTAGATCAGGGCTGCAGAGCCTCATCCGACCCTCTGGGATTCTCCGGAGGACCACGCCCCCTTTCACACACACCCCAACCACCAATCGTTTGGTGGCTTCTCAACTTTGTGTGTCGTCCCACCCCCCCATTCTAAAAGGTCAACTTTCTCTGTGTGTTTTCCCTTTGGGCTCTTCCTTCAGCCACCATGCCTCTGGGCTCCTTACCCCAATGTTTTCCCTCATTGTGGAGGACGTCTTCCCCCGTTTTCAGCCTGCCCCACAAAACTACACCCGTCTTTAGGCTGCAAACATCTTGGTGGCTGCAAACATCTTGAAGGTTTTGCTGCTGGAATGTTTGTGAAGATTCCAGCCCAGCTCAGCCGGTGCCAGAGGCTTCACTGTCCCAAGTACAGTACCATATAGAGGGGGGAATGCTCTCCTAGTGTGAGGATTCCTGAGGAATGGAGGGATGGAGTATCCTTGCAAACAAGGAGCTTGTCTGAGGCTCAGAAATGACCTGGCATCCCCTGTGCTTCCCTCCCCAAACCTGGTGGAGAGCGTGCCTGCTCCAGCCTTGGCTCTAGTTAACAGTTGTGGTGTAAAGTTGATATTTTCAAAGTGGGTTGGGGATTACTTCCTGTGGTCCCCGAGATCTACCCTGAGCACTAGCAATGTACTTGGGACTCAGCAGCATGTGGACAAATTCAGAGTTGTTGGTTTTTTTTTGGGGGGGGGGGGTTCTTTCTCTCTAGCGTGCATTACTTTGCAGTTTGATATTGGAGATGGGAGGAGGCCTATCCAGGGAGAAGCCCCAGGGGTGGCGGGCTTTGGGTCTCACCGCTGAGTGGCGATTCCTCACATCCGTTCTGTGTGCAGGCGGAAGACCATCACGGATTGGGAGACTGACCTCGTCAACCTCGAGGGGGCCGAGCTCTCCGTGGAAGTTCTGGAGGATGTACCGCTCACTATGCACAATTTTGTGAGTCCAACGAGAGCATGTCCCCTAGCCCTGCCCTTCAAGAGCCCTGTATATGGAACAGGGGTGGAGAACTGGTGGCCCTCCACGGGTCACCATTGGACTACAACTCCCATCATCCCCAAGCACCAGCCATGCCAGCTGGGCTGATGATAGTTGGAGTCCCAACTCCCATCATCCAGAGCTCCCCCCACCCCTCTTATGAAAGCACACCAGCCCCCTCTCTCCCTACCCCAAGACGGCCTACACAGTAACACACTGGCCCACTAAGGGCGCTCCGCACCTGTAGCAAAATCACATGACAGACTTCTTACTGGACCATACAATCGCAGGGGAGAGTTAAAGAGCGTTAAATGTTTGTTACACTGAAGTTGCTTGTTCCTGTGACCTTAGATCAGCCTTCCCCAATCCAGCACCCTCCAGATGTGTTGAACTACAATTCCCATCATCCCAGCCACCATGGCTATGCTGGCCAGGAGTGATGGGAGATGTAGGCCAACACATGTGGAAGACGCCCGATAGGGGCAGGCTGCGTTAGATTCTTCTAGGGTCTGGGTTGTGTTTCTTTTTAATTGTACTGAATCATGGCTAATTCCAGGAAGAATATAAAAGGCAGAAGTGGCTCAATAAACCTACCTAAAGAAAAAAATGGTCACATCTGATTTGCTTCAGAAATTATTTCAACAACTGGGAAATAAATTGGAAGATCTTGGAAATAAAATGGTATTTTTTGAGAAAAGAATGGATGAGAGGTTTGCAAAAATAAAATTGGAGATGACAGAAGAAGATAAGAAGTTGGACAGCTCTATAAAGCAAACATCTGGAGAGGTGAAACAGATTAATGACCAGCTTGAAATTTCAGAGCATAAAATAGTATAAAATAGAGACTCTGAATTAGACAATTTGGTTTTATTGGAACTGACAGAAAAAGAATATGGCTTGATATTTAGACCTATCTCAGAGTCTGATGAAAGAGATAGTAACAGTTTGGCAAATTGCTTGAACTGGAAAGAGGAAGATATGGAGACAGAAACTGACAAAGTTTGCAGAATAAATTCTTTGTTTGCTAGATCAAGGGGAGATCTAAGAGATATATTGGTCCATTGTGTTAGAAAGAAGACAAAAGATCAAATTCTCCAACAACATTTTATTACAAGAATGAAAGCGGATGATAATAGATATAATGGATTATCCTGGACAGTGTGACCTTTACTTTCAAGGGACAGATTTAAATCGATTTAAAAAAAAAAATTTAAAAAAAGACAGGTGACTTTGCAGAAAGGTTCAAAAGAGATCGGGGGGTGGGAATTGGGCATAAATGTATCTATTAATTCAAAAGACTAATATACAATTGAAGCTGAATTGTTTCTTTTGGGGCTAATGGACAATTAGTTGGAAAGAAGTCATGGGGTTATTGTCTATAATAGAAGAATGGTTAGGGAAGATGTTGGAACTGGTAGAGATAGCTAACTTATGCCATTAACTAGAGAAAAGATAACATTTTTGCTTATTGTTGAGTGGAAATCACAAACAGGCTTTTTGCCAGGGCTAGAATTAAAAACGATTTGTTTATTTGTGGGTTTGTTGAGAGAAAAATTTTAGACAATAGAAAAAAGTGAATTTTCTTTGTAATTATAGAGTAAGAAAAATTGTTGTTGTGGAGATAATCAGAAGTGCATTTTAGTTAGGTTTTGGGGGGGGGTGTTATATGTTTTGTGGTGTCTGTTTTGTTTTTAATAAAAATAAAATTATACGACCAAAAAAAAAAGGTTCTTCTGCCAAGCCTCACCATGTACCCACGCAGCCCTGCCGACAGACACACACGCCCCGGCACCTCAGAGAGGTCCCTCCCTGCCCTGACGCCTGCAGCGCTGCTTCTCCCCCTCTGACCCGGATCCCATTTCTTTGGGCAGGTCCGGAAGACCTTCTTCAGCATCGCCTTCTGTGATTTCTGCCTTAAGTTCATGTTCCACGGCTTCCGCTGCCAGACGTGCGGCTACAAGTTCCACGAACACTGCAGCAGCCGGGTGCCGACGGTCTGTGTGGATCTCGCGACCACACATAAGCCGTGAGTATCCTTTAAAGTCCCGGGTTAAAGCTCCAGAAATCTTCTCCGCCCCCCTCATTCCTCTCGTATTAAGCATCATTTCTCTTCCCTGTAGCGTTTACAGCCACGAGTGGTGGCAGTATCCGGCACTGTGGCCAGACAGTGTCCCTGCTACTCCAGCCCAGCCTAGCTACGAACCCATGACCCCTCAAGCTATCGGGTAAGAGAGAAGCTCGCCGCCCAACCGCATAGGGAGTGTGCGGTCTCGCCACCAGGGGGAAGTATAGAGCCGTATAAGATTCTGACGGCTGGATTTTATACAGTAATACCTTGGATTGCAAGCATAATTCGTTCCGGAACCGTGCTTGTAATCCAAAACACTCTCATATCAAAGCTAGTCTCTGGCGGGCGTGAGCAGGACCGATTTCGGCCCGCTACACCTGCTCGAGGCGAGCGGTTACATCCCTACGAGTGACTTGTCTTGCAAGACCTAGCTTGTTTATCAAGTCAAAAAAATTTAAAAATTTTTGCTTGTCTTGCAAAACGTTCTCAGACCAAGTTACTACTGCATAATTCGTTCCGGAAACGTGCTTGTAATCCAAAACACTCTTATATCAAAATGAAATTCCCCCCCAAAAAATTGTATAGAGATTTTTAATTTAAGCCGTACTACAGTACTTGTATTGCAAGACGTCGCTTGTATATCAAGTAAAAAAATATATTAATAAATATTTAAAAATTTGCTTGTCTTGCAAAATGCTCTCAAACCAAGTTACTTGCAATCCAAGGTATTACTGTATTCTCAAACCTTGTTTGATTCTTTCTTGTTCCTAGTGGTCTTAGGGACAGTTCCAGGTGAAACCTGGAATTGTCATGTCTCCTGGTGGAGGCCACTTTGAATGCCTGCAAAACCTCTCCTCCCCCACGTCACCTGAAGACTCTGACCGTGCAGGCGTCATAACTGCAACATCCCCCCCGCCATCCCCGCCACCCCCACATGCACAATGCACCTGCCTTTTTGTGACATCTTGCCTGATGAAGAGATCTGGAGATCTCAAAAGCTTGCACATTGTTCAATTGCGTTGGCCTAATGAAGGTATTATACCAGCCTTCCCCAACCTGGTGCCTTCCAGATGTTTTGGACTACAGCTCCCAGCATTCCTAACCATTGGCCATGCTGGCTGGGGCTGATGGGAGCCGAAGTCCAAAACATCTGGAGGACGCCAGGTTGGGGAAGGCAGAATGACACCAATATGGGGCTTGGCTTTTCCTTTTTCTTGCCTTTGCTTTCTGCACGACCAAGGCAGTGACCAAGCGACGGCACATGCTTGATAAAACTCAAGGAAAAGTCACAGTGCCCTGCTTTGAGAGTAGGTGTGTGGGCCCCGTTTCTCGGAGGCGGGCGTGTGTGGGGAAGCGTGCACAGCCGCTCTGAGGCTGCGTCTGCACTTCTGAAGCTCCACTGCCAGCAGGCCAGGCTCTCCTTGATGTGCCCGAACTGCCGGGCGACGGGTGCGCCCTGCGCAGTGTGGATGCCAACTGCCCCCCTCCTCCCCCCCTTATCTCTCGCAGCTCCCACAGGCCCTCGCCCCTCAGCCCAGATGCATTCAGCTTCCCCAGCCTTCTCAGCGACGGGCAGCGCCTGCAGCGCCACCGCTCGACCTCCACTCCGAACGTCCACATGGTCAGCACCACCAGCCCCGTGGACAGCAGCATCCTTGAGGTGAGGCCTTGCCCTTGGGAGCATCAGGGGAATGGAAGCTGGGACATTTTTGTCCACTAGGGGGCGCCTAGCAATGTGCACGCACAGGCTCACGTGAAAGCCAGGGGCAGGTCTCCATGCGCCAGCCTGCTCCTGGCACCCGGACCCAGTCCAGGGCTGACAGCCGCAGGGCGTTCACACAGCCGCCCATCTTCAGGGTAGCTGCCACCATCTGATCACACTTCACTCCCAGTTAGGTAGCTGCCCAAAAGATACAGTGTTCTCAGAACTATCCAGAAGATTGGCCTCCTCTTTCCTATTTTAATAGAGGGGCGTTTCATCTTGCCCACCAACCTGCTGTCGGGGCATTCCCCGAGGCCTTGTTCTCACTGAGGTACTTCCCCTGTGTCTGGACTATACCACATTAGGTGGGCCAACATGACTGAATTCCGTACACAGGAATTCCTCTGCAGGTAGAAAACAAGGCACATTGGGAAGCAGGATTTTCCCTGACATGCTAGTTTTCTATGTGGAGGGATTTTCATCATGTGACACACACACACACACACACACACACACACACACACCGCCCCCATCATCTGCCGTCTGAAATGGTAGAGGGCCCCTATGTGGGTCTGGGTCTCGTGACCTCACAAGCCCCACGTGAATTAGAGCCAGTCAAAGGAAGAAAATGTCCACATCCAGTTACTCACCACGTTAACTTGATCTGCAGATGTGACCCTAGAAGAAGAAGGGGATAGGCGGCAGGTTGGCCTTCCCGCAGGGGGGTCCACCTGTCAGGAGCCATCAAACTGAACGGGATCATGATCAAAGGGCCAGGTGTGATTGACTCCCTGTACACATCACGGCAGGGCAACGACTGTCTCCAGAAACAACCTTTGCCTTTGGCAGCCTGGTGGAGCCACGCAGCCAAGATGGAGGCACTTCGGCTCATGGAATGTAGATCAAGCATATTTCTATATCTAGTCTACTTGTGCATACCTAGTATGCTTTCGTGGCCTTGACCCTAGGGGTAAATTACCCGCCATCCTTCCCCCTACCTATCCACCTACCAGCATAATCGCCCTCCGTTCCTACGTGATCCTTCCGCTGGGCTGCAGTCAGATGCTTGGCAGATTTGCGCCCCCCTCGGCCCCCTGCCTGCCCCTTTCGTTTGTCCTGCTGAGCCTCTGAGCCCTCCCTCCTCCACATCCGCGTCTTTCCATGCGCAGAACCATAAGGAGACCTGGAGCCCACCACGGAACGCAGGAGGTGTGAAGGGAAGCTGGTAGGGCACCCGCTGGGCACGCGCAAGGCCGCAGGTTCAATCCCCGGCATCTCCAGTTAAAAGAATCTCTGATTAATTCATTTTTACTTGAATTAACTTCAACTAATTAACATTAACTAGCATCAATTAGTTTGCATTAATTAATGTTGATAAACAGCATTAATTAAAATTGGGTGATTAATATTAATTAGCATTGATTCATATTTATTTATTTCATAGATCATAGAGTTGGAAGGGGCCTACAACCCCCTGCTCAATGCAGGAAAACTAGAGGAGGGGGTCTCCCATCCAAGTAATAACCAGGCCTGGCCCTGCTTAGCTTTCCTCGCTCAGACAAGCTGAGCCAGAGTAAGCCACAGGCCTGTATTTATTACATTTATTACATTTGTGAATCACCCATCTGGCCGGCCACCCGGCCACCCTGGGCAATGGATTTGGGTAGGCTCTCCGCTAAAGCAGAAAGCCTGCTAGACAAATACAAAAAGAGCTGAAAATGCTAATTAATATTTATTAATATGCCTTAATTAACATTAATTGGCATTAAGTAATATTTATGAATTAACTTTAGTTAACATTAACTAATCAATCAATCTATTCCTTGAATGGTCCCTCCATCCAAGGAATGCTCACAGCAATTTACAATAAAACCAGGAAACCAAAAACGAAAGTGAACGCACACAGACTGCAGGGACTGCAGTTGTCAGGGTCCTTCGGAAGAAGGTGCGGCACTTAAAAAACCCAAATTAGAGCCCTTTTTAAATCCCTAGTACAGAAGTGCCCTAAGTGAGTTGAGACTGGGGGGGGGGGATTTTTCAAGCTCCCCTCTCTCCACAGTCTAGTAAATCTAACCCACAGGAAAGGTCCTGCCCCAGCGGCGATCAATTAATAGCCGAGATGGTAGCCTCCTACTTACAGAAGTGGTAAATCTGTGATTGGACTGTACCATTTCAGACTGCAGGTGGGGGCTCACATGATGGAATGCTCCGTCATACTGCTATCATCATCATCATCATCATCATCAATTCCCCACACATAGAAAGCAAGTGTGTCAGGGAGAAGCCAGGCTAGAGCTCTTCTCCTTGATAGGTTGGTTTTCTGTGTGCGGGGGGCAGGGGGTGTTGCTGCATGGAGAAGCATTTAGTCACATGAGCAGTCTGAAGTGGTACAGCCCAGACCCACAGGTTCACTACCCGCTGCGAACTAGGCCCAAATCTCCCCGGAGAAGGTAGTCTCAAGGTACAGGCAAACCCACCTCGTCCCATCCCCTGCCCTGCTTCTGTGTAGCCACCTGCTGACCTCTGCCTTTTCTTTTCCAGATCATAAGCAGGTGCCACAATGCAGAGGGTGAGTGAGGGTCTCAGCAAAATGGAGTGTATTCTGGCAATAGGGGGAGGTGAGGGGCTGTTTTTCTGTAGGAACCAGGAGGTGTGGGGGAACAGGGATAGAGATCTGCTAGTGTGCAGCCCTGTGCACGCTACTGCCAATCCATTCCCCTGGCCAACCTTAAATTCTATTCTTATGAGAATAATAGAATTTAGGATTGGCCACACCATTCTTTATTTTATAAACCGCTATGAAACCCCTTCTGTGTCTGGAAGTTCCCTAACACTTAATCGGGAAATATGTGTGTGTCCGTGGGGGGGATATCTGTGGTGGAACCGAGCGGGGTAAAACCATATTCCCTGCTTTTGCCACAGCCGTGGGTGGGCCCGAGGTGCCGCCTCGCACCCCACCACCTCCCCCCGTTTCCAGCGTGGCTGCAGTTTCTCCTGGGCGGCGTTCCCCACACCCCAAGTCCCCCGGCGAGTCCCCAAGGGAGCGCAAGGCCCCTACTGAAGAGAAGAAGAAACCTGTGAGTGTCGTGGGGGGGGGAGAGACGGGCGATTTGGCGTGGGCTGTTGGTCAATGGCCGCCACAAAATGGTAGCCACAGGAAGGGGAGTTGTTGCTGAGGGGAAAGAGGATGGGCTCTCTAAACTATACCAGGGCAGTGGAGTGGGAATATAAGACCACGGCTACGGTTTGGTAGGAGGACAGTGCGGCTAGGTTGTTGAAGCAGGGAGTTTGCAACGGGTCAAGGGGCTCAGAGGAGCAGTGCGTCGTTGTGGAGGTGGTTGACACAAGGCTCCCAAACGCTTTCCTAACATTGGCTCCTCCTCCTCCTCCTCCTCCTCCTCTTCCTGGGCTTCCTACAGAAATCCTTAGGCTACCGGGACTCGAGCTACTACTGGGAGGTCTCCCCCAACGAGGTAACCATGAAGAAGCGCATTGGGGCCGGCTCCTTCGGCACTGTCTTCAAGGGCCGCTGGCACGGGGACGTAGCCATCAAGATCCTCAAGGTCACCAACCCCACCAGCGAGCAGGTGCAGGCCTTCAAGAACGAGATGCAGGTGCTCAGGTAGGCGCCGGGGGAGGGGTCTCCTGGTGTCCCACGGCGGGGTGGGGCGGGGCGGCCATTTTGGGGCAGGGGAGGCGTCTGAGTGAGGCGAAGGCGGGGGTTGGAGCGTCGGCCCGGCGGCCTGTGACGCGCGGCTCCTTCCCCCGCCCCCTGCAGGAAGACGCGCCACGTGAACATCCTGCTCTTCATGGGCTTCATGACCCGCCCCAGCTTCGCCATCATCACTCAGTGGTGCGAAGGCAACAGCCTCTACCAGCACCTCCACGTGCAGGAGACGCCCCTGGAGATGGTGCAGCGGATCGACGTGGCCCGGCAGACGGCGCAGGGCATGGAGTGAGTGTGCACGGGGGGAGCCGGTAGTCCAGGGGTGGGCAACTTGTGGCCCTCCAGACGTTTTGGACTATTAACTCCCAGCCACCAATGGTGAGATGATGGGCGTCAAAGTCCAAAATTTCTGGAGGCAGCCAGATTGGGGAAAGGCTGTCTTATGGCATGAGTTGTCATGGGCTAGGTGTTTGGACCGCCAGATGTTTTGGCCTACAGCTCTCATCATCCCTCCCCATTGGCTCTGCTGGCTAGGGCTGATGGGAGTTGTAGGCCAAGACATCTACAGAGCCTCAAGTGGCCCACCCCTGCCTTGGTGGAATACCCATATTCGGAGGCCGTTTGTCTCTGACGACCAGTTTTGCCGTGGGAGGGCTATCGCCTTGAGGCCCAGCTTGTGGGCTTCCTGGAGGCATCGGGCTGGCCGCTGGGGAAACAAAATACTTACCAGTGGGCCATCTGCCCATTCCAGCACGACTTTCCTTTTGTTGTTAAGAGTTGGATTTACAAAGCACCGGGGGGGGGGGGGGCGGCGGCTCCCAGCTCCATAAGAATCACCCTATTGGATCAGACCAAAGGCCTCTCCAATCCAGCATTCTGTTCCCACAGTGGCCAACCAGGTGCCCCAATGGGAAGCCCACAAGCAGGACATGAGCGCCACACACCTCTCCTGCTCGTGTTCCCCAGCAACTTGTATTCAGAGGCACACGGCCTCTGAAATTTGTCCCAAGTAATGGCAAAGTCGAGTTTGCACAGCTAGAGAGGTGACTAGGACCTGGAGAGGAGGATGCCATGGAGACGGGCATGCAGATACGGCCTTCCTGAAGAGTGAGGTGCCTAGACTGAGGAAATGCAGCGCACCTAGGAGCTCTGTAACAGGTAGTTGGATGGGATTGGCCCTTTGGGATCACCTGACTCCTGGGGACCAGCTATAATGCTAGTGTTCTAGCCCAAACTGCCTGCAGCTACCAGCAGCCTTGATGGCACAGGCAGGACCGAGGCCAACCTCCCTGAAACTGGGCCCTCCAGATGTGCTGGACTACGATACCCAGAATCCCCCAGCCAGCCAGATTGTCCTAATAAATCAGTGCCTGGCCTGCAGGGCTTCTGTCACAAGCTCCGCTTTAGCGGGTGGCTTTAGGAAGGTTTTGCAGGATGGCACTGAGCGTGTGACAATTAGTGCACCCAAGGTGGAGAAGCAAGTGTCATCAGGGGTGTTTGTGCCCCAAGAGAGCGGATAATTTTAAAATTATTTATTTGATTTATTTAAACGCCTCATCAAATAACTTTTCTCTAAGCCCTTTACAATTTTAAAACATGATGTTAGCGATATAAAGAAAACCCCAATAAAAAGAAACGATCTAAAACTAATAAAACATGCCAGCACAGCATGAAATATAATATCTGGCATAAGGGATAAAACCACATTGCAGGGACTAAAATAATAAGATACTAAAATATTTTAATATAACATTAAAGGTGCAATCCTATGCATGTTTAGACAGAAAAAAGGCCTACAACTCCCAGCATGCCCCAGCCACCATGGCTGGCTGGGCATGCTGGGAGTTGTAGGCCTTTCTGCCCTAAAAAATATTAAAAGCCTAGGAGAACAGGGACGTCGTAGCCTGGCACCGAAAAGATAGCAGAGTGAGCGCCAGGCAATCTTCCCTTGGGAGAACATTCCAGAGCTGGGGGGGGGGGGGCACCACCCAAAATGCCTCCTCTCTTGTTGCTGCACTCCGAGCCTCCAAACGGGTGGCACCTGTAGAAGGGCTTCTGTGGATGATCTTATGGTACGGGCAGGTATGTCTGGGAGTAGGCATTCCATCAGGTGCTGAGGTACTGATCTGTTATAGGAGGAGCAAACATGTGGGTGAATTGTGAGCCAGGTGCTGCTCCAGCACAGCTGGAATGAAAAAAAGATAATTTAAAGGAGAAACCCGTACTGCACTGTTTCTCATTCTGCAGGCTGCACATCCAGTATATATGCGCGCATGTGTGTTCACATGGGCAGTGTGACACACCTGGTAATGGCTATAGAGCAACAGAGGCTGCTAATCTTTCTCTCTTTCCACTAGTTACCTTCATGCAAAGAACATAATCCACCGGGACCTCAAATCCAACAGTATCCTTCCCATCCAGCTCCTCCATGCAGCTTGGGGATTCTGAGGCCCTTTGTTATATGGGGGCTTGAGTTACATGGAGTTCTCCCAATCGGACAAGATTCACTGAACAAGGATGTCATAGCACAGGGGTGGGCAACTTGTAGCAACCTCCAGATGGTTTTGCCCTACAACTCCTGTCATCCTTCACCATTGGCTATGTCGGCTAGGGCTGATGGGAATCGTAGGCCAAAAGATCTGGAAACGTAGCAGAAAGGGAAGAGGGTTGCATTGTTTGACCTCTAAGCGAGAGGGCGTTTCCAAGATGGCGAAAGCGCTAGTAAGGAAGAGTAATTCTTCAACATGGAGGTCAGGGATACGACACCTCTTGGGCTTGGCGCTTGTAGCTGAACAGCGGTCACCTCAGGCTGAGGCCTACGTGAAAGTCCTTCACCTGCTGCCCTCAGATATCTTCTTGCACGAAGGGTTGACGGTGAAAATTGGTGACTTTGGCCTTGCCACGGTGAAGACGCGTTGGAGTGGCTCACAGCAGGTGGAACAGCCCAGTGGCTCCATACTCTGGATGGTGAGTGTGGCGTGAGGCAAGGCCTGGGAAGGGCCAGGCTGCTTCTGGTTAGAATTTGGGTGGGTATTTATTTATTTATTATATTTATACCCCGCCTTTTTTCCTGCAAGGAACCCAAGGTGGCTTACATAATCCTCCTCCTCCTCCTCTCCATTTTATCCTCACAACAACCCTGTGAGGTAGGTTAGGCTGAGAGTCAGTGACTGGCCCAAAGTCACCCAGTGAGTTTCATGGCCAAGTGGGGACCCGGATCTCCCGAGTCCCAGTTCTACACTCTCACCACTACGCCACACTGGCTAGATGTTAAAAGAAGGGGAGAAAATGGATAGGGGGAATAAATGGCACGTCCGTTTCTCCCACCCCAGCCAGACTTTAATGCCTTCCCTCTGGGCTCCCTCAGGCACCTGAAGTGATTCGAATGCAGGACCCCAACCCCTACAGCTTCCAGTCAGATGTCTACTCTTATGGAGTTGTTCTCTATGAGCTTCTCTCCGGGACCCTTCCCTACAGTCACATCAACAATCGGGACCAGGTAAGGAGGAAGGAAGGAAAGCCTGGGAGTCAACTTGGGCCCATAGCAAGCTTGCAAGAATGGTTTTTGCACTGGGGCCAAAATCCCTCTCCCTCAGCATTGTCTCGTGATTCAATTTGGCCAGCAGGTGGCGCCAGAGAAAGATTTCTCAAAGCTGCTCCCAGACCTGCCGCATCTTCTCTGCCTCCACCACTTTGGGGCATCTCCCGCATTTTCCCAGCGGTTCCATCTTCCCCTGTGAAGAGGTGGGGGAGCGGGGAGTGGGCTGTTTATATCCAGAGGGTTTCCTTGTTGTTGCTCTTGTCATAATGGTGCGCCTCCCCTCTTCCTTCCAGATTATATTCATGGTTGGCCGGGGTTACCTGTCCCCTGACCTCAGCAAGGTGCCCAGCAATTGTCCCAAGGCCATGCGCAGGCTGATGGGAGACTGCCTTAAATTCAAGCGCGAAGAGAGACCCCTCTTCCCTCAGGTGAGTCCTGAGGTTCGGCCATGTGCGTGCGCATGACACGCTCAGTGCCATCCTGCAAAACCCTATGAGGAGAGACTGAAAGAACTGGGCATGTTTAGCCTTCAGAAGAGGAGACTGAGGGGAGATATGATCGCACTCTTCCAGTATTTGAAGGGATGTCACACAGAGGAGGGCAAGGATCTCTTCTCAATCATCCCAGTTTGCAGGACACGGAATAATGGGCTCAAGTTACAGGAACCTAGATTCCACCTAAACATCAGGAAAAATTTCCTGACTGTCAGAGCAATAAGACAATGGAATCAACTACCTAGGGAGGTCGTGGGCTCTCCCACTCTGGAGGCATTCAAGGTGCAGCTGGACAGACATCTGTCAGAGATGCTTTGACCTGGATTCCTGCATTGAGCAGGGGGTTGGACTCGATGGCCTTGTAGGCCCCTTCCAACTCTACTTTTCTATGATTCTATGCACGTAGTCTCCTAAGGACATAAGGAAAGACCTGCTGGATCAGGCTGAGGTTTGGCTGTTCCAGCCATTCCATGGCCAGGCAGATGCCTCTGAGAAACCCACAAGCGGGACATGAGGGAACAGCTCTCTCCCCTTGTTTGCCCCCTCTAGCCGCTAGTATTGAGAGGTGTACGTGCATGGAAGCTGCATTTATAGATTTCATAGATCATAGAGTTGAAAGGGGCCTACAAGGCCATCGAGTCCAACCCCCTGCTCAATGCAGGAAACTAGAGGAGGGGTCTCCCATCCAAGTAATTGCCAGGCCTGACCCTGCTTAGCTTTCCATGCTCAGACAAGCTGAGCCAGCGTGAGCCACAGACCTCTCCCGTGAATTTGCCTATTCCTCTTTTCAAGCTTTCTAAGCCACCAGCCATTGGCCGCATCTTGTGTAGCGATGGCCACCACCTTGGGCAGCTTTAAAAAGGGGTTAGACAAATCCATGGCGGATCGGGCTATGAATGGCTACTGGTCATGATGGCTATATATAACCCCCAGTATTGGAGGCAGACAGTCTGAGTCTGTATACGAGCGAGAGGGTGCTGTTGCTATTGCACGCTTGCGACCAACCTCCCCACGGGCAGCTGCTTGGCCACTGCATGAACAGAACGTTGGACTAGATGGGCCTTTGGCCTGATCCAGCAAAATGGCTCTCCTTATGTTCTTGTGGCTGCAAATTCTGTAAACTTAATTATGTGTTGAGTGAAGGAGGGCTCTGTCCCGTCCGTCCTGAATGTGCTGATGATCAATTTCACTGAGTGCTCCAGTATTATACAAGCAGGAGAAAAACTTCTGTTTATCCGCTTTCCCCGCACCATGCATCCTGTCCTGTAAGCTTCTATCCTGTCCTGCCCTGCACTCATATTCCCTTATGGCCGGGGGAGGGAGTGGAGTGCCAGGATGCAAAGCTTCAAGACAGGTGCATGACTCCCTGGGAGTCTTCTCTCCATGGAGGGGAAGGCTATCGATGGCTTCTACTAGTCCTGATTGGCTATATGCTACCTCCAGGATCAGAGGCAGTATGCCTGTGTACACCAGGTGCTGGGGAACATGGGTGGGAGGGTGCTGTTGCACTCATGTTTTACTTGTGGGTTTCCCGTGGGCTGCTTGGCCACTGTGCGAACAGAATGCTGGACTAGATGGACCCTTGGTCCCTTATGTTCCAAGATGGTCAGATGTGTAACCGATTTATCTGACTTTGTATTTAGCTACTCGCCTATGACAGCCTCCCCAAACCGTGTGCCCTCCAAATGGGTTGGACTACACCTGCCATCATCCCCAGCCAGCACGGGATTGGCCCTGCTGGCTGGGGATGATGAGGCTGTGTAGTCCAACCCCTCTGGCAAGCACCAGGTTGGGGGAGGCTGTCCTAGCAACTGTCTTTGGGGTGAGCCCCAATCCACTGGTGAAGCTGTATGGATTCTGTGCAAATAAATAATGATATTAATTCAAAATTCAGCATCTAGGTCATCCAGATTCTCTAAGAACCAATACTAAATTCTATTACCTGAGTGTGTAGATAGATAGAACTATTTGTGTAATAAGTAAAGGTGCAAGGTTTTTTTTTCTTTTTTCATTAGTTTTTACCTCTTTACATACCAATTTAGTTGGCTTCTGGTAGCCATTGAGAGGGGACAAGGTGTTACACAGTCCAGTGAAGCGCCACCCCACTCCCGCCATGCCCTCTGAAAAACTTAATTTAGCAGATCTTCTGGCTTCTGAGACACAAGCATAACCTGCACAACCATAAGGGATAGAAACTTGCTTTAAAAATCAAAATTAAACCTGAGTTTCTTAGGAATCAGTTCTGCAACCAGTATCACTACATTCTACGACTCCCCCAGAATTGTGGCATACGCTCACCCCTTGCTTGTAACAAGTAAGGAAATTCATTGTTTTAAGTTTTAAAGAGAGATACTGGGGCTCGAACCTACACTCTGTGATCTGAAATCTCTGCCCCTAACACCAGAAGGCAAAGGCACTGGCCAAGGATCCTCCAGGGAGAAGGCAAGGAACTTTGCACGTACTGAGATGCACCCTCGCCTTTTTCTGTCATGTGCTTCTGGTATTGAAAACAGACCCTGAAGCTGAGTCCTGGGTTAATGCAATTAAAGCCACCTCTCTCTAACCTTTTTTAACCTATCAACTAGTTTGGGCAGCTTCTGGGTAAACGAGCAAACATCAAAATCCAGAGAAAAGCTGACTTCTCTCGCCTCTATAAATTATGCAAATAGGGCAGATCTGCATATTTTTCTTGAGCACTGCAAAATTCATTCTAATTTGGTTTGTAATGGGAAGGGGGAAATGGCTCTGTGGGACAATAAAGCATACACACACACACACACACACACGGAATCCTACTGAGGACACTTTTGTCCTTGGAGATTTCATCGGCTGTTGCGCACACAAATTAAAGACTACCTTTGCATTACTACGGGCTAGAAACTTGCTTTAAAGAAGAAAGAAATCTGAGATTCTGCACATACTTTGAGGCACCACATGCTATTTTTAGTGCACCTGTTTTAGGGCTAAACCTCCAGAATTGGGTCTGCTAAGCAAGTGCTTAGTGCAGCCTTCCCCGACCTGGTGCCCTCCAGATGCGTTGGACGACAACTCCCAGCATTCCCAACCATTGGCCCTGCTGGCTGTGGACGATGGGAGTTGTAGTCCAAGACTCCTGGACGGTGCCAGGTTGGGGAAGGCTGATCCGCTGGGACAGGGTCTAACACCTCCTTTCCCGTTCTTCCAGATTTTGGCCTCCATTGAATCGCTCCAGCACTCCTTACCCAAGATTGAGCGCAGCGCCTCTGAGCCCGCACTCCATCGGGTGGCCCACAATGAAGAACTGACCTTCTTCGCTCTGCCGGCTGCCCTGTGGCTCCGCAGCTAACGTGGCCCTAGTGGGACTGCTACCAAAGGCCGTCTTCCCCTTTGAGACCAGTATCTGCTACTCTCGGCCCTTCCTGCAGGGGGAGGCAAAGGGACCAGTCAGTCCCAGGAGGGCAGCCATCAGCCCTGGCATCTTCCCCACTCCTGTGCACAGAGGGGGACGCTTGAGCTCTGCAGGGGGGCCTTGGTGTGGATCGGCTCCCCCTCCCCAACCTCCAGTCCCAGTCGGGGTCGCCAAAGCAGAAAACATACTGGAACGTCCCCACTCTAGGGTGACCTTGGCTCCATCTCCCCCAGCTGTCATTTTTTTAATGGGTCTCATCCTGTTTCAGGGTTGTTTTATTTTTGGGGTTGGGAAGTGGAATAGGAGAGGTGTAAAAATAAAAGTAATAATATTAAAAATGAACAACAAAAAAATGATCCAGTCTGTGGATTTGACAGGCATCACTGTGCCACGAAGAGCAAAGTGGGGATTTTGCAGGAGACGGCGTAATAGGTGGAAAGCTAAGCCCTCCCTCCGTGTACCCCTTCGTGCCTACCAAATCACAGCCTCCGTATCTGAGATTGCTCCCCAGAGGTCTTGCTGTCCAGCCCTCATTTGTATTACATGAAAGGGGCATTTTCCTAGACCTCAAGGATTCTGCTAGTGGCCCAGAACCTTGAGGAAGGTGGTACTGCGTTCCTTCCAGGAGTCAAATGAACAGGTCTTTCTCACTTCCCTGCCTGCATCATGCTGCTCCTAAGCTCCAGTTCTCTCCCCCATGTGTGTGCAGTGCACACACCTGTCCCCACATGCAGCTAAATGCAGGGGGGTTTGATAGTTGTTTGTGACAATCAAGCCACCCACCCACCCCTAATGAATGAAGTGGTCCTTGCATTGTTTCCCAGGAATGTTCACAGCTAGAGCTGTGTTCTGTGGCAAAGTGCCAGGGGCAAATAGGTCCCTAAATGCAAAGCCGCCGCCAAGAACAGCTTTCTCTGTGCCCTTGGCATTCGAACAAAGTGCTTTAAATGTCAGAGGATGTAGGGAAGGGTGCACATTCCTGAAATGGGCAAGGTTTTCTCACCTCCAGCAAATCAAAGAGGCTGCCCAAAGTGGGTTCCATTAAAGCAGCCTTCCCCAACCCAGGGCCCTCCTAGTGTTTTGGACCAGAACCAGACAGCATGGCCAGTGGCCAGGATGGTGAGGGGTTGTACTCCAAAACATCTCGAAAGACCCAGGTTGGAGAAGGTTGTATTAAAGGGTGGCAACCTGTCTAATTCTATTAGTAAATTGACCCCACCAAACAGGAGAACGTATGGAGTATTAGAAGTGCTGGTGGTTTTTCACTTCTGTGAGCCCACATTCATTGCTTCCAGGCTGGTTACACAGAGCTGTCTTTGCCCCTTTTCTTAGTGTGAGGAGAGCAGGAAGCACTTGGTCATGCCACAAAGGCACGGATGAATGCCTAAAGCAAGGTAACGAAGTGCTTTTGTTCTGGGGGGGAGGAGCACTTGCCCAGGGCCGTCTCTTAGGTGAATGTAAGAAGAGCCTGGCTGCATCCAACGAAGGGCATCTCCAGTCCAGCATTCTGTTCACACAGTAGCCAACCAGATGCCTGTGGGAAACCCACAAGCAGGACATAAGGGCAATTAAAGCACCCTCCACTTGTGTTCCCCGACAACTGGTGTACATAGGCATACTGCCTCTGATACTGGAGATAGCCTATAGTCATCAGGACTAGTAGCCATTGATCGCCTTCTCTTCCATGAATTTGTCAAATCCCCTTTTAAAGCCCTCCAAATTGGTGGCCATCACTGTATCTTGTAGCGAATGCCATAGTCTAACTATGCGCAGTGTGACGGAGGACTTCCTTTTATCTGTCCTGAATCTCCCACCATTGAGATTCATCGGATGATCCCACTGGGTTCCAATATTGAGGGAGGAAAACTTCACCCAATCCCCTTTCTCCACACCACGCATACTTCTATACACTCCTATCATAATCCCTCACTTAGGGTGCAATCCTATGGCTGCTGGACAGAGTCTAGATGGCAATAAGATCATTCAGAGTCCCAGCTCCAACCTTGGAAAGTCTCTCTGAGGTCAGAGCTGGGACTCCAAATGGAGCGCCCTCCCTCCACCCTCGCAGCCAGCACGGAAAGAACTGTGCCGTGCGCTGGCCGCGTGGTCGCAAGAGGGACCTCGGAAATGGAGCTTTGTGGCTGGGGAGGGGAGGAATCGGGCTCCGCCAGCATACATGGTATCCTGGCATCGCCTCAGCCTCCTCTCCTCCAGCTCCAGGGCAAAACACTTAAGACGGCAAAACCGTCGGCCTTGGGGGGACCCCACTGATAACATCCCCCTCCATTGTGAGAACTGTCCATTTATTCCTAGTCTTTGCTTTATGTTCTTTAACCAGTTACTGATCAATAAGATGACCTGATTTCACAACTGCCATACTTGCTCAGGAGGCTTTGGTGAGGGACTGTATTAAAAGCTTTTTGGAAATCTTAAGTACACACGTGTCTACTCGATCGCCCCATCCACATGCTTGTTGATAAACATTTAGTGTTTATCAACAAGCATGTTGATCAACATGGCTTACCTTTGCGGAAGTCATGTTGATTCTTCTTCAGCAAGACTTGCCTTTCTATATGCTTGATAATTTGATCTTTAATTATGCTTTCTATCAATTTACCCAAAGCAGATGTAAAGCTTGTTGGCCTGTGATTTCCTGGATTGGAGGCCTCTAGCATTAGCATAGAAAAACCTATATATGGTGTACCTCTCCAAATGCATTTTCACCTATGGCCCTTAGGCCTCTTTGACTAGGTACCATGTCCCACTGCTCATTCATTGTCTAGTTCTACCTGGTCGGCATTTGGATGATCAGAAATATTTTCACCCTCATCCCGAGGATGATTCATTCCCGTATCAGCTGCTCCCCAGCTCCTGTTGGCTTTCTCTCAGGGGTTAGCTGAAAAGCTGCTTTACCACCTTTTTGATAGTAAGTGCGAGCAGTCTTGTTCCATCTCAGTTCAAGTGGAGCTCTTCCCACTTGTACAGGCCCGGCTTGTCCCTAAATTTTCCCCAGTGCCTAACAAATCGAAACTTCTCCTGATACCGCTATCTCATCCATGTATCGGGGTATCTCTGCCTGTCTAGCTGGCCCTGCACATGGAACAGGGAGCATTTCTGAGAACATTACCTAAATTTTGCTTCCATGATCACACAGCTACGTTTCCCCCGTGCCACTGCTTCTGACGTGCACCATAACAACTGATTTTTGCCCAGCGCTATCTACCAGCCTATCTAGGGAAATGAACTACACCAGCTCCAGGGCTGGTATAGTTCTTCCTCTGTTCTGGGGGCATGCTAGTGGCACAGGTCGTCTTTGGATCCTGCAGACCCACAGTCTCTCCCAGTGTACCTCCATTTTGTCCTCTTGACATTTGAGAAGCACCGGCTGCAGACCTCTCCACAGCCTTATAGAGGAGGCTAGTGAGGTCAGGTGTCCCTTTTCAAGGGTGAACTTCTCTCCACTCTCAGAGGGGGAGACCTGAAAAATCCTATGGCCTGTGGGATGCCCTTCCAGGAACCATAGCATTGCAGCCTAAAAAATAAATAAATTGATTTTAAGTATCCTGACAAACAATCTTGCAGGTCTGTGGGACATTATTAATATATTATTTTTACCACCAAAGGCAGCGAGGGTTCTATATGCATTTTCCACTGCAGGAACCTTTTGGGCCATTCCTCGCAATACGGCATAATCCATAACTTCAGAGGTCCTTCCCCGCACCTCCAATAACACACAAACTCATTTCTTCTCTTCACTTTTCCAGTTTAATATCTTGGTACATATATATATATATATATATCTGCATATATCTCTCTCTCTATTAATTTCATTCCAACCACATCATGTGTGTATTTTTTCCAGCAAGTTTTGAGGGTGTGTTTTTTATTTTTATTTATATATATATATAATATTTATTTTTGTCTTTTACACCACTGATCCATTGAAACTTTGATCCACACAGAGACAGAATCACAGCAAGAGGAAAGGCCTCTATTCCCACAGGACAAATGTGGGAGGGGTGCACTTTCCAGACAAGAATAAATAACAAAGATACCAAGTTAGCACTTGAAATTGCCCTCCCCAGGTCCCTTTTTTGGGGGGAAGGAGTATCTCTCTGGGGAGAAGAGGTTGAGGAAGGGAAAGGGGGATGTATTACACAGGGATGGAGCCCCTGTGGAATCCCCCTCCGCAACCCGACAATATGTTGCAAACACAGCTCAAAGCGTCATGTCACGACACGGCTACGACACGCGACTTTGCAGCTACCAGAAAGACCATCACGCACTACGTGGCGTTTCACCCCCGTCCCGGTGGTTTTTCAAAGAAGGGGGGGCGGGGGTAGGCGACACAGCTTTAGGAATAAGGGGAAATCACAAAAATATAGTGGGAGGTTTCTCTCTTGACGTATATACAAAGGGGAGTGGAAGGAGTAATCAAGCTCTGGGATTTAAACGTGAATCCCCAGAATGTCCGTGGGGGTGGGGGAGGTTTTCACCCACCAACCAAGATGGCGGAAGCATCCCTTGGCTACAGTGGCAGTAGTATGGCTGTTATCTGAGAAGACTGGATTCATGAGCGAGTTGATGACTACATTTGGTTGGCGGAGAGGGGAGTACGGAGCTGATAAAATGCTTTCATCGTTGGCCCTCCATCCAAAGGGCAGCCCTAGATTGGCGGGGAAGGGGGCCCAGGCTAGCGTCTTTCTCAAGGGAAAGGGAGTGCAGCTTGCCCTATCCCCGTGCCTTGCACCTTTTTGGCAGGCAGTGAAGGTTAAAACACACTGCACCATCATGTTTCGGGAGGGACATGCCGGGATGTTTCTAGAATGTCATGGGGTGAGGCAGGCTGAAGAGGGTGTGTACCAGAATTAAGGCGTGCCAAGTATACCATTACCAAGGGGTGGGGGGGAGGAAATTGCCAATTGCTAATGTGATGGTGGAAAAGGTGGAGCCTGTAGCCAAGGCAATGGTTGTTGGGAGTGGACAGCTACCAAGAGGGAAACTAGTGATTGAGAGGAGGGCGAGTGGCAATCGATTGGCTTATTCACAAACAGCGACACAGACACCTTTGTGGCCACAAACACAGACATGGCCCCAGGAGGGGGTCCCCTCCCTCGTGCTATGTACAGAGACCCCTGGAGACCCCTCTCCCCTCCCTTTTCCCCAGCCCTGGGGACCCCCAGCATCAGGGCCGGGAGAAGAGAGCTGGGCACAAAGTTTGCATATTCGTGTAGAACAAACGTGGACTTGAGTAATCTGCAGCCTCAGATTCAAGGTGAAGGACTCCAGCGAGAGGGGAGAAAGGAAGCTCTCTACCAGATTGTGTTTTTTGGGGGGTGGGGAGGATCATTAACTTAGGTGTGTTGGGAGGTCTTAAGGAAGCAAGTAGGAAAATGTAAGTTTTCCTTCTTACATAAACTTCAGTAGGAGAATTAGTTTCATGGAGCAGAGAGCAGAAGTAGGTTGCTGGAACAAAGGGTTTGTGGGGGGGGGGGGGACAGGGAAGATTTAGTTGGAAGATAAAGGGAAATGAGTGGATGAGTGGAGGCTCCTTTGCAGGAATGTGTCCCAACAGATGGTGGAGCTCTTGAAATGGATTTAGGACAGGGCAGGAAAAATATTTCAGAAGCCAGCCCTGTACAGGTCTGTGATTTAAAAAAGAAAGAAAGAAAGAACAGAAAACCCGTTCACATTCAGAAGCATCAGCATCAAATTTCTGGGCAACACTGAGGACCTGGCACCTACCACATTTCTAGTCCTGATGACTCCGAGCAGGGGCAGGCACTTTCAGAATGGATCTCAAGGAACCCCTACTGATTTTCCTGCTACCCAGGATTACCACTGGCTGAGGGCGTTAGCAAATTTTGAGAAGGAGCTCATCATCATGCATTTTGGAAAGGTCTGTCCTTTGCGATTCAGATGTAGAATTTGGGGTGTGCCAAAGGAGTATGGGGTGCAGGGGAGAAGAGTCCCAGTAGACATGGAGGGAGTCCTAGGCTGGGGGAGGTCAAGGGTCGCAGCATGGAGGGGGGGGAAGTCTCTCAGTCGGAGAAGAGGCTGGCGAAGCTCTGTCGGAGGCTGCGGATGCTCTCAGCGCGCACTTCGTCCTGACTAAGGCTGCCCCGTGGCACCGGCGCCTCTGCAAGGGGGAAGGTATTGGTCAGAGACTGGGATTTGCTAAGGGACAGCGAGGGGGGGATGTGGGGCAGGAAAGAGGGGAGGGGCAGGGGAGGCGGAGAGGAGGGGAGAGGAGAGAAACACACTATTAATTTCAGGTCAGGCAAGAGAACTTGCTTCTTCAGTAATGCCAGGAGAGAGAGAGAGAAAGGGGTGGGGTGGGGGATTGCATTTGGGAAGCATCACCCTCCTTCCCAGGAGAGTGGTAGGGAGCAAGCACAGACCAGTGGGGGGGGGGGGGGCAAGACAAGCAAGGGTAGAAAAGGCAGTCTCCCCCGTCCCCCCCAGTCTTCAAGCCCACAGTTGCAAAAGACAGCATGACCACCAGGGGGCTGCAAAGAGCAGGGAATTGTCCTGCAGCTGTACTAATAAACCGCTGAAAGTATTTGGGGAGGGAAATTCTCAGGCACATTCTTCTAATTAAAATATAATTCTTCTCCAATTCAAGTTATTTTCAGCACTGATAGATCCTGTTGCATTTAGGGGTTTTGAGAGGTGTAATCCCTTTCGGCAAGTTGATGCTAACTAGGGCCACACTAAATATTCACAGGTGAACATTTTCAGCATGAAAGGGGGGGGGCTGTTGCCCCCCCCCCCATGTTCCCTGATACCGCAGATGTTCACCTTCACACCCGTTTGCTGTCCCTCCTAGCAGCTGCTTCTCCTTTTAAAAACAAACAATCTTCATCCTTAGTGATCCCAGCCAATCTGGGATCATATAACCAGCCTGATGATGTCAATATGGCATACAGCCAATCAGCTGTAGCTACAGTTCAGAAAGCCAGTTCAGAGTGAGGGTAATATTTCTTGCCCTCACTCTGAATGGGTAAACACTTTCACTTCTGTTCACACACCACCCTTGAAAAATCATCAATGGGGGGGTCACTTTTCACAGGCAGCGTAAGTGTTTCTGAAATGCACCCACCTACTCTGATTTCAGCTTAGCCCTAATGCTAACAGTGGAACTTCAAACTTTATCAGAAAGCTATATATAAGCTATGTATCTCAGTATTTTTAGCCATCCATTAAAGTAGATTTTCAAAAGCAAAATCTGAAATGTCATTTTGAACATGTGAAGAAAAACGTTTTTGTTCTAACAGCCTAGTCTGTGGGTTGCCTATATTTCCCATAGGGCCAGTCCTAATGTTAGGCAAGGTGAGGCAGCTGCCTCAGGCAGCAGCAGCAGTGAGGTGTTGGGAGGACAGAATTCTGGATGCTACTCAGCCTGCCTTGCACCCCCTACGCTACCTTGCAGTCGTCAGGGGTGGTGGAAGAAGTTGCCCCATTCACTGCCAGTGTGGAGGTAAGATTCAACTATCACTTTAGTCAACTTCTGTATTTGGAATTGGGGAGGGGGGCACAGGGGGCCTGCCATGTTATCTTTTACCTCCAGCAGCAAAAAGTCTTGGGCCAGCCCTGATTCCTCCTCTTTGTAGATGACCATATGTGTGTGTAGAATCTAGCATCTCAGTTTTGTTTTAGGAGTGGTTGGGGTTTTTTTTGTTAAGCCCTAACTTTCTTGCCCTCGTGACTGTAAAGAAAAGCTTGGAAAAAAGCCCACCAGGAGTGCTGCAGGCTAAACGATTAAAGGGTAACTGAAAAGGGTTTCCTGTGAGCAAGTGAGCTTTAATTCCCTGCCCCACCCTGTCCTCTCTCATCTCTGTGCAATCCCCCCTCCCTCCCTCCGCCCGCCCACCCACCTCTGCTACCACAGTCCTGGCCCAGTCATCCAAAATTCCTTGGAACCTTGGCAAAAGCTGAAATTACGCAAAAAAAATAACCATGTGCAAATGCACTTACTTTGCCTAGCTCATCTTGAACTTAAACAAAGAACAAAGTTTTATAGCGGTGAGTGGGTGGAAGTGCATCCAGCACTCCTTAGGCCCTAAAACGAAAAACAGCACTATGCCGGACTACCAAAACAAACCTTTCTTAAGCTGGGGACAGAAACCAGGAATTGTGAGACTCCCAACAAGTCCCACTCCCCATTCCCTTCACAAAGTGCCCAAGAGTTTCCAACGCTTACTTCAGCTGGGGCTGGGGTGGAGGCAGGTCCTGGTTGGGTTTCTGGGCCACTTGTGGTTTTCCTTGGCTTGGCGGAGGGCGGCTGCCTTGTTGTCCTGGGCCTCCGGGGCCCTGCCCCTGAGTGCTGGGCCTTGGCTGCTGGGTCGTGGGCGGTGCCGGGCGCTGCTGCTGCTGCTGTGCTCCTGCCCCCGGCGGGCGCTGCTGGGGCGTCCCCCCTTGGCTGCCCTGCCGTGGATGTTGCCGCGGTTGGCCACCCGCGGCCGGAGGGCGCTGTTGCTGCTGCTGCGGCTGCCCTGGTAGGCCCCCGGAGGCTGCCTTGGGTGGACCTGCCCCTGCAGGCCGCTGCTGCTGAGGGGACCCTTGTTGCCACGGCTGCTGCTGCCCCCCGCCACTAGGGCTAGGGCCTCTCTGGGGCTGCGGGGACTGTGGAGCAGGCGGTGGCCCCTGCTGGCGAGACTGGTGGGCTCCCGGCCCAGGCTGCCGCTGCCCTCCGGGACGCTGCGGTGCCTGCGGAGGGGGCTGCTGGGTGGTGGGGCTGGGCAGACGCTGACCCATTTGAGGACCGCCTGGCTGCGGGGAGAGGCCAGGGAGCTGCTGGCCTTGGGGAGGGGGGCGCTGCTGAGATGGGGGGCGCTGGGGGCCTGGAGGCGGCTGCTGAGGACCTCCTGGCAGACAGAAGGAGAGAGAGAAACTCAGGATGGCTGAAGAGGAGTCCATTCCCCAGGGGGGCCCACTGAAAGGCCCACTTGCTCCCCATAGCCAAGCTCCTCTAAGCCTCTCCCCTGCTGCAGGCTCCTCCTCCTAAAAAGGCACAGCGACGGAGCCTTCCTGCCCTGCTCACAAGCCCGTTTCCCCCCTAGTGATCTGACCCACTCCCTTCCCCCTCCCCCAGTGATTTGACCCACTCCAAGTCCACTATTTACCCTGGGGTGGGGGTCTCTGTTGGGCCGGTGGGCCTTGTCGCTGTCCAGCTTGAGCGGGCTGAGCCTGAGGACAAAACACACAGGACAGAACAGGAAAATTAATGCGGTAGGGACGGTGTCAACACTCATTCCTTTCTCCACCTCTCATAGTACTGCACCATGAAGAACCCAATGAAATGTCTTGGAAATAGATTCAGGACAGAAGAAAAGTGCTTTGAAAGTCATACAACATGTCATTATCACCGGGAATTCTCGATCATCAGAGGATGCAGAGACAGAAATTTGGCCTTAGGTGGCTTTAAACAGTGGGAGATTCAGGATAGACAAAAGGAAGTACTTCATACAAAACTTAAAACTATGGAATTTGCTGCCACAAGATTTTGTAATGGCCAGCAACTTGGCTTTAAAAGAGAACTGGGCAAATTCCTGAAGGATAAGGTCATCCATGGCTTCTAGTCCTGGTGGCTGTATGCCACCTCCTGTATCAGAGGCAGTGCGGCTCCGAACGCCCGTTGCTCTGGAACAGCAGTGGGAGAGGGCTGTTGAGCTCACGTCCTCTCTCTGGGCTTCTCGGCTGCATCTGGCTGATAGGCATGGAGAGAAACACGATGCTGGACTAGATGGACTCTTAGTCTGGTTCAGCAGGACAGTTCTTATGTCAACACTGATTGGCAGGCGGCCTTCGGGGTCTCCCAAACTGAGGTCCTCCACACCTCCATGACCTAGAAACCTTTAACTACGGATATCAGGGACTGACCCTGGCAGTAACACATGCAATGTATACACTGATCCCCAGGGCTGCAGCCCCCCACCCAACATCTCCATCCCCCCTCCTGGCTATGGCTCCTCTCCTTCAGCTGCTACTAAACGATGACTGGGTTTGCATGCATGACACGTTAAACCTACTGAGGTTTAAAACTACTGAGGTTTAAAGTGTTGTGTGAGCCCTGTGGGGTGCTTCAGGGGCGACCTGGTGGTGGCTTCTAAACCACCCTGCTATGCTGTAGTTTGCGGTGGGGTTAAGGAAACGCTAGTAGGTTTGGTGTGGTGTCCGAACCCGGACGACATACTCACCTACCTGCAACCCAAAAAGGCACAGAGTCCCTTGGCCAGAGCGGCAAAGAAGGGCTGCCGCTCTGGGGAAGGGGCTCTGGCCGATGACAGGTGGTCGAGTGGCACCTGACTAGCTGCCATTGGCTTCCTGCATGCTCCTGCCGATGTCCTTCATTGGCAGGGGCACACAGGAAAGCTGCCGGGGTCCGTGTGCCCCCCTCCCCTCCTCTTCCTGGGCCACACTCGCCGCCACTATGCGTCGCTGCTGTCCACCATGCACCACCATCCGTTGCTGTCCGCCTCATCCTCCTCACCAGGGCTGGGCGAGGAGGAGCCACCCTCCCCCTCCCCAGCTCACCCTCCTTCTCCCACGAGAAAAGGGGGGGTGAACCGGGGGGAGAGCCGTTGCCATGGCCTCAGCGGCTGCGTCGGACCCTTGGCGTATGTGTGCCAAGACACCAACGGCAGCCACCAACGTGGCCAGGACAGGCGGCTATGCAGCACAGGGATACAGGAGCCAGCTTCTCCACAGCTCCTCTACTCCTGCGCTGCATAGCTGTCTGCCCAAGGACCCGCTGTGTTGGCGTTCCTCTCTAGGAACGCCAGCACAGCGGGTCCTTCCCGCGCCTCCTTTCCCTCCCGCCTGCTGCGCCGATCAGTGCAGGAGGGAAAGGATGCCCCCCTTCCCACCCCTGCTAGGTCGTGGCGCAGGGGGGGGGCAGGAGCGGGGAATCTCTCTGCCAGGGCAACGCATGCATGCAGTCCTGGCAGAGAGAATAAGGCCCCTCCCTCGATGTCACCACACTCTCTAGCAATGGAGCACGCCGTTGCAAGGGAGCGTGGGGTCGGCAGCGGGGCTGAAGGGGCGTGCCCGTGTGCTGTCACAGAACGTGGGCATGCCCCCCTCAGCGCCGCTGGAATAAGCCCCCCCCCAATGCAGGAGCAGCTGACCACTGCTCCTGTATTGGGGGGGCTTATTCTGCCAGCGTGGATGGCAGGACCAGCGGTTGGTGGCGGTGAGTGGGGCCTGGGGGGAGGGGGGAGTGCGTTTGGGGGCAGCTGGGGGGGAAGTAAGTGGAAGGGCCCAGCCGGGACCGGGAGGGGAGCCTCTGACAGCTGGGGGCAAGGGCCGCTTAGGCACTTTTCCCTGGCTGTCATCCCCACACTTGTCTCCCCTCGGTGCTCCCGCGGTGCCCCCGGGATACCAATGGGAGAACTGAGGGAGGAAGAAGGGAGAGGCGGCGCCTCCGGACCCCCACCGTGCCTGACCATTAGTCAGGCACATTCGGGGCCTGGGGCAGCTTTAAACCCACAGAGGTTTCAGAACCTCTGTGGGTTTAAAGTGACCTGCGAACCCGGCCATTGGGTAATATATGGGATGCCCATGGTTGTGATTACAAGGTTAACAGTCTTGTTTCAAGGGGCTTACGACAGAAACGAGGGGGCGGGCGATACCTGGGCGTGCTGTCCTGAGGCAGAGCGCACGGGAGAGGGCACTGGTGTGCGAGGGATGGCCTGAGCCATGCGGGTCAACACCAGCTCCACTATCAGGTGCTTGTCTTCATCCTGGTGATCTCCAATCAGAGGCATGGATGATCCCACTACCTGGGGGAAGGATGAGAAACAGCAGCGTTGGGTGTGTGAGCCCCTTTCCCAAAATCAGATTGAGCATGTGGGCTGGCCTGAGCGCTTAAGTGGGAAAGCAGAGCATGATTATGATTAATGATTTTTAATGAACACATAAAATACACACAGTGGGTGTTTCTAAGTCTGAAAGCCAAGCTTGGGATGATAATGAATGGGAGCTAAGAAATAAAGGATGTTGAGGCTTAGCAAGAACTAGTGGAGCATATTAGGCAAGAGGCTATGCTGAGAACCAGGAAGACCCCGTTCAAAGCTCACCTCTACCATGACCTCACTAGGTGGCTTCCGTGCCCCTGCCTCCCCCCCACCCCCAAATTGGCAACATGGAGATAATAGTGGGTGATCTACGTTAGTTACAGCATATTTGATGAAAGGATTACAGGGAAAATATGTGTGCTTTGTATATAAATGCTAAGCAGTAGTATTAACAAAACCGCATGGGGCAAAGGGTGGTGACTCAAAAATGCAGCCTGGTCCACAGTGCCAGGAATTAGCTGGAGGTAAGCCAGCTTAGTCCTACTGACTTTGATAAGAGTAAGCCCATCCACCCCACCCCTGCCCTTTCCCACGTCACCTTCTTCAGCGGATACAAGCAGACATCCATACATGCGTCTAAAGATATAGGAAAATGCAATATTGTCAGAGTGTACACATGCAAAGAGGAAATGTGTAGGGCAAAACCCAGGCAGCAGATGAACATGTTTTCCCAGCACACCATCTGTTGGGAAACAGTTCTGGTTCAGCTTCCCAAGAGTTGTCTTACTCTGCCCTGGTTCAGCTTCCAAGGAGCATCTTCGGTTGCAATCTTGACATGGGTCAGAGCTCTCCCAAGACCAGCTCAGCATGACAAAACATTAAGCTCCATAATCAAGTGGGCTGCCATCTTTAATAGGTCTAATCAGTAGATTAAACAACTAAAGCTTTCATTGGTGGGGCCCCATTTTAATTGATGAGGACATTTTTATTATTGCTGGAACTGCAAATTAAGAGCATCTTTGTCTGTGGCAGGCTTTGTGATCCCAGTCTCTTACTGTAATAGGGATGGTGGGGGAGAGATATTACAGTTACAGATAGTTGTTCCTTCTAGCAATGAGTGCTAGCTGTTCTTTATCAAATAGTAAGTTACACTAATACCTTGGATTGCAAGTAACTTGGTTTGAGAGTGTTTTGCAAGACAAGCAAAAAAAAATTAAAAATTTTGACTTGATAAACGAGCAAGGTCTTGCAAGACAAGTAGTGTAGGGATGTAACCGTTCACCTCGAGTGGGCGTAGCTGGCCGAAATCGGCCCTGCTCACGCCCGCCAGAGACTCGCTTTGATATAAGAGTGTTTTGGATTACAAGCACGGTTCTGGAACGAATTATGCTCTCAATCCAAGGTATTACTGTATTAGTATCTCAGAAACATGTTTTATTGATTCCATTTGTATCCCAACTATAATGTAAGGAATTCAGGGCAAAGTGCATGAAGCTACCCATTTTATCCTCAAAACTACCCTATGAGGAAGGCTAGGCTGAGAGAAAGTGACAGGCCTAATGCCACCTAATGAGTTTCACATCTGAGGAGGGATTTGAAGCCAGGAGTAGCTCTACTACACCACCCTGGCACTCTGAAAATCTACCTATACCAAGGTTTTGAAATTCATTTATTTCTGTTAACCAACTGGTTAAAAGGCAGATGATGTACTAAAAATGCTTTCCTTAATCAACAGTCCTAGTTTAAGAAGGAACTTGTAAACTGGTCCTTAAACAAATCTTCTGGCCTTCCCTCCCTCTGAGGGACCTACAAGATTTTGGGTTCCCTGATATTTAGGCCATGGAACTGAGAAGCATGGGCATGGGCATGCACACGCAGGCACCCATAAGCCCAGCGCCTCACCTCAATGATGTGGTCACGTCCATCCTTGCCATGCAGAGCCTCCACTGCGCAGATGTCCAAGCCACCAAAGATTTCTGAACAGGTGTCCACCCACAGCTTGTACCTGCCAGGGAAGATGGGAGTGGGGGAGAATAGGGTGGCAGTTATAATTGACACATCATAGGGAACCCCACCAAGTGCCACCACCTTTTGCTCAGAGTTTTTATCCAGGAGAAGAAAAGGAGAAGCCACTGAGACAGGGACTCTTCCCTAATCCAGCTCTCTGGATGTAATCCATCCCACCACCACCACCCCAGGCATTTCCACCCTGCCTTGCCACTCACCTGTCTGACATGGCTATTTGCTCCAACATGGCAGAGCCGGTGTTGGTTTTCCAGTTCCCCGAAACGGAGGTTCTCCTGCCAGTGGAGAGGGAGAGCACCATGAGTATGGGGAGGGTTCCAGGAAAAGACCAGTTAGGACATTATTACTTGCAGAAGGGGGCTGAGAGGACCCAAGGAATGGTTTCTTTGCTACCAAAAGTTTGAGGGGCAATCACTAGGGGAAACTAAGCTAAATGGAGCTTGGAGGTGCAGTGCTGTGCAACTGAAGTGCGATGTTGTGGGAAACAGGGATGATCTAAGGGGGTATGATCCAAACCTTTCAGAATACTCAAGGCTCCAAAAGGTAACCAGATGGGCAGGAGGTCTAGGCTCTGTCTTATGTCTTTCATCATTGTACGGAAGAGGGAATTTCTGCAAGTGTGTCTTTTCTCACCTCTGTGTAACAAACTGTGCCTGCCCAAATTCCTTCTCCTGTGCATCTATTAAAGGTGCAGGAGCCGAATCCTCCTTTGCATCTGGTCATTCTGCCCAGGAGATTTTAATGTACAACTTAAAAACATTTCAACCATGCACCAGAAATCCAGGGTACAGTCAATTAAAGAAATGGGATGGGGGGAATACATAAGTTCTGAAGTGTAAGCCCCTTGGGGATGGACCTTTGTAAAGCACCATGTAAACAACAACAAAGACTACTCTCGCCTAGACTACTATAATGCGCTCTACGTGGGGTTACCCTGGAAGACGGTTCGGAAGCTTCAGCTGGTACAGAACGTGGCGGCTCGCCTGATTAAGGGCAGCCGCCGTCGTGATCACATCACTCCAGTGCTTAAGGAGTTGCACTGGCTACCAGTTGCTTGCCGAGCCGTATTCAAGGTGTTGGTTTTGACCTTTAAAACCCTACACGGCTCCAGCCCAGTTTATCTCAAGGAGCACCTCCAGCAACATCAAGTAGGCCGCTCAACAAGATCTGCCACGGACGGCCTTCTCCTTATCCCATCAGCCAGAGCAGCCAGGCTGGTGGGGACTAGGAAGAGGGCCTTCTCTGTGGCGGCCCCCACGTTATGGAACTCCCTCCCTAGTGACCTTCGCCATGCCCCCTCTGTGATGAGCTTCTGCCGTGCATTAAAAACATGGTATTTCAGGCGGGAATATGGGGTGGGTTAGGATTTTAAAAGAATTTTTTATACTGTTCTAATTATCATATTTATTGTATTGTTTATTGTATTGTTTTAATTGTACATCGCCCAGGGTGGCCGGGTGGCTGGCCAGATGGGCGATTAATACATATAAGAAATAAAATAAAATAAAGAAAAAAAGGAGGAGAAAAATGATCACCTATTTTGCTGGCCCTGCTCTTGTCCCTCTAACAACAGCCTGACACACAGAAATTGGGCAGGTGAACATTCTCCTAGCATAGAGATAAAGTGAAGGAAAAAGCTTCAGCTGTTCAATTTATATATGTCAGCATACCATTAAGGGCACAGAGACTGGCCCTCTAATAAAGGTGGAAACACTTGTGTGGCATGCTCCACAAAGGGTCAAGTTTAAGAGACAGCCAAGAACACATCCCTGAGCTCTGCACATAATAAGATACGTGCAGTATGCAAATCAAGCCTTTCTATGCCTTTTTAAAATTTAATGTACCGGTATTTCAATTTTAGACAGCAAATTAATTTATAATTAATTATTATATTATATAATAATAATAATAATAATAATAATATTTATTATTATTATTATTATTATTATTATTTTGCTGCAGGGAAAAGGAAAAGTGAGGAGGAGATGGATTTAAGAGGGGGAGGGATCATTGTGCTGCAAAGTGCAGGTCAAGAAGCTTCAGTAGAGAGGCTGGATGTCACAGGGTAAAGAGCAAGGTGTTCCATAGGGGGCACTGCCTCACACTCACATATAGGCCTTGTAGTTGTTGCCAATCTTCTGGATACGGACATCATATTTGGCATCAATAAAGGGCTCTGAAGTGGCATAGGTTTTGGTGAGGGCTACCACACTGGCGATGTCCTGGAAATCATATTGGTTCTCCACCTTGACCTGCAAGCAAACACACAGGAACTTTCCTTTTCACTGTGCCCGATGCAAGCAAAGCCTGCTGCAGTCAGCCACAGCTGCCTAGCCCAGCCCTCCAAAACTCCTCGCAACTAATGAGGATTTTGGCCTTTTAAAACCTGTTGGTGCAACCCCACAGCACCCACTCACGGTCACAGTTTACTCCAAGCTTCCAAGTCCTTGGAAGAGTTGGTGGGACTCAAAAGGTGGAAGTGAGGGCACAGGGGCCTTTTAGGCTGAAGACAGACCTTCTTTGGGTGAGGGGATAGCTGAATGTGGTTAGAAAGAGGTATCAGTAATCATGGAGTATCTGCACACTCATCCAACTTTTGCTTCGGAGTAAACAGGTTTTGCAGAGTTTTTGTATTGCTTTAAAAGCCTCCAAAACTGTTTGACCAGAGGCAACCATGGGACAAAAGCTGTGTGTATGTGTGTGTGTGTACAACACCGCTGGAAGTGAAGCCCCTCTCAAACAACATTCAACTTTATTAAAAACTATTATTCATTTCCAGCCTTTTTTAAAAAAGAAGAATTCATTGTAGGTTACAGCTATAACTGTGGGGCAATGAGTTTGAAAATGACAGAAGCTCCCTCTGTTGATTAATGGGCAAGCTGATATGGGGGGGGGGGGAGTGAAGGAAAACTTCTTCTTCTTCCCCCAAATACACCCCCTCCTACCAACCTGGGAAGGCGAGTGAATGGAGACCATAAAGGCAAGCTACCTGCTTGAGGAGTTAAAATCCCAGGGGCGCTTGCCTCATATATGCAAAAGTCTTGGGGGAGAGGGGGGGGGGGGGACAGGAATGCCTGCACTTTGGGAAGAGGTACAAAGAGGGAGCTTAGCAGCTCTGTTGTCAGGGTGATAACCTTTGCATTCCAGGCAGGGCTGGCTCATTCCAGTAGGCAGTGCAGTGCAGGCGGCTGCCTGGGCCACCAGAATTCAAGAGGTGCTGAGATAAACAAAATGCAGAGGAGGGGCAAGCTAATTTATCTAGGGCAGCAGGAAACTTTGGTCTGTCTCCAAATCTGCCTTTCAGAATGGGGCGGTCTATCAGTCAGCATCCTGGAGGTGTTTCCCCCACAGGAGGGCAGGACGACGAGTTCTTCCCTGTGCTCTACGGTGGAGGGAGGTGTTCCTTCAACCTCAGTTTTTACCACTCACCTTGCCCATTCCGGAGTGAGCATGTCCCATCTTCACCACCACTGGGTACTTGGAGGTTGTGAGCTGGAAACAAAATGAGAAAGAGGAGTCAGGAAAGGGTGAACAATTGCCATGATGAGCCACACAACAGCGGTCTGCTGCAGGGGTTACTGCTGTGCCCAGAAATCGCAAGTTGACACAAAACAAGGAGCTGCAAATGTTGTGGAGGACAAGCTAAAAAAATGTTTCAAATTGCTTCAAATAAAAGTTGGAGAGATTGCAACAAAATGCCATTTAATGAGGATGGGCTGGATCCATCATCATCATCAGGCGATCACTCGTGACCGAGTAAGATTGTCTTCCGGGATAAAAGGAGGAAATTCTAAAGAAGATTGTGTAGACTCTAGCGATGGGTCCGTAAGTGACTGTGGAGGCCAATTCTAGATCCACACAGCTTCCCACAGTGAGGACACAGGTTACCAGATAGAAGATGGTCCTGTAAAGGATTCATTTGACGTGCTTTTCGCTTAGCACGTTTCTCCCTTTCACCTTGCACTCGGGCTTCTTCAAAGTCCATGGAACCTTTGTGAAAGGCCAACCTCCATTTAGATCGTTCATGGGCCAGAGCTTCCCAGTTTTCGATGTTTATATTGCATTTTTTTAGATTAGCCTTATGAACATCTTTAAACCTCTTATATTGACCACCGATAGTCCGCTTTCCATCCTTGAGTTGGGAGTAAAGTAACTGCTTTGGGAGACGGCAGTCAGGCATTCGAACAACATGACCGGTCCACTGAAGTTGGGGTTGAAGGATCATTTTTTCAATGCTAGTAGTCTTTGCTTCTTCCAGTACACTGACATTTGTTCGCCTATCTTCCCAAGTAATTTGCAGGATTTTCCGGAGGCAACGTTGATGAAACCTTTCAAGGAGGTGGAAGTGACGTTTATACAATGGGTCTGCTCTAAGTCTGGATCCAACCTGATGAATACACACATGGTTGTGTAAGAAAGCAGAACCAAACACACAAATATAAGGCCCGGTTTACACATTCATACACATCCCCTGATTTCTCAACACTTGACGACTGGCAAGCTGAACATTTGAACTAACTCCACTGAAAAACAGAACATCAGGTGATATGACACACCTCCAACTGCAACATTGGACCACAGCTGGCTTTTTCACACATGTGCATTATCTAGTGAGGAACATACATGTTCACAGATGCTCCACGGGACACACATCCATCATTCACACATTATGTGCTTGCTGTGGGAAATACTGGCGTAACACTTTCATACCCACTGCAAACACAAATCCCCATGTATTGTGTGGGGCCACTCTATTAATCCCCCTCTACGTGGTACTAGTAAGGCTTCATCCGGAGCGGTGTGCTCCATTCCAGGCCCCCATGGATCAGGAAGGATGCTGAGAAAAGGGCCTAAGTACACATCATGTTAATGGGGTGATTAGCAATCACGGCACAGGTTTAAAAATAAATAAATACCAGGGATTGGATCCAAATTTAGTCTTACTTAGAGTAGGCCCATTGAAATCAATGGGATTTAATTTATTCATGACTCACTTCAGCTCCATGGATTTCAATGACTCTACTGGAAGTATGACTAAATCTGGAGCTAACCTCAGTTATGGCAGGGGAGGATTATCCTCAGGAATGCAGTGCATCTGGAGTAGGGATTTAAGCCTCCCATCCTCAGCCACAATAGCAGTGAAAATCGCTCCCCCAACCAGAGGAACAGCAATTAGCATTAGGAAAAAAAGCTTCCATTGGTTTTCCTAATGCTAATTGCCATACTGGGGTGGGGGGAGGTGTTTACTAATATTGTGGTTTAGGAGAGAAGATTAAACCTCCCCTCCCTGTTCCTAATGACAATCCTACCACCACCACCGCCACCACCACCTCCATGCCTGTTATTTAATTTTTTTAAACCCACAACATGATTGCTAATCATGTCATTCATGTAATAAGTCAGTGGAGAGATGAGAAATGGTCCAGCTATTCTGGACACCATTACAAGAGTAAGATAGAAGGAAGACAACAAAGAAAAAGATCCTTGAGATCCTACGGAATGTATAAAAGCACTAGTGCGTATCTGTACGAGCTGTTCTCTGTGGGTCTGTACCAACGGGAGACATCCATCAAGTACACTTGTTGACCTCTCGCCTTTACTGGATTTGACATAGGCTACCTCACTGCATGCATCTGAAGTGGTGGAGGTGACTGTGCAAATTCCCCTATCTGATCAGGGTTTATATACGCAGGCAGGGCTGGCTCCAGAGAGTGGCTAACTAAGACGGGCATTTCCCCAGGCCCTCAGACCCTGGCCAAAGGTCCACTGCCCCCACAGTACCGCTATTCCCGCTTTGTATCCAGCAAGGTCGGATACTGTGTGCCACACAACCCTGATTCTGCATGACCCCACCTCTTCCAAGGTAAGGGGCCCCACTGACGATGCTTTGCCAAACAGCCCCAAAAAGCTTGGAGCCAGTATTGCAAATATGCATGCAGACTGAAATCCCACAAATTGGACATCTCAGTCATCAGCATCCCTTGCCTATGACTCAAAAAGCAGGATTAATGTTGTGGCGTATGTATTATTATGGGAGATACATTTCTGTCTTGCCAAATAAAGACATGACCTACTTTCTCTCTAAGTGCTTTCATAGCCTAATAAATGAAGGTGCTTTCTTAAAAAGCCTTTGGGAACTGGTAGAGGCTGAAGGGAACTACTATTTGGCACTTCACATGTGGCCAGAAATAGAGCCTGAATTTTGCATCCAGCTGGCAGGAAGCAGCTTTAGGGAGATTTCATAGATTCCATAGATCATAGAGTTGGAAGGAGCCTACAAGGCTATCAAGTCCAACCCCCTGCTCAATGCAGGAAACTAGAGGAGGGGTCTCCCATCAATGCAATGTGTACTGTTGCTTTTGAGGAACTGATGGTTTTGCCATTATTACTGTCTTCCTCCCTATCACCCCCATCTACCCAAACACACAAAAAATGTGAAGTAACTTCAAAAGATTTTTCCCCCTAAAGGGAAGTGCAACCAATCCTCACAATTGTCCTAAGCATTTTACAGTAAAGGAAAGATGGCAGATACCAAACTATGCACATAGCTCCTAGGACAACCCAGATCACCCTCAGAACATGCTGACAACAGCTTGGGCATAAGAAGTGCATGGTAAGCAATGTGAACTGAGAGGACACTGAACAGGAGCAAGCTAGCCTGTGATCTGAGCAGGGCTGCTGAAATATTTCCAACGTTTAGATTCATAGATCATAGAGTTGGAAGGGGCCTACAAGGCCATCAAGTCCAACCCCCTGCAGGAAACTAGAGGAGGGGTCTCCCATCCAATGCCAACATCTGTTGTTAGGACAGAGATGGACAACACATAGCCCGAGATGGGCTGCATCTCATCCCCATTTTTTAAAATCAAAGCTCCCTGAAGATCTACCACATTTTATTTCCTTATTTTTCTCCTATCCTGCTCTTTCTTCAAGTAGCTCAGAGTGGCTCCAAGTCTCCCATCTAGGGATTTAACATTGTGGCAGCATCACTCTCATCTTCAGACTACTTTCTAGGAGAGCCATGGGGCAGGCGGGGGGCACAGAGAGGGGCACTGCCTATGTTTCAGGCCACACTTAGTTATTATGGCAGCTTTACCCAGTCTGGTAACCTCCAGATGTTTTGGGCTACAACTCCCAGCATTCCTGACATTTAGCTGTGCTGGCTGGGGCTCATGAGAGTTGAACTCCAAAACGTCTGGAGGGCACCAGGTTGGGGAAGGCATTCAGGCATTATGAGGCCTGAAAAAGTAAACATAGGGCTTCTCTACATGAGGCACTTACCCTGCTGCTTTTCTAAGGCTTCGTCTTCCATTTTCTTTGTGGGAGTAAGACTGCCTCAGTTACACATGGCTTTTTTCTGAGTTTTTTCTATCTCTGCCTTTCTATATACAGGCAGTCCCCGAGCTAAGAATGTCCGACTTACAGACAACCCATACTTAAGAACGGACTTCTGGGTTCTCTGGCACGACGCCATTTACGTAGAGTACATAGCATAGTATACTACGCAATTTGCGTAACTGCCGATTTTACCGTATAGAACGCCATGCTGTTCCGACTTACATACAAATTCGACTTAAAGACATTCTTAAGAACTGAACTCATTTGTAACCTGGGGACTGCCTGTATTCTATCAACCAACCACAAGGTGGTGCTATGGTATAGCTGCAGTATAGTGGATTTTTGACTGTACACTAGGCCTTTGTTCCAGTTTAAAATTTAATAGCTGACTTTCCTCACTCTAAAAAAAGCTGCGAAAACAGCTGGGGAAAAAGGGAGAGGCCCTGGGAGGAGGAGGATGTCATGAAATGGCCCCGCAAACTTCTGTGAGTGAGGGACCACGAGTGCACAATAAGTGCCTTGTGTAGAAAAGCCCATTATGTATGCTCTTAAAATACTCTACTTTGGCAGCGGCGGGGGATTTAAACTTGAATGGGTTGAAGAGCAGGCCTCTCACTTTGCTATGAAATTCCTCCCCACTGACTGCCCCAGCCATTAACGAGACTGGAAATGGCGTTAGTGTCGTTCTCGGAGACATATAGCTGAATCCTATGCATGTTTATTCAAAAGGAAATCCCACTCTGCTCAATGAGACTCAGAGTGCTTCCAGATGGAGGGCTCTTAGCACTACCAGTCAAAGGACACCATGCAGCTCTTCCATCTATCTCTCCTTAATAGATTTACTGTAGAAAGAGTGCCCCTTGCTTTTCCTGTATATATGTTCAATATTTAACAGGGATTCTTGCAACAAACCTGTAAGGTAGGTCTGTATTACTATCATCCACGTAATGCAGATGCGGGCGTGGCTGAGAGAGGGCAGCTTGCCTAAGGCCATCTAATGAGTTCATGGCTGAGGTCACAGTCGAATCAGGTATTTCCTGCACTGTAGTACACCCCATAGCTGTACACTGTATCACCTCCCTATGCCAGTATAACATTTCTAGGAAACTAGGCTCCTGGAATTTTCCCAGAGCCTGAAATACTTTTCCAGATCCTGAAAGACCTGTTACCAAATTCCAAAACAGAAGGCTCATCACCAGCATGGAACTCACCTGCAGATCATCATCATCATATCTGACAATTTTACGTAATATATTTTTCCCCATTGCAGTGCTTACTGTGCCATGCCCGGCTGCAACTTCCTAGGGTATATATACACTACATATACATCCTGCAATGTCCCCATGAGTGAGATCATCAGATGTGACTCTCTAACATGTGGGGTTTCATGCTTCTACATAGGCATTTTGTAACATATGAGGCAGCTCTTAGGCAAGCATTGCTGAAGTCAAATGCGTGTGCCAACAGGCATGCCGTCAGAGGGCTATGCATCCTGCCAATGCATACTTGGTGTTGGTTAATGCTTAAAAAGCCCCAAGGAACTGCTGCCAATCCTGGGTCCTTGAGAAGTTTAATGGCGTGATACCCTGTGTTTCTAAATGCATTTTCAAAGTCCTGTGAAATTGCCCAGTGTCAGTTTCAATTATCCAGTCAATGTCATGTCAATTCCACTTTCTGATTGCAAACCCAGAAGGCAGACTGGAGCAAAACTGAATCACACTGAACAATTCTCAACTGACTTCCAACACAGATACTAAAACCAGGCATAACAATAAAGCATGAAAATAAAAGATGAGTTGTCCTGAGCCTGCTAGCGAGTTTAAGAGTTAACTAGAGCAAGACGATATATGTATGATGTTCAATCCAAGCCTAAAAACCAGAGAATCTGTGAACAAGCTTTTAAAATGCGGGCAGGGCACAATTATACCACACCAGCATAACATCATTAACCAGCGCCGAACAGCGTGTAGTTGTGGATGGAGCCAGCCCTGGGCTGACCTTGGGCAAATCACCTAATCTCACTCAGTTCTCCATCTGTAAAATAAGAATGTTAATGTCCTCCTTTCCAAAGAGGTTAGAGATGCCTGAGATAATTACTGTGAAATTCTATGAAAAAAGCCACCGTAAAAATGCTACTGAATTGTTTATTATCATTGGGCAGTATCCAACGCTGCCCCCGTGCTAGCAGGATTCACCGCTAGCACAGTGAGAAGCTAGCAGATCCTGAAGTGACTGGAAATGAGCCGAAGCACTCATTTCTGGAAAGGGACAGGTTGGCGGAGCTCACAGAAGGCAGTTCCGCTGTTCTGTCCCATTCTATACGTGAGCCTTTCCGCTCATTTCCAGGTTTACTTTAGGAAGCCAGCCATTGGTCCCCTGGGCACAACAGAACGAGCAGAACTGCAACAGCACTTTGACACCAATAATATTGTGCTGTGCGAGTGTCAGTAGCCAACCCCAAAATCAGGCCAGCTTAACCGCTATCTGCAAAGCCTTTGGCTTAGGGTGGCATTTACACTTGAACAAATAGATAACCTTATTGTTGAACACTATAAAGAGATATTCAATGGCATAGAAATTGGCAGAGGAAGAGGAGGTGGTGTGGCATGTGTGGGGTGGGATGAGATGGGATGGATCATCTATGTGCCAGTCACCTATGCCAGACTAACCTACATGTCTGGTAACTGAGTGGCAACTCCACTCAGCAGTGAGATCAGTACAAGTCCTGACAGAGAGCAGGGCAGGAAAAATGTGCCGTACTTCCCTTGGGCAGAATGCTTCCAAAGGTAACACTGGGCACACATTCTATGATTCTATGATTTCTCTGTGGGTAACTTTACACAAGGTAAATTTCCTACACTTTCATTTCCGGTAGGAAACTATGTGCTCCCTGTCACTACCTCCAGTCCTTATGAGGCCCAGGGCAGGGTGAGTGGAAGGGCAATCTGTAGTCTCACAGAAGCAGGTCTCTGAGTGGCTCAAAAAAGCAAGCAAGCCTGACCCAAAAACTTTCATAGGGGTCAAAAAATATCACCTGGCCAACGAGGCTGATCTCCCTACAGTCTCCTCCTTTGGCCAGAGCCAGTTGGTGATGCACAGGAAGAATCCCTGGCTGGCATATCTCAAGCCATCAGTTCAATACCCATGATGGGTGTGAGTCCACAAACCTGTGGATACCTACCCCGCTGCATGTGATTAAGCATAAACAGTCTCTATTTCGCCACCCTTGAACTTACAGTAGGAAACCTTGAATGGCAGCAGGTTCCTGTGGCATGTGCTTATGGCAAAACAGGCACCTGCATGTACATCATACATGGAGCACCAGTGATTTCCTGCAAGGAATTAATGTTCATTAATTAATATTCATCCATGCAGGAAATCAGTTCAGGACTGTCCAGGAGGCTCTGACAGTGATGCACCTCTTGGTGGTTGGATTGTTGCAGATCATACAAGGGAAACTTCAGAGGAAAGAGGAAATTGCTGACAGAATTCAAGTACTTAAAAGACTGAGAGAAGAGGAATAATTATTCACACAGACCCCGATCTAGCTCATTTTAGTTGTGATTAAGTTTTGTTTGAAAACAAGAGGTCTTAGGTCTGACCTACACATGCAGCAGAATAAGGTATGTGTCTGTCTGAGTCTCTGATCCTGATAGCCAATAAGCATTAAGTAACTGTCACACTGTACTTTCTACATTTTTGTTCCATACACACACACACACACACACACACACACACCTGCAAATTAGGAGAACACTTCATGCATCTGAGGAAGTGGACAAAAGCTTTTGCCATAACAAAATGGTTAGGTTTTTAAGGTGTCACAAGAAGACTCTTCATTGTTTTCACTACAGATTATCATGTCTACCCCTCCACATGGTCGATCAGGGATCAGGACCAGGAGTGGCAGGGCTGTACATGCCCCTCAACAGTGAGGGTAGCTCAAAACTAGAGTTGAAACACAATTTTGCAAACATTCAAAATTTGACTAATTTTTAAATCTTGACATTCTGGTCTTTGATTTCAAAATTTGACATTCATATTTCAGAATGAAAATCTGAGATAAAAATGAAACTATTTGAGAGATTTCACCTATTCAAGGGCATGCTTGCTATTTGGAAACGAGTAGATGAAGTTCACACAAAATTTACACAAAGCAATTGCAAGCCAGTTGTCACACACTATTAAATGCAGACCACTACTGCATGGCATTGTGCAGATACTGTCAAAAACTGATTGCTGGTGGATGTCAAAATATTGGATGTTCAATATAAAATATTAGGTGGATACACAAACATACTGAGAATACTCATCTTCAAAATTAGAAAAGGATAGTTTTTACAGGCACATTTAATTTCAGCTCTATGCAGAACCCCCACAGCAGGAAGTACCTTTTTTACTTCCTGTTTCAAGGGCCGTCTTCCTAAGAGCAACATTTTGAAGAGTTAGGCACTAAAAGTTTTTTGTTTTTTAACAGAAGAGAGGGAAGTGTGTCCAATCATTAGGATTAAAGCAGGACACATTCCTACAGGAGATAAGTCAGATAAGTCGCCAGTTCTTAACAAGGAGAGGGATTAGCCATAGGCTGCCCAGAGAAACAAGGAATTTCCCATCAAGACCAGACATTCCTCCGAGGACTGCAATCCTGAAACCCATGTTAGCATAATATTAACACTCAAGGCAAACATGATCCCTGTCATCAGTGGGTCCAGAAAAGTGGGCAAGGGCAAAGGACAGGAGGTTAGTGAGCCATCTTGGGATGCTAGAAGATCAAGGCACCAGGCTGTAGAGGGTCAGGCAAATCAGGGTCTTTGACTAGCTCCTCAAACTATGAAGCACCAAAGGCAAGGGCATTATATACTGTTGCGAGTGAGATATGATAGGCTGTATCCAGGTTAGCTGATAGCAAAGCCTGATCACACGGACTGTTCCCTGTTCTAATAACAGAGGGCAATGATGCCTTGGTGGTAGTTTTCTTGCTTAGTGGTGCCCTTAGCTTGGTGGCCAGGAATTAAAGTCCCCACCCATGTTTCCAGGCTTGACAACTGTAGCGCCTGTCAACATTACCTTTAAATAGCAAGATGTGGCAATTTAATTGCAGGTTTATTTCTAAGAGAACCGTAAAAACAAACAAAAAGTAGGAGTCCAAAGGTCCACATGCAACTTGGAATGACACTATTAGTGTGTTGCAATGAAGTCATCATAATCTTCTCTGGTTATTATTATTTTTTACTTCCGTGTACATCAGGCTAATAGCTCTCCATGTCTCCTGGAACCTAGAGGCACATCTACACTACAAATTTAAAGCAGTTTTGTGGAGAAAAAGAGCCTTTGCGGGTTCATACATACACACACACACACACACACACACACACAAGCCTCCTCATGTGTAAACCAAGTGGGGCCAGTTGAGGGGGCTGGGAGGAAGCGAAAGGTACATAAAACATAGGATGGGGCCTGGCGTCTGGAGGTCTGGAGGAGCCAGGCTGAAAGCGTTCATATGTAAATGTAGTTCAAGCCATGAGTCATGAGTTCCCTTCCCCCTGCCTGGCCAGGTGAGGTGCATGGTGATTGGCTAAGAGGCAGCAGAGGAGGGGAGGGGGGAAAAGGTATATTTCCCAAAGCGCGGTTTTTGGTCTTTGTCCTGGATCGCGTGGCTACCGGCTACCCTGGCTATTGGGGATGGTGGCAAGCCAAAGAGAGGCCCCAAGCCTTTTGGGGGGGCCATCAGGATCCGACCCCAGTTAGCTCCTGGTGAAATGAGCTGGATGAGGGCTCTAGTGAAGGCAAGCCTTGTAGGAGTTTACCCATCTCAGACCTTCGAGTAGGTGTGGTAATTCTCCATCGGGCGGCAAGGCTGTGCTGGATTTAACCCTTGAAGAGAATACCCTCAGGTAACATAGGTGTATGCCTGAGAGATATTAAGGAATCAGGTTTTATTGTTTTGCAGCTTTACTGTGTACTAAAGTGTCTCTCTCTTTATTTTGTGTGCTTCTCTCATTTCCCTAATCTTGTTGTAAAATGCTACCAGAATAAACCTTGTCGTGGTTTTACCCCACATGGGTTTTGTAGTACTCTGTGAGTTCAATATCTAAATCCAGGTTACAGAATTGAAGGCGAGTCCCTCAACAGAGATTCAAGTAGGATTGCAGACAGCTGAGGCTGGCAATCTGGTACCTTGAGATCTCTGAGGGTCTTGGTTCCTTTGGAGTAGGAAAGGGTGGGGGTGTGGCGGGCCAGCCAGCCCCCCCTTCCTCCACAAGTTTCTATCCTGTTTAAATTACCTTGGCATGCTTACCTTAAGCATAGATGCTCACCTTAAGCATAGATGCTCATTCACTGGCTCCCCAAAAGTAAGGCAGAGTTGGGACAGTTGAGATGCAAAGCAGAGCCAGTGAACGAGCATCTAGAAAAGCAGGTGGGTGAGCATGCAGCCAGGTGGAGGAAAGATAGGAGAACATGGTCTGAAGATACGTGATGATGCAGCCACCTTGCTGAAGCAAAGCTGGCCTGGGTCTGGTCAGTGCCTGGATGGGAGACCACCTGGGCACCCCCTGTATGCTGCCTTGAACTCCACAAGAGGCAGGATAGAAGTGCAACTAACTGTGTACGGAAAATGTGAAATTACAAAAGCTGCCCTGCTAGACCAAACCAATAGTCTAGCTAGTCCAGCATCCCATGTTCAAATGTGGCCAGCCAGATGCTTCCGGGGAGCACACAACAAGGGCCAGAAGGCAACAGCACTCACTGAATGTCCCTCCTCAGAATCCCGGTGCTTAAAGGCATTACTGCCTCCAAATATCAGTGGCCAGCGAAGTGGCGCTGTGGTCAGAAGGGGCCACTGCTGGAAGGAAGAGGGTCCCACACATCCTTCCTGGAGAGTAATGTGTAACAGTAATGGATGACTGAGACACCACCATCTAAGTGCACAGCTGCTCTCTGCAAGAAGGAACCTGTATAAGCACGTGCCAAAGGTGTCAGTGGCCCATGTGAAGCGCTGTTTGCTAGGCAGCAAGCACATGCCTGCATGGTGCAGACTAGTCCCACCCACTACACACCATCTCACCAGCTGCTACTGCACGGACGGACAGTGTCCGGGGATTGAGGGGCTACACTGCCTCCTGCAGACCCCACTGGGGCCTGCAGTCCTGTCCCCCACCACTGAGCCAAGTTTGCCACCAGAATACAGTGGCGGCAGCAGTGGCCAGGCAGTGGGGGCCACAAAAAGGGCCAGGAGGGCCATGTGTTACCTATTCCTGTGGTAGTGCCTCCAAACATGGAGATCTATTCCACTATCATGGCTAATAGGCAGAGACAGACCTATCCACTATCATGTCTCGTCAGCAGGAGGGTCCGCCAGGTGAGCAGGTGTCTTCGGGGTGGGGGTGGGGATGAGTAAATGTTCCAGGACCAGGAATTGAGTGGGGGTCAAGTATGGCCTGGAATGCAGTGCAAAAAAGCAAATGGGGGTCCAAGATGAGGGCAGGCCTCTGCTTAGTTTTCCCAACTAACAAGGGGAGGCCTTAGGGCCAAATAACATGTTACATTACGGTTGCAATCCTACACGTAACAGGGAGTCCCATTGAATCAGGATCATGGCATAAGAGTACCCTTTCCACCATGCTACAGTCCTGATGAAAATCCCTACACACACACACACACACACACACACACACCAACGGCAGCTTCCCTCCTGACCCATTGAAGGGGGGCGGGTGGGAATTATCCTTAGGACCACTGCACAGGGGTAAAAGGTTTAAAAAAAGAACCCATCTCACTACACACACCCTTCACCACCACTGGCGGCTGCTATTTACAAAGTAAAAACAATAAACACATGGGGCCAAACTATGTGTTTAATATAAAGTGCTGTCTGGACTTTTGTTTCACAAGATCCAGGCAATGGAGCTGAATTCTCTGAGTACTTAAAAAAAAACTCCCACACCAAATTCCCACCAACCATCAAACCCTGACAGGAAGCCCTACAAGACTATGCCATGGTCATATTACATCTGATCAGTTTGATGTGGTAATCGCTGGAGGCTGCTCAAGTGGCCGGAATCATAACAGGAGGTGAGACAAGAGAAGACGTGATCTCAGCAGTGCCTCCTGGCCACCGCTCATGTCAGAGCATCACTTTGCAGAAGGCAGCAGTCTCCTCCCACACACGGCCCCTGCCTATTTCCATTCAGGACAATGATGCTGAGGCTAGCCCCTCCGTTCTCCATCACTCTCTATTGTCCATTTCTCTAATCTTACCCCAGGCTCCAGCATGCCTTTGCTATCGTATCTTACACACTCTTGCCTCACAGTTGCTTTAAAAAGCTGCCAGCACTAAATGCCTGCTTGCTCTGACTCAGGAGCCAGGAAACCAGACATAGGTCAGCTTCAGACTGTATGGCAGGAACACATTTGGAGTCCTGAGGCTGAGAAACAAGGGTCAAAAGCCCTCTATGCTTGTGTAGCCAGAACAAAACTGGTTGGCCCATCTGATTTTCTGACCTCTGGGCCAGTTGCCAGGATTTTTGCTTACAAGTCAGCAATCTTGGTTTGCTTTTTGGGACTTTTTGGAAGTAAAAAAAATCAGCAGCAGCATTTTCACTTAGTGCACATGCTTGAACTGTATAACCCACACATGTGCACTGAGCACCCAGACTGTTGACTTCAACCCCAGGGCAGCGGCCACATGGAACTGTACTGTTTGGAAGCAACTCAAGCAAACCTGTGAGTGTTGTGTAAAGACTGTAGAGATGTGACCCAAGTTCAGAATCCCCAGGTTCAGATGGCAAGATCCGGGAACTCGTAATGCTCACCTCAAATTCAGGGCAAACATTATGGCCCCTCAACTATTGCTGCTGCCCCACCACCAACACCTGGCCCCCTTCAGGCACTGGATGGGAGAGGAGAGGAGGACCTCTCTCCTCCCACAGTTGCTGAAGAAACAGCAAAGCAAGTGGGTGGGTGGGAGAGAGGAGGATTTGAGTTGAGTTCTTCTCCGGCTTGGTTTAAAATTCAAGCCACAGAAGAACTCAAAGGGCCATCATAATACTTATGTTTTTGTGTGGGGACGGGGGAAGGATCAGACCACATCACACACCATACCAACATATTTAGAAACATATTTAGAAACATATTGACTTATCCTGAGTCAATTCATGTTAAACTGGACAGGGTCCAGTTTAACATGAATTGACTCAGGATAAGTCAATATGTTTCTAAATTTGGGGAGGGGGGAAATAACTTGGCTTATTCCAAGTCAAGTTGAGGTGGACCAGGATATATGTATGGCAACATCACTAATAAAGAGAGGCCTTATTATTTTTGTAGTAACTTCAAATTTGTGTATAGATAGACATGATGCAGCTTTTTTACATGAGGCTAGATTTGCAGTGATGTGCCCAGCACCCAAAGGAGGGCAAGTGGGAGCTCATTCTATGTGCTCAATGAATGCATCTAATCCATGAATAAAGTCAATGTCACTTGAGTATGTTGTATGGCAGGTCAAGGTTTTCCCCACTCCTCCCCTGACCTGCACCTCCAGGACCTATTACCTGCCATTGTGCAGCTGCTAGGTTCTGTGACTAATGATGTCCCAGTCCCACCCATCATGTTCACTTATGCTGATGAGCATGTACAGCTCCTGAGAGCATAAAGGAAGGGCATAGGCCAATGGTGATGGGAGGGAAAGGGGCAGAGGCTCTGGGAAACGTTTGGAGAGGCTTGGTATGCCTGAAGTGGCAATACAGGCCAACAACTGGGAAAGAGGCCCTAGGTACTGACGATCCACACAATTCCTGCTTCCCTCACACATGCTGAATTGAGGATGGTGTTGCTCTGTGCCTGTCTGGTACTGTCTGGTACAGGATGTACAGTATTGGCTGGGAAAGGAATGGGGGGAATGGTGGGCAGTCTTCCAGCAGACAGAAGTTCACAGCCAGGGCAGCCAGCATTCTAGGGAGTGGGGAATAAATACGTATGACAAAGCGTTGGTTGCTGCGTCATAGCAGCCCATCGCCCTGACATAAGCAGCCAGATCAGAGAGCAGCACGCACAGACATACACATCAAAGCCTTGACCATTATCCCATTATCTCTCCACCATTATCCCATATTTGGATCCCCAGTTCTGGCAATTCCCTCCTCCACCCCCATTCCCAACCTGACGCCATCATCAAGTGCATCACCCCATCTCTGAATCCCAGCTCCAGACTTCTCACTCTGTTGCAATCCCAACTCTGAGCCCTCCTCTCCACAAACACAGGGAGGCTCCCCAGCCTTCTCACTCAGAGGGGAGAGAGGAGGCATCTGTGTTTTCCAACTGAAGCCTGGCTCTCAGCCCAGCCTGGGTTTCCCATTCAGCCAAATCCCTGGCTCCATGCTGGGCACCAGTTCCAGGAACAATGGATCGTTCAGGGAAAGTGAACCGCCCCCATACAACAAAAATACACAAACCATTTGGCTCCATCCCCTACAGTGCAGGAGGTTCATTTTGACACTCAGCCATGCTCCAAATAGCCACATCTTTCTTCTCTCTAACCTCACTGCCCACCCAGAGTCAAGATTAGTACCTAGGATTCCTGCTTTCAAACCCAACCAGGTCTAACCCCCACACAGAAGACAAGAATAGAGGTCCCACACTGTGTGACCAACTGCTTGTTTTATTTAACATGTGTATCCTGCTTTTTAAACTACCCACCCACCCCAAAGTGGGCTTTCCAAAGAAGTTTACAGTTGGGGACAGACTGTCGCTAAGTGTCAGAACACATGCTTTGCATGCAAAAGGTCCCAGGCTCTCTCTCTCTCTCACACACACACACACCATCCTCCCTAGCTAAAAAAAATATCATGTAACAGATGATGGGAAAACCCTCTCTCTGCCTGAGAGTCTGGACAGCTGTTGCCAGTCAGAGTAGTCAATTCTGGGCTGGATGGTCTGGCTCACTAAGGCAGGCTGAGATCTTCTGTCTGCACCCCTCACAGAGCTGGCAGAGAACCCTATAACCTTGGTTCCTAACACCATAACGTACCCATCAACCTCATCATAGCATGGCATGTTTACTCAAAAATAAGTATCCAAAAATGAAAGAGAAAATGTTCTTAAGTGCCAGAAAAAGCCCTAATAAGCCTGATGCATTTCAAGAAGAAATTTCTTGCCTCAGGGGGCAGTTGTCTTTTTCTGCATGTGTCTTTTTCTGCTTGTCAAATCTTGCTAATGCTTCCTCTGTTTCAAACTGCTCGAAAACAAGACCTAGTGAATTCAGTGTAGCTTACTCCCATTTACGGTAAGTATGAACAGGACTGCAGCCTTAAGCCAACAGATGCCCAAGAAGCATCAAAATCAGAGAGCTAGATGGTGCCTCAAGTTTTATCTGCTCCAGTCCCAGAGCTGTGTTTTTTCCACAGACCTACAGGTCTGAGATTTTCACTGCTTCACATTTTATTAGAAAATCAAGCTTCTTGCCCTCATAGTCATACAGAAATGTTTGGAAATGTGCAGCCACTGGTTAATGGCCAGGATCCTATAAGCCAGTGTTCTCCAACCTTGGGTGCCCAGATGTTTTTGGCCTACAACTCCCAGCATGCCCCAGCCAGCTATGCTGACTGGGGCATGCTGGGAGTTGTAGGCCAAAAACATCTGGGCACCCAAGGTTGGATTGGAGAACACTGCTCTAAGCCAACCTTCCTCCAGGTGTTCTGCACTTCGGCTCCCATCATCTACTCCAGCCAGCATGGCCAATGGTCAGGAATGCTTTCATCATTCAAAACATCTGGAGGCACCAGGATGGGGAAGGCTACTATAAACTGTTACACAGACATAGCAGTTTGAAAGGATGGGGCTTAAGGGCAACAGGGCAGTGCCTGAGTAGGAGAATCATGGTTGCCTTCACACCAGTGGAGGCCTCTGTCCCCAGTCTAGTATAGCAGAGCAGCCATTTCTGCACATTCCCCGAATAGCACAGCTATAGAAAAGGGCCCACAGGGGCAGTTTATACTGTTAGCAGAACAAAGTCTTTAAGGTTTTCCAAGATTGGATCACTTCAGGCTGCAGGTGGGGAAGGAGTTGCAGTTTTGAATGCTCCCCTATGGGGAAGGGGGAAACTTCCTCCCTAACAAATCAAGGAGAAGGCTTCAGCATAGCTTTCGCACTGACATGCTAATTTTCTATGTGCAGAGAGAGAAGGGAAGAATGAGACTGGAAGAGGGGGATGTCCAAATGTGCAAATAAAACCCCCAACCTCTGCTTGAGGTGGTACAGTCCTAGCAAAGCTTTACTGCTTGATCCTGCTAATTGTACAAGCTGACTTTCTGTGGGTGTGCTTTACTCACACTCAGGATGTGACTGATGTGGGGCCAGGAAAGCATTCCCCACCCCTCCCTCAGGTCAACCTAGCAGCTGAAGAATCACAGTGTTGTCAGCCTTCCCTTGTAGCATGTGGCTTGGCTCTCTTGCTTGAATCACCTACCGCTATCTACTCCTACATTCCTTTTTCCACTGCAGCAGGAATGAAGGAACTTCTGCAAAGCAGCAACCTTCCCAAAACCAAGCATCAAAATCAGGTCCTATAGGACAAGTGACACAGAAACTTCGCCTTATTTCCCTTAATGTCAATGCCACACCACTGCCAATACAATCCAAAATGCCATTCACTGTGTGTGTATGCATGCATTGTGTAACAGCATCATTTATCTGAGTTATATATATGAGTTTCATGATCCACTGTTGCAGTCAGAGATGGGTCTAAACTTCATTTTTATACAATCTTAGAAAGTTGTATAACTTTTTATTAAGGAAATCCTAAAGGAGAAAATGAGATTTATTTCTTTAACTGTATACCAACATTTCCCCCCCCCCCCAGAAGAATACAACTGTATACTGGAAAAAGCTTGCTTCCTACTCAAAGATACAGAGCTACATCGGAAATGATACAGTAAGGAAACAGCTGAGCGCCAATGCTTTGCCAAGAGCAAAACTTGAAGCCAGCTCTAGGGTGGAGCAGCTTAGAACAACCACATAAGAATGTATCACAGTGATGGTTCATCCAGTATTGAGGTACAACTTTGTGTAACTACAGCTTACTAGCAGTAGCAGTAGCAATACTAAAACCATAAAGAAATATAGCAAACTACTAGTAGTAGCAGCAGTTGCCAGTTTACTATACTTATTATTTTAGTACGATTACTACTGCTACTGTTATTTTACCACTACTATTGCTGCTACTACTATTAATATTTTATTCCTACTACCACTACCATTTTACTATTGCCTCTACTGCTGCTGCTAGTATTACTACTATTTTATTGCTGTCTTGTTGCTGCTGCTACTATTTTATCACTACTCATATAACCTTTACTTAGTACCTTGGATAAACAAAATTCAATCTGACTCTGTTCCCCCAAATAGCTACTCTGTGCAGGAAGATTTAACTTCACTTCCATGGACTTTGTAAGAGGAGGTAAATAAAAACAGAAGTACAGGGTAATACAAAGCTTCTAGTCCAAGAGCTTCTATCAAAAAATTTACGTCTTAAGGTACAGAACAGCTTGACTATCTGGACATCATACAAAAGTTGTGGCATCACCAAAACTGCTAGTCTTATGAGCAACTGCTGGGGCATTTAATGGGTGGCAGCCCCCCAAAACCCCTTATCAGGGTCAATAATTATGTCACAAGGTACATGGATGAAACAAGCAGCATCTGTTGTGGAATAGTGTATATAAATCCAGACTGTCCAATATGACTTTGTTGAGGCATATCCCCTTTCTGACCCCTCCAAAAAGGGGACCATTAATTATATTGTAAGGTATATGGCTGAAACTGGTACCATTTAGTAGAGATTATGATCCTGTATCTTAAAATATACAGCCTGACTACTTTATGTGGGATGAACCCCAAATCAGACCATTTAATATGATCAGAGCTGTAACAATTTCCACTGTACTGAGTTAAGTAAATAATTGATACCACAGCTCCAGAAATGAATTGGTCCTTGTTTGGGGGGCTTACTGTGGAAAGGAGCCTGCATAATCACCAGCAGCCACCAGACAGGGAGCTATGGAACCCCCAAGCAGCAAGATTGCTGAGGGGTCGGGGGTGATGTTACTAACAGGTGCAAGCTGGAGATACATGACACTTTTTTACCAAGATGTTGTACATTTTAACAAATTAGCATGTGAAACCATTAAAAAATTCCAATTGGTGTTGCAATGAAAAGTATGAATGGCAATGGGAAGATCCTTGATATTCTTAAATGTCCTGGGCATTGTGTTAGCTGTTGAAAAAATAGGGACTGAATTAACATTTGCATCACTTGATAAGCAGTGGGCCACCCCACAAGGTATGAAATTATCACAATACTTAATAACTGGAGTTGCCTGGGATATGATGCATATGTCAACAGTATTAATGGAAAGGGGCTCACAACACAGATGGTATCTGTTTTCAAAATTCTGAATGGAAACCCTGAGAAGAAACTGGTGACTCTTTACCAAAGCCCTCGATAGCAAAAAGAAAGAGAAGATCTCTCACAGCTTCTGGTTTGGAACTGGAACCATACCGGAATAGACCAACGGTGCTTCCAGACAGAGGGCTTCTAGCGCTACCAGTGAAATGATACTGTTCAGCTATTCTGTCTTTTCTGCTTCGTGGATTTATTGTGGAAAGGAAAAAGGTGGAAGAAATTGTGGGAAAACACAGGAGGGTTACAAACAGAAGATGATAACATCTGAAACCCCTGTAAAAGTCCATGAATCACCCTGGATGCAGGGTGATTCACAAGAAAAAAAACCCAAACTATCAAGGAGTAGATTTGTACCACTTGATGATGGCAAAAGATCTGTAATTCTGGATAATTATGAAGATTTCATTGTGCCTGACACTATGTGGAAGATGTCAGTGGCATTTAAGAGAGAGAGCTCCAATGTGGACAGGTCAGAATTCCAAAGTTATTGTGGATAAACTTCCCCAACAGGAACCAGGTATTTCCCACAACTCAACCAGTACCCAACATCACTACAGGTTGGTTGACATCACCAATACAGGCCTGTGGCTTATGCTGGCTCAGCTTGCCTGAGTGTGGAAAGCTAAGCAGGGTCAAGCCTGGTTATTACTTGGATGGGAGACCCCTCCTCTAGTTTCCTGCATTGAGCAGGGGGTTGGACTCAATAGCCTTGTAGGCTCCTTCCAACTCTATGATCTATGAAATCTATGGTTCTTTATTATTATAACAGAAGAAACAATTAAAAGATCCCACAAAATAGCTGAGAAGTGCCCGCAGAGGCACATTATTGTGACAGATGATTTGGCTAGTGCAAAACTTGTACTTACAATAAAAGCAAATGAAAGTCCTAAGTTTGGCAAGTTGTTCCTAATGCTTGGTGGATTTAACATCTGCCTGACATATAAAAACTGGACAGGACATATACTCCATCAATAAAAGCCTCGGAATGAGACGGAAGAGGCAACATTAGCTACAGTGTCCAGCAGTATGCAATTTCTGGAGTAGAAATTAGACAACCCTGTGATTTCATTGAACCACTAAGGAATGATAACTTCAAGGGGGCTCTAGTGCTGTTCTTGGTCTCAAGGTATTGAAAGGAACCCTCAAAGGAAAGAGCTATGTTTTCCATATTGTGGATTGCAGTATGCAATGCAGTGAAGAGAGTTTCTTCAAATAAACCCATGAAGAGGCAGATTCCCAACTATTTACTGCCTTGCGATGTCATGTGCCTAACCAAGTAACATTGTCATGCACCACAATGACACAGATGGGTTGATAATTCTTCTGAGACATATTTCACACTTAAATGATAAAGTAAAGGTTTGGATGGAGGTAGGTCTGCAGGCAAAGAACCATTTGAGGCACACTGCTGTGAGAAAGCTAGCAGACTCTTTGGGACCATTAATGTGCAAATCCCTACCTGGATTTTATTGCTTCACTGGATGTGACTACACAGCAGCCTTTTCAAGAAAGCGGAAGATTCTGGAAAGAAATGAGAATGAACAAGCTGCTTTTTCTTCATTAGGGCTTTTGGACTGGAGTACGAGGGGGGAATAAGGAGTTTATGTTGGGCTTTTCTGGGCTTACATATTAATTGTCTTCAACGTTTTCAAAACTGTAATAAAAAAAATACAAAGGTATTCTTGCAGCAAAAATATTACTTTACTTTGACTTACCGTAATTGCTAAAATAGTTCATAATTTCAGAACTGATGTATATAGTTCCAGTTAAGTATATTGGACATTATGACTCTGATGATCATATTAAATAATCTGATTTAGGGTTGGCCTCACATAAAACAGTCAGATTGGATGTTTCAAGATATAGAAGGGTGATCTCTACCAAATGGTACCAGTTTCAGCCATGTACCTTATTTAACGCCACCCTTTTTGGAGGGGTCAGAAACGGGGTATACCCCAGCAAAGTCAGTCAGATTGGACAAAGTCAATCTGTCCAATAGTGTATATTATTGCTGCTTGTTCCATCCATGTACCTTATGATGTAATTATTGCCACCCCCTATACATCCCAGCAGTTGCACATAAGACTGGTAGTTTGGGAGATGCCACAACTTTGGTGATGTGTCTAGTCAAACCTTTTGTACCTTATGACATATTTTGACACTGGCTCCTATTAGGGGTTTTGCAAGAGAGAGATGATGCAGGGAAACCACAGCGGCAGAGGGAAGCCCTGGAGGGATGCGAAAGATGGAAGGATGAGAAAGCTGATGATACTGGCTGGGTGTTCCTCTCCATCCCTACTGATGCTGTCCCTCCCTATATCACTTTCCCAACAACTTTTACTCATCCTTGAACATTGCAAATTAAACATAAACAAAAAGGACTACCCAATTTCCTGCCAATGATGAATGGAAAACCTCAGCTTTCGCTTCTTACTCAGTCATTCCCTCACCCTGTTTTTCCTCCTGACCTTTCTCTCTACAGGCTCAATAACCACATGGGACAGAAATAAAACACAGGTGTTCTCTTTCCTAACCCAAGCTGCTTTAGCACATTAGATCCCTCTGGAATGCTGGATAATATGTGACTAGAAACCTGCTGTTTCAGCCAAAGAACTGGCTGACTGGTTTGAATCCCAGCCAAATGGGAATGACTGATTTCTCTTCCCTCACAGAAGCTTGACAGCAGTCTGTTTGCTCTGTTCCCTGAGCAGCTGCAGTAGTGCTGACTATTATGTGCCATCACAAGGCGCAAAGCAGTATAGACTGTTCTCTGAATCTTCTAGTAAGAGGTTGTACTAGGACAGAGTGCAGAAGATCCTTGCAGGCAGGAAGGTCCCAAATAATATACGTTGTCTGGGCTGCAGGAACATTAACAGGACTCCAAGGAGGAAAACCCCATCTAGGTTCAGGTGTGGATTCTCCGTTAATAGAACCTGAAATGTCATTTACTAAGGCCCCAGAAACTCATAGTTGGAAGAAGGAAAAAGCAGTAAAGGTCCACTCATCCTAATCTAACTAGCAAGGTAAATTTTGATCATGGTCTTCAATTTCAACCCACTACTATTCTCCCCCTCCACCACCACCACCCCAAAAACTGAGCCTGCAACTAGCAAACAGGGCCACAGTTTACATCTAGTGGAACTTGGGCCAAAACCAGCCTATGGACAGCAATCTGGCCTGCAGAAGGGGGCCTTCCAATGGCTCCCTCAACAAAGTAAGCCTCATTAGTCCATGGGACAGAAGGACTGGTCAGTACCATCTGGAGTATGATAGACATTTTTGATAGCCTAGGATCCTAGTAAAATTATTAGCCATGATGGCCATCTCTAAAGAGTAACTTACATTGAAAAAACACCTTAACTGTGTGTTTTTCAGCCAAATGCTAAAATAAATAATGCTTCTTTGGGGCTATAAGTTTGACACCTTTTGCCTAATTTGCCCAAAAGGGCTCAAACTGAGAGGGAAAAAATCCATAATGAATTGAAATAATTTTGGGAGCATCACTGAAAAGATTCAAAACACAGTGCAAAATCTCTAAGTCAGGCATGGAAAAATCTTGGTTTTTAAATTTCAGTTATGAATAAAATTGTTCATAAAGGCTGAGGTGAGGTCTGTCTTCCCCTTCATTTTCCCTCATTTAGCCTATTATCTGGCACTGATCAATGGTTGGTCATAAATCTAATGAAGTAATTCCTGGCATTCCTGGTATACAACAATACTCCCACCTTTTCTTTTCTTTCTTTTTTCTTTTTGTTAGCGTAGTTCCTTCCTAATACATGGCCCTTTAAATGGAGTGGCTGGTGCCATCTTGAGGGATTCAACCAGATACTATTTTTTAAAATAGTCTATGACCCTAGTAAAATTATTAGCCATGATGTCTGCTAGTAATGAGGAGCTTTTACTGAAAAAGCACTGTTACTGTGTAAAAAATTGGAGCCAGAAATACATAGGCAAATGGTCAAGGAGCACCTGATTACTTTGAACAAGTTTAAATCTCCAGGGCCTGACGAACTGCATCCTAGAGTAATAAAGGAACTGGCAGAAGAACTCTCAGAACCACTGTCTATTATCTTTGAGAAATCATGGAGGACAGGTGAAGTGCCAGATGACTGGAGGAGGGCAAATGTTGTTCCTATCTTCAAAAAGGGCAAGAAGGAGGAACCTGGGAACTATAGACCAGTCAGTCTGACATCAATCCCTGGGAAATTTTTGGAGCAGATTATAAAGAAGTCAGTCTGCAAGCACCTTGAAAACAATGCAGTGATTACTAGAAGCCAGCATGGATTTGTCAAGAACAAATCCTGCCAGACTAATCTGATCTCATTTTTTGATCGGGTAACCTCCCTTGTGGACTGTGGGAATGCTGTGGACATAATATATCTGGACTTCAGCAAAGCTTTCGACAAAGTGCCTCATGATATCCTGATTAGCAAGCTAGCTAAAAGTGGGCTAGATGGAACAACTATCAGGTGGATCCACAATTGGCTACAGAATCGGACTCAAAGAGTGCTTATCAATGGTTCCTTCTCAAACTGGGGAGAGGTAACGAGCGGGGTACCACAGGGCTCGGTCCTGGGCCCAGTGCTATTCAACATTTTTATTAATGACTTGGATGAGGAGGTACAGGGAATGCTTACCAAATTTGCAGATGACACAAAGTTGGGTGGAATAGCTAATACTCTGGAAGACAGAAACAAAATTCAAAGCAACCTCGATAGGCTGGAGTGCTGGGCCGAAAACAACAGAATGAAATTTAATAGGGATAAATGCCAAGTGCTACACCTAGGGAAAGGAAACCAAATGCACAGTTACAGAATGGGGGACACTTGGCTCAACAATACAACAAGTAAGAAGGATCTTGGAATTGTTGTAGATCACAAACTGAATATGAGCCAGCAATGTGATGTGGCTGCAAAGAAGGCAAATGCTATTTTGGGCTGCATTAATAGAAGTATAGCATCCAAATAGCGTGAAGTGATAATTCCCCTTTACTCGGCACTGGTTAGGCCTCATCTTGAGTACTGCTGCGTCCAGTTCTGGGCAACACATTTTAAGAAGGACGTAGACAAACTGGAGAGGGTTCAGAGGAGGGCAACAAGCGTGATAAAGGGACTGGAAACAAGGCCCTATGAGGAGAGACTGAAAGAACTGGGCATGTTTAGCCTTCAGAAGAGGAGACTGAGGGGAGATATGATCGCACTCTTCCAGTACTTGAAGGGCTGTCACAAAGAGGAGGGCCAGGATCTCTTCTTGAACATTCCAGTTTGCAGGACACGGAATAATGGGCTCAAGTTACAGGAACCCAGATTACACCTAAACATCAGGAAAAATTTCCTGACTGTTAGAGCATTAAGACAATGGAACCAACTACCTAGGGAGGTGGTGGGCTCTCCCACTCTGGAGGCATTTAAGGTGCAGCTGGACAGCCATCTGTCAGGGATGCTTTGACCTGGATTCCTGCATTGAGCAGGGGGTTGGACTCGATGGCCTTGTAGGCCCCTTCCAACTCTACTTTTCTATGATTTCTATGATTTCTATGACATCATACTCAAATCTGGGTACAAAGTGACAAAACAAGTTTACAAATGCAATATGTTCTAGGTGAAATAAAAGTTAGGTATATGAAAATGAAAGACATCTTGATTCAATGGTAGTATTTTGTATTATGCCAATATCTCAATACCATACCTGCATTCACAAATCCACAAAAAGAGCAAAGTTGAAGTACAAAGTTTTCTCAAATGTCTTAACTAATCATAAAAGTCATTATCAGAAGTACAAAGTTTTCTCAAATGTTTTAACTAATCATAAAAGTCATTATCATCAGTTTTCTCCTTCAAGGACAAATTCAAAGTGATCTTCACCAGCTTGTTTGTCACAGTGTTGTACACGGCATATTACTGTGCACACATCAAACCATGTATGATTTAGGGTTGCCCAAAGCTTTATTTGGGGTGCAGAGCCCCAGTTCCTTATTTTTTTCTAAGTATTTGGACTGTTATTGCCTTGGTCTGCCATGCTTAACAGTGTGTTGTACATACAGAACGATTTGGGACAGACAGAACTCAGTGCCATCTGAGAGGGGACACTCTCCTGGATGTGTGGGTATATCATTTAGAGCCCAAAGCTTAATTTTGAGTGTACAGAGTCAGTCCCTTATTCTTTTCTACTTATTTTTGCTATTATTTGCATCGGGCAGCATACTTGATGGTGCCATGCACACACATAAAGCTTTGGGCCAGGCTGGACTTGGTGCCTTGGTGAAAGTCTCATCGAGGACTTTCTCCTGGATATGTGGCTGTATGATTTGGGGTAGCCCAAAGATTAGTTTGTGATTTAGAGCCCCTGTTCATTATTCTTTTCTACTTAATTTGGTGCTTTATGGTGAGGTGCACCATGTTTAACGATATCCTACACAAAGAACAAGCTTTGGGTTGGCCTGGACTCAGTGACATCTTGTAGAGTACACTCTCCTTAGTGAATGGGTGTATGATTTGGGGTGGCCCAGAGTTTGATTTGGGGTGCACAGCACCAGTTTCTACCTCTTCATGACAACATAACTTCCCTGTATGTAACCCACACTACTCACTGAATTTGCTGAGTTGTATTTCCTAACCACTTGTGACGAAAAAGCCCAGAATCCTCTTTTCTGAGTCACAGACTGATGCTTGAGTGTAAGAGCCAGTCTATGATGCTTTGCTAGGCTCAGCACAAGCCATGAACTTTGTGACAGGGAGAAACAAGAAAAACAGTAGTAGCAGCATGCCGTGCGGGGATACTGGGCCTTGCACCATCACTGGGGTCAGACCAAGGCAGGGATGACTGTGTTAGCACCAACATGTCAACTGGTAATCATTTATTAATTCATTTGTTACGTTTCTATACCGCCCAATAGCCAAAGTTTTCTGGATGGTATACAAAGATTAAAAACCTTAAAAATAAAACATTGCATATAATATAAAAACCATTTACATACAAACATATAAACAGACAACACACACACACACACACACACACAATATATATGTGTGTGTGTGTGTGTGTGTGTGTGTGTGTGTGTGTGTGTGTGTGTGTTTAATAAACAAGAATAAGAAATCCCAGGACTCAATTAACAGCCTTATCATAAGCTGAGAAATACCTGAGAGTAGAGAGGAAGGTTTTAACCTGGTGCCAAAAAGAGGACAATGCTGGCACCAGGCCAGCCTCAATGGGGAGAACATTCTGCAATCAGGGGGCCACCACTGAAAAGGCCTCTCCCTTGTTACCACCTTCCAAGCCTCCCTCAGAAGAGGCACTTAGAGGAGGGTATTGGATGATAAGCCTAGTATATGGGTAGGTTCATACCGGGAGAGACACTCCATCAAGTATTGCAATCCCGAGCTGTTTAAGCCAGGGATGGGGACTCGGACTCGACTCGCGAGTCCGACTGAGTCCCCCCTTTGACTCGAGTCCCACTCGAGTCCCAATTTTTTCAATGGGACTCGAGACTCGACTCGGGACTCGAGCCCAAGGACTCCGCCACCGCCGCCACCGCCACCACCGCCGCCACCGCCGCCACCGCCGCCACTCACGTCACCGCCGTCGCTGTCTCCCTCGCCGCCACCCGCTTGCAGCTACCGCCGCCGCCATCGCACGCCACGCCGCCATCACGCCGCCGCCGCCATCGCACGCAGCCGCCCGCGCTGGTCCCGTCATCACTTCTGGCGCGGCGGAAGTGACGCGCCGGGACCCTGCTGCGGCGCGCTTGGCCGCCGCTTTAAACAGAGCGGCGGCAGCCAAGCGCACCGGAGCAGGGTCCCGGCGCAGCGGAAGTGACGCGCCGGGACCCTGCTCCGGCGCGCTTGGCCGCCGCTGCTTTAAACAGAGCGGCGGCAGCCAAGCGCGCCGGAGCAGGGTCCCGGCGCGGCGGAAGTGACGCGCCGGGACCCTGCTCCGGCACGCTTGGATGCCGCCGCTTTAAACAGAGCGTCGGCAGCCAAGCGCGCCGGAGCAGGGTCCCGGCGCGTCACTTCCGCCGCGCCGGAAGTGATGACGGGACCGGCGCAGGAGGCTGCGTGCGATGGCGGCGGCGTGGCGTGCGATGGCGGCAGCGTGGCGTGCGATGGCGGCAGCGTGGCGTGCGATGGCGGCGGCGTGGCATACGATGGCGGCTGCTGCGAGTGGTGGCGGCGAGGGAGACGGCGGTGAGCGGGTGGCGGCGAGGCAGCGAGGCGGCGGCAGCAGCGAGGCGGCGGCAGTAGCGAGGCGGCGGCAAGTTGCAACTCGAGCGGCACGGAGAACACTCTCCGCGCCGCTCAGAAGAGCGAGATCGGGCCGTGCCGCCGCCGCGGAGAACTACAAACCCAGGGAGGGCTCGTAATGCGTCGCTGGTGCGGCAGCGGCGGCAGCAGGAGCAGGGACGAGGGAAGGACCCGCCTATGGTAAGTGGGGGCGGCGGCGGCGGCGGCCCATGGAGGGAGCGGGAGGGTCTCCGCGGGAGGAAGGGCAGCTCTTCTTCCTCTCGCGGAGACCCTCCCGCTCCCTCCATGGGCTGCCGCTTTGGGAGTGACTCGGGACTCGGGACTCGAGACTCGAGTCACCATTTTGGACCTTGGACTCGAGACTCGACTCGAGTCCAAAGACTCGTGACTTGACTCGTGACTCGAGGCCAAGGACTCTTCAACATCCCTGGTTTAAGCCTTTATAGATCAAATCTAGCATCTGAATCAGGCTTGAAAATGTGCAGGCAGCCACTGCAAGTGGGCCAGAATCAGTGTTATATGTTCGAAACTTCTAGTCCCTGTTATCAATCTGGTCTCCTCATTTTGCACAAGCTGCAGCTTCTGAACCATCTTCAAAGTCAGCCCCACGTAGAGCACATTGAGGTAATCTAACATGGAGGTTACCAGAGCATAGACTACAGAAGCCAGGTTATCCTTGTCCAGATAGAGGCATAGCTGGGACACCAAACGAATTTGGTAAAAGGCACTCTGCGCCACTGAGGCCACCTAAGCCTCTAGTAAGAATGATGGCTCCAGGAGAACCCCCAAGTTATGAACCGGCTCCTTCAGGGGGAGTGCAACCCCATCCAGAACTAGCTAAACACCCTCCATTCAGTCAGAAGAACTACCCACTAACAGCATCACAGTCTTCTCTAGACTGAGCTTCAATTCATTAGCCCTCATCTAGTCCATTGTCACAGCCAGGCACCAATTGATCATAATATTTAATATCTTGCAAATTTGATCCCCAAAAGACCCCAGAGTCAGCTTACAAAAATCTAAAACTGTGTAAAACTTCTTCTTCTTTTTTAGTACAGCTACAACATAATCTACACCATGGCAGAAACTGTTCCAGGAAACCTGCACGTCACCCACCAAGCTGAATGCGCACAACCCATTGTCCATCTGCTGTGACCTGCCTGCCAAATGTTTGCCGAACCAGGCATGGCTGACTTGAAACAGTAGGATGTGTCCGTCACACACCCTCAGCAATCAAAACAGAAAAAGTGGAGGGAGGAGAGGAGAAGCAGAGGGAGCTTTAAATACCAGCCAGGTGGATCAGGAGCCGGGAACAGACAGGGACTACCTAGAGAACCACCGAGAGCACGGTAAGGAAGCTCTTCTTTTGCAGCAGACCAAGCCCTACCCAGACCCTGCTTCCTGCCCTGGCGGGGGGACCCTTTCCTAGTCCAAGTCCCCTCTGAGGATTCAACTGTTTATCCAGTGAAATTCTGAGGAGTTCTGAAAATGTCCTGGTCCCCCTCTTTTATTTTATGTGCTGCCACATAAATTTCTGACATCTGATATTCTTGTTCGGCCAGGCCGTTGAGCCTGACCCATCATCCCCTTGTCCTCTTTGCCTCTGGCTCCCCTTAGCTGTACTAAACCTTACCCCTTTCAAAACAGTGACACAGACAGAGGAGTGGGTATGAACGGGAAGCCACTGCAAAGTTCAGAATGCACCCAGGGTGGGGACCCTACTGTCCTCCTCTATGTACTCTATGGCTGATGCTCCCACCCCTCTATTTCTGCCCTCCAGGTCACATCTGAGTCGCTTTTCTCTTCAACCTCTCTGCAAACAAACAACAACAAAAATGGATTCAGCTAAAGTGTGCAGATTCCTGGCAACCAGCTTCCTCCTCCTTCTTCTGTTGGGGAATCCCACAGCAGCCTGCTCATGTTTGCCTTTGCACCCCCAAAATGCATACTGCTTTTCTGATATTGGTGAGTCTTTGGACCTTGCTACAATCAATGAACTGTCTTTCTTCTTGCAGTCCCTTACCACACCCCTTGTAGGCACCAGCCGTTTCCACTGAGAATCCTTTCCAGGTGGGTCACTGTGTTAGTCTGTGTGACAGCAAATACAACAGTGTCGTGTGGCTCCTTGGCAACTAAAAAATGTATTAGGGCATAAGCTTTTGTGGATCAGAGTTCACTTCATCAGATTCATAGGGCTTCATACATATATAGAATTATGCAATTTAAACATTTCCAAAATCTGACTGGATTGCTCAGATCTTCCTACTGAAATAAACTAGGCAAATGGGCATAGCTTATATGTATGTTTGTTTCTAATTTGCAATATTTCCCGGTGTTTTATTTCTTTTTTTTCCTTTCAGGTTTATATTCCACCACTGTGGCCCCAATTTTATTTTATTATTTGTTCAAAATGTTGACTTTTAAACAAAAAAAAATTATCTGTTTTCAATGACTGAAGAAGGGCTTGGACTCATATAACTTTGAGGTGGGGAGCAGGTGGGAACACAAGGAAAAGGAATGGAGGGGGTATAGGAAGTATTGTGATATACACAGAGTGAAGAAGTCCCACCCCAGACTAATGGAAGCCACAGCTAGATTCCCTATAAGCCTTTAGCACTGGGGGTTACAACCCATGGCCCACAGACTACATGTGACCATAGGCGCCTGGTGTGGCCCTCGCTTTCCTCGTGCAGCCCAGCAGGGGGACTGCACAGCAGGGGGACATACACACTATTTTGGGACAGTGATCTCACTAGGGATTACTGTTATCTGACCACTAGTGGCAGTAGAGGTTTATATTCCACCACTATAGCAAGCCCACCTATAATATTGCTGTTTTCCCACTGCTACTGGTGGCAGAAGAACAGCAGTCTCACTGGCTATCACTGGGGGTTGGGAGAGGCTGGAATAGTTCACACATACAACCATATAAATTGTGGACTCACAATACAGTGTTGCTAGCACAGCACACACAAATGTGTTGGCAAACAGCATGGCTGAGTTGAGATGGGGGAGGGACACATCAGCACTTCTACCTTCCTTTGATTCTCTGAAGTAGAAAAGGAACAGTGCAGAAAGGCACTGCAGCTCCAGGAAAGATGGTGGGGAGGATACATCTCCTCTCCCCCAGTCCTTTCTAGATTGGTTCACACATGAAAGCGTTTCACTTGTTCTCTTTGCCCTTTGTTATTGTCCACTCATATACGGGTAGCTGAATGGGTGAAATTACTCTATTGAAAAGTATTGCCTTGGAGGTGAAATGAAAGATCTTGTTTGTGCTGTGAGATCTGTGGTGGCCAATTCACAATTACAAGTCACAACTGATTGAACTAGCAAATATGAACCAACTCCCTGACTGGACTAGAAGGAGACACTCCGAGTGGATTTCCATCTGCAGTCCAACTGCCCACTCTGATTATAACTCCTGTATGTGAAAGTCACTGTAGGAGAATCTGTGTCTTGGGTTTCTATGAGCCCTGAAAAGAGCCACAAAACTTTATGATAAGAGGTTGTATCCCACTCCACAGGTTTCAAGATCTCCTGACCTAGGACTTTAAGTACAGGGAGAAGCACTGACATTAACTAGAGAGGGAGAGTGTAGTTTTACAGTAGTATCTAGTGAAATAAGGCAAAGATATATCAACGAGGCTTCAAAACATAATAGTCAGGGCAGGAACTGAATCCTAGGTCAAAGGAATCCCAAAGATCATTAACAATCCTTCCTTTGGATAACATAACTGGGGTGGTGCATAGAAAAGTCAATGGTAGAAGCCAGGAGAGCTGGAGAAATACAAGATGTGACCCACAATCTTTTTTGCAGTGGCCAAGGGGAAATTTGTGGGAGTCACCGAGAATGAAACTGATGTATACTTAGGGTGGAAGCGCTATGAGATCATAACTACCAAGGTAAGTACCTCCTCTTACTGGAACATACTGGTAGACCACAAATGGAATTCTCTAAAGCTGCCAGTGGTGGGCATGCTGGTGGGAAGGATGAGCCAGCTCTTATGGTCAAGGATCTTCCTTGGATCCCCATAGTAGTGAAGTGCGGCAGCCAAGTGCTCCTCATAATCTGTAGCTCCTTCCCTGTTCCCCAAAAATCTACCCTTTGCTGGGAGTTCAGTAGTAGAAACTCTCCCAGAAAGCTAGCACTTCTGCAATATTGTTTGCAACTTTTGTCACAGATATTATTTATTTATTTGAAAGCTTTATAAATCGCCTTTTAAGGAAAACCTTCTCAAGGTTTACGTTAACCTTCCCAAGGTGCCATATAAAATTAAAAACCTGTTCAGGCTCTGTACTGCTACCCTGTGTACATACTTTCTGAACAGCTTAATGCATGAGTCTCCAACCTTTGGGGGCCTGTAGGCACCTTTACGAATTTGAGAAACTGCTGTGGGCACCACGACAAAGTGGCTCCCATGGACAATGTAGCTAATCACATAATGGCTACTGTGCAGGCCTGGTTAGTCACAAAGAACAAGTAGCTCACTAAAGCAACTGAGTACAAGCAGAGGTCTGAATTCCAAAGCCAAACCACATATTTGAACCCACAGAAGCACAACAAATTACCCATTTCACAGAAGGCAAACTGGTGAGGCTGAGAGACACTCCATCTCTTGCCAGAGACCCCTGCTTCACTTTCTCTCTCATACACCCCAATTCCTGCCCTCATCTATTCCACCCATCCTTCCTTCCTAAGGTTGTAATCCTACATGGAACTCTGTAGGACTTCTGAGTAGGTCTACATAGGATTGTTCTACCCATCCCATCTACACATACCTTCTCCAGCCCACAAGGGAAAGGATAATTTCCCCAGCCCCAAAGAAAAGAATTTTTTTTCTACCTCTCCCTGGGGCTCAACCCCTCTATTTCCCACCTGGCACTGTTGCCTCCTCCTCTGCCATCAGAGCCCCCCACCTGGGAAGGGGCTAGGAGTGTGTGAGCGAAAAAGAGTGAGGGAAAGGGCTGGGAAGGGGGGGGGAAGCAAAGCTCTGGAAAATGAGAGGAATAATGAGGTAAAAGGGATGAGAAAGCACAAAGTTAGGGGCTGGGAAAGGAGAGAAACAACAAAGCAAAGAACTGGAGGGAGAGAAAGAGCAAGGCTAAGGCCTGGGCAGGGAGAAAGTGTGAAGGGGAAACGGCTGTGTGGATCCCACTGGCACTGGTGGGGTGGAGCGTAGGGTAACCAGAGGTGGAGCCAAGGGGCAAACAGTGGTGGAGCCATATTTTGAATCCCCACCACCTTATACCAAAGAAACAGGAGGCACATGGGCCCTTTTGATTATGTGTGCAAAGTGGGGGGATCCACATAGTCACATAAAAGGACTCCTCAGGGCCCACATTCTCCTTTTCCAGCAACAACTCCCATTGCACAGAAAAATCCCATTTTACATACATGAAATCCAAGACCCCACAGCCCAGGGGCCCTGTCATTCCCCTCCATGGGCGAAGCCTTAGCAGTAAGTATGAGAGGGGAGGAGGGAGTGGAATGGGGAGACTGAGAATGTATATAAGGGGAGTGCTGTTCAGTTGGGGGGGGGGAGTCTGGAGAGAGAGAGGGAGAAAGGGAGAGAATGGGTTTACAATGTTTAGGATCTCATAACCTCATGGCCGGATTAAGATAGGGGCTGTGGGAGCGGCCGCTCCAGGCCCTTAACAGATAATCGGCCCGCAATTATAGGGACTATAGGGACACGCAGCGATTTCCCCCCCTTTGGAGTTAGCTCTGATCGTTATCATTCAGCATAATTAATGATTTTTTCAAGATTAGAAAGGTGTTCTAAGCACATCTGCATTACAGGCTTGAGGCAAGACCTAGCAAGAACTGTTGTTCTCAAATTAGCATTTCAGTATCTTTGCATTTCAATCACTGTTACTACATTTCTTTGTGAGAACGTCTAGCACATGGGGGGCTTGCTAGGGTCTGTAATATTCAGATTTAGAAGGGACCTCTCTCTCCAGCCTCGAGCAAAAGATCTTTCTGATTCGCAGCTCAATTGTCCAAATGCTAGTTTAACAAAAAAAAAAAAAAAAGCAACAAGAACAACACAATTATTCTTGTTCAAGCAAAGCTGGCTTTTTGTTGTGGCTGCTTTTTTTTTTAATAAATAATGTGGGGGAAATTGGGAAGACCCTTACTGATGAGCTGCAGGAGTTTTTGAATTTTTGCTCCAGCTGGTCCTGATGGCCCTCCTCTGCACAGGTAAGGTTCAAAAGTTTGACTCTTTTGATCTGCAAGTTCTCCTTCTCCTTCTCCTTCTTTTCTGTAAAAGGGCTTTCCCTCTTTTGTGAGCCAAACTGAACGTAAGGGCTGTGTGTTTGTGGGTGTGGGTGTCTGCCTTTTGGGGGTGTTGATCCTCCTGCCGCCTGCAAAATGCTCACCTGCTTGGCTAATACTGTGTGTGTGTGTGTGTGTGTGTGTGCATGTGCGCTTTCATGGGGAATTGTGTGGCATTTTTTTAAGTTTTATTTTGAAAAACCCCAGAGAACAGAGTTCACCAAATATCCCTCTTGGATATTTTGGACTACAGTTCTCATTTGCCTCAGGCAGCATGGCCAGTGGCTGGGGAAGATGGTTTATGTTTATTTAAAAATGGTTGTTGTGAATGTTCTATTTATGTGAATGTGTCTGCCTTTTGGGGGTGTTGATCCTCCTGCCGCCTGCAAAATGTCACCTGCTTGGCTAATACTGTGTGTGTGTGCACGTGCGCTTTCATGGGGAATTGTGTGGCATTTTAAGTTTTATTTTGAAAAACCCCAGAGAACAGAGTTCTGTGTGTGTGTGTGTGTGCTCGTGTGTGTGTGTGTGTGCTTGGCTAATACTGTGTGTGTGTGTGTGTGTGTGTGTGTGTGTGTGTGTGTGTGTGTGTGCACGTGCGCTTTCATGGGGAATTGTGTGGCATTTTAAGTTTTATTTTGAAAAACCCCAGAGAACAGAGTTCACCAAATATCCCTCTTGGATATTTTGGACTACAGTTCTCATTTGCCTCAGGCAGCATGGCCAGTGGCTGGGGAAGATGGGAGCTGGGGCCCCAAACATTTGGAAGGGCCCCGGTTGGGGAAGACTGCCCTAGAGGTTAAAAAACGTGGAGGTACTTATCATCAACGATATGTGATGAATGGTTTTATTGAGTTAACAAGCTTATTGTTTACAAAAAAAGAAATATTTTCAATATGTTTCTGTTTTGGCACTTTAATGGTAATTAAAATATTTAATTTGTTTTAATATAAAATTGCGTCTTCATTTTATTTATTTCCATAAAAAGGCCCACCAAAATCCTCAGCACCAGGCCCATAATGCTCTTAATCCGGCCCTGCATAACCTCAACTATTTCCCTACCCTAAATTGTAATCAATAAAACTTGTTTCATTTTTAGAAATCAAAGTGAGTGGCTTGAATAAGTTACCCTAAGGGGGTTGGTGGCAGCAGAGAAGAGTGTTGGTTACTAAAGGGTCGGGGGGGGGGGGGATTACCAGGTCTTCTTGTGAAGGATGAAGGAGAGAGAGAGATGGGCAGCGTGAAAGGTAGAGGCATGAGAGGCCCACAAATGACCACCCAGAGAGTGGCAGGTGATCAGGGCAGTGGCAAACAGGCATCAGTATGCTGTCATGGGCATTCTAAAAAAATTATGGTCAGGGGGCAGATCTAATTTGTGTGTGTGTGTGTGTGTGTCTGTGAAGAAAAGTAGACCCTCGGTGTCCTTCTCCACCACACACATGTAAACAAGTGTAGTCCCAGCTGGAGGCTATGACTCTATGACAATAATGGCTTCTTGCTAGGATGAAAATCTCTTATCATGGTAGGAGCCCAAGACTCACTGGCCCTTTCTGGTCACTGAAAACCTTTCTCTCTCTTTTGCTACAGGTGTACAAGGCCCCTGGGGGGATGCAAGATATTCACTTCCTCTACAGTGATGCCATCTGCATGTATGACCACTTTGGCCCTCTCAACGGAGAGGAAGAGTATCTCATTACAGGTATTACTGCCAGGGAAGATTTGGGGCAATTAAAACACACATGTTCTTTTGTGCCCTACTGCTGAGCAAAAGAAGAACACCAAGCCCATAGACAGACTGCATCTGTCACAGAGGTGAGGCAATGGCATGTCATTGAGGCTTAGATTTTTGAGGCTATTGGTACTCAGTTGTGAGCAATAGCACTTTGTACATGCTCAGAGGCACTCCTGCCAACTTGTAAAGCCAAGGAAACTCATTCCCAGGGCGCGTGCAGAATGGCTGTTTCCTCCAGTGGCAGGGCTGGCCCAACAAAGCTGGAGTAAAGAGGCTGCTTGAGGAAGTAGGGGTTCCATTAAGAGGCAGCAAACTGTCAGTTATGTAAATGTTTTCTCTTTTTACGGTGGGGCAGGAGAAGGCACCTCTTGGCATTTCTGCCTCAGATGCCAAAATGTCTAAATCAGGCGTGCCCAGGACTGGTGAGTGAGAGAACAAAAAGTGAGAGGAAAAAGTACCTCATGAAAGAAGTACCAGCCAGCCTAAGAGTTCAGTGCTGATGTTGCTGGCCTTTCTCTCCAGTTGTTGTGAGGTCCACACTAACTTTGCTGGTCTGTCTAGACTAGCAACTATCAGCCCAGGGCCCAGCACATTTTTATTTTATTTTTATTTATTTATTTATTATATTTATACCCCACCTGTTTTCCTGCAAGGAACCCAAGGCAGCTTACATAATCCTTCTCCTCCTCTCCATTTTATCCTCACAACAACCCTGTGAGGTAGGTTAGGCTGAGAGTCAGTGACTGGCCCAAAGTCACCCAGTGAGTTTCATGGCCGAGCGGGGACTAGAACCCGGATCTCCCGAGTCCTAGGTGTTCAGGCATGTCCCTCACAAAAGCCCCCCCCCCTTGGAAACACTCTCTGTCAAGAGGAGGATGTCACTCAGCACTAGGCAAGGCCTCATTAGGGGCACTCTGTTCAGTTTTGCACACCACAGTACGAGAAGGGTCGGGGCAAGTTGGAAGACTTTTCAAAAGAATGCTCTGAAGATGAGGAGGCCTAAATGATAAATCTGTGTGGAAAGGCTAAAGGAACTGGACATGTTTAGCATACAGAAAAAAATAGTGGTGGGGGAAATGTTGATTAGTTATTGTTTTACATTTTGTAACAATGTATCAGAAAGGAGAAGAGTTCTGTGTCTTACTTTATGGTGCAGCTGCACACCGAACTGATGGTTCCCAGTTCTAGCTCTGGCAGCTCCTGACACTTGCCAAACTTTTTGGAAGGGCTGGAACTCAGTGGCAGAACACACACTTGATGTGGGTTCCTAGGTTCAATGCCCAACACTTCCAGTATAGGGTTGGGAAAGATTGCTGTCTAAAACCCAGGAGAGCTACTGCCAGCCAGTGTAGACAACGTTACACTAGATGGACCAATGTTCTGACGGACTCCATATGCAGCAGCTTCCTAACAGCATTTCACACAGCTCTTTTCAGCCCAGTTCGGCCCAGTCTCTACAAAGAGAGAACTCAGTGACTGGGTTTGCACGACACGACAACCCATCGTAGGTTGCTACCCACGATGGGTTGTCATGTCATGCGGGCCTACACCGATTTGCCCAGGGTGGCTTGTGTGGGGTGAACAAGCCAGCCCAACAACCCTTAGATTGTTCTAGGGCAGGGCTCTCCAACTTTGGGTCCCCAGATGTTGCTGGCCTACAGCTCCCAGCATACCCAGCCAGCATGGCTAATGGCAAGGGATTCTGGGAGCTGTAGTTCAGCAACATTTGGGGACCCAAGGTTGGAGAGCCCTGTTCTAGGGGGTGTTGTACTCACAATGGGTTGTTGTGTCGTCCAAATCCGGACAACCGACCCATCATGGATATGGGGAATCGGCTAGTGGCAGCTGGGGGCAGTGGGCACTAGCTTCCCCCTTTCCCTGCCACAAGACTGCTTCAGGCTTACCGCAGCTTTTTCCCCCCCTTCTAAACCTTTTTTTCCTTTTCTTTTTGGAGATGCAATCCCCCTTTTGACAGCTATGAGCAGTACCTTCAAAGTGCCCAGCAGCACGCTTGGAGGGGCTGCCTGTGGCTGCCCAGCATTTTTGTTTCATTTCTTTGCGCACAAAATTATGCGTAAAAAATTGATTTAATTTTTTTTAAAAAAAAATTTACCACAGTTGCACAACTCCAATCTTTCAAAGTAGCGTGACTTCAGGGATTTGAAACCTCAGCTGGGGCAATTTCCATGGAGGTGCCTGCCACTAAGGCGCACCCCCCTGGACATTGCTGCACCCTGGACATTGCCCCAGCCAAGGCTCCAAATCAATTTTCCCCCATTTGGTTTTTCTGTCAAAAGAAACAAAGGATACGAGGGATTTTTTGCTGAAAGGGTGGTGTTTTCTGGGATTTATACCCCCTGCTCAGCAAGATCCTCATCTCTTCCCCCCCCCCTTTAGTTCCCTTTGGGATGCACATTTTGCACTTTCTCCCGAGCATCTAGGTGCTCAGGAAAGTGCAAATGTGCATTCCCCCTTTTTTCAAGGGAAAAGGGGTTTTGACAGCTTTGACAGCTAGCTGTCAAAATTCTGGGTCTCTTTAAAAAGGGGGTATTGAGTGGGAAATGGGTGGTTTTGGACTGGAACATATATCTGTGTATGTCCCACTCCAAAAAACCCATAGCTTGTTCTAGGGCTTGTTCTACCCACAATGAGTTGTCATGTTATCCAAACCTGGGTGACCAACCCCACCATGGGTACTGGGAAGCGGTGAGTGAGCCACTTGGCAAGAGCAGCAAAAACTCCTGGCTGCTCTTGCCAAATTCGCCCAGGCCACCGCTAGTGACAGCTGCCCCACAAGTGCCCAAGCGGCACTTTGGGGCAACTGTCACTGGCTCAGTGGCCACCAGCACGATTGCAAGTCCTTTTCTGTTTTTTTTCCCCCTTAGGTCACAGTGCCCCCAACTTTGCCACCCATTGCCAAGACACTTGGTGCTCGGGAAGATGGAAAAGTGCACCCCCCTTTCACTAACAGTTGCTTTTGACAGCTGTGAGAAATAGGGTTTTTTTGAAAACAGGGGTTTACGCAGGGCTAGACAGGGTAGTTGGACAGGTAAGTATAAATATGAAAAACTAATTTTAAAAAAAATTACGAAAATATTTGTGCACATTTGGGGTGCAATTTTTTTTAAAAAAAGAGTTGGCCAACCAGTGACAGCCCCTCCCTCCACTGTGCCACTTGGGTGCTTTGGAGGAGCTGTCACTGGCTGTCAATTCAGAGATCATTGTTTGTGATATCCAGGGGGGAAAGGGGGAAAGGGGAGAAAGCCACAGCAAACAAAAAAGGGCTTGTGATCGCAGCAGGGGGAGGGGAGACAAGTTGGTCCTGCCGCGGGATCCCCTTGGATACCCACAGGAGAACCAATTGTTGAAGGTGGGCGGGACAACCCATGCTGAGCCCAATCGTCTGTCAGGCACACCATGGGTTGTTCATGCAACAACCAAGCCACCATGGATTATTGCCAGGGTGGGTTACCATAATGTGCTAACCCGCCCATTGTGTCTCCATGGACAGAGAAACACTGCACCAAATCCAGGTCCTTGTAATATTGCTTTGCCCTTCATAATGATAGGTATCTTGCAAGCATTCTTTATATTACAGAATATGCTCTCTTATAATGTTTATTTAGAACATTTTAAATCCATATTTTTCACAAAGGCTAAGGCATGATCTAGACAAACAGCTGAAAACATGGTAAAAATGTATTTCTTCAGACTACAGGTGTGGGAATGTGCAAATAAAAGCTCTCCAATGGGAGGGGGAAATCAATTTGTAAACACAGAAAACTGGCATGCCATAGAGAAGGCTAGGCTAGAACTCTTCCCCCGATAACTACTTTTCTATGTGCAGTGAGGTGTTGTTGTTGTTTTTACATGAAGGAGCATTCTAGAATGTGAGCCCCCACCTGCAGGGTGAAGTGACACAACCTAGGAACAGGTTTACCGCATAGTGAGCGGCTTGCCTAGGCTGGCCTCAAAGCTGCTTATAAACATGATTCTGTTCTAAATGGGGGGGGGGGGGGGACATCAGCATACTTTATGGAAAGGACAAATTAACAAAAGAATACACACTGCCCAACTAGTGAAACCCTCTTTCTTACCAGGGTTACTATATGCCATGGGTCCATAGAAACACAGGAAGAAATACACAGAATATTGTTTTGGACGTGAAATGGAACTTAAAGAGACACTCAACTTTCAAAGGAGGAGGAGGATTGTTTCTAGCCCTTATGATTTTAAAGATGTGTTTGAAAGAGTAGGGGACATTCAAAGCCTGCTGTACTGGGGATTTAGAACCCCATACAGCGTCTTACCCCTAGCCATGACTACAAAGCCACCAAAATATTTAAATATTTAAGTATAATTTATGCCAAAAAATAATGTAAAATGGCTCCATTTCCCATTATTTATCTATGTTGCTGAATTCAGGTTTGTTGGCAGAGAATTTGCAAAGGGCAGAGTATACAGCACCCTGCTTATGGCTGTGAAGACGTGCACTATTACAGATACACTTTCAAGCCTCTCACCAGGCTGAACTCTACTAATGAAACAAGGTCTGGAACTGACACACCATACTCAGCTTTTTAGTTGAATTGATCAAGACCAGTGAACAAGCCTTTACATTTGTACCCTCTAAATTCATGCTTGCTTCTCTCTTTTGCTCTCTTTTTCATCTCCAACAGGGCGGTTGGATGTTGATAATCGTGTCAGTATCTCAACGTGCACCTTCATCAAGCCATGGGCTAAGCTAACTCCTGTCCAGAAGCAAGGCCTGAGTTCAGACTACAGTGCAGGCTGCAGCTGCAATGTGAGAATCTGGTCACTAGGAGGTGCTATGTCCCAGGAACCCAGAAGCAGTAGCAGTTTTATGCTTGCAGGGAGATCAACAAGGGAGCAAGTGGCCACACCAAGGAACGCCATGTGCCCACTGTGGAGTTCTGTGTAGCTTAGCAGCTGATATCATGCTGCATTGGATGAAAACGGCCCAATATAACATGCAGCTCCTTATCTATGGCTTTTGTCCTGGGACTGACACAGTAATTCAGCCTTGTATTCAACAACTCACCTTACTAGCCACAGGGAACCAGACATTCCATACAGGCAAGTGAGTGGGCTGGTGGACGAGGGACAGGTCTCTCCATTCCTCCTCCACCAGATGTTTTGTTTACGTGGTGCCTCTGGAGGAAGAGAAGCCTCAGTTCCATTTCCAAGACCCTGCTTGGTAGAAGGAACAAAATTTTTACTAGTTTTATCCTTCATTTCCACTGTAGCTGCAGAGGAGGAAGTTTCCCTCCTCTGTGGCTGGCCTGCGAACATCGGCTATTAGCCTCTTAGAAGGCTAGTAAAAAACATGCAGTAACTTTTCTTGGCTGATTTACAAGGCTGCAGCTGCAATGTGAGTGTCTGGCCACTAGCAGCAGATGCTGCCACAAGGATCCAGCAGCAATAATTGTTAAGAGATCACACATGCTATCTTGGCTGCAAATGGTCCAAGAGAAGATGTACCTATGGCTTCTGTCCTGGGGTTGACACAGAAATTCAGCCTTACATTTAACAACTCACCAGGTAGCCCAAGACAACCAGAAATTCCATACCTGCTAGTGAGTGGGTTGGTGGACAAGGGACAGATCTTTCCATTCCTCTGCCACCAGTTTACTTGGTTCGAGTAGTGCTGTGAAGGAAGAGAAGCCCATCCCTCAGTCAGCTCCATCCCTTCCATAGATTCATAGATCATAGAGTTGGAAGGAGCCTACAAGGCTATCGAGTCCAACCCCCTGCTCAATGCAGGAAACTAGAGGAGGGGTCTCCCATCCAAGTAATAACCAGGCCTGACCCTGCTTAGCTTTCCACACTCAGACAAGCTGAGCCAGCGTAAGCCCAGGAACCTGCCTTGGTAGAAGGGACAATATTTTTACTAGCTTACTAAGTGGCAAATGTTCTGCACTTCCAGAGGAGGAGTCTTCTCTCCTCTGCCGCTAATATGGGAACATGGGACTCTTAGCAGACTGATTTTTAAAAATTGCACTAGGTGTTGTGGACTTATTTACAAGGTTGCAGTAATTACAGTCTACACTGAACAGAAGAAGAGGGAAAAGGAGTCTGGGCGCAAGGGTGTAGCCAGCCCTATGTAGAATTGATTGGTATGTATTCTGTGCCAATATGTTGATGGGCAGGAGGGGGGTGTAACTGAAGCACTGTTGCAAGATAGACACTTGTGGTGAAAATCAGATGGCAGGGTGTTTGGTGCCCACCCCGGTCAACACCCCCCAAAACATTTTTAAAAGCCAAATTATCTTCGAGTCCACGCTGCGCCATGCTGGCTTTTATCCAGACAGCTGCTGCCGCCACTGCTGCTGTGGACCAGGAAGGAACTCCTGATCTTGCAGCGTCAGTGTCATTGTGCTAACTGCACATGTGCGCGTGCACACGTACACGTATAAAAAAGAAAATGGTTTCCTTCCTGGAGGGCTCGCTCCTCTGAAACTGGGTTTAAAAAAAAAGAAAAAAAGAAAAAAAAACTTCAAAGGCACAGGTTTTGTTGGCCAGGCAGGGGCAGCAGCAGCAGACTGGATGGATGTGAGAAGAAAAGCCTCTCTCTCTCTGACCTATTCTTTTATTTAAGCAGCAGAGCTGCTTGGTGAGTTTAATATTATATTGCATCTCTGCCTGGGAGTGCGGGGAGGGGGAATCCTCTCACGACCCTTTGGCTCCATCCTCTGCCCGACCAACCACAGTGGCCCCCAGCCACCATGGAAGATGGAGATTCATGTCTTCTAGGCAAGCCTAGTAAAAGAGCACAGTGTCACAGAGATGTGGGCCCTAATTTATAACAGGAGAGAGATATAACCTGAACAAGGACTGAAGGGCCAGCAACATTAGCTGTACTCCTTTGCCCACTCCTTCATGACCAAAGGCAAAGGGCTCTTTAACCCCCTCCCCTCCAGTCTGAACATGAAAAAGTGGCCCTGGCAATGCACCTCCCATTATTATCTACTACCTCAGCTCCTCCCTCCCATTTACCCATCTCTTGCCCTATGCAAGGGTCTGAGCAGCTGAAATGCAACTCTGACAACACCTCTTTTGCTGATCATGCTGCAGAGGGAGGAGTATAATTAAGAGCCCTTTGCCTTTGTCATAGCGTGAGAGTCATCGAGATTGGAGATTAGGGCAGCCATCTTGGAGATTACGGCGGGGCACCTTGAGCTCTTAGGCCACTGCTTGCTTCTTCCCAGATGAGCTGATAAAGGAGAATCACAGAAATACACGTATCAAAAAAAGTGTGAAAACACCACTGTGACTGAACTTTCTTTTATCTACTTTTGAATTTTTTGACAACTTTTTACAATGTCAGATTTATTATATTTATATAAACTTTAAAAACTATTCAATAATCTTTACAAACTATTCACTAATCATGCTGTGACATAGAGTATAAAACATGTATAATTATACAAATACCCAATGGTAAAGCATCCACCAAACTTTACTGTATTACCGTATGTTTTATAGAGTTCATGAAAACCTTCCTCTGTTTTTTCTTTCTCTTTATGGAATAGCTGAAGCCTTTACTCTAATTCTTTTGAGATGGCCTTCAAGTAAGCCTTCCTCTCTGTTTTTTCTTCCTGAGTGGCTGAAAGCATTATTTCGCCTTGGAATGGTTTCCAGAATCCTGATATTCACCATATCCTCACTTGTTTTTCTCCCCAACAAGAAACCGGTTTGGAATTCTTGTTTTGTGCATATTTGCCTTTATCAAGGGTTTCAAGGATAGTCATGGACCATTAAGGTTTTGTAGTTGATATACCTCCAGAGTTGGAAGATTAAAATGTAAATTATAAATATTAAGATGTAGATTATATAAGGGGGATATCTTATTGTAGTTTTTTCTGTTCAGTCAGATTGAAAATGGGTCTGGGTGCATTGCCCCTTACCTAATAAAAAGCTTTGTGATTTTGTAAGAGTTGAGGATTTGAAACCACCCAGTGTCCATTGAATTGAGGGTAACCAACCATAGATTTCATAGATCATAGAGTTGGAAGGAGCCTACAAGGCTATTGAGTCCAACCCCCTGCTCAATGCAGGAAACTAGAGGGGGTCTCCCATCCAAGTAATCACCAGGCCTGACCCTGCTTAGCTTTCCACGCTCAGACAAGCTGAGCCAGCGTGAGCCACAGACCTCTCCCATGAATTTGCCTATTCCTCTTTTCAAGCTTTCTAAGCCACCAGCCATTGGCCGCATCTTGTGTAGCGATGGCCACCACCTTGGGCGGCTTTAAAAAGGGGTTAGACAAATCCATGGCGGATTGGGCTATGAATGGCTACTGGTCATGATGGCTATATATGACCCCCAGTATTGGAGGCAGACAGTCTGAGTCTGTATACGAGCGAGACCAATACATGATAAATCAAGGGTGGGTATATCCTTACCAGTATTTTGCAGGGTAACTCCCAATAACACTTAATTAATGGAAATAGCCCTGTGGGAGCATCAATTGGTTCTGCTGAAATGATTAACAGCTGTTCATTACCGTATTTTTCCATGTATAAGACGCCCCCATGTATAAGACGCCCCCCACTGGGCAGTTTCAGCAACCACGCAGTTCTCTCCTCGGCTTACTTCCGTGTATAAGACGACCCTCAATTTTTAGTCTAACAATTTTAGGAAAAAGTATAGTCTTATACATGGAAAAATACTGTATATATACATGCATGCAACAGTATGGCCACTAGAGGATTGTAAGTGTAATAGCAACCCAAAAAGAGATGGTGAGTAAAAATATTGGGTGTGGTGGTTGACTGTTTTGTAAATATGCTTGGCAACACTGCAACAATGTTTTTGTATTATAGTATAGAATGTAATTAAACTGATACAGTCCGTGACTATCCTTGAAACCCTTGATAAAAGCAAATATGCACGAAACAAGAATTCCAAACCGGTTTCTTGTTGGGGAGAAAAACAAGTGAGGATATGGTGAATATCAGGATTCTGGAAACCATCCAAGGAGAAATAATGCTTTCAGCCACTCAGGAAGAAAAAACAGAGAGGAAGGCTTACTTGAAGGCCATCTCAAAAGAATTAGAGTAAAGGCTTCAGCTACTCCATAAAGAAAGAAAAAACAGAGGAAGGTTTTCATGACTCTATAAAATATAATACAGTAAAGTTTGGTGGATGCTTTACCATTGGGTATTTGTATAATTATACATGTTTTATACTCTATGTCACAGCATGATTAGTGAACAGTTTGTAAAGATTATTGAATAGTTTTTAAAGTTTATATAAATATAATAAATCTGACATTGCAAAATGTATTGTAAAAAGTTGTCAAAAAAATTCAAAAGTAGATAAAAGAAAGTTCAATCACGGTGGTGTCTTCCCAGATGAGGGCAAGGCAGAGCTGATACATCAAGAAATGTGGGAAAGGAATGTTGCATGATGCATGAGAGAGACATCTCTCCTCTCGCTCTCTCCTCATAGCCCTCCATGATTCTTTTTTCAATAGGTCAACCGCTGCAATTCCTACCACTCCTGTACTGCCCTCTCTGACAATGACTGCCCATGGACAGATCTGGAAGGACCCCAGGTCCAAGACATGGCTTGCCTGCCCACGAACAAAAGCCCCAGCACCTGCTCCTGGCAAACGCTGAGCTCCTAAGAGCCCATGTTCCTTCAGAAGACTCGCCTGAACCAGTACATCCTCCATGGCTCTGATAGGATTATTGATTTTCCCTTGAAAATGTCCCCAAACCAATCTTCTATCTGTCTTCTCTCTTTGCTAATAAAGACCAATTCCAAACCATTCATTTGCTATTCCTTGTATTTAAAAAAGTTATCTTCAATGGCCTCTAAAGCAGAATGCAGCTATTCCTCTTCAGAATCTGGAAAACCTGAGTTTTTGTTAAGAGCACATTTCTAGGTCTTTTCCTGGAGAAAAAAATCCAGAATATTGGTGGAGACTTTTCCTCGCCTGGCCAATGTCCCTGGGAGTACCTGCTATCAAAGTGCAGCAGGTACCAACCCTGGACATTGACCCCGAGAGGGTCCAAATAGGCTTTTCCCACCTTTCCTTTCCCCTGATAGTTGTCAAAAGGCAAGCTGTCATGGGAAAGCAGAGGCACAGGTGATCTTTGCTCATGAAAAGGGGGTGGTGGGATATACACCCCCTTCATGGAGAGATCCTCATGTTTTTCTTCTCCCCCCCCCCCGAAGGTCCTCAGGGTGATGCACATTTTGCACTTCCCCCCAAGACTCTAGCTTCTCGGGAATGTGCAAAAGTGTATCCCACCCCCTCTTTCTAGCGAGGCTTCCCTTTTTTGGAACCACGCAAGTGAGCACCTCTGCACTTAGTCAGACTATAAAAATTAAATTTAAAAAAATTACTGAAAAAGTTTGCACAAATTTGAGGTGCAACATTTTTTTTAAAGGTGACAGCCCCTCTAATGTGCCGCTGGGGCACTTTAAAGGGGCTATTACTGGCAGCGGCACAGGTGAGAATGCCAAGAGCAACAATTGGTTTTTTTGCTGCTCTTGACTCGCACCCCACTCACCACTTGAGACTTTACCCACGGTGGGATCAGTCATGCGGGTTTGGACACACGACAACCCACTGTGGGTAAAACAAACCCTAGAACAGCCCATGGGTTCTCAGGGTGGCTTGTTTGAAAAAACAAGCCACTGTGGATAAAGCGGGCTGGGTTTGGACAACGTGACAACCAACCATGGCTACTTACCCACGATGGGTTGCCATGTCATCTGAACCAGTTTGCAACCGAAACACCTACACTTTCAAGGGAAACGTTTGCAAGGCTAATTTGCCCAGGCTTCAGTTTTCCTAGAACTGAATGTTCTGGTGCAACCTTAGAGGAGGTTTGCACACACAGCTTCAGATTTAGAGCAAAAATGTGAACAGAAACCAACTGAAAGAGTGACATTTAGGGGTTTTGCCGCTGCAGAACTCTGCATCCTCCCTGTAACCCAGTACTTTGCTGACTTGTATTTCCTGACTAGTCGTGAAGAAAAGACCCAGAATCCCATTTTCTGAGTCACAGGCTGTTGCACGATTACAAGATCCACTCTGTAACACTTTGCTGGGTTTCGCATGAACCCAAGGCTGGCAGGAGGGAACAGGGAAAACTATAGCAGCAGTATGCAGTTTAATGCGCCCACATAAGAATGTATCACAATAGCTCATTCAGCATTCAGGTGCAACTTTGTGTAACTACAACTGAGTAGCAATAGGAGTGATAGTAGTAGCAGTAGTACTGAAATCATTTAAAACCTATATAGTAGTAATTTACTTGACTTTTTTATTATTTTAGTACTATTATTATTGCTGCTGCTGCAGTGCTGCTATTGATATTTTATTCCTACAACCACTACCACCCTTTTACTATTGTCTCTACTAGTGCTGATCCTATTAGTACTATTTTATTGCTCTTATTGCTTCTGCTACTACCAGTGGCAGCTGGTGACTACTGTGGCTGGTGTGGCAGAGGACAGGTCACCAAGGGCACAGCCAAGGGATCACCAGCGGCGGAGCAGTCTTTTCAATCCCCAACAGCCTATACCCCAGAAAAAGGAAACTAAGGCACATGAACGTCATAATCATGAGTACAAAAGGGGGAGGATCCACACAAAAGAACTCCTTTGGATCCACATTCTCCTGCTCCAGCAACAATTCCCATTGCACAGAGGATCAAGTGACTTTAAGATTATGAGTGCAAAATGGGAATTCACATAAACACACATCATCATCACTGGAAGCCATTGCAAAAGGAGACACAGAGAGCATATATGCAGTGCTGAGTGTGCAGGGGGTAGGATGATTATCATGATGATGATGATGATGACGATGATTAAAAAAAGATGATAACCTCAGAACCACACAGAAAAGCAGTCTTTGGAACACAACAACAAGTTCTGAAAGCATCCAAAAATCCACTACTTTGCATATCAGCAGTAACAAGAGAAGCAGCACAGTACAAAATCCAGCATATGCATATTTCCTAAGAAGTAATAAGGACTGGATTGCTCAGGAGAAAGCATGGACAGAAAGTTCTGAGTGCATCCACAGTCCATCCCTTTGTATGTCATGGTGAAGAGGATGATTTCCCTTGGGAAGTCAGCAGGAGCCCACTGCAAAACACAAAGAGCCCCCCCCAGTTCACACAAGACAGATACACTCACAAACAAACACACACACACCCATTCACACAAATAGACACACACACACACACACACACACACACACACACACCCATTCATACAGACACACACTCACACACACCCATTCACAGAGACACTCAGGCATCCCTTCTCTCACACACACTCACAGGGCCAAACCAATAGTTTTGTCTAATAGTTTCATCTATTAGTTTTATTTATTTACTATTGGTCTAATAGTTTTATTTACCTTCTCACAATACAAAATGAACTTATGGAATTTCCTGCCACAAAACGTGGTGATGGGCACTAGTTCAGATGGCTTTAAAGGGGGATTAGACACATTTGTGGAGGAGGATCAGCCTAGCAGCAGCTACTAGTCATGGAGGCTATAGGGAACCTCCAGGATCAAAGGTGGTATGGAGGGCGAAGGATTTTGACTTCATGTTCTACTTTTTGGGCTCCCCAAAGAATCTGATTATCCATCGCAGGAAGCAGGAAAGTGGCCTGACCCAGGAGGGCTCTTCTTAATTATGCTGTAATGTTCTCTTAAATGGATGGATGGAGGAGCATAATGTGATAGGACACAGCAGAGCAGAACTGGAGACAACTCCCTGGCCTGGCATCCTAAAGGCCATTAGTTACAAGCAAGCAGTGCAGTCCTCTAGTTAATTGCTCTACTGGGATTGAAATAGGCAGCAGAACAGGACAGACTTGCCTCATTGGTGAGGTCAGTGCAGGGCTGTAGGTAGCATGTTAGGGTTGGATGTGGGAAGCAGAGGTTCAAACCATGATCATCACTACCACCATTCAGCTATAAAGTTCATGAGACGGCCTTGACAAGACACTATCATCTCAGTCTCTGAGGCCCTCTTCATTCCTCATCTGCAAAATGGAAATACTGTAACACAAAGTTGTCATGAGGATAAATGAGATTCTGAAAATTAAAAACAAACCGGTATGTCCATTGGTCATGGTTAGTAGTATCTTATGAGGACTGCATGCCAGAAGGCCCAGTGTGGCCAAAAGGTGGGAAGAAGCCTTCCCTTCCTCCAGGGTCCCTGTCAACAAGGATACCGCCACAGTGATTTCAGGCTATGTGAGAGCTGGGACTAAATTATCCCTGGGCGATCTACATTACACTGTATATCGTCAAGTTAGCAGAACTGTACTGCTATACTCACATTCCGCAGTCACTCCTCACAGGGTACACTCTCGTTAAATGTGCTGCACTCATCCTGGTTTGCCGCCCCACACCTAAATCTGTAGCGGTAGAACTGGGCATTCCCTTGAAAAGGGCTTTTTTCTTTCTTTCTTTGCTTCGTCGTCTCTGCGCAGGTGCGAACAAGCATTTCCACCGCCCCTCGAAAATTACTGGCTAACTCCAGTGACAACACTTTCATAGCCACACCTCGGGCGGGCAACAACAGCACAACTTTAGCACACACTAGCCGTGTACTGTGACACCGAACTGCAATAACTGGGGGGGGGGGGGAACGTGATAAACCTAGTCCAGGAAATTCTGGAAGAAACAAAGAATGATTATGCAGGACTAGTGCAACTGGCACTGAAAGCTGTGTGTGTTGTGTTGTGTGCCCCGCAAGTCATGGCAGTGATACAATAGTGCAATAAACCTTAGGTGTGAATCCGGCCCCTGTCCCATCCCTTGTTTATCCCATGTCAGCAGTCTGGTATAGCAGGGGCCTTCCACTACCCCACCTTCCCCTGGCAGCAGCAGTGACCCCACTGACAGAGATACTGAGGGAGTGGGGGGGGGGGACTGCATCCATTCCCTACTGGGCCTCTGTCAGTCATGATGACACTCATTCATAATGCAGCCTGTCAAGCTAACAAACATTTTATTAAGAACTGATTAAAAAAAACTAGTCCGGAATAAAGCATTGAGTGCCATGACAGCTATACATACAATATTAGTGTATCATGTATATATTTGGATATACTTGCATAACTGTGGAATTCTATACTACAACTATATTCTCCTTCAAATCTCTCCTCAGCCAGGAACTCACTAGGTAGCCTCAGACAAGTTACTTTTCTCTCAGCCTCCAATTTCCTCATCTACAATATGGGGGATAATAATACTTGCCTACATTATAGGGCTCTCACAAAGGCCACTATGTGAAGTGCTGCCAACCCCCTAAAAGTATTGTCTAAATGCCAGCTACTGTTGTTGTTGTTGTTGTTGTTGTTATTAACAGGTAATATAAAACCAGGCAGGATGAGAGGCCTTGAGAATTGCTAAAATATTAAGTTTGGACTGAAGCACAACATATATCTGTTAACTTCCCCTGTCCTGCCTTTTCATCATGCAGTCCCACCGTGGGCCCATACTTCTCCTTCCCGACTTTCACCTTTTGATTCCCATTCCATACCACTTCTGTCACATCTCCTGACTGCCACTTGCTGTCCTCAGGGGTTTTGCAAGAGAGGGAGATTCACACAAACCACAGTTGCAGAGGGAAGGCCCTGGAGCAGTGTTCCCCAACCTTGGGTCCCCAGATGTTTTTGGCCTACAACTCCCAGCATGCCCCAGCCAGCATAGCTGGCTGGGGCATGCTGGGAGTTGTAGGCTAAAAACATCTGGGGACCCAAGGTTGGAGAACACTGCCCTGGAGGCATGTGGAGGATGGAAGGATGAGAGAGCTGATGATGCTGGCTGGGTGCTCTCCTCCATCCGTATGGGCTGTCCCTCCTGTAGGGAGGGAGAAGAGGAGCATTTGGAACATTCAATAGCTGTGTTTTGGCAGGAGCCCACCCACTCTCTTGTGTGCATGCTTCTAGGCATGGATCCCGCCTTCCCACTTAGTTTTGGTTTGCCACAGAGGAGGAAAAAGAAAATAAGTGAGACATCGAAGCGGTGAAGAGGGTGGATTGTGTGAGTTCATAGATGACCACTGAAGGAACTACAGTTACAGGTAATCAACCTGTACTCCTTCTTCATGGTCTCTGTGATTCACACATATGAGTGACTAAGAAGCTAATTCTCCAGTAGGAAGGGAGATGTCAGGCCAAAAGAGCCGCTCAACCAGATGGTGCATCCACATGTGCCCTGGTATCCAGCCAATAATGTGTGATGAAAGTAGAGGGCTGGGACCACCTAGCTGCAGTACAGAGTTGTGGAAGTGGCACTCTCTGCAGGAAAGCCAAGGACCATCGCCCTGGTGGAATGGCTGTGCACTTGTGTAGGAGCTGTAAGTCTAGCGAGCTGATAAGCCAGAATAGTCTTGCAGACCCACTTAGTAAAACGTTGTGCCAATATGGGCTGCCCCCACCATCATGGCACACAAATAGTCTAATTGAGGCTCTGAATGGAGCCATAGGTTGCACCCCCAAAAAGGAAAGAGCCCTCCAAATATCAATGGAATGAAGTTCACCTCCAATGGGGCAACACTACCTTAGGGAGAAAAGACAGATCCGTTCACAAGACTACTGTGTCCTTATGAAAAATCAAACAGGGCTGGTTGTGTCACAGCACACAGAGCCCACTAGCCCTACACACAGAAGTGGTGGCAGCAAGAAAGGCTACCTTCATGGTTAGTAGATGAAGGGCAGCGGTGGCCAGCAGCTTAAAGGGTTTTGTCAGCTGTTTGTTTGTTTGTCAGATATATATGCTACCTTTCCGTCAAGGAGCCCAAGGCAGTAAGGACCACAGACAAGCTCCAAGCCAGGAAGAGAGGCAGGGCCAGATGGTAGAGATTAGCCAATCCTCTGAGAAACCTCTTGACATGCAGATGCAAATAGACTGATTGATGTAGTTTGCAGAGATCTCCGCCAAGTACACACACAGTGAGGACAGCATGAGTCCTTTATTCTTCAGTGAAAGAAGAAAGTCCAAGACAGAGGCAATATTGCAATCTCAGGCTGCTCACCTCTTGGCTTCATAGGATGCTCTTGTGGAGGGCTTTAGGGTGACTGCCAAGACCGTGAGCACCTCTTGGGAGAACTGGTGTGGTTCATTATGTGCCATAACATTAAGCGTAGGGTTTCCAGATCCAGACAGAGGACTCTGCCCGGATCTATGAGGAGGAGGTCTGGAGTGTGCAGAAGACAGAGGAACATGTGGTTCAAGAGAAGAAGGATGGTGGGTTGCAAACCACAGCTGCTTGGGCCACCATGGTTTCACAAGTAGACAGTTTGCATTGTCTTCCACAATCTTGGTGAGTACCCTTGTGATTAACAGGAAAGGGGGAAAGATGTAAAGAAGGGAGCCCCCCTAATCATGGAGAAAGGCATCTCCCAGAGAGCCTGGGGGAATCCTGCCCTGCTGCACAAACATTTGCACTTTTTGTTGACCACCAAGGCCATAGGAGTGTCCCACATAGGACTGCCCTGCATCCAGAAGAGGATGGATGCAACCATCGGGGAGAGTGGGATGAACCTTGGACCTAGCTGGGGGAGTCAGCAACAGTATTCAGAGTCCCAGCAAGGTTATTAGCGACAGGAACAATATTTCAAACCACACACCAGTCCCAAAAGTTCAGAGTTATGTGCAGGAAGGAAAAGGAATATGTTTCTCCTTGTTTGTTGATGTAAAAGACAACTCAAGTGTTGTTGGTTGTCACCTGTACGATGCGTCCTGTAAGGGCAGATTCAAATGCCCAAAAAGCTTTTGCCACCACCAGACGCTTGAGAACATTAATATGAATAGATTGTTCCTGGCTGGACCAGTGGACATGCATCTGAAAAGGAACAAAATGAGCCCCCCAGCCATACAGGGAGGCACTGGTGATAACTGTGATTGTGGGGAGAGGAGGGCCAGCACATATATTAGCTGGGGTCATCCACCACGTCAGGGAATGTCAAACCAGAGAAGGAATGTCCAACATCAGAACTGGAGACTCGATTTCCAGATCTAAGGCCCTGAGAAACCAAGACTGTACAGGCCACATGCAGAGGCATCTAAAGGGGGTTACCACCACAGTTTCAGTCTCAGGAGTCATTGGACTTTGGCCACTCGGTCCCAGTGTTGAAACTGAAGGAAGTCTGCAAGACACTGCAGCATGCATCCACGCTCAGGGGGGAGGTAAAGCCCCTTCCTTGATTAGCTTCCGCCGTGCATTAAAAACGTGGCTTTTCAGGCGGGAATATGGGGTGGGTTAGGATTTTTAAGTTTTGTTCTGTTTTTAATTGTGTTTTATACTGTGTGTGTGTGTGTGTGTGTGTGTGTGTGTGTGTTCCCCCCCCCTTGTATTTTATTGGATTGTAAATCGCTCAGAGTGGCCGGATGTCTGGCCAGATGGGCGATTCATAAATATAATAAATAAATAAATAAATAATAAATAAATAAACACGAGTAGTGCTAGAGTCTAGAAGAGCCTGTATAAACAGTTAGATCTGGGCCAGAGAAAAATGGGAATTCTCCTTGTTGATCTGCAGGTCCAGTGACCTTAGGAAAGCTAGAGATGTATAGATGGAGAAGAGCATGTATAGTATGTACAAGAATAATCCCAGGAAAGGTCATGACAATGTTGAAGAAAACCCCAAGAGGAGATAGATGAGGCTGACAAAACTTCAAGGTACCAAGGGGAATGACTCTGCTGGTAGGAACTGTGTCTCTGAGGCGAACAAGGAATGATGTTGCGGTGTGGACTGTTGGTGTGACACCAAAGGAGGGGATTCGTCTCGGATCTCATCCTCTGAAACCGATCCCATGCATTGTACCTCCTCAAAAGATCAATGGGCAAAGGGCAATTGAAGCTTTTTCAGAATCGGGACAGGTGACCTCAGAAGGGGTGGCAGGGAGGAAAGCAGCTGCACCTCTGCCAGAGCCAAAGCTGATGCCACCTCAAGAAGCTGTGTGGCCATATCTGTGATCAGAGGATCCATGCACTGTGGGTCGTCATCAAATTCAATCCGGCACTTCTTTTTCTTTTGTTTTTTCAACTCTGTTCCGATGATAGCCACTGAGGAGTGCTCAGAGTAAAACTTGGTCATTTAGCCAGCAGAGACCGACCCGGAGTCTGAGGGTTGTTGAGGTCAACCTTCAAACTCAAGGCTACCACAACAGCAGACGTGGGCAGGCAGGAGTGCCAGATTTGGGAGTAGTTCCTGAGCCATGGGCTGATGTCAATGCCATTTTAGGGGCTAATTTGCCAACAGGCAGGGGCACTTGGTTTGCGGCTCGTTCCATCAGGCGACCAAGGGGAGACAGCAATGATACCAATGATGCTGGCCTGGTGCAGTTAGCCAAGGAGCCAGTATGAAGTGGCTGGATCTGTGCCACTTTTAAGGCCTCCTCCAACAGCACAGCACAGAGGCGAGCAATCCAGTTTCATCGTGTCTGTTTGGTAAATGCTTGGCAATGACTACACAAGCCAGCCGAGTGTCCCTCACCAAGGAACAGCAGGCAAAGGAAACGGCCATCAGTGAAATATTTTCCAACCACACCATGAACACTACCTGAAGAAGGCCTTGGAGGCCATAAGCCTGCAGTGGGGACGACGAGATAATGATGATACTTTAAACAAAAAGAAAAACTAGAAAAAACAAAGAAACTCTGCCCGGTAGGTCCAAAGGCCAAACACTGAGGTAAAAGCCATCTGACATGGAGAATGTTCCAAAACACTGCTATTGCTACAGCAGACGAAAAGGAACTGAGCAGGAAAGCAGGATCCAGGCCTAGGATGGATCCCTGGTCCTAGGATGGACCCTGGTGGGCAGGCTCCCACCAAAACTCTGCTCAGCTCTAGAATGTTCCAAATGTTGCTCTTCACAGGCACAGAACCCAGTCTGTGTGAGTCACCAGGACCATGAAGAAGAATCATATTTTATACGAGTGACATTTATTTTTGCCTCTGCACAACAGCATTACCTTCCCTGTGACCCATACTATTCATTGACTTTGCTGAGTTGTATTTCCTGACCGCTTAAGAAGGCCCAGAATCCCATTTTCTGGCTCATACACTGATGGGTGATTGTAGGAGTCATTCTATGATGCTTTGCTGGGCTCACCATGAGCCATGAACTAGGTGACAAGGGAAAGCGAGAAAAATAGTGCAAGCAGTGTGCCCTGCAGGGACACATAGCCTTGCACCATCACTGGCATCAGACCATGGCTACAGATGACTGTATAAGTACAATTTAAACTTGTTATTATCACAATATTTAATTCCTTGGAAATTTGGTCCCCAAAAGTCTCCCAAGTCAACTTACAAAAAATCTAAAACTGCATAAAACAATAAAACTATTTTTAGTGCGACTACAATATAATCTACACCTGTGGCAGAACCTGCTCCAGAAAGCCTGCACAACTTGTGACCCATCAGGCTGAACACAGAACCCATTTATCCATGTGCCGTGACCTGCCAATTGCTTGCCAAACCAAGTATGGCTGGCCTGAAGCCACAGACTGTGCCTGTCACACCCCTTTGGTAGTCAGGCAGGAAAAGTGGGGGGAGCTTTAAATACCAACCAGGTGGGCCAGGAGCCTCAGCCTGAACTGGCAGGAGGAGACGCCTAGAGAATAGGGTAAGGAAGAAACAACGCCTAGCTCTTCTTTTGCAGCCATCCAAGCCCTGTTCGGATACCACTTCCTGCCCTGGGGGGTACCCCTCCCTAGTTCAAGGCCCCTCTGAGGTTTCAACCCTGCTTATCTAGTGAAATTCTGAGGTGTTCCACCAATAATGTCCTGGTCAACCTCTTCTGACATTTGAAATTCTCGCTAGGTTTTGCTTTTGATTCTTTTTGCCTCCAGCTTCCCCTAGCCCTTTTGCTATGGCAAAAGCAGTCAAGCCTAGCACTCCCTGCTGGTACTCTATTGTTTCCTGCAATTCCCTCTCCTGAAATAACACTCTATTTCTGCCCTCCAGGTCACATCTGAGTCGCTTTTCTCTTCAACCTCTCTGCAAAAAAATGGATTCAGCTAAAGTGTGCAGATTCCTGGCAACCAGCTTCCTCCTCCTCCTTCTGTTGGGGAATCCCACAGCAGCCTGCTCATGTTTGCCTTTGCACCCCCAAAATGCATTCTGCTTTTCTGATATTGGTGAGCCTCTGCAACCTACTACAGTCAATGAACTGTTTTTCTCCCTACAATCCCTTACCGCATCCCTGTTAGGCAATGCTTCCACTATGAATCTTTCCCAGAGTGATAGCTGTGCTAGTCTGCTGGAGCAAAAACAACCAAGAGTCTTGTGGCTCCTTAACGGCTATCAGTTTTATTATGGCATAAGCTTTTCTGAACCAGAGTCTGCTCCATCAGATTCATAGAGCTAGATACATAACTAGAATTCTGTAATTTAAATATTTCCAGAATCTGTGACTAGAAAACTCAGATCCCCCCACTAAAATAAATTAAGGAAATGGACATGTTGTATGTTTGCTTCTCATTTGCAAAATTTGCCTGTCTTTTAATTTCTTTTCAGATTTATATTCTACCATTCTGGCCTCAATTTTATTTAATTGTTTGAAACATTGACTTTTTAGATATTCTGTTCTTTCATTGACTGAAGAAGGGCTGGGACTCTTAACATTGAGATGGGGAGCAAGAGGGAACAAATAGACAAGGAATGGAGGGGGCACAGGAAGTACTGCAGTATACACAGAATGAAGAAGTCCCACCCCAGACTAATGAAAGCAACAGGTAGATACTAAGTCTTAAGCACAGAGGCACACAACCTCTTGGATTATGCAATCCTCAGTCACTCCCGGTGCAGCCCACTTTCTTCAGCAGCCCAGCTGATCACCTGGACTGTGTAGGAAAAGAAAACTGCTGTGTGTCTCCTATCAGCAGCATTGGGACAGGGATCTCGTTGGGGATTGCTGTTTTCCTGCTGCTTAGTAGTAGTGGAAAAACAGCAATCCTGGATTCCTGCCTGTGGGTTAGGAGAGGCTGGACAGGTTCACACATGAAACCATATCACTTGTGAACAGGACCGGTGCATGGCAGTTTGGTGCCCTAGGCAAGATCAGATATTTAGTGCCCCCCCTTCCCACTTGAGCCCTCCCTCCCTCCAGCCCTATGCTCCTGGCGCCCCCTTTAGCCCGGTGCCCTAGGCGGCTGCCTAGTTGGCCTAATGGTAGCACCGGCCCTGCTTGTGAACTCACATTTGGTGCTGCTAGCACAGCACAAACAAATGCGGCAGCAAACAGCATGGCCAAGTTGGGGGGGGAGGGAAGGAGTGCATCTCAGCATTTCCCCCTTCCTTTGATTCTCTAAAGCAGAGAAGGAGCAGTGCAGAAAGTCACCCACTGATCTTTCCTAGAGCTCTGGGGAAGATGTTGTTCTCCACATTTTTCCTCTCCCCCAATCCTCTCTGAACTGGTTCACACATGCAAGTTCTCTTTACCCTTTGTTACACTTGTTCTCCGTACCCTGTGTTACTGTTCACTCATATACTGGTAGCTGAATGGGTGAAATGATTCCACTGAAAAGCACTGCCTTGAAGGTGAAATGAAAGATTTTGTCTGTGATGTGAGATCTGCGGTGGCCAACTCACACATACAATTTATTGAATTGGTAAATATGAACCAACTCCCTGACTGGACTAGAGGGAGACTCTCAGAGTGGGATTTCCATCTGCACTCTGATTTTAACTCCTGTATATAAAAGTCACAGTAGGAGAATCCCATGTCTTGGGTTTCTATGAGCCTTGAAAAGAGCCACCAGACATCATAATAAGAGATCATATCCCACTCTCCATGGGTTTAAAGATCTCCTGACGTAAGACCTTACGTACAGGGAGAAGCACTGAACCTATCTAGAAAGGGAGAGTGCAGTTTTACAGTAGAATCTAGCTAGAGAAGACATGGCTACAACTCCGAGGCTTCAGAACAGAATAATCAGGGCAGGAATTGCACCCTAGGCCAGAGGAATCCCAGATAACATTTATTTACCACCCTTTCTTAGTGTAACATAATGTGGAAGGTGTATAGCAAAGTCAATGGGAAAAAGCAGGAGACCTGGGGAAAAAACAAGATGTGACCCACAACCTCTTTTTTTGCAGTGATCAAAGCCAAATTTCTGGGAGTTGCCAATGAAAATGATGGAAACCTTGTGGTGGGGAAGCGCTATGAGATTGAAACATTCAAGGTAAGTAATGTCTTACTAGAATATAACAGAAGAGTGCCAATGGAATTTTCTAAAATTGCCATTGATGAAGTTGCTACCCACGATGGGTTGTCAGGTCGTCCAAACCCGACTGATTTCCCCAGGGTGACTTGTTCAAGGGTAACAACTCACCCCAACAACCCATGGACTGTTCTAGGGGTTGTTTTGCCTACAATGGGTTGTTGTGTCATCCGAAACCAGATGCCCAACCCCATAGTAGGTATGGGAAATCGGCCACGGAGACACCTGGCAAGAGAGGGAGGGGGGAAAAACCTTGCCACTCTTGCCATGGGGCTCCCGGGTGACCGCCAGTGCCAACCACCCCAAAAGTGCCCAACCGGCACTTGGGGGCAGCTGGCACTGGCTTCCCCTCCTCCCCGCTGCAATCACAAACCATTTTGGGCTCACTGCAGCTTTTTTTCTCTTTAACTTTTTTTTTCCAGATCGCGAAAGCCAGCTGTCAAGCCGGCTTTTGAGATCCCCGTTTTGACAGCTATGGGCAGTCCCTTCAAAGTGACCCAGCGGTACCTTGGAGGAGTTTCCCATGGTTGCCAAACACTTTTTGGAGGAGCTGCCCATGGTTGCCAAACCCATGGTTGCCAAACACTTTTTTTAATAAGGAAAACACACAGGTCAATCCTTTCATTGCTAAACCCTAGCATCAGTTAAATCAGTTAACACTAAAACAGTCTAACTGTCAGAGGAGTGTTAGAATGGAATTCAAACCTGTTGCTAGGCAACGTCCAGCATTCCCTCCCCTGATTCAATCAAGTGATTCAGTTCACTGAACCCTGCCCCCTGCCAATCAACCAGACTAAACAAGACTGCCTTTAACCCTTTAATGGGCGGTCATCTTTAAACCCTCCCTTCAAAGTTGGCATCTTCTCGTCGTATATTCCAACACATCTTTTCAACAAAAGATGGTGTGCACTCTGAAGTTCATCTTTTCCAAAAGTTCACAATGACGATCTCTGGGTTATGTCTTGGTTGTCACTTTACAAGAGAGTCTCTGTGCAGGCATACCCCCTGTCACCTGGGCCAATCTCTGAAGCTGCTGTTCCTTGGCCCGCTCTCCTCTGTCATCTGGATCAGGGTTGTCTATTTCTGCCTTGTTCTCCTCACTAGGCCTCTCTGCATTCTCTGAATTAATTCAGGAGTCTCTTTCTTTTGTCGCACCTTGTCTGTGCCTTTTCTTTGATTTGTACTTGGCACCACCCCTTCTGAAGGTGAAGCTTTTGGCAATGCTGTATGTATTGCCTTGACACACTGCATCATTGTGCCACATGATGACACTGCTTTGTCAGGCTCTTATTCACACACTCTTTAATTGCATCTGGGTGTCTGTGACCTAGATGTTGGTGCCATAGATGCATACACTTGACATGTGCACCTTGTGCAGCTTGCCTCACCAGATTTGCTTTGTCATTAACAGCCCTGTGGCTCATGCTGGCTCAGCTTGTCTGAGTGTGGAAAGCTAAGCAGGTTCAGGCCTGGTTATTACTTGGATGGGAGACCCCTCCTCTAGTCTCCTGCATTGAGCAGGGGGTTGGACTCGATAGCCTTGTAGGCTCCTTCCAACTCTATGATCTATGAAATCTATGAAATCTTCACAGTTTAGTTGGTACAGGTCCTCACCTGCCATACCCATGGCTATGATCTGGATTTCTGGATTGTGCACTCTTGTCCACAGAAGTATACAGTCAGTCCTTAATTGGCTAAATGTTTTACTTATATTAACGAGGATTTTAGGTCTGGAACTGTGGAGAAACGAGCCTTTGGGGGTACACACACACACCTCATGTGTGAACCGGCTGGGGTGGGGTGTGCATAGTTAGCGTGTGGAGAAAGGGGCCTTTGGGGGTTCCTGCATGCATGCACATACACACACACACGCCTCCTCATGTGTAAACCAAGTGGGGCCAGTTGAGGGGGCTGGGAGGAAACTAGAGAAGTTGGCCTAGGGCTTTCATATGTAAATAGTTCAAGTCATGAGTTCCCTTCCCCCTGCCTGGCCAGGTGAAATGCATTTTGATTGGCTGAGAGGCAGCAGAGTTACAGGGAGGAGGGGAGGGGGGGAAAGGTATATTTCCCAAAGCGTGGTCTGTCTTTGTCTGTCTTTGGATCGCGTGGCTACCGGCTACCCTGGCTATTGGGTGATGGCGGCAAGCCAAAGAGAGGCCCCAAGCCTTTGGGGGGGGCATCAGGATCCGACCCCAGTTAGCTCCTGGTGAAATGAGCTGGATGAGGGCTCTAGTGAAGGCAAGCCTTGTAGGAGTTTACCCATCTCGGACCTTCGGGTAGGTGTGGTAATTCTCCATCGGGCGGCAAGGCTGTGCTGGATTTAACCCTTGAAGAGAATACCCTCAGGTAACATAGGTGTATGCCTGAGAGATATTAAGGAATCAGGTTTTATTGTTTTGCAGCTTTACTGTGTACTAAAGTGTCTCTCTCTTTATTTTGTGTGCTTCTCTCATTTCCCTAATCTTGTTGTAAAATGCTACCAGAATAAACCTTGTCTTAGTTTTACCCCACATGGGTTTTGTAGTACTCTGAGTTCAGTATCTAAATCCAGGTTACAGAATTGTGAGTAAAGGAACTAATTTTGTTGTTTTGTAGCTCTACTTGTATGTATCAAAGTGTTTCCCCACCTTTCTCCCTCTTCCCTCATTCCCCACCTTTTGTTGTAATCTGTTTACCTTAAATAAACTTTCCTGGTTTTACCCACACGGTGTGTGTGGTTCCTCTGTGGTTCAGTGCTAAATCCAGTGTATAGACAAGTGCAAGACCCTGAGAGAATCAGTGTCAAGACGGCAGAGCTAAGGCTGGCAGTTTTGCACCTTTGATCTCTGGTCTTGAGGAAAGGACCGGTTTGGCAGTCCTTCACAGGAATGCTCATGTATTCTTTTCAATGCTTCCCACATTCCCTTTGCAGTGGGAAAGAAAAAGGAGCAAGGGAGGAAGGAGCAGGCAAAGGGAACATCAGGGCCTGCTCCAGTTGGACTGTCATCATCCCCCACCACCCTGGGAGATGAGAGGAGAAGCAGCACTACTACAAGCCAATCATCAATATATGGGAATACCATAATCCCCTGCAGGCAAAGCAGCAATGACTACCAGGGATCAAAACAGTACGACCATTCTGTATAATGTCTCAGTGGAGACTCCCAGCTTCACCCAGAGCCTCTATCCCAGGACTAAGAAGGGGAACGAGAGTACTGACTAGCATGCGGTTCACGCCAAGGTGAATCCCAGCCTCTGCTGTCCAAGTTGAAATAACCAGAACATAGGGACTAATATGATTCAGGTGAGTCCCTCCTAGATCTGGAGAGCAGCGGCGATGAGGAGACAGGCCACAATGCAAAGTAATGTACGGTAATGAAGGATGCAGGTGTAGGAGAAGAATCTCTGATTTTCTCCTCCAACAATGATCCAATAATGCATACCTCATCCGAAAGTATGGGAGATTCAAAAGGTGGTCGCTGTACCATCGGAATGGGAGACAATAACAGCAATAAGGGCAATTTCGTTATCTCCACAGATAATGTAGTATCAGTCTGGTCATTATGCTTAGGCCCTGGTATAGTAGTGATGATTCCCTGTCTCTAGTCTTAGACTTCTTTTTCTTTCTGGGCTTATCAGCTGAATCAGCTGAAGATCGCTTCACCTTGGATCTCTATGAGGCCTGAGTAAACTGACAAGGCACTGGAGAGCGTGCATGGCTGGTACTGGCAAGTGCCAAACCCAATAAGTCCAACTGAACAGACGGAGCCATTGACTGAACCTGGGTCTCTTGGTGCCAGGAGGTATTAATTTGTTGTCAGGGGAGGCACATTGCCTCACCTTGAAAAATCTGGGCCAGGTCTCTTTTGTCCTCAGGGAGATATTCAAATAGGTGTCCAACCTTTTCCCAAACAAATAACTGATAGCAGGACATAGCCGCCTAGTAGTTGGACAACTTGAAACCCAAAGTCACGGACGAACAAATTCTCCTGCCCGTTAAGTCCAGTCACCACCCCTCCTCATCTACAGGTGATGAATGGAGTTGTTGAGCGTTACTCTGATATCGGCACTGGCGTAGACATCTCAGTATGCACCACATCAAACATTGGGTCCTTGCGTCTGGTTATAGGTTGTTCTGTTTCCAACCCCAAAGAATCTGATCTGAAAATTGACTCAAGTCCTCTGACAGAGAAGCAGGGTCTTGAATGTCCACAACTGCATCCAGGGATGAAATAGATGGTGTCACCGAAGAGGAAGATGTCGAATCAGACTGGCAGTTATCCATACCAGACAGCAGAGAGGCAGCAGCAAGGTTCGATTGCTGGTGACCGGCATCCTTAGATGGTTGTAGTGGGAGAGCTGTTAGTGAGTCAGATAGTTCTCTGGAGTGCCTTACTGGAGGCAGCTGGGACAAGCAAGTCAGCGGCAGTAGCATGGCCGAAGCCAGAAGAGTCAATATGTTTGGCTGAATTGCTGCAGACAAGAACCGTGGTAGGGGCACAGGTGGTGGTGCTAGAAACAAATCGTCGTTGGGAGGTCTTGAGACGGTAGCCAAAGAAGCGGGACAGTACCAACAAGCCTACTGCTCATAATATGTTTGGCGAAGGTATTAACAGTTTCTCAGTTCTGATGTCTCTTACAGAGCACATTCCAGTCGGTCTGCCTGTCCAAATTAGACAGCGGCGATCTAGACCAGTACCAAGGTCGCTCTTATAGTCTAGACTCTAGAGCCATGGTCCCTCCACATCAACTATCTGGAGAACATAGAGTCTAGAGATCCAGCACGACGAGGTGAGCACTGTCTGTACCAAAGGGATCGGTCCCAACCATTGTCAACTGGTTGAGTCACTGTCTGTGCTGGAGAAGTGTCTCTGATTTCACCCTCCAACGTAGAGGCTATCAGGACTGAGCAGTAGCCAAAATCCTTGGTAGTGATGAATTTAACATTGGAGGTGGAGTGGGGATGTGTATCAAAGCAGTGGATAGCAAGTGTTCCAGTACGAAGTCAGCTGCTTTTTTAGAGCTTTTCTTTGTCTTCTTCTTAGGCTCAGAATAAGGTTTTGAAGCTCTGGCCATTTTTTACATTGCCAAAGGAAGCGTCAATGACTGCCCAGGTGTGGGTGGGTCATGTCAGCTCAGAGAACGCCCAGGTATGGGTAGTCAACTTTGCTCGAAGTGAGAGCTCAACTAGGGGGTGAGACAGACCCTGACACTAGTATAGGCCACAGCAAAGTAGACAGATCCTCGGAATGATTAGTTGAAGCCTGATCCATAGACTTTTTCAGTACGTCCACCGCCTCAAGTGCCTTTTTAATTTTTTTATTATATTTATACCCCACCTTTTTTCCTGCAAGGAACCCAAGGCGGCTTACATAATCTTCCTCCTCCTCCTCCTCCTCCTCCTCCTCTATTTTATCTTCACAACAACCCTGTGAGGTAGGTTAGGCTGAGAGTCAATGACTGGCCCAAAGTCACCCAGTGAGTTTCATGGCTGAGTGGGGACTAGAACCCGGATCTCCCGAGTCCCAGTCCAACACTCTCACCACTATGCCACACTGGCTCTCTTTTTCCACCGGCTCAAAGCCGGTCAGATCAATTACGCCAGGCTTGCTTCATGCAGACCTGGCAGTGTGCACAGGTGTCCACCTTATGTCCTTCTCCAAGACAGAAAAGACAGAGGGCATGGCCATCTGTGGTGGTAGTTTATTGCCACAGTGGACACACTTTCAAAACAGCGCCTGGAAGGCTAGACACCCAAGAGCAAGAAGGCAATAGCCAAGATCACCAAAGATCAAAGTAAACAGAACAATAATAAAAAGGTAACACAGAGAAGAAATGACAGAAGAGAGAAAAGAACGAATAAAACCTCAGCAGTTCTAGCACAGTGAAAGGAGAGAAGCTCCCAGAGGCGGCTACCAAAATGGTGGTTGAAAGAAAACTGAGGGAATGGGTAGGAATAGGCATGTCCACTAGGGACATGCACACCAGGAAAGTAATTCCTCAGCTATACAAGTTTGGGCTCCACGAAGACACAGAGCCCATGTCTGTGATGCAGAGACCACAAAGAAGAACTCTTTCTTACACTTCCTGTCCACAGAACAGCTGATCAGTGATAGATTCAGGAACAAGAAATAGAGCCTGGTACCCGGTCACCTTTTGCAAAGTTGTTGGATTTTTAGTCTATTTCTGAAGGGAGCTGGAAGTGTAGAGCTTCATGAGTGCAGTTGGAGGTCCCCAAGTGTGTCTTTGTGCCCACAGGCACTGCATTGGAGAACCCAGGCATAATGTTTGTTTGGTTTTGCTCACATTCTATTCCCTGTTACACCCCGTAGTCATAGGGATAACCCTTCTGCAGCATATGCACAGATTAATAGCCCCTGATCGGACCAGTGAAGGCAGGGTCCACAGAACAAAGTAGCCAGCACAATTCAGTTTTGTTCTAAACAAGGGGACAAGAAGATTGATGTGAATGGGAAGAAGCTACGGCAAATGTCTTTATTGAACCATTTAAGGGCCTAAGACAAAAGACCCTAGGGATACAGCATCCCTCTACAGAAACAAAACAAAGAAATAAACATGAGGGTAGTTCTTGCCCGTTTCTGGATTTCCAGTCACAATACATATCAAATCTGAATTTGGAGGATCATACAAGAGTTCATGACTCCCTTAGCAACTGTTCATACCTCCCTTAAGGAGACCCATCTGCAGTTGAAGAGCTAATCTACATGTTCAGAAAACGCATGAGGAGAGGTACAGCCCTAATGGGATTGAACCATTTCAGAATGCAGGTGCAGAATTTTAGAATCGCATACTCTTCACCAAAGACTCCCTGTAGAATATCAGCATGTTTAGGGGTAGAAGTATGTCTAGCCTTCTCCTTGATGTGATAGGTTTCTATGTCTATGTGAGGTTCCGTGTTCATTCTGAAGTGATAGTTCAGGAGAGCTGTATCCAGTCCCATGAATATATGTTTATCACCTCAAAACAAAAAGCCCAGAAGAGATAACCCTCCAAAGACATATTCCAAAATAACATCACTACACCACAGAATATACTAGATGTCTCTGATATCTGAAACTCCAGAAGTCTACATTCTTCCTTATTTTTCCTTAATTATTTTAACCTACCTATCTTATTTAATTCCTATACCACCTACTCTCGTAAGACTCAGAGTAGATTCATTTCCCCCCATCTGTTTTATGTTCAAATCAAGCATGTTGCTATTATACCCATTTTAAATACTGTAGGTGAAGCAAAACAAAGGCTTGGAGAAAACTACTTGATTAGTGAGCTGAGATATGAACTGTTCTCCCAGGTCCAGAGACAGCCAATATCAATAATGGTTTCTGCTAGGACTGGCCAGAAACTCCTATCATTGTAAGAGCCCCAGACCCATTCCTGTTCCTATATTGGCCATTCCTGATCACTGAGCAACTTACTCTTTTGCTACAGGTGTTCAGGGGCCCTGAGAGAATTAATAGTATTCGCTTCCTCTACACCGCTACCACGGACAACGAATGTGGATATGAATACAAGGGTATTTTCAAAGGAAAGGAAATCTATATCATTACAGGTATGGAGTGCCACATACAGGCAGGGAAGATTTGGGGCAATTAAAACTCACATATACTGAGCAAAAGAAGACCACTGAGCCCAGAATGTGTTTGCCACAGAGGTGAGACATGTCATTAAGACTTAGATTTTTGAGGACTGGGCAATGGTACGCAATGGTGAAAGTAAAGGCACTTTGTACATGTTCAGAGGCACCCTTCTACCAAATTGTACAGGCAAGGCAAAACATTCCCAGGGCGCATTCAGATTGGCTGTTTCATCCAGTGCCATGGCTGGCCCAATCAAGCTGGAGTAAAAAGGATGCTTTTGGAAGCAGGTTTGGGGTTCCATTAAGAGGCAGCAAATTGTTAGTTATGAAATGTGTTATCTTTTTACAGTGGGGCAGAAGAAGGCACATTGGAAGTTTTTCCAAAAGAAAACTCTGAAGATGGTTAGGCCTAAAAGATCAATCTAACTGGAAAGGCTGAAGGAACTGGACATATTTAGCATAAAGAAAATATGGTGATGGAGGAGATAGTTGAATTGGGTTTGGGGTTTTTTTTCAAATTTTGTAAAAAGTATCAATAAGAAGATGAGTTCTGTGGCTTACCTCATGGTACATACAACTGTACACTGAACTGACTGTTCCAAGTTCTAGCTCTGGCAGCTCCTGATACTTGCCAATCTTTTCGGAAGGGCTGGAGGTCAGTGGCAGAACACACACTTTGCATGTGTTTCTAGGTTCAGTCCCCAGCATCTCCAAGTACAGCTTATGGTACAGTTTATTGACAAACTGAAAGTCAGTAAATCACTGGGCCCAGATGGTATCTATCCTAGAGTTCTTAAAGAACTCAAATGTGAAATTGCAGATCTTCTAACAAAAATACGTAACATGTCCCTAAGATCAGCCTCTGTACCAGACGACTGGAGAATGGCCAATGTAACACCAATTTTTAAAAAAGGATACAGGGGGGATCCGGGAAATTACAGGCCAGTTAGCTTAACGTCTGTTCTGGGTAAATTGGTTGAAAGCGTTATTAAAGATAAAATCAGTCAGCATATAGAAGGACAAGCCCTGCTGAGAAAGAATCAACATGGCTTCTCTGCAAAGGTAAGTCCTGTCTCACTAACCTTTAAGAGTTGTTTGAGAGTGTCAATAAACATGCTTTTTTGTACCCCGCCCTGCTTATGGTTGTGAAGATGTGCACTATTACAGATACATTTTCAAGCTTCTCACCAGGCTGGGCCCTGGGACTGACACACAACACTCAGCTTTGAGTTTAATTGGTCAAAACAAACCAGTGTGAAAAGGCTTTTAAATTTGTATCCATGTTCATGCTTGCTTCTTTTGCTCTCTTTTTCACCTCCAACAGGGCAGTTGCATGGTGATCGTGTCATTATCTCACTATGCAACTTCATCCAGCCACTATCTGAGCTAACTCCTGCACAGAAAAAGGGCATCCGTTCAGTCTACAGTGAGGGCTGCACCTGCAACGTGAGTGTGTGGTTGATAAGTGATGCTGTGTCACAGGGATCTGGCAGCAACAATAATTAAGAGATCATATGCTTGCCGGGGGATTGGCAAGTAGGCAGTGCTCACATCAAGCAATATCATCTGTCCACTGAAGAGTTCTGTGTAACTTGAAAGCTGGTATTATGCTATATTGGCTGAAAATGTTACAAGAGATGTAGCTCCTTATCTATGACTTTATCCTGGGACTGACACAGTAATTCAGACTTGTATTTGACAACTCACTTGGTAGCCAAGGGCAACCAGGAATCCCATGCAGGCAAGCAAGTGGGCTAGTGGACAAAGGAAAGATCTCTCCATCCCTTTGCTGCCATTTTGCTCGACTTAAGTGCTGGCTGCAGAGGAAGCAAAGCACATCCCTCAGTTCCATTCCTTCTCTAGGACCCTGCTTGGTAGAATCTGCAAGGGAGGGGACTTCTCTCCCCTGTGGCCAGCATGGGAACATAAGCTATTAGCCTCTTAGCAACCTAGTAAAGAACAACTGCAGTAGCTTTTCTGGGCTTATTTAAAACACTGCAGTAATTACAGTCTACACCAAACAGAATGAGAGGGAAAAGGAGTCCAGGGTAAAGGGTGTAACCAGCTATATGTAGACTTGATGGTTATGTATTCTGTGCCAATGTGTTGGTGGTGCAGGTGGGATGGAGGCAGGGGAACTAAAGCATTGTTGCAAGATAAGAGATTCAAGTCATGTAGGTAGGAGGTCCCAGTAAAAGGTCATAGTAACACAGATTTGGGACATATTTTAAATTGAGCGCCACCCCTTCGCTCACTCCTTCATGACGCAAGGCAAAGGGCTCTTTAACCCTCCTCTCCAGTCTGAATTTTAAACTTTGGCCCTGGCAATGCACCTCCCATTATTATCTACCTCAGCTCCTCACTCGATCTCTTGCCCTATGCAAGGGTCTGAGCAGCTGAAATGCAACTCTGACAACACCTCTGTTGCTGATCATGCTGCAGAGGGAGGAGCATAATCGAGAGCCCTTTGCCTTTGTCATGGCGTGAGAGTCATCGAGATTGGGGATTAGGGCAGCCATTTTGGGAGATTACTGTGGGGCACCTTGAGCACTGCTTGCTTCTCCCCAGATGAGGGCAAGGCAGAGCTGATACATCAAGAAATGTGGGAAGGGAATGCTGTATGATGCACAAGCAGGACATCACTCTTCTCTTGCTCTCTTCTTTTTTCAACAGGTCAAAAACTGCTTTTCAAACCGCTGTTCTGCCCCCTCTGACAGTGAGTGCCCATGGACGGAATTCTGGGACTCTCAGGTCCAAGACATGGTTTGCCTGCCCAAGAAGGGAAGGTCCAATGTCTGCTCCTGGAAAAAGCTGTAGTAAGGGTCTGTGTTCCTTCAGAAGGTTCACCTGAGTCAGTGACAGCCTTCATGGGCTCTGACAGGATTGGTGCTCCTTCCCATGAATAACCCCCCAACCACTCTTCTATCTGGGTTGACTGTCTGCTAATAAACACCAATTCTGAACTACTCCTTCACTCTGTAGTTTCTGAGGGTTGAGCAACAATGGCCTGTAAAACAGAATGCAGTCATTCCTCTGCAGAATCTGAAAAACCTGAGCTTCTGTTAACATCAAGTTTCTAGATCTTTTACTGGAGAAAAAAATGCAGAATATTAGTGGAGAATTTTCAGCAAAAGGCTTAGGGCAGGACAGGCTTCCAGTAGGTAGGAGAGCCTTCTTCATTCAGAATAGGCCTCTAAGTTCTTCTAACCATGACCCCAATCCTAGTCCTTCTCCCTGGGTGTTGACTGTCTCATCACCTACATTCTGTGTTAGGAGTGATCAAACCACGGCTCAGAAACTTCCTGCATGGCCTAATCTGAACCAGCCCCAGAAATGGGGCCTGTGTTCGATGACAGCATTCAGCCACGGAACATGTGAAGCAATAATTAACAGCAGCATGTCTCTTAAGTACATACAAAGAAACTTTCTGCTCACTGCTGAGTAACTATGGATGTCAAAACACCACCCTCTTACAGATTGTAATTTAGAACTATCCATGGTTAGAAACCACCGAAGCAGGCATAACCATGGTTACCTCAAGGGAGTAGTGCCTGAGCCCTCAGGGTGATCCCACACTCCTAACCATGGTTAGCAGACAGGACAGTCTTACAACTGCATTGTGCCTCAATGTTTGCAATAGAAACACCTACACGTTCAAAGGAAACATTTGTGAGGCTAATTTGCCCAGGCCTATCAGTTCATGTGGAGCTTTTGGGGGTTCCTGCATGCATGCAGGAACACACGAACACACACACACACACACACGCCTCTTTATGTGTAAACCAAGTGGGGGCGGGGAAGAAGCGAAAGGTGCCTAGAACATGGGATGGGGCCTGGCGCCTAGAGGTCTGGAGGTGCCAGGCTGAAAGCGTTCATATGTAAATATAGTTCAAGCCATGACTCAAGAGTTCCCTTCCCCCTGCCTGGCCAGGTGAAGTTCAAATTGATTGGCTGAAGCAAGAAGGTTACAGAAAAGGGGAGGGGGAAGAGCTATTTCCCTACGTGTAGCCTTTGTTCTTAGTCTTAGTCCTTTTTAGTAGCATGCCTGGTTAGAGCCATGGCAGCGTGCCAGCGAGGGGCCCAAGCCTTTGTGGGGGCCCTCAAGAATCGACCCCAGGCAGCCCTGGTAAAAATTGGCTGGTTTGAGGGCTCTAGAAAGGCAGGTCTTGTAGAGGGCTATTTATCTCGGACCTGCGAGTAGATAAAATAGTTCCCCCCAGGCGGCAAGGCTGTGCTAGATCTAACCCTTGAAGAGAACACCCTCAGGTAACAGGTGTGTGTCTGAGAAATATTAAGAAATCGGGTTTTATTGTTTTGCAACTTTACTGTGTACTAAAGTGTCTCTCTGTCTCTCTCTTTATTTTGGGTGCTTCTCTCATTTTCCCTAATCTTGTTGTAAGATGATACCAGAATAAACCTGTTTGGTTTTACCCCACATAGGTTTTGTAGTGCTATGTGAGTTCAGTATCTAAATCCAGGTTACAGAAATAGAAGGCAAGTCCCTAAACAGAGATCCAAGTAAGATTGCAGACAGCTGAGGCTGGCAGTCTGGTATCTTGAAATCTCAGAAGGTCTTGGTTCCTTTGAAGTAAGTAAGGGTGGGGTGGAGGCGGGCCAGCCAGCCCCCCCTTCCTCCACAGTTCAGTTTTCCTAGAACTGGATGTTCTGGTCCAACCTTAGAAAGCAGGAAAGAGCAGAAGGTTTGCACACACAAGCTTTAGATCCAGAGCAAAAACGTGAACAGAAACCACACTCTGATGGAGTGACATTTAGGCATTTTGCCTCTGTGCATCTTCCCTGTGACGCAGTCCATCCATTGACTTTGCTGAGTTGTATTTTCTGACTAGTTGTGAAGACCCCGAATCCCATTTTCTGAGTCACAGACTATTGCGCAATTACAAGAGCCACTCTGTAATATTTTGCTGGGCTCAGCATAAACCCAGGGCTGGCAGGGGGAAATGAGAAAAGCAGTTGCAGCAACATGCCTTGGAGGAACGCATGGCCTTGCACCATTACTTGGGGTCAGACAAAGGCTGGGAATAACTGCATAAGCACCATTTTATTTTTATTTATTACGACACTTAATGCCCCACACTTTCAATCCCAACAGGACTCCAAAGGCTTCTTACAAAAAAAATCTAAAACTGTATAAAACTTTCTTATTTTAGTACAACAATAACATAATGTACACCATGGCAGAACATGCTCCAGGAAGCCTGCAAAACTTTGTGACCCACTGAACCAAACGCAGAGCCCACCTGACAAGCGACAAAAACAGGTTTATCAAGCTCCTGACAGGTCCCAAAACCTGGCTGTTTGCCTTTGTGGGTCACAAATCAGAAGGGCTGTGCTGCAGTTAAGCCCTTCAGGGTGGACTGGAGTTCCCCTAGAACAGTGCTTCTCAAATAGTGGGGCGGGCCCCCCAGGGGGGGTGCGAGGCTCCGTAAAGGGGGGCTCGTTTGACCTCAGTTAAAAGTTTTTTTTAATATTGTGTTCCTTTAAATCCTGTGCTCCTTTAAATCTTTTCTGCTACAGTTAATAAAGCTATTCTTTGTTGTAAATTGATCCACATTTCTTTCTTTTTTTATTCTCTTATACGTTAATAAGGATACAGTGTTATGCAGAGGTGTACTTATAACAATTTTATAGACAAATGATACTATTTACAGTCGCGCGGGGGGCGCGAAATGTTTTCTTCTTCCTAGGTGGGGCATGACAGAAAATAATTGAGAAGCACTGCCCTAGAATCACTCTGCAGCCCTCCTGGGTATTCTGCTAAGTCAGGGGTTCTCAACCAGGGAAGAATTCCCCCCCGGGGAGGGGGGATTTTAGGGTTTCGGGGGGGGATTGGGACCACAGACTCAAACTGTTAGAATACTAATCTTTCTACAAATTACAGTTCTACAGATTGTACATAATCTACAGGACATCACACCTTATTGTATGGCACAGACTAAGTCATTCTGACCTATAGGTGAAAAGGGTGCATGGGGCAAAAGAGGTTGAGAACCACTGTGCTAAGTGATAGCAAGAGTACTCAAACCCTGAAGAGAGGAACATTTGTTACTTAGTAACCTGAAAGGCATGTTGTGAGGCTCTATGTGGAATACAGGAGTTAAACGTACATGCCAGTTTAGCAGCAGGGAGACTTGGGCCCACAATGAGAAACAGCAGAAGAGGGTACGATAGAGGTGGAGAGATGGCATGGTGGATTGTAGTCTGGGAATGGATTTAGCTGCCAGATATATCACTGTTGAGATAAATGTCTTGCACTGAAGCAACCTAGCAGTTTCAAGAAGTTGCAGGCTTTTGCATTTCAAAGAACTGTTCCTCAAGCTTAACAAATGAAATATTCAGAGTCCCCCATAGGTGGAATAATCTGTCTCACTCCCTTATTGATGCTTATGACCTTCTGTCTTCTGAATACTCATTTTACCTGAGGAGAAGTAGTTCTGTGAAACTGGATAGCTTGTACTGCCTTAAAATCACAGGCTGGTTCAATAAGGTGAGCACCATCTCATTGATTCAATGTCAGTTTTCCTGGCATGAACACAGTTATGAACATGCTGATAGCTGGCAGATTAGAGGAGGGGGCTAAAATTAGTGGTGGAATTGAGCAGGAACCTGGCTCTCTGCTTCAGGCCCCCACAGACAGAAGTAGATTTTTAAAAAATTCTGGAACTCCGTACTACTAAAATAACAAGATGGAGTTCCAGAAAAATTCAATCTACTGTACTTCTGTCTGTGGGGGCCTGAAGCAGAGAGCCAGGTCCTTCTCCAGGAACAGCCACCTCTATGGTGCCACCCTGTGGGCACCCTCTCAACTTCAACCTGACCCCTCCTAAAAGACAGCCCTCGAAACAACAACAACCGGCACTTTTCTTGAGTAATACAAAACTTGTCACTAACTACTCCTTCCTCTGAACTGGAGGCGGCGGAGGCTCCTTCCTCCTACCCCCACCTTCCCTTCTCCGAAACTGGAATCATCAGGCAATGAACACCAGACCCTGGCATGGCTGGCTCTAGACTTGAAACCACAGGCTGTCTTTGTCACGCCCCTTTGGCAGTCAGGACAGGAAAAGCAGGGGGAGCTGAGGGGGAAGCGGGGTGAGCTTTAAATACCAGCCACTTGGGCTGGGAGCCTCAGCCTGATCTGGCAGGAGACGCCTAGAGAACTACCGAGAGCAAGGTAAGGAAGAAACAAAGCCTAGCTCTTCTTTTGCAGCAAACCAAGCCCTACCCAGACCCTGCTTCCTGCCCTGGGGGGACCCCTCCCCAGTCCAAGCCCCCTCTGAGGTTTCAACTCTGCTTATCCAGGGAAATTCTGAGGAATTCCAATAAGGCCCTGGACACATGCCTCTTCTGGCATTTGAAATTCTCACTAGGCCAGGTATCACCCTTTGCCTCCAGTCCTCTTTGCCTCCGGCTCCCCCTAGCCCTGATAAAGCTCCCCCCTTTCAAACCAGTGGCGGCGGCGGGGTGGGGGGTGGGGGTGGATTAACGAGAAGCCACTGCAAAGCCCTAATTACACTCAGGCTGGGAACCATATTGTCCTACCCTACATTCCAATTAATTCTTCTTGTCATTCAGCCCTCATTTTTTATCCTGCCCTGTCTTCCCAACCCACAGAACCAGGACACAAAGGCCTTTGTTCAGCTGGGAATGGAGAACTCCTTTCACCTCTTGCTCCCTGCTGGAAATAATCCCCAGTTGCTCCCCAAACCCAGCACATTTATGGCTGATGCTCAGATGCCTTTTGCTGCAATTCCCTCTCCTGATATAAAATTCTTGTCTCTCCCATCCAGGTCACATCTGAGTCACTTTTCTGCTCAACCTCTCTGCAAAAAAATAAAATAAAAATGGACTCGGCTAAAGCGTGTGCATTCTTGGCAGCCAGCTTCCTCCTCCTCACTTTGCTGGGGGATCCCACAGCTGCCTGCTCCTGTGCTCCTCGACACCCCCAGTCTGCATACTGCAATGCTGATGTCGGTGAGTCTCTGTACCTTGCTACAGTCAATGAACTGTCTCCCTCCCTACAGTCTCTTACCTCACCCCTTGTAGGCACCACTTCCACTATGAATCTAGATGCTTTCCTGAGCCCCATATTCCCTTCCCATAACTTGCATTAACTATGACACCCCCACGCTTGCTGCAGCAGCAGGTTTCCTGCACTGGCAGGGGTGGGTTGATAAGATAACCTTTGAAGTCCCTTCCAACTCTATGTCTCTGACCTGGTTCACAAGACACAATGGCCCAGCTTGGCTTAATTTAGAGGCGGGAGCTGTCAGGTCATGCCAGGCGCCCGTGGCGCCCCTGCTTGCCGTATCATGGAAATCCTGTGTCATGAGTTGCTGGAGGGGGTGGACAGCCCCCAAATAACCCTAAAACAGTGTTCTCCAACCTTGGGTCCCCAGATGTTTTTGGCCTATAGCTGTTTTTATAACTGTAGCTGGCTGGGGCATCCTGGGAGTTGTAGGCCAAAAACATCTGGGGATCCAAGGTTGGAGAACACTGCCCTAAAACAAGCTATGGGGTTTTGGGGGTTGTCTACCGCCTCACACAATCCATGATGCTGGGTTCGCATGACATGGTAAGCTACGAGCATGCCACTGCCTGTTTATTCAAAATGTGTTATGTGCAGAACAGCCCCAAGGAGTCTAGGCTATAGTAAAGAAACAGAAACTTTCATAGGCCAGTATAGTGGCAAGCCTATGTGTCCCGCCTCCTTCCTACATCAACAAAACCTGTGCATTTATACTCAGCCATTTAAGGGGCTTTATAACAATTTATTGCCAATTACGGTAAATACCCAGACTTACAAGAGTGGATTTTGAAGGGTTTGCTGAAGTCCCTATAAATGCTTTAGTCTGGATCTCTTGCCAAGCATGAATGCTTAGAACCAGAGAAATACCCATGGTCTCAGCCTGCCTATGGCAATTTAAATTAAGGTTGCCAACTTTTTTTTCTGGCAGGGTCCCTGCATCTTTAATTGCCTCACCCAGAGAAATTTAGTTAGTAAATATTTTCCCACAACTTACAGTGCAATCCTATGCATGTCTACTCAGAAGTAAACTCCACTGAATTCAACAGAACTTACTCCAAGGTAAATGGGTATAGGATTGCAGCCTTAATCTCCATGCTAGGAAAAGCTTTCCTTGCTAGATTTCTGTAGGTCAGGTTGCTGTTAATGGCATAGGAGCCTAGTCTCCCCAAACCAAAAAAAATTGGCAATGCAAATGGAAACTTGCTCATGTATCAAGGTATGGTATGCTGAGGTTTTATCCTTTATGGCCATTTGTGGCTGTATTTCAATCCTAAGGCTTAATAACACTCCCTTAAAGTGCTTTAAAATTATTTTTAAGCCCTGAAATGGCATGCATTTAATAATAAGTGAATATACCCAGCACTGCCCTCTGATGGTGTTATATGGTACAATCTATATTCCCTTATTCATAGGATTTGACCTAGATATATCTAGAACTTTGCTATTTTAAAAAATTTCTAAAATCTACTAAACTTCCAAAATTTACTAGAAAATTCAGATCCTGCCGCTAGGCAAATAGGCACTTAATCTACATGTTTGATTTTGATTTGCAAAATTTCCCTGCATTTTCTTTTCTTTCTTTTTTCAGATTTATATTAAACCATTCAGGCCAGAACTTTATTTTATTATTTGTTCAACATTTTGACTTTTAACATTTTCAGTTCTTCTTTCACTGGCTGAAGAAGGGAGGAGACCGTTCATATAATATTGAGGGAGGAATGGATGGGAAAGGGATAGGTTGGCAGGGTTGGAGGGATATGGGATGTACTGCAGCTTCAATCCCTTAGAAGGGATTCCTTCTAAGACTTAGCAGAACGCCCACATAGCTTTAGGGCTTTCTTTGCAATGATGAGGACTGAAAACATATCTTTCTCTTTTAAGTCAGGTTTTAGCCATCAGGCCTCTAAGGTTCCATGCAGGCAAACACTACTGTGGGCAGGTTCCCACGATCATTTTCAGCCATGGAGGCTTAAACAAGCCACCATGGTTTGCAGCATGGACTGGCCACCCATTCCGTAACCCAACACCCACTTGTAGGTTGTCATGTCATCCGAACCCAGCAAGGGAGGGTTGTTGTTGTTAACAAACCACCCAGAAACCATGGGCTGTTTTAGGGTGGCGGGTGGTTTGTTAACCATGCCAACAATCCTCCCTCACTGGGTTCAGACAGCACAACAACCTACGAGCAGGGGGTGGGGTTATGGAACAGGCACCCAATACCGGCTGCAAATGATGGTGGCTTAAATAATAAACCATGGCTGAAAATGATCGTGCAAACCAGGTCCACCAGTGTAATTGAACTGAAGTTATTTGGTTAAATGTCTGTTATTAGTATGAATATGCTAATAGTGATAGTAACCATAATCATGAGACAAAGCAAGCTACCTCATATCATATCAGACTAATTGTCCATCTAACCCAGTGTTGTCTCCTCTGGCTGGCAGCAGTTCCCCAGGGTCTCAGGCAGTGAGAGGTTTTTTGCACCACCTAATCCTTTTCCCTGAAGATGCCAAGAACTGAATCTGGGACTGTCAGTGTGCAAACCTGGTGTTCTACCATTGAGTTTGAGTTCCTCCATAGTTCCTCTATGACAGTGCTTCTCAAATAGTGGGGCGGGCCCCCCAGGGGGGGCGCGAGGCTCCGTAAAGGGGGGCTCGTTTGACCTCAGTTAAAAGTTTTTTTTAATATTGTGTTCCTTTAAATCCTGTGCTCCTTTAAATCTTTTCTGTTACAGTTGATAAAGCTATTCTTTGTTGTAAATTGATCCACATTTCTTTCTTTTTTTATTCTCTTATACGTTAATAAGGATACAGTGTTATGCAGAGGTGTACTTATAACAATTTTATAGACAAATGATACTATTTACAGTCGCGCGGGGGGCGCGAAATGTTTTCTTCTTCCTAGGGGGGGCATGACAGAAAATAATTGAGAAGCACTGCTCTATGAGTTGAACTCATAGTCAAGTAACTATGCCAAAGGGCAGGAATTGTACCTGAAGTCAGAAGAATTCCAAGGATCATTAGCCATCTTTCTTTAGTGTAACATAACAGGGGAGATGCATAGTGAATTCAGGAGAGCTGGAAAAATACCAGAAGTGACCCGCAATCTCTTTTTTTGCAGTGATCAGGGGCAAATTTGTGGGCGTCAGCAAGGAGCTTGTAAACATCTCCATAGGAGAACCTGTGTGGTGGATGCGCCATGAGATCAAAACCACCAAGGTAAGCACTTCCCCCTTACTCGAACATGCCAGGAGACCCACCAATGGCATTCTCTGAAGATACCATTGATGGGAGTGTTGGAAGCCAGGGAAGAACTGGCAGAAGTTCCATCTTTCTGTCTGATTCTTTTTTATACATCTATGCCTATCACAATAAGGAAACAATTCTGCAAGAGGTATCCCTCCCAAAACGTATTTCAAAAGAACATCATTACACCACAGAATATAGTGGATGTCCCTCATATCCAAAACTCAAGAACTCTGCATTCGTCATTATTTTAATCTACATTTGTAATTAATTCCTATTCATTTCCCATCTTATACCCTAAAACTCAAGAGTAGTTTTCTTTTCCTATCCAATTTATGTTAAAATCAAGCATGCCGCTATTATTTCCATTTTAAATAGATGAGAGAAAAACTGGGGCTGAGAGATAACCACTTGTTTAGTGAATTTATGTGATAACTGAAATTTGAACTTGGCCCTCCCAGGTCCAGAGACAGCTGAAACCAATAATGGTTTCTGCTAGGACTGGCCAGAAATTCCAATCATAATAAGAGTCCTTGACCCACTCCTGTCCCTATACTAGCCCTTCCTGGTCACTAACAACATCCCCCACCCAACCTCTTCTCTCTGCAGGTGTACAAGGGCCCTGAGGAGATGCAAGATGTTCAATTCCTCAACACCCCTGCCATGGAAAGCCTCTGTGGATATGAACACAAAGGCAATCTCAAAGGAGAAGAGTATATCATTACAGGTATGGAGCACCGCCTATTGCCGGGGAAGGTTTGGGGCAATTGAAATCCATACAGTTTTGTGCCTCACTGCTGACTGAAAGAAGAGTGTTTAATGCTCCACTCATAGACAATCAAGTGCAGAACCCATTTGCCACAAAGGTGAGGCATATAATTGAGGCTTAGATTTTTGCAGACTGGCAGTGGTAGTCAATGGTGAGAGAAAGGCACTTTGCACCTGCTTAGAGACACTCTCCTGCCAAATTGTAAGGCCAAGGAAACACATTCCCAGGGCGCATGCAGAATGGCTGTTTCCTCCAGTGGCAGGGCTGGCCCAACAAAGCTGGAGTAAAGAGGAAGTAGGTTTGGGGTTCCATTAAGAGGCAGCAATTATTAGTTATGTAAATGTTTTCTCTTTTTACGGTGGGGCAGGAGAAGGCACCTCTTGGCTTTTCTGCCTCAGATGCCAAAATGTCTAAATCAGGCCTGCCCAGGACTGGTGAGTGAGAGAACAAAAAGTGAGAGGAAAAAGCACCTCATGAAAGAAGTACCAGCCAGCCTAAGAGTTCAGTGCTGATGCTACTGGTCTTTCTCTCACCAGGCTGAATCCTAATAATGGAACATTAGATGCATCAGATAGCCCCAGACCTTGTTTTACTAGGAACATAAGAAGCTGCCTTACACGGAGTCAGACTATTGGTCCATGTAAGCCAGTATTATCAACACAGTCTGGCAGTGGCTCTTTCCTAGCCTTACCTGGAGATGCCAAGGATTGAACCTGGGACCTTCTGTACACAAAGCATGTGCTCTACCACTGAGCCATGGCCTCTCCTACTAGTCAAGGACAAGCCATTCCTCTCCATATTCACTCTTGCCTTCTCTCTCGCCCTTTTTTCACCTGCAACAGGGATGTTAGAAGGTGACCGTGTCATGATCACAGCCTGCTCCTTCATCCAGCCATGGGATCAGCTATCTGTCGCACAGAAACGAGGCCTGAGTTCAGACTACAGCAAGGGCTGCAACTGCACAGTGAGTATTGGGCCACTAGGAGACGCTGTGTTACAGGGACCTAGCAGCAGTAGCAGTTGAAAGACCTTCTGTTTGCAGGAAGATCGGCAAGAGGGCGCAGGGCCCACATCAAGAAGCACTATCTGCCCACTGAAGAGTGCTGAGTAGCTAGAAAGCCAAGCTGCTATCATACTACATTGGCTGAAAATGGCCCGATAAAGATGTAGCTCCTTATCTATGACTTTGTCCTGGGGGGAGTGACACAGTAATTCAGCCTTGTATTTAACAACTCACCTGACCAGCAACCAAGAATTCCATACAGGCAAGTGAGTTGGCTGGTGGACAAGGGACAGATCCCTCCCTCCATTCCTCCTCCACCACTTTGCTTGGTTTACATGGTGGCTGCAGAGGAAGGGAAGACCGTCCCTCAGCTCCATCCCTTCTCCAAGATCCTGCTTGATAGAAACTGCAGGAGAGGGGGCTCCTGTCATCTGTGGCCAGCTTGGAAAAACACAGGCTAATAGCCTCTTGGCAGGCTAGCAAAACATTTTGCAGATTAGTAGGTTTTGTGGGCTTATTTACAACACCTCAGTAACTGAAGAGAAGAAGAGCTAAAAGGAATCCAGGCGTAAGGGTGTAGCCAGCCACATGTAGAATTTATGGTTGTGCATTCTATGCCAAGACAGATAAATGGAGTGAACAGCTGAGGTGGTGTTGTCAAAGCCATTTTACAAAGCCATGTGCAGACTGGAAAGGAGGGTAAAGAGTCCTTTGCTCATGCCTTGGGTCATGAAGGAGTGAGCGAAGGAGCACAGCCAATGTCACTGGCCCTTCAGTCCTTGCTCAAGTTAAAATGTGTCTCCTGTTAAATATTAGAGCCCAAATATCTGTGGCACTGTGCTCTTTTACTGGGCCTTCCTACAAGCCACGAATCTCCAACTTGCAACAGTACCTTAGAGCTTTTCTTCACAAAGCTGTTAATCTGTTGTATCTACATTCGCTTTTGTTCTAGAACTGAAATCCAAGCTCTACACTGAGAGTTTTTTCTTTCCTGCTTTTTCTCTATATAGCCTCTAAGTGGCACTGTGCTATAGCGGAATAACGCAATTATGCAAGTAGGAAAATACATTTTCGTTCACTTTCAAAAATAATACTCCATTTTCCCGCTCTAAATAAAAACGGGAAACTGCTCTTAAAAACAGAAGCAAAACTGGAGGGTCACATCGTCGTCTAAAGAAACTGTAAACAACCATGAGTAAGGAATGGCAAGTACACAATAAATGGCTCAGGTAGAAAAACTTAGTGACCCCACTGTTCCACCAACACATATGGGTGTTTCTCCCCAGATTAGGGCAAGACAAAGCTCATACATCAGTAGATGTGGGAAGGAAATGTTGTAAGATGCACGAGAAGGACATCTCTCTTGCTCTCTCCTCATATCCTTCTGTCATTCTTTCTTCAATAGGTCGTGCCCTGCATTTCCATGCCATGTTCCATCTCCTCCGACAATCAGTGCCTGTGGACAGATGGGATCATGTCCCGGATATGGGATGACTTCCAGGCCAAACGCTTGGCTTGCCTGCCCCGGTCTGGAAGCCTCTGCACCTGGCAATCACTGAGCATCCAAGAGCCTGGATCCCTTCGCAGGGCTCGTCTGAGGCAGTGACATCTTCATGGACTCTGGTGCTCCTCCCCATGAATAACCCCCCCGCCCCACCAACTCTTGTATCTGGGTTGTCTCTTTTCTAATAAACACCAATTCCAAACCTTTTGTTTGCTCTTCCTTATGAAAAGATACTGTGCAGTTTCTGAGGATTCAGTAGCAATGGCCTCTAAAGCAGAATGCAGCGATTCCTCTGCAGAATCTGGAAAATCTGAGCGTTGGGTAAGAGCAAGCTTCTAGATCATTTTCTGGTGAACCAGTTATTTTCTACAAGGGGCTTAGAGCATAGATTGCAGCCATAGATCATAGAGTTGGAAGGAGCCTACAAGGCCATCGAGTCCAACCCCCTGCTCAATGCAGGAAACTAGAGGAGGGGTCTCCCATCCCAAGTCATCACCAGGCCTGACCCTGTTTAGCATTCCACGCTCAGACAAGCTGAGCCAGCGTGAGCCACAGGCCTGTATAAAGCAGGAAATGCTTTCAGTAACTGGGAGAGTCTTCATTGCAAGTCCTTCCCACCATGAACCCAATCCTGATCCTCCCTGGGTATCGACTGTCCTATCACCTATGTTCTGTGTAGGTTGAGACCCAACCATGGCTCAGAAGCTGCCTGCATGGCTTAATTCGAGCTACCCCAGAAATGGGCAGTGTTGAATGCCAGAGTTCATACATGGAACATGTGCAACAATAATTAACAACAGCATAATTCTAAGCATTCTTTCTCCTGACTGCTTCGTAACTACAGATATCACAGACACACACACATGAAATTTGGAATACAAAGTGGGAAGCAGTGGCTTCCATGCAAGCTTGAGTTTCCATCAAGGGTGCAATTTAGGATAGGAAGAACAAGTGGCGCCTCCACATCACCTCCTGTGATTCAGGCCACACATGATTATTCTGCAAGAGCACATCTCTAAAATATGGAATAACCACAAGAGATGTTTTTAAAACAACCTCTCTTTTTTTTGCAATGTAATATTGAATACTTTCAAGAGCACTGGTCTTTATGGAGACTCTTGGCTCCTACCCCAAAACCTGAGATGGCACCTCTGGCCCTAGCACCTGCTTTAGATGTTAATCATTAGCTACACATGGCTTCCAAGCTGTTCAAACTACTCATGAGAGCATGCTAAGCAGGTAACTAACAGATCTGCCTCAATCCCTCCTCCATCTCCAGCTGCACACCAGGGCCAAGAGAGCCTGCCAGAAGAAGAGAACAATGGTGATAATGCCTATCTACAGGGCTCAAGGGGGGGGGACATTCCCTGGAGACTGTGGGCTGAGCTCGAGGAGGAAGGAAAGGAGCAACCCTTTGCAGTGTTTGGGCTTTTTTTCACCGTGCCTAAACTCTAGGCATTGTGCAAAGAGTTTAAAATAAAACTCGCTGCCTGAAGTTCAGGATCTTTAAAAAATGGGTGGGGGAGGGGCAAGGACACAGAAGGAAAGGAGGAATGGAAAGGGGAACCGATGTGAAGATGTGAGCATTTACCCACAAGCATGCTTTGCTGGTTGCAAGATAATGAGAGCAAATTAAGTTCCAGGAGATGCTAAGGAGGAAAGAGCAAAAGCAAAAAATAGAAGGCTTTAGAACCTTTCAAAGGCAGAGAGAGAAAGCGAGAGCGCGCTGCAAACCCAAATAAGAAGAGTAGTAAAATAAGTAGATACTCTTGTATTTTATTGGACTGTACATCGCTCAGAGTGGCTGGATGACTGGCCAGATGGGCAATTCAAAAATACAATAAATAAATAAATAAACAAATACTCTAAATACTGAAACAAATTAAATGGGCCCATGTTGCAGGATGGGGTGAAAGGGCTTTCCAAGTCTGAAAGGTTAAAGAATTTGACATAGATTTGTAGGTTGTTCTTACCACCTTTTAAAAATGGTTTAATCTTGTAAATAATGTTGCCAGAATTAGGATCTGCGGAGATATCTCACCCTTGAGGAACTCTGCCTGGACAGACTCTATGTCCAGGGCTTCATTTGAAGATGCATGAGATTTCAGTAGCTTGTTTACATCAGGTGTAACCACTGGCCCAGAAGGCATCCTACCCAGCAAACTAGAGTTAGCAGAAGAGCAGAGAGCTGGAGAAGAGAGCTATGGGCACTCAGAGCAGTTATCAGGCTCTGAAATGAACTGGTGTGCACAACGTTGGCCTCTGCAACCAGCAGGATGCATTGTTTGTTTGTTTGTTATATTTATACCCCGCCTTTTTTCCTGCAAGGAACCCAAGGCGGCTTACATAATCCTCCTCCTCCTCTCTGTTTTATCCTCACAACAACCCTGTGAGGTAGGTTAGGCTGAGAGTCAGTGACTGGCCCAAAGTCACCCAGTGAGTTTCATGACCGAGCGGGCACTAGAACCCGGATCTCCCGAGTCCCAGTCCAACACTCTCACCACTACGCCACACTGGCTCACACTGCATTGCATTGGCCAGCTCTAGTGTAAGTATCAGGAGCCTTGCCTAGTGACCCTGCTTTGTCAACAGAGCAGGATCTTCTGCCAGCTGCTCTTCAGGCTGTTGCCCACATGCCTAGTTCCAGTTCCAGTAATGGTGAACACGGACCATGGCTTGGAAAAACCCAATCCAAGTCCAAATTCCAGTATCACCACTCACAGCAATAGCCTTGCCATGACGCAGCCTTGGAGAGGAACATGCACCTGTGGGAGCCCCAGCTAAGGAGGAGATGCAACATACTTTGAATCTGAAAACTATGGGATCTCACCCTATGTAATATAATCCGGTGGTTGAAACACACAACATGCAGTAACATTTAAACCCCCAATAACTCCACTTCGAGATGGTAAGGAGCCCCTTTGCTCATCAAAACTACCAGACAAATCAGATGGTGTAAGCCCCAGTACAAAATAGGAGGAAGGGAGGTATCCCCAGCCCTCTACACTCCAGCCCAACTTACCATCTCTTTGTGATTGGGATAGTAGGTCTGGTCAATGAGTGGGAATTCTTCTGGTCCAAGTTTGCGATGCAGGCGAACCATCTGGGCAAACTATTGGAAAAACAGTGCGGTAAGAGAGGTTACAAAGAAGAGGCTTCTAAATCTGTTCTCACTAGCTTGTGTTCTAACTCTCCTATTGACATCTTCCTTTACTGCTCCCTGCACATCCCTTCTTGGAGCTGCCTTTGAAGACAGAAGTTCAGAACATAGGAAGAGTCATGCTAGATCAGACCAAAGGCCTACAGTATATAGCTAAGCATTCTGTTCTCACAGCAGCCAACAAGCTTCAGTTGATTCAGACTCTTGCAACTCAGCCATTGTCAGAAGTCCCATTTTGTTGCAGATGCACCAGTTGCCTATCAGCTCCCGGAACCAATTCAAAATGGTGGTGATTGCCTTTAAAGCTCTGAAAGCCCTAGGCCCATCATTCCTAAGAAAACATCTTCCCTCATATGAGCTTTCCCAGGCCCTCAAAGAGAGGGGAGAGAAAGCTGGATGAGATGAGTCTCTGGTCTGATCCAATATGGCTCTTCTTATGTTCTTATGACAGAGCCTTCCCTGTGGTGACACCCCAATTATGAAATATCCTCCTCATGGAGGGTATCACCCTGATATTGGCAAGAAAATACAGCTTAAAAACATTTAAATAAATAAAATAGATTAAACAAATACACCCTCCTGGATACAAAACTCATGGAAATGATGGTTACTTGGGAATTGAATTAGCAAATTAGCCCAAGTCCTCCACCTTGTATGTCCCCCGACCATCTGCTTCCGCCACTCACCACCCAGGGCTTGTCACAGAAGTTGTACACTGAGTGAAGGGTGTTGACACTGGGCACCCCTGCGTATTGCAGCCCAATCACAATGCCGCGATGGTCTCCACCACGTGCCATGCTGAAGGCATGCTGGCGGATCAGCACAAAGTCAGGCTTCAGGCTCCTAGGAGAAGAGGCATGAGAATGAAGAACAAGGAAGGACAGAAAAAATCATCTCCCGTACTCACCCCCAAATCTTTTTCCCAGTGACCAAGATCCCATAGTCTTGGCTTCCATTTCTGCAGTTTCCAATCTACTGGATCCCAAAGATAAAATAAATCTCTCTTGTTACATATGCTCACTTTCCCTTGATCTCCCTCTACCACTTCCAACCAGAGGAGCAATAGATCCTCTGCTGGACTAGATCAACCAGAATGTTAAGTAAGCTACAAAAAAGGGACAAAGCATCAGTTTTTGGATACTCATAGGTTTTGCAGAATTTGCATTAGAAGATCAAAAAAGACTTGTTTCATGTTGGTCTCACTTCAAGGTTTCCTGAGTCATTGAAGGAAAATGAAAGGATCCTTCATCTAAATGCAGCACTTAGCCTTCACTAAACCCCAGGGGTTTAGCATTCCGTAACTCAGGGATAGACAATGACTGTGTTCTCAAAGACCATTTTATTCCTCAGTGTTCCGGGGAACAGAAGTTTACTCCACCACCACAACTCAATCCCTTCATGGTTAGGCACTAATAGAAAACTGATGCCACTTAGCCATAAAAGCATTTATACTGAATTTCCTTCACCATTCACTGTAGATGACAATGCCTCTTGGCCATGTCACATCTGGGCCACGTCACATCTATGTTATGGTTGTACATACAGCACTTGGCACATGGCTGCTGCTCAAAGAGGTTGGCCTGGCACCAACGTTATCATCATTTAGGCACCAGGCAAAAACATTTTTAATTTTTCAGTCATTTTAATATATTTATTTATTTAGTTGTACCGCTAAATATCTTTAAATCCCTCAGCGGTTTCCAAATAAATATTAAAATCACAATTAAAATCACATTTAAAATACAATTTTAAAAACAATACAATTAAAATAATAATGATAATATTACAGAGCAGTACAGGAGCAGTAAAATGGAACAGCATAGTTAATTTAATTACACGCCAGGAAAAGCCTGGGTGAACAGGTGCGTTTTCAGGAGGAGTTTGAAAGATGCCAAACTTTCTGCCTCCCAAACTGCACGAGGGAGTTTCTTCCATAGGGTGGGTGCCGCTACCAAGAAGGCCCGCCGTCAAGGTACTACACAGTGACATTCCGATAATTTTTGAATGACCAGCAAGGCCTCCTCTGACGATCTTAACAGTTGGTTGGGTATATATAAGGGAAGGCAGTCTGCTAGATATCCTGGTCCTAAATTGCTTAAGGGCTTTGTATGACAATAACATAACCTTGAACATGGCTCGGTAGCTAATAGGCAGCCAGTGTAGTTCTTTTAGTACAGATCTTATGTGAGCATAGCTGGGTGTCCGACAGTGAACACCCTAGCGGCTGCATTCTGCACTAGCTGCAGCTTCTGAACCAGGACCAATAAATTTAATTAATTTATCATCTTTTAGTACAGGGGTGGGCAATCTTTTTAGAGTGGGGGGGCATACTGGCCCCTGCAGAACCCTTCAGGAGCTGCATGAGTGGACAGGGTTGATGGTAACTGGGTGTGGTAGTGGGTGGGGCCAGGACACACACACACACACACACACACACACACTTTACAGATTTTTTGCTGTTTTCTTGTTTTTGGTATTTATTTTATGGTGTACATTGTCTTGAAATGCTATGCCATACAACCCATTGACTAGACAGCTATGATGGATGGATGGGGGGAGAGAGAGAGAGAGAGAGAGAGAGAGAGAGAGAGAGAATGTGAATGAATGAATGAATATAAATGTGAATGTGAATATGTACTGGCTTACGGTCAACAACTGTGTGACCGCCTTTTTTTTTAATGACAATTGCAGGCACTAGGGGATGATCCAAATCAGGACCCTGGTGTGCAGTTCAGAGGGACTTTTGCCCACACTATGATCCCAATCCAGATCAGCCCCTTTCCCTGCTCCTGTTGCAGGCAATGGGAACGTTTCTTCTCCATGCAAATAGTAGGGGAGGGGGCATCATATCAGGACTTCAGGGCAATGTACAGAATAAAATAAATACCAGAAACAAGAAAACTGAAAATAAAACCTTAAAACATAAGTATGGGGGGGGTGCGTGTGCGCACGTGCACCCTGCCTCCACCCAGTGCTGCCCCACCCACCACCAGCCCTGCTGGCTCATGTGTCACTGGTACATAAGAGAATGCACATGCCCAATTAAAACAATCATAATGAACAGCTGACAGACCCATGTTGCCACTCACCTGACTACCTTGACGCCGTTGCGTATAACCTCCATATCAACAGAGAAGTTGCCATTGGCATGAGCCACCAGGTTGAGGTCAGAGAACTCTGCCTGGGAGACACCAACAAGACAAAGCCAAGTGGGGTGAGCATTCATGCATCATACAGTGCTGCCTGTCACCATGCTGACTCTACTTAGGCCCATCAAAGATTTTATTTTGGCCCTTGGGCACAAAATGGTTCTGCACCCCTGGCTTAGGGTTACCTGCAAGGGATCAGGGTGCACTCAAAAGCATGCTCCAATCCATGTAGCAAGCTTCTTGTCTGAAAACACAGGCAAGTGGTGCAGTGCACTGGTTTTCAAACTGTGTTCCAAGAGACCCTGTGGTTCTTCTTTCAGAAAAGAATAAGAAGATCAGCAGTGGCAGACAAGCTTCCCCCAAAGGCAATTTGCCCACCACTAACAGTCTTCCCTTGCAATGTGCAGATGATAGAGAGTGTTGAGTACATCCTGATGTCCACTCTGAGTTCAGGCAGAGTGGTCATAAATCCCAACAGATCTGGCCAGTGCCCCTAATGAACTGTGTTCATTCCTGTGCAATGTGCAGGGGTTCCTGAGCAAGTATTTTTGGGTTCCTTGGTAGATGTGGGGGAAAGTGTCTCCTGAAGGTAGAACATTTTTTCAAAAGACTGGTTTAATGTGTTAGAGGTCCAGGGACAGCCAGGCTCAAATCCCCACTCAGCCATGAAGTTCACCAAACGATTCCTCCAGGTCTTGAATGCGATTCTCATTATCTCTCAGAGGGTTGTTGTAATTATAATATCGGGGAGGGTGGGGCCATGTACACTTCCACGGAGGAAGGGTGAGACACAAATTATCATCATCATCATCTGAGATTCTATATCTACCAAAACCAGCAAAGGACATGATGATATCCAGTGCAACACTTTGATTCCCTAAGACAGGGATGGGGAACATGTGGCCCTCCAGATGTTGTTGGGACTGCAGCTCCCATCATCCCTCACCACTGGCTATGCTGGCTAGGGCTGATGGGAGTTGCAGTCCAACAGTGGCTCATGCTGGCTCAGCTTGTCTGAGCGTGGAAAGCTAAGCAGGGTCAGGCCTGATTATTACTTGGATGGGAGACCCCTCCTCTAGTTTCCTGCATTGAGCAGCGGGTTGGACTCGATGGCCTTGTAGGCCCCTTCCATGATCTATATGAATCTATGAAACATCTGGAGGGCCATGCATTCCACACCCCTGCCCTAGGATTTCAGCCTTCCATGAAGTAACATGTTTCTAGCACTCATGAATTTGGAGATGAAGTATTCGAAGGAGGCAAATCGAGGGTGACTGATTCAGGAAGCACAATACAACTGCCAAAACAGTTTCAGGAGAAAGAGAGGGGCTTACCATGGCAGTGAAGGAAGAGAGTTACCTTTTTTGCCCCTTTCTTTTTCAAATTTTAAAAACTGCCAGTTCTGCTGGCAACTTCATCGGTGAGGGAGCAGAGCCCTTGCCATTGCCACCATCTTTCCTCCCCAGCGTGTGTTCTAAAAGGGCTGGCAGCTTTTAAAATTTGAAGAAGAAATGGGGGAGTAGGCAGGACCCCACCACCACCACCACCACCACCACGGTGAGTCCCCTCTTCACCACCACCACCCAAATAGTGTAAATCATTTTGCACCACCATCCCTTCTCCCCATTTTGGATTTTGCCTCAAATTGCCATCCTACACAATTAGGCAAACCCTGAAAGGAAACAAAAGGAGACCAGCCCTACTTGGCGGAATTTCTCCGCCTAGTGTATCAATCTGTCTCTTGCTCCAGTCATGTTACTTCAACATATATTTTACTTACCGTACTTTTCCCACAGCCGCATTATCCCAAAATGCCACAATAGTTAAATCTAGGATTCAAAATAGTCCATCTCCATATATTCAACATTTGCACTCTGCTACTGCCCATCTCCATATTTTATTTTGGACACAAAGGTTAAGTTTACCCGGGGTAGAATTTAAACTCTCCCCTCCCTTGCAATGTACAAGACAGAACTGTTTGTGAATGTGTCCTGGATAAAAAGATGATTGCCACCATGACTTTGAAAAATCTAGTTTTGTTACAAGCCTAGGAGTACAGAAAGCAGGAGAGGTTTATCATCAAGCTATAAATACATAGCTGGTAGGCTGCAACTTGCTTGGTAGGTTGCAAGGCCTGGCCTGAGAAGAAGCTTGACACACTCAGCGCTTGTAATATATAAATGACTGCTCATTCAAGAGAAATTTTGGAAGGTTCATTGCTCAGCCCTGCCCACTCCATTTGCCTGGAAGGAACCAAATGTTCCTGTTCAAATTTGGAAGACAAGAAAGACTGGGAGAATATTGAATTCATTCTCAGATCCAGATCCAGAACAGAAATGTGAACAGAAATCACACACTGACAAAGTGGCAATCTGCAGAGTGGCATTCCAGAATCTTGCCTCCCCCAATGGCAAATTTCCTCCATGACTCTAGGGCTCTTCAGAAACTCATCAGGAGTTCCACAGCAAGATGATCAGTAATGGTGGTGAACTAGTTTCGCTGAAAGACAAGTTGCCCACCATTACCACTGTTCCCCAGCACCACTTTTCTAAGGCGAATTCTCAGTTCATGTGGGGTGACACTGAGGCCTAAGCAGGCATCCTGCATGAACAGCATGTGCCCCCCAAACACCCCAGAATCCTCTGCGATGCAGAGGTTTCTCACAAAACATTGACCTGGTTCGCATGACACAACAACCCACCATGGGTAACCAGCCATGGTGGGTTGTTGTGTCATCCAAACCCGCCACAGTTTCTGCAGGGTGGCTTATTTTTCAGAAATAAGTCACCCTGAAAACCCATGGCTTGTTCTAGGGGTTTTTCAACCCACAATGAGTTGTCATGTCGTCTGAACCTGAAGGAGCAATTGTATCATGGATTGCTGGGAACAGCTACAGAACCGCTCAGCAACAAAACCCCTCCTGCTAGCTTTCTCCAGTGACTGCCCTTCTACTGATGCCGAAACAGCACCTTGGAGGGACCGTCACTTATTCCTCAACTTAGAAAAAAAATATTCAGAGCCTCAAAAAAGTGCAATTGGGGGCAATGTGTGTGGGGGGGGTCAGCCCCTGAAAATTGCACAACATCATCATCATCATCATCATCATCATCATCATGACTTCCGCTGTGTGTGGGGGCGGGGGGATGACGTTCTGATGCTTCCATGGGAGTGGAAGAACAGCCCGGCTAGAAAATCAGTTAAGAGGCTATCTTAGCTGATAAATCTCCTGGAATTAAAAGGATCATTTAAGAGCAATTCCTGGCGTATCTCTATAGGCTCCGTCTGTGAGTGTGCTGCAATAACGTAAGTTCTTGCAGTTTCCCCCATTGCTGAAGCTCTTAATTTAAGGGCTTGAAATTCACCACCCCCATTTCTTAAAGATTTATTGCCAATTTGTAACGAAGAGAGGCTTGATCTACGAGGCTGAAACTTTCTACGGCGACATAATTCTTTTTTTGGTGACTCTAAAAAGAAATATGCTTTAAAGCCTCACAATGAGAATATTAATAAACAAGCTCTGAAATCAGAAGGAAAGAGGTACTTTAAATTTGATCTTTTGGGGAAAGTATATAAGGTGAGAAGCTGTGTGTATTTGAATAGTATGGGTTGGCTTCTGTTTTTCACTAGCAGGCTGTTAGAGACATCACAGACAAGATGGCCACACAGGAATTATTTTGTAAGCTAGCTGATCAATTGCTGAACAGATTTGATGCTTTTGAGAGATTAATTGGGAAACTGGTTCACATAGAGGTGGTCATTCGTAAAGCTGTAAATTTCCACAGCCTCACAAAACAAGCATTTGGAGAGTCGGAGATGGAACAAATCACTGATAAGGCTGTAATGTTGGAGTTAAAAGCGGAAAAACAGAACAGAGAATTGGAATCAGAAGAAAGTACTAGAGAAAGAGATATAGCCTTGCTGGAACAGAGAGCGGAAATACAGTTGGAATCGGAAGCGAGTACTAGAGAGAGATATGGCCTTGCTGGAACAGAGAGAATTGGTTCAGTTGGTGAATAAGAAATTACCAGATCAAGTCCATCAGCAATATTTCTTCATTGGACTGGAGGTTGATGTGCCTAGGGGCATATGGAACAAGTTGCTTATTGGGATTTCCAAGGAGACTGTGTTTCTTTTACTCTAAAGTCCAAATATAAAAAGTTTGTTTTTGACAGGGGCAGAACAAGTGGATGACTTTAATAAGAAGACTGGGTGCTGATTACTGGAACTGACAGAAACGGTTTAATCTATGTTATGAGGGTTGCTGTTTATCGGAGCTGATAGATTTGATTTGATCTATGTTATGAACTAAAGGAAATGGCGAATAACAAGAATGATTACTGAATACTGGGATTGATAGAGATGGTTACAGTACATGCATGCTATGAATTAAGAACAATTAGAAATGTTTATATTAGTTTTTCTCTGTTAGAATAGAAAGAAGAAAATAGAAAAGAGATTTTTTTTCTTTCAAGTTTATTTTCTTCTCTTTTTTACTTTTTATGTATAATCATAAGATAAGGGAAATGGTTGTTAGAAGTGAATAAATTTAAGGGGGTTTTGTTTTTTGAACTTATAAATGCTAGAAAGATTTAAAGTAGTGGGGCTTTAATAAGAGGATATATTGTGATGGTTGCTGTTTATTGGAATTATTAAAAATGGTTTAATCTGTTATGCTATGAATTAAGAAAAAATTGACATGCTTATGATTAGTTTATGTTTCTTATAATGAAAAATGATTGGAAGAGGCTGGAAATTATATTCTGAAGGTAATTCATTATTGACCTCTGTAGTAATTTGAGGGAGAAAGATTATTGGAAGGGATGTAAACAAATATAGGCCTAAAATTGTTAAAAGATACCAGAGCTATGGGTGAAATGGGGAAATATGTGGTTAAAAAGGTTGTCTCTTTGAAAAATAAGTGGAAAGGAGCCAGGGAACCTCACTAAATATGAGTAGTAGAAATGCTTTGTATTGTTTAATTAGAAGAATACCTATGGCTATGGTTAAAATGATGTTTTGTGAACTTGTGAGGTGGATGAACATGAAGAATATTTGACAAGAGAAAAAAGAGAAATATCTTTGTAACTTTAGAGTGTATAATGTTACTCATACTTTGTTGTGGAAAAATCAGGAGTCTATTTTAGTTTAGTTTTTGTTGTGTTTTTGTGTTGTTTTGTCTGCCTTTTATTTTTTGTTTTTGTTTAAAAATAAAAAATATGTAGTAGTAGTAGTAGTAGTAGTAGTAGTAGTAATAATAATAATAATAATAATAATGGTCCTTTGCAGGTGCACAAGTGCGCACTTATGGCTATCTGATACAAGGAGAGACTACATATAGTCCCTGGCAACTAGTTTGCACACAGTTGCCAGGGACCAAGTGCCTAGCTGTCAATGGAAAAGCACCGGTAAAGGGCAAAAAAGCAGAGAAAGAAGGTGCACCCAAAGGGGGTGGGGACATTATCACCCCCTTGGCAAAGTAATCCTCTTGATTTGAAGTGTTGAACTGACAGTTCTCAGTGCTCTCCACCTTTTCAACACTTTCCCAGATCTCCAGCTACTCCAGGAAAAGGGGATATTAACTCCCCCCACTTTTTGGAGCAGTTACTGCAGGTGGGTTTCTGTGGGTTTTCTAGAACTGTCAGGGAACCACAGTAACCACAGCAGGAACTGCTACAAAAAGGAACTACGTAAAGTGGGGGGAGCACTTCCCCTTTCTGGAGTAGCTGGAGACTCAGGGAAGTGTTGAAAGGTGGAGGGCACTGAGAACTGTCAGTTCCACTATTAAAATCGAGAGGATTACATTGCTAAGTGGGTGATATTGCCATCACCAACTTTCGGTGCACCTACTTTCCCACCTTTTCCCCATTTACCGTTGCTTTTCAATTGACAGCTAGACAAATGACAGCTGGAAACTGCGCAAATTAGGCTATATGCAGTCTCACCTTGTCCTCCCTTTGACAGCTGAAATGGACAAGAGAATTGACCAGGCAAGACCAGTGCTTTTTTTCTGGAGAAAAAGGTACCGGAACTCTTGGATTATGTTTCCTCGGGAGTAGATGGCGATTAAATTGTAATGAAATTAATAGAAGAAAAGGTGCTGGAACTCAGTTCCTGTGAGTTCCACCAGAAAAAAAGCCCTGGGCAAGACTACACATAATGGATAGCCATTCAGTGCACACTTGAGCACCTGTGAAGGAACAACAAAAAAAGTAATTAAAAATTGCACAATTTTCAGGGGCTGAAATTAAAATATATATATAGGATCCCAACTGCGTTTTTTTGAGGCTCCCAAAAACATTTTTTTTAATAGCTGTGAACAAAAAGGGTGGCAATTGGAGCAGGGAGAAGAAAAGACAGGTTCTGCCACAAAGGACACTGGGATGCATGCCGGAGCTGACTGGAGGACTGAGAGAGAAGAAGGGGGAGAACAATCCACGGTGAAACCTATCATCTGTTGGGCACACCGTGGGTTGTTCAGTGACCAGCCAACCCACCGTGGCTTATTCATAGGGTGGCTTAGCGTGATGTGCCAACCTGCCCATTAAGTACCAAGCAATCTCCAAAGCCCAGAGACAGACTATTACCGGTAATTACATGTCACATGCCCCAAAGAGATTCATAATATGGCCCATGATTATTTGAATTGGATATCATCATTGCTCAATTTTGCTGCATGGGCTTATACAGGTCCACATTCAATCATATAATACATATAGTTGTTTTCTGTGTGCCTTATCAATCTGTCTGACTGTAAGTGTATTTTTATATGAGTAAAATTTACTTTAAAAAAAGGAAAGACAAATGGATGTGAACAGAATACATGGTGTGCTTCCAGACAAGGTTTTTATTGCACCATCACCCTGTCTCATTCACAGAATTTTACGGGGAGCCCAGACAACATTGGGCAGGTTCGCACGATCATGAAGGGAAAATAAGCCACAGTCACTTACTTTCCCTCCCTGCATGTGCAGGTTGCAACCTGCCTAATTAGCACAATTACCCTCACCAGACATTGAGTTGTTGTGACATCCAAATCCTGCAAGGATGGGTGGCTGGTGTGGTTTACAAACCACCCTGAAATTCATGGCTTGTAAACCATCCCAGCCACCCACCCTCACTGGTTCAGACAGTCACAACAACCCATGCCTGGTGAGGGTAGTTATGCAAATTAGGCAGCTCATGACCGGCACATGAAAGGAGAGAAAATAAGCCACTGTGGCTTATTTCCCAGTGTCTTCTTCTCATAACCCTCCCATATTTTCCCACAATTTCTTCCATGTTTTCTCTTACTGCAGAAAATCTGTTATGGAGGAAAAAAATGGAATAGCTGCACAACAGGGATGTTGAAGAGTCCTTGGTCCCGAGTCTCGAGTCGAGTCTCGAGTCCGAGGTCCAAAATGGTGACTCGAGTCCCGAGTCACTCCCAAAGCGGCAGCCCATGGAGGGAGCGGGAGGGTCTCCGTGAGAGGAAGAAGAGCTGCCCTTCCTCCCGCAGAGACCCTCCTGCTCTCCCCATGGGCTGCTGCCGCCGCCACCACTCACCGTCCTTCCCTTGCCCCTGCTCCTGCCACGGCCGCCGCGGCAGGGATGTATTACGAGCCCTCCCTGGGCTTGTAGTTCTCCGCGGCGGAGCAGCCCTGAACTTGCTCTTCTGAGCGGCGCGGAACGTTCTCCTGCGCCGCTCAAGTCCCTGCCGCCTCAATGCCTCACCTCGCCGCCACCCTCACCTCCGCCGCCGCCCTCACCTCTGCCGCCGCCGCCCTCACCTCTGCCGCCGCTGCCGCCGCCCTCACCTCACTTCCGCCGCCACCGTCGCACGCCGCCCTCACCTCCGCCGCCGCCACTGTCGCACGCCACCGCGTCGACCTCACCTCCGCCGCCGCCACCGTCGCACGCCGCCACCGACCTCACCTCACCTCCGCCGCCGCTGCACACAGCATGCCACGTCACGCCACTGTCGCTCTGTTTTTGGCGGGGTTGCCGTGGTTCCTCCTGCCAAAAACAGGGCGACGGCGGCGTGACACGGCGTGCTGTGTGCAATGGCAGCGTGCGACGGCAGCAGCGGTGGAGGTGAGGTTGATGGCGGCAGCGTACAACGGTGGCGGCGGCGGCGGTGGTGAGGTGAAGGCGGGGGCGTGCGACAGTGGCGGCGGAGGTGAGGGTGGCGGCGGTGGCGGAGTCCTTGGGCTCAAGTCCCCAGTCGAGTCTCGAGTCCCATTAAAATTATTGTTCGGAAGAAAAGAAGCAGCCTGCCCACCTCCCCAGCAGGGCAGAAGGCAAAAGGTCATGATTGAAGGTTTGAATGGAAGAGTGAGTGAAGCCTAGAGGCATGCATAGGCAAATGAGTGGCAGGCTTGCATTGATTAAGACCTGAATATTGCATATCGGCTCGTCCCAGCCTCTGCAGGTCACCACAGCAGACAGGTAGTAGCCAGGACTTTGCTTTTCTATCCTTCTAGACGAGAATCTCTCCCCCGCCCCTTTCTGTTCAGGCTTGTCAGGGCAAAAGGGACTCTTTCTCCTCTCCAGAATACAGGATGTGTTTGAACCATAGCGTAAGGATATTTTGCTGCCTGACATCACTAGGTTTGCTTTACCAACAAGTAAGACGCTGTACCTTCTCTGTATTTCTTCTTCAATAAAACCACCCTTTTGTTTCTAGAGTCTGTGTGTTTGTGTAGGTTTGTTTAAGTGTAAAAGGAGCAAACCGCATATTCCCCCCTAACAGCGCAGGTTTTACCCCAGCCAAAGATCCTAAACCTTTCGCAAGAGTGTGGGGTTAGAGGGAATCTAGTGCCCAGAATTATCTGTAGAATTATATGTCGTAACATCCTCATCTCACTGCATTGGTGTGTCCATTTCTTCAGTGTTTCCCGGAATCCACTTCCTGACGTATGCAGGGGGTTGCACCAGCACCTCAACCACAAAAAAACCCCTTATGACTTTGACCTGAGTTCAGCCACATGTCATAGGGAAGCCAGGGGGAAAGTGACACAACTTTCATCATCACTGTAGGGGTCAGCCCGAGGCCAGGATTTCCACCACAAACAATTTCCATTTCCATTTGCAAACATAATTTGTATTTGCAGGGTTCAGACACACGTACTTCCAGATGAAACTTTTATGACACTACTGTCCTGATGCATTCATAGAATGTTATAGGGGTCCAGATGACAACATCTTCCACTCATAACCCTCCAGTGTTTTCCTACCACTTCTTCCCTGTTTTTCCTTAATGCAAAAAGTCATTTAGCTGCACAATGCCTTCTAATTGGTAGCATTAGAAGTCCTCTGTCAGGAAACATTCTGGAATGTCCTCAGTGACAAATCTTGGTTATGTATGCGAAGAAGCTGACCTGCCCTTATGTCAGGGCTAGCTTGGGACCATGGATAACTGGACCAATTCCAAGTTTGAGGGAGTCCTCAGCAGAATGCCCTGTGGTGGGTGCCCTCCTAGATCAGAGGGGGCCCCAGTAGGCTTTCAACAAACCCCGAGTTAAGGGAAGATATAAATGATTCTGTACAGGATTGTTTAATACAGCATATAACAATATCAAATGCAATGAGCCAAATGCAACTTCAGCAGACTATGTCAAAATGTGTTTGGCCAAATTTGTAACCATTTTTAGAAACTTAAAAGTCATGCTTCTTAGTATTTGACTCATTGCATTTGGTATTGTTATGTGTTGTATTAAAGAACCCTGTACAGAATCATTTATATCTTCTCCTTAACTCAGGTTTTGGTGACTGAGCATTCAGTTATTCTTCCTTTTTGTTTGTTGGGGCCCTGGTAGGCTTACCTGGCGGCAGCATTAGCAACCTGAATCTGCACTGGGCAGCAAAGAGAAACCATTTAAAATTTCCCACAACACCACAGAGCTACCTTGGGGACTTCATGAAAAATGGCAGCCCCCAGACCCAACTGCCCAGTGCTGATCAGAGCACCGGGGGGGGGGGAATTAAAGGGGGCTCAGAGCAGGCACCAGCAATGGGCCCTGCTAGGACTCTGGGGCCCCAGAGCTGCTCAGGGGTGCTGTGTGCTGATGCTGGGATTGATGGGCACCCATCTAAGCCTGGAAGGTGTGCTCCAGCTCAGGGTTCCTGAGGTGGAGGAACTGCAAGTGCAGCAAGCTGGATATCCTACTCTGTTAACCAGGCAAAGGCAGAGCACCCATAATTCTAGGCAACTCACTTGGCTAGATTCAAGCCTTAGCCCATAAGGTTCTTCTGTTAAGAGTCCCAAAGTCCCTAACACCTGGACACAGACTTACTTGCTCAACTTTGATGTCCATCTCTCCGTGAAGTTTCTTCCCCTTGAAATATTTTGCCCTAGGAAGAGAAAGAGTAAGACATTATGTCTCAAACAACCCCAAGATCAGATTAATCTCTGGTTTTACAATCCCAATGGAAGCCAACATAAACCCAAATACATCTGCATGCATTCAGCACAACAGGACTGAATTTGAGCTAAGCCTATGAAGTCAACATGTATTAATTTGAATTGGTTCAGGTTTTCCACCCATTTTAAAATATTAAACTTTATTTATTTGGTAACCTTTGGTAAAACTAGAGGGAACCCATGAATCCTGGTAACAGGGCTGAATTTAAGATGGACTTCACCAGGATGTGACATGGAATTTGTACAGGTATCTCTTGCTAAAGAATCTTCTACCCCGGTCAGCACCTTTTCTAAACACAGGTAAATCTGCCGGCTCTACAGTGCTTTACTGTCATTTAAAACAGGATCTGTCTATCCTCCACGTTAGTTCCCACCCAAGAAAACGTATGTAACATGGCCTCCATCTAAGTCTATGCAACTCACTGTCTTCCAGAATACAAAGGTGGTTGGATATAATAAAAGTGCATTATTTATTCATTTGTTGCCGAGGAGTCAGGCATCTTTTCTCCATGTAGTGGTTACGTCATGGGGAGATCGCATTGTCAAATCCCAATCTTTTGTACTTGGAAAAACGCATCCCTTCCCCCCTATTTTGATTGCTGCATAAAATATGGCTGTGCAAATTATCATGGGCCCTAATCTCCACACAGCATCACTTGTGATGAGCAGGGCTTTTTTTCTGGTGGAACTCACCAGAACTAAGTTCCAGCACCTTTTATTCTATTAATTTCATTACAATTTAATCGCCATCTACTCCCGAGGAAACATAATCCAAGAGTTCCGGTACCTTTTTCTCCAGAAAAAAAGCACTGGTGATGAGTAACCCATTTCCTCCACCCTTGGCATTTTGATGCCTGCAGCACAAAATCCAAATCGTTGTCTTCCTTCCACTCATCAACACAGGGGTGGGGAACCTTTTTTCTGTCAAGGGCTATATTCCCTCAGGACCGCAAGCCAGTGGTGGGCAAGGCCAAAGCCAGTGGTGGTAGGACTAAAGCCCAAAGTGGGCAGGGCCACCCTTTTCTCTCTCCCTCTCTTTCCCCCCTATTTTCTTTCTCTTTCTTCCACCCTCTTCTCTTTCTGTCACCCCTTCCTCTGTCTGCCTCTTCCTCCCTGCCCACCAAACTGCCTAGGGAGGGACAGATCACTCATCAAGGGGTCTGAACTGATCGCTTGCAGACAGCTGTTGAAATTAGGTCGAGGGCTGCAGGTTGCCCACTCCTGCATTCACATGAGGCACATGAATCAACTGGGATGTTCTCCCACACAAGCCTCATTGAAGTAAATGGGGAGCTGCCCAAGAACCCAGTATTCAATGGGGCTTGCATGAGAATGGCGCAGTGGATTGTGCTCCCTGGGTCAGATACGTCTATTTCCCATTCTGTCAGCTTAATGGCATCCAAAATCTGCCACTAAAGGCAGCCACCTCACCTTACTGCGCGGAAGGGCCAATTCTGCCCCCACCAGCAACACCTGTACTGGCCCTGACCTGCAACATAACATATCCATCCCTCTGTAAATGCACATCCTGCTTACTTTATTGGCAAGAGGCACAGCAAGCAATTATGCCCTGACCAGCCAATTGCAGGAAGAATACATGTTTTCATGGTAGGCCTTCCTTTCCCCTTGTTTTTTGTTCTTAATTTAGATCACCCCGCTCAGCTTGTCTGAGCGTGGAAAGCTAAGCAGGGTCAAGCCTGGTTATTACTTGGATGGGAGACCCCTCCTCTAGTTTCCTGCACTGAGCAGGGGGTTGGACTCGATAGCCTTGTAGGCTCCTTCCAACTATATCATCTATGAAATCTATGAAATCATCACCACTATACCTCTTCCTAGAGGTAGTATTAAAATAACGTAAGAAAATAAAAACATTTTTGTCATAAGAATGGCCTTGCTGGATGAAGCCAAGGTCTATATTCAACCTATCATTCTGTTTCCAACAGCAGCCAGAGAGTTGACATTGGAAGTTCACAAGCAAGGTGTGAAGGCGAGAGCCATTCCCTGCCCTTTGTCCCCAGCATCTGGGACTCAAGTGTATACCGCCTCTGTCCATGGAGAGCTCATTTAACTATCAAGGCAAATAGCCGCTGATAGACCTAACTACTCTTAATTTATTTAATCCCCTTTTAAACCCATCTAAACTAGTGGCCATCATAACCTCTTGAGGTAGTGAATTCCACAATAATTATACGTTCAATACTACAAGTTCTGTGTCTCTTCTGGAAGGCTGGTGAGGTCAGGGTAACCAACAGGCCCAGGGCCATGCCATGGTAACAGATGGTCAGGGCTGGAGCTTTGGGGCCAGAGGAGCTCGCCTAAATAGGCCCTTCTTTTACATTAGAGCCTTTAGCAAGTAGCACAGGAACATTCCAGTGACCCATAAGGAAGCACATTCTAATCTCCTTCACACACACACACAGTGACAGTGTCCTCTAGCAACCACCCCACTTCTTGTAACATGGCGCCCTCTGGTGCCACCACGCCCAACATTCAGGCTCACTGCAAAGTGGGCAGGACAGGCAGGCAGGCAGGCAGGATGGGCAGCAGGCAGTTTGGGATTTTGCTTGCTGTTCTGAGGGAGTCTAGACATTGCGGCTAAAAATAACGGAGCCGTTTTTCCTCCACTGACAATTCACTCGGCTCAGCAACCGAATGCCCAGCAGGGACAGGGACAAACCGGCAGCTACAGCAGAGACAGAGCGGCCGCTGCTGCAGAGAGACAGCTTAGAAAAAGAACCCACGTCCAGGCGCTGCGAGGAAATGTAACCCTAGCAAAAGGGTCTGGACAAGTCCTGAGCAAGATGGCACCTACACACATTCCCTAGCAAACACCTTTAGGATTTGTCCTTCCCATATATTTCAGCAACTTTATGATGCCAATAGGTACTAAATTGAATTGTCTCCTGACCCCGCCACCCATTCCAACCCACTAGTCAGCACTTTTCTGGCATAATAAGGGGAGAAACCAGGAGTCCTGGCTTTTGGTTCCTTAATCTTCAGATCACCAAGTCCAACTTCCCCTCTCCAGTTTGGGAAAAGGGAGTCCAGAAATCCTTTTTCCCAGCTCCCCAAACAGTCCCTCAAACTGAGTAGGCCTCATTCCTGTCACAATTAGGCAGAAGGCCTAGGAGTCTTGTCTCCCAGAGAATTCTCTTATTCACCACCAGGGATTCTCAAACTTTCTTATTTATTCAATACACTTATACCCAACCTTTCCTACAAGGAGCACAAGATGGCATACATGGTTCTCCCTCCTCTGTTTTATCAGAATAACAACCTGTGAGGTAGGTTAAGCTGAGAGAAAGTGACTGGCCCAAAGTCTCCCAGTTAGTTTCATGGCGGATTTAAACCTGGATCTCTTCAGTCTTAATCCAACATGCTAACCATTACACCACAGGAAACTTTTTCCACATTGACTCATCTGCCAAGTCTTTTGACTGAAGAGCTTATAGAAATGCTTTGAACAAATACATACATAAATAAACAAACAAACAAACAAAATTCAGGGCACACCCTCAGTTTAGGAGGAACACACATGCACCAGCCAAAGCTCTTGGGCTTCCCTGTTTACCTCCCCTTTTTCTAGCCCATCAAGTCTGAACCCGAGAGCTGTGGCCCTTCCTGATTACTGGTCCTCACTCCTCAAGTCACAATTGGAGAGAAAGCCTAGGGGTCCTTACTCTCAAGTGCCCCTAGCTTCTCCCAACCCAGTAACTAGGCCCTTTTCTATTCCCCTGACAGGGAGAACCCTGGACTTCTTCACTCCTCAACACGCTTCTCCCCTAACTCAACTCAGAGTTGGAGATCGAACACAGAGCCCTGGCTCCTCAAATGGTCCATATTCCCCCCTCCCCAAACTTTGAGCCAGAATACATAAATGCACCAACAACACCCATTGCCAAAATGAGAGAACCCAGGCACCGATTGAAAGCGAAGCTCTTGCACTGTGCGTATCCATCTTCCCCACATTGACAACACTCACGGGTCTTCGCCTGCAGACCAAACTTCACATTACGTGCAAATACATAGTAAAACCCCAACCACTGCTGCTTCTCTAGGCAAAGCAGCTTCAGGAGGGGGCAATTTGCAGCAGGGAAACAGCAGAGGGAAGGATGTCATAAGTGCCACTTTCCCACTGCAACTCTCACACTCACACATACACCCAAACTCCTTTTCCTGACACAGGGTTCTATGGTGCATTCACCTCACAGATGCACATCTAGAGAACCACGCAGAGTGGAAAGCTGCAGGTGGAGAATGAGTTATGAATCCTCCTATTCTCCACTGCAGATCACCCCTCTCTCTCCACAACTGGATTTGCCTATAAGAAGTCTGTTGGAGTTCTATTACAGATGTTTGTGTGTAAGACGGTATTTCAGCCCCCGCAGAATGTGTTTTCAATGCCAGGGCTTGGCCCTGTAACATATGAAGCCAGAATAAAGAAAATGGTGCCTCCGAGCAGGGGTGGGCAGAAGATAGATCTGGATCTATTGGTAGATCTCTGGGTGATTTGCAGTGGAATGGCAAGGGCTTCCGACTCACAATTGCTCAACAAAAGTAGCAACAAAATGGCGCGCATGCGCGCGCACACACCCTAGATTATACTGCTTATATTAAGAGAGTTTGAGATAATAACCAGGAGTGGATTTTTGTGTGGAAAGACGGCAAACTCCATTGAGTGTCAGAGCGCATGTGCCTTTAATACTTGTGAAGAGGGAATTTCACTTGCACAACAACGCCTGCTAAACCTGCTGAAATTCCCTCTTCCACATAGCTATTAAAGATGCAAAAACCCTGTTCCCTTTTGCATCTGACTACCCTGTCTCCAAAACTGCTTGTGATTACTGGCTACTAGGCAGGCTTGCCCACAACTAGGGCTGTATTATCCATTAGGCACAATAGGCACAGTGCCTAGGGCCCATGAAACTCCCAGGGGCCTACAAAAACATTCAGTTCAATTCAAGCAAATTATTGTTTGATTTACTCATATGATATAATGTCTTAAGTAAATGTAAATTAAACATTAAGTTTGCGGTTCTTTTTGTTAGCAAAATCACAGATTACATTGTCTAATTTCATGTTTTGCAAAATGAAAATTTGCAATTGAAAGTAGTACAAGTGCAGATGGTCCCATCTTTACACGTTTCAATTTTGGAAAAAAGCACTCCCCTTCACAACTTGTTCCAAGAATGGCAAGATACATTCTAAAAACAATGTCGTCATTTGGAAACCTTGTCACCAACTTGTCCATTATTTATTTCTTGCCTCCATACATATGTGAGAACAACAGGAATTCATCTGTGAATGCATGTTCGAAATCTGATGGACAGGTCACTTCATCATTTGACATAGAACAATCCACAAAAAAACTAAACCTTACATTAAGTGTGGCATATGCTGCTTGCTGCCTGCCCATCTCAATAACTTTATCCTTTATAGAAGGACTGTGTGCAGAATTTGTCACTTGCACTCAAACCCAAGTCAGTATTATTCATGCCAACTTCATCAAAAAAAATAATTGCTCAGTGGTTTGTGTTGTGTAGTCTCCTTGTAGTTGGATGGTGCAAATTCTTTTGCAGCTGTATTCTCATTGGATAATGGCTAGGCAAGGCATTCAGACTTCAGAGCTTAGCCCTGCCAAATTTTGTTGAAGCTAAGTGCAGCCATATGTCCTGTCTTAATTGGTCAGTGTTCCAAACCTTTTGAAAATTGACAGGAGAAAAAAAGGGAAACTATGTAAGAGCAACTGGTACAGGCCCCGAGAACAGAAAAGTCCAGGACAGAAAAGGTATGCAGGGGAGTATTTGTGACTCTGGACTACTATGTCGGGGTTCCCTGTGAATATTTTGGAGGCTAGAATCTTCCCAGAGTTGTGCCCCACAAGCCCAGGATAACATACACCGGCACAACCCCTGTGTACAGATCTGTGATTATGGGACCTATACAATGTAAATATTTATCTATAGATCTATCTTGGGGGCCTATAATTATGAGAGTGCCTAGGGCCTACAAAGATTTAATCTGGCCCTGCCCACAGGTTTTTAGAAACAAATCCCATAATACTAGTGCTTCTGTATCTTTCTTGTGCTAACAATACCTTCTCTGAATGGCCAGTGAAATGAACTATGCCCCCGCCCCCGCCCCCGGATAAAACTGGCTCAAAGATTATGTTTAAATCCAAAGTAGTAGCTACAATTTGGGGGAAGGATTACCATAAAGTCACACACACCCTTTATCATACTGCAATGCTATTGCGTTGGAAAGATACTAACCCCCCCCAAAAGAGAATAACTATTCCATCCCGAATAGTCTCCCCCCACTTCCCGAAGCGGATCGGGAACATCGCTGAGACGCCCCGCAACATTCTGACTCACTAGGCTAGGATTAGTTGATATGGGGGGGGGGGGGGGAGATGCTTTAGCCATGCGGCAGAACTGGGGGATGGGATTAACTAAGTGCTTCCTCTCTGCAGATCACAAGATCCTGGATATTCTCCTCCACCACCACCACCCCAATTTGGTGCAAGATCATATCCCTCGCGAGCTATACTGGAGCCGGGGCGGCTGCTAATCTAAAACCTGAAGAAGCCCAGCAACTGATGGAAAGGAATTCCCCACAGGGCATTTGCAAAACAAACGCTCTCGCTCTGCTGCTGCGGTCCCCTGCGTTGTGACAATGGCCCCCTTCTAATCTTAGCACAAAACTGTCCATTGCAATCCTTGCCGTCCAGCCAGGTTGCCCGACCGCTGCAAAAACTGAATTCTCTCTGCATTGGGAAACCTCAGTCCTCAGCAGTAACACATACAAACGTCCGCATTGCAACTTAGTCCGTCGCGTGGAAGGTTGCAGCTGCCACTGCTAAATATATCAGCATTTCCCTTCGTTGTTATCTCTGCGGCAGTTTCATTGGCAATCCTTTACACGGAGAGAGAACATCGCCCTTTGGGATACTACAGCCCGAGGGATACAAATCCTTCTTCTGCCCTGGATACTGCTCTTTTGCAAAACGCCTCCTTTACAATCCCTCATTTCCCTTCAGGAGTTTGTAACCTACATAACAAAATATCCCTCCAAAAAGGTACCGCAGTCTGCCGTGCTAAGATGTCCATTATCTTTTTTTTTTAACTGCAGCGAGAACTGCTAAAGTCCCCTGGCCTGCTAGGTGTGTCCCTGCACCATTCAAAACAACATCTTTTTGTACTGCCTGATCATTCTGTTTTCCCAAGGATACTGCAAACCCATGCCAGCTTCACTGCATTACTGCAGCTTTGAATTTCTGCAAAACCCTGCACTGCAATTCCGTTTTTGCCCTGCAGGAGACATGACCCTGTTCTGCTAGATTTGTTTCCTGCTACTCACAGAAGCTAGCAGACCGCTTCGTTATCGATCTGCATCTTCGTTAGCTATCTGCATCTTTCGCATGAAGGTTGCAATGCACTAACTGCATTTCAACACCTGCAACTTCTGCATTGCTGCAAGGTATTTTTTGCAGCCGGCCATTCTGGGCTATTCAGACCCAAAACGCTCCTGCACTGTGACACAAAGGGTAGTGCTGCTTGTGTTGCAGCAGCAGGCCCACATCTTTTCCATTCCAATGCACTAATCCTTAACAGAGTCCAAATGCCTGTAATTCTGAGCCTGTCTGTATGCCTAAGATTAGAAAAGCATCCTGCAGAATGCAAACAGCATGGGTCTGTAAAAAATATTAGTGACTGACTACTGCATTGTAACATACTCTGCCATAGCCTTATTCTTCCTATGGATGACCTCCTTTTTTTGAAAATTCTGGCATCTCACACTAAGTGTCCCTGAACGTGTGCAGTCTCTCTCTCTCTCTCTCTCTCTCTCACACACACACACACACACACACTCACTCACAGAGCACTGAAGGGAGCAAAGCTGGTTGCTTTAGGAAGAAGAAACGTAAGGACAAAACACTTTGGAATATGTGCAAAGTAGTACCTTTTCTTTCTAACAGGAAGGACCTTTTTAAAAAAAACCCATCAGGGTACTTTTGAGCATATGCCGAATACCTTCACTGAAAGATTTTAAGAAATCTTTTTTTAAAATAGGAAAGTAGGAAAACAGTGAAAATGCTGACCATACCTTTTTCCTTTTCTTCTCTTTATATTCTCCTGTTCTGGCAACTGGCCGGAAGGAGGAAAGTGTGGCTGGGACAGTAAAATTTTCATTGGTTGGCAAACCAACCCTCCTCCAGTGATATCTGATTTCTTGCTGCAGGGCACTGCATTGTACACAGCTAATAAAGCAGTGCTACTTGTTATGAAACACAATCCTAGCATGCATGCCTTGCTTCTGCACTTCTGCAGTAAAAATAGAAACAATTCATAACTGGCCTGGGGAAGAAGACTGCTAAGCAAGCACCCCAAAAGTTAGCATGCTAAGCATTTTACTGCATCATACCTGAACTTCCATGATACAGTTGCCCTTTTTTAAAAAAATGGCTCGTGCTCACTAAAGAGCAGTGCACTCTGCATTGCAGTCCTCTACAGGTACTAAAATCCACTGTATAACACAAAACTGCCTTCCTGCACACTGGACTTCGTATCTGCATTGCTACAGACTAGATGGTCCCTCAGCTGCAACTGTGCCTCCCACCCACACAATAGACGAGGACATTTCTGTGCTCCACTAATTCCACACTCTGGCCCACAGGGACAGCCTGAGACATTTTACTGCCTGAGGAGGAACAGCAGTGTCTGCCCCCCCCCCCAACACACACACACACACACACATCAAGGCACATAGCAACCAAAGCTGGCCAAGTTATTTTGGCATCCATGACAGAAAATCTCCCTGGGAGTAAAAAATATTGTAATATTATTAAATAACTACCAATTTGTTGCCCTTTCATGACACCCCAAATCCCGCAGCTGATAGTGGTGTGAGACCAACTGTACAGTCCTATATGTAACTAGCCAAAAGTAAGTCCCATTGCAGTAGGACTGCAGCCTAAGGTGAGCAGATATAAACAAGACCGAGGCACTTCCTGTACCTTTCATAGTTGGGTAGAAGAGGAAATTTATGCAAGTAGAGTTTGTCACGCAGGGCTGCAAAAAGCTGCAGGTGCTGACAAATTCCCTCTGGTGGTCCTCACACAAGCTACAAAAATAGAGGCCGCATCTGAATCCGCTAAGCGTGCTTTCCAGGATCACTGAAATAAACACAGCCAGGCTCCCAGGGCCACCAAAAGAAATTTCACTACCTGAGGCGAAGGTCAAGATGGTGCCCCTTCCGATTCCATGTACAAAAGCCATCCGGACTGGCGGTTGAATCTTACTTCAACACTTGTAGCAGGGCAGTGTCCTCCACCACACCTGAGCTTAGGGGGCACAGGGCAGGCTACATGGCCCACACAGCTCTGCCTTCTAACTCCTCACTTTGCCCCCCAGCGTCTGCCGCCTGGGGCAGCTTCCTCATTCTGCCTAATGGCAGGACTGGCCCTGCCGGCCAGCTTCATCCCGCCAAGGAAGGAGACTGCACATCAGCATCTCCTGTAATGACAACAGAGCATTAGGCTTATTGGCAGGTAGATGTCCTATTGCAGTGAAACATCCCTTCTCCCAAGCTTGCAGATTTGAACCAACCCTCTCCTGCAATAGCTTGAGAGCTTTTGATATTTGTTCCATCCTTATAGTTCATCAGGCTCAACAGCTGATGCACGAGTTACATTTCTGACCCACCAAATTCCATCGCCTGGCCCCACTAGGTGCCATCAGGCTCCATCCTCTCATCTGCCACATATGACCCTTCCATCATGAGCCTCAGAAGACTTGGCAACTCCAGGCAGAACACTCTGTCAAAACACAATCCCCTAAAACACTGCATTGCAGTGCTCTTGGGTTGTATCCAATGGTGTCATTCCGCTAGCACAGAACTTTTACTGCTTGCAGAATCCCTGTTTTTAACATTGCACAAGTGTCAAATCCAATACTTGGTTCTGGATCCAGATCCAAGACTTGGATCCAGAATTGGATGCAATTCCGCTTGCATAAGCTGTTGCACAACACGTTATACTGCCATTGCACAAGTTGTCTCATAATGCATTGCACATGTTGCAAAAGCCATTGTGAAAGCTGTTGCACAAGCCATTGTGCAAGATGTTCTCCAAATCATTTCACAGCTCATCAAGACTTCATTAGACGAGGTGCTGCTTGTACTAGTTCTGGGTTATATCCAGTGATATGCTAGTGGAAAAATTACAAGAGGTGGTGTTCTGCTAGCGGTTGCACAACTGCTATCAGAACTATCACATCTAGCCCAAGCAACACCTAGTCTAATGTAGTCATAATGTAGTCACAAAGTTCAGCGCCTTGTGCAACAATTTACCTTGTGCAATATCTTGCAAAAATGGATGTGCAATGCCTTGTAAACAGCTTGCACAAACATCAAAGTATTGGACTTGACACTTGTGCAAAGATAAAAACAAGGTTTCCTACAAGCGGTATCTTTGTGCTAGCAGAATGACACCACTGGATACAACCTTTTGTGCCTGTCCAGCAACGGGACCAATTTTACATGTGGCAGAATCAACTGATAAAGCTTTCCTGGACTATCACTTCAGGCTGCAGGTAGGTCATATTTCAGGGTTGTGGGGAGAGAATCTCCCTGTGTTTAGAAAACCATCATCTCTCAGAGCAGTGTAGACCCTGACATTCTATTTTTCTATGCACAAAGATGTTGGTTTGTTTTAGTGGGGGATGCATTCAACATATGACACACACACCCAACTTTCTGATCCTTCAAGCCACATCCTCTAAATGTTACAATCTGCCACATTATTTTATCTGTGTGACAAGCAATCAACAGACATACGCGCTGCAACAAGATGGTAGCCTAACCTTGTCTACCTTCATTATGTTCTGTCCCTGCAACAAAGACTCCCAGTCGCTATAATGTTTTGCAATGTGCTGTCTCAGCTACACTTGCTAGCTTTTCTAACTGCCACACTTTGCCTGTAATAGCAGTTTGCTTGATGTGCAGATATTAGGCAGTGGTACTCTATATCCCCATTCTGTGAAATCCCCCATCTACACACACGCACAAATGGTTTCTGCAAACACACAAATGGTTTCCGCAAACCAAGTTGCTTTTAAACACAGAAAAGCAGGCTGGGCCAGTTAATGTTTTTCTGGTCAGTAATTCAGCAGCCCTATACTTTAAATCAGGGCTCTCCAACCTTGGGTCCCCATATGTTGCTGGCCTACAGCTCCCAGCATACCCAGCCAGCATGGCTAATGGCAAGGGATTCTGGGAGCTGTAGTCCAGCAACATCTGGGGACCCACGGTTGGAGACGCCTGCTTTAAATACACTCCATTGTCAAGAACTCTACTTTCCAATCTCTCTCCTGCTCCCAAGCACCTGTATCCTTCACTGTTCTAGTGTAATACTCTGATACTTTATAGAAGCATTATGCACCATCCCTAGGGAGAAAACGGCAAATCATCAACACCCTCTGGATTGCCACATGCTGCCTCTGCTTCCAGTGCATCAAATTGCCTCACAAGTTCCATTTCCCTGCGGCTTGCATATCTGTGCAAATCACGCTTTGCTGCATTTTACTGTCTCAGAAAAGAGACACTAGTGCTTGACATTGATACACAGATAAAGAGAGAGTCCCTCCTGTGCTTAGAGTTACACTCGAATAAGTCAGTGTTCTCCAACCTTGGGCCCCCAGATGTTTTTGGCCTACAATTCCCAGCATGCCCCAGCCATGGCTGGGGCATGCTGGGAGTTGTAGGCCAAAAACATCTGGGGACCCAAGGTTGGAGAACACTACTCTAAGTGATCAGGGCTCAATCTGATCCAGCACTCCACCCTGGCATCTCTTTGAACTTGCCAACTCAGCCCTGAAACATAGGAAGCAATAATAAAAGCACCTCTGAGTATGTGCAGAGTGCATTTCCCTCTGTGCTGAGTATCAACAGCCAGCCTATATATGTCTGTAATAAGAGGGAAGGTCTTACAGTTCTTTATCTTTAAACCAGAATTTGACTGCACAGCCCTTCATGTAGAGGACTGCCGTCTGTAAAGTAGGACACCTGGCCAACCTAGTTGAATCCAATGTATGAAAATAGCTAGATCTTCAATTTTTGAGAAAAAACTCAAATATCCATCCACATTAGGGGAACAATAATATCCCACTCCTACTAAATTTTCTAGTTTTGGGAGGTTCAAGGATCATATACCTTTAACACCTGTATGACAGGCAGAAATTCAACAGGTGACACTTTCACACAACAACTGCATCTCCACTGGGAAAAGTTGAGCCCATTGAATTTCTGCCTGTCACACCTGTTAAAGGTATACGAGCCCTGCCAGGTAGTAACGGAAAGCCTCTCTTCAGATTCAAACATCTCTCTTCTAATATCACAGGTATTTTGAGCCCCAACTGAGCTACATACCCCTCCAGATATGTCTCAAGCAATTCTCTCCTTTCAGGAGAATGAATGAATGGGGGGAGAGGGGACATTCCTGTTCCACAAACAGGATACAACCTCAATTCCATAAATACCCTGTAAACCACAACTTGCAAAAACGGAGGCCTTATCTACAAAGTGCAGCTAAATGAGGTGGTAGACTTCTGTGGTGGTAAAACTTCACACTGCAAGTGGTGGTGGATCACATTTATGAATGTTCCTTTAGATAAACAAACCACTCTTGGCAAGCAGAAAACTAGCAGAACAGCGAGCAGGCTGACCTAGAACCTTCCTCTCTGACATGCTAGCTTTTTCCTCGCAAGCAGGTGTTTCTGTAGGGGTGCCTTCAGCAATGCATGAATGCACCCCACCCCTCTACCTGCAGGCTGAAGTGGTATTGCCTATTGTGCCTCCTTACATGTGTAGATCAGGCTTTTAATGTTTTTATCACATGCTATTTGTACCTGTACTCGGATTCTGTCTATCTTAATGGCTGGGTTCACACAACACTTTAAACGCACAGAGGTGGGTTTAAAGCTACCTGAGGCCATGGTTCCCTGGCCATCACCCTGACCCTCTTCCCTCATCAGTCCTCCTGCAGGTTTCCCAGGGTACACCGCAGGAGCACCAAGTTCCCTCCTCCCAAAGCTGTCATTTGCACTAATCACCACCACCACCACCACCACCACCAGGGATTCCCTCTGGTTGTGCCACTTCCCCAGGCGCTATAGACTTGGGGTAAATGGCAAAACCAAGGGGACAGTTTGGGCTTCCGAGCACCCACAAAAAACCCAGGAATCTTCCATGGAAGGGGGGTAATTGAGGGGGTGTTCCCCAAAACACCCTTTTCTGCAGGATCTTGGTTTTTGTGTTTTTTTAGTGGTGGCCCTTGTGCCTCTGGGTTATCCACACTTGGGTAAGTGAGGGCAGCCCAGGGGGACATGAGCCCCCACAAAAACCCCCAAAGATTCTGCTGCAAACGGTGCTTTCCACTCCCACCCCCAACCTTAAAAAAAAATGTAAAAGAAATAGGTAGCAGCGGGCTACAAGGTTCCAATCTGGCATGGACACTGTGTCCATTCAGACAAGTGTCCATGCCGAATTGGAACTTTGTAGCCCATTGCTAACTATTTCTTTTACATTTAAAAAAGAAAGCAAGAAAAGTTGGGGGGGGAGTGGAAACCACCCTTTGCTAGCCCCTTGGCAAGAGCGGCAGACCTTTTTTTTGCCATTCTTCCCAAGGGGCTCTGTGCCTTTTCGGTTTCTCAGTGGGTTAGCCTGTTGTCTGGGTTCAGACAACACATTAAACCTACTAGGGTTTCCTTAACCCTACTGCAAACCATGGCTTAGCAGGGTGTGAAGGATTGAGGCCTACACAGGCTTAAGTTTGTTGAAGCCTGAAGGCCCAAACACTTCCCTAGATTACGGTAGTTGAAGCCTGAAGGCCCAAACACTTCAGGATGGGAGGAGGAGTTTGTGAGTTTTAGTTTACCCAATAGAAGTTAAGAATTAGTTCTCCTGTGCAAGGTCACATGGTTATAACCTTCCAATCCTGGGAAGGCTATATATGTGTGGTCAGCTAGTGGGCAGAGAGAGAGTGTGACTGCAGAGGAGAGAGGTAGTCTGAAGTTAAGCTAGAGAACCTTGTAGTATTTGTTTGTTTAATTTTATCATACTTGCTTTTGAATTATAACCACTCTATTATGTAAATACCCTAATATAATAAGTAAAGTGTTGTTGGGTACCCTGAGAGTTTGGAGTGACTTATTCACCACGTCTAAAGCCTTTCCCATGCTACTGGAAACAGGCAAAGGATTTGATCTGGAACGGGAGAAGCTTTGAGAAGAGGCAGAGATCTTCCAAAGGCAGGTCAAGGGGTCCCTGCAGTAGCGGAACCTTGACAGATGGTGGCAGAGCTGGGATCCTGAACAGTGAGATTAAGCACTCCAAACAGAAATTGGGTTTTTTACTAATAGAGCTGGCAAAAGCAGTGTATGGTTCAACTTCAGGCCTGCGGAATAGGGACCCAGTGAGGCAATTAAAATGAGCCAGTATCTCTCCATGAACAAAACTGCCCTGATTGAGCAGTGTAAAAAGGACAATTTGCCATGGGAGGAGAAAACAGCAGAAGAACTGAAAGTTATGCTGATCTCCCAGGCGGCAATAGAAGGAGCTGCACACTCTAGCCCTAGTGTAGCAGGACCCCAAACAAAAGAATGGGAGCTCCGTGAACAGGAACTGCGGCTAGTGGCAAAGCAGAAGGAAGAAGAGACCAGGTTAGAGTGGGAATGGCTTCGACTGCAGCAGGAGCAACTTAAGGCCCAGGAAGAGCAACGCAGACATGAGGAAAAGCTGCACCAGGAGAAACTTCAAGCCCAGAAGGAGCAACTTCAAGCCCAGAAAGAGCAACTTAAGGCCCAAGAGGAGCAACGCAGACACGAGGAAAGGATGATGAAATTGAAAGAGGAGCAGCCTGTCAGAGTTACCCCGAAGGACTTCACAGCATACACCCCAGGAGAAGACCCACAAGTGTTCTTGACCACTTTTGAAAGGGCAGCACAGAAGTGGGGACTGCAGGAGGGTGACTACATGAAGTTTGTGCCTAATTTAATCAAAGGGGAGCTGGCAGAGATTTATAATAGCATGCCAGAGGGGGAGGCTGTTTCCTATGCTCAATTCAAAGAAACTGTGTATAAAAGGTTCAGGTTAGGTCCTGAGCACTTTAGGAAAAAGTTCAGAGGGTTAACACCTCAACCTGGTAAATCTATGGTAGAGTTTGCAACAAAAATAAAAAACCTACTACTAAAATGGGTGGAGGAAGCAAAAGCTGACAACGGGGAAAAGGTGCTAGAGCTTATGGCTCTGGATCAGTTTTATTTTCGGTTGCCCAGAGAAATAAAACTGAAGGTTAAGGATAAAGATCCTGAAACTGTAAACCAAGCTGCAGAAATGGCTGACAAACTGATTGAAAACCGGGAAGGGTTAGGCCCCAGGATTGAGTCTGAGAAGAAGGGGGGGAAATGGGAAGCCCCAAGTAAAAAGGAGTTCAAAAAACCTCCTTTTGATCCTTCTCACCCCAGAGACCGTGCCTGCTATTCGTGTGGTCAGACAGGCCACCTCAGGAATAGCTGTCCCAAGTTACAAGCAATAACACCAGCTAACCTAGGTAGTCCTAAACCCGAACAAACCAAGCCACAAGGTGTAGCAAGCATAAAAAAAACCTTATAATTGTGGATTTGTGATCACCAACAGGTTAATAATCAGTTTAAAGAACCTGTTTATGTAAAGGATAAGACCATTATGGCGATGTTGGATTCTGGAGCTGATGTTTCTCTGATCCGAGCAGATTTGGTGACACCTGAAGATTTGGTACCAGGAATGTCTATTGAGATCCAGGGAGTGAATGGTCCCTCCTTTGAAGTCCCAGTAGCAAGGTTATCCATAGAATGGAGGGGATGGAGAGGTCTGTATGAAGTTGGGGTGATGGAACCTCCAACCCAATTTGCCCCTATCATTGTGGGAAAGGATATAATGGGCCCAGAAGCTCAAATATGTGTGGTAACCCGCAAGCAAAAGGAAAGGGAGGAAATTTCGAGACAGGACCAGGCAAAAGCTAATGTAAAAGAAAAGGTACTAGAGGTACAACCCACAGTGATTCCGGAAGGTCCAAAACCAACCCCAGACCCTCCCCAAACCGAAACAACAGAACAAGCCTCCATGCAACCTGTAGACCTGAAAGCCAGTGAAACAACCGAGGCAGGTGGTTCTGTAGAGGAGAAGGCGCTAGAGACCCCTTTTCCTGACTTAAGAGGAGTAGAGGAATTCAAGCAGGAAGTCCTCAGCGATCCTAGTTTGGAGCCTCTGAAAAGAGTTGCTCTCCCTCAAGAGAGGCCCTTCTCTGAGGAAAGAAGGGAGCAGATTATTTGGGAGAAAGGATTGCTGTATAGGCTGTGGTTACCGAAAACCCAAGAGTTAACTTGGGAACCACTAAAGCAACTGGTAGTACCTAACCAATTCCGGCTAAGGTTGCTAGAACTAGCCCATGATGTGCCATGCGCAGGGCACTTGGGGAAAAACAAGACTAAACAAAGGCTAATGGCAAACTTCTTTTGGCCTGGAATTGCTAAGCAAGTAGCAGAGTACTGCAGGTCTTGTGAAACCTGTCAGCGTGTGGGGAAGGCAGGGCATCACAGTAAAGCCCCTTTGCAGCCTGCCTATTATAGGAGAAGCTTTCTTCAGGGTGGGCATGGATATTGTAGGGCCTTTCACTAAACCCACCCGCAAGGGAAAAAAGTACATCCTCACAGTGGTGGATTTTGCCACAAGATACCCAGAAGCTGTAGCACTAGCCTCTGTAGATGCTCCATCTGTAGCTGAGGCTTTGCTAACTATATTTTGCAGAACTGGATTTCCCTCTGAAATCTTAACAGATTGTGGGTCAAATTTCCTTTCCGAGATAATGGAGTGTCTGTGGAAGTGTTGTGGGGTAAAACACTTGAAAACCACTCCTTATCACCCTCAATGCAATGGAATGGTGGAAAGATTTAACGCCACACTCAAAGGAATGATTAGGACTTATGTAAACACACACCCAAATGACTGGGATGACAAACTGCAACACCTACTCTTTGCCTACAGGGAAGTTCCACAGGAATCAACGGGATTCTCACCTTTCGAGCTGTTGTATGGCAGAAGAGTGAGAGGCCCTCTTGATCTCCTGAGGGAAAACTGGGAAGGTAAACTCGTAGAAAACAAAACCTCTGTGGTGGATTATGTGTTAAAACTTAGACAAACCCTAGCCTAGATACACTCTGTAAACTAGTTCAAGTCAATGTAACCAAAGCCCAAGAGGTGCAAAAGTTCTGGTATGATCAAAAGGCACGCTCTAGAGTATTTGAGGTAGGGGATCAGGTTATGATATTTCTTCCCCTGCGCAAAGACAAGCTTAAGGCTGCTTGGGAAGGCCCCTACACAGTCAGAGAGAAAATGGATGATTTAACCTATGTGGTGGTTAAAGAAAAATCTGAAAAAAGACCAAGGGTAGTACATGTAAATATGATGAAGCCACACTATGAGAGGAGTGGAGTAGTTTTACAGGTGCAGAAGGTCCCAGAAGTATACTTAGGGCACAGGGTTGGAAATGGTCATATTACACCATTATGGGACAACGTTGAAGCTATCAGAACCTGGGACATACCTACAACCAAGAAACAGGTCAGGTCATTCTTGGGATTTGCTGGGTATTACAGGAGATTTGTTCCCCATTTTGGTGAAATTGCTGGACCTTTGACTGATTTAACCAAGAAATGTAAACCTGACAAAATTGTGTGGACTGATGAATGTCAAAGAGCTTTTGATAGACTAAAGGACATTTTAAGCTCAAAGCCTGTGTTAAGAGCACCTGACTTTGAAAAACCCTTTATTGTGGCTACAGATGCCTCTGAGACTGGCATAGGTGCAGTATTGTTACAAGACTATGACTCTGTTAAACATCCAGTAGCCTACTTGAGTAGGAAGCTCCTACCCAGGGAGAGAAACATGTCTACGATCCAAAAGGAATGCCTGGCAGTAGTGTGGGCTCTGGACAAGCTCAAGCCTTATGTTTTTGGACAAGAATTTACTTTATGGACTGACCATCATGCCTTACAATGGATACAAACCATGCAAAATACCAACTCCAAGCTTCAGAGATGGTCTTGGAAATTGCAGGAATTTCAAATGAACATTGAACATGTGCCTGGGAAGGAGAATGTGATAGCTGATGCTTTGTCTAGGAAATAAACAAAAAACAGTTGCCTTTTTGTGTAGGTTAACGTTTCACAATTCTCTTCTGTAAAAGGGAAATTGTTCCACTTGAGGAGAAGGGGGGGAAGATGTGAGGGATTGAGGCCTACACAGGCTTAAGTTTGTTGAAGCCTGAAGGCCCAAACACTTCCCTAGATTAGTTGAAGCCTGAAGGCCCAAACACTTCAGGATGGGAGGAGGAGTTTGTGAGTTTTAGTTTACCCAATAGAAGTTAAGAATTAGTTCTCCTGTGCAAGGTCACATGGTTGTAATCTTCCAATCCTGGGAAGGCTATATATGTGTGGGGTGTGGTCAGCTAGTGGGCAGAGAGAGGGTGACTGCAGAGAGAGGTAGTCTGAAGTTAAGCTAGAGAACCTTGTAGTATTTGTTTGTTTAATTTTATCATACTTGCTTTTGAATTATAACCACTCTATTATGTAAATACCCTAATATAATAAGTAAAGTGTTGTTGGGTACCCTGAGAGTTTGGAGTGACTTATTCACCACGTCTAAAGCCTTTCCCATGCTACTGGAAACAGGCAAAGGATTTGATCTCCTGGAACAGGAGAAGCTTTGAAAAGAGGCAGAGATCTTCCAAAGGCAGGTCAAGGGGTCCCTGCAGTAGCGGAACCTTGACACAGGGTGGTTTATAAGTCACAGCAAGTTGGCTTATAAACCACCACAGAGCGTTCAGACAACATGCTACGCCACTCTGCCTCTTAACCTACTGAGGTTTAGTATGTTGTGTGAACCCAGTCACTCTGTCTTCTTTATTTACCTTCTCTCCTCACCTCTCTGTAGGCCAAATAGATATGATGCAAGAGATCCAAGATTGGATCTCTTGCTGTTTTCCTGTTGTTAGTTTAAAGCACCTGGGGGGGGGGGGAGGCAATTTTGATGGAGAGGGTGACATGGAAGAAAGGGATATTTAACCCTTTGGTCCTGCATCTCTTCCCTGATCAAACTCATACATACCCAAAGCTGCTATTAGCCCTTCTGAAGAATAAATACAAATGCCTGAATATTTTAGACCAGGAAAACACCACCAGGGAGGAGACTTAAATGGCCACCCCCCTGCTCCTAGGGCTGCTAATCTGATAAAAAGCAGAGCCTCCCTGCAGCTGTTTTAAGATTTAAAAAAGAAAACATTTCAATCTGTATTCCCTATCCCATTTCTTCTGACCCTCTTTCTCTCTGGAGGATAAAGCTATCAGTGGCTACTAGTCATGATGGTTATATATTACCTCCAGTATCAGAGGCTGTATGCCTCTGTATATACCAGTTACTGGGGAACACAAGCAGGAGGATGCTATTGCACTCATGCCCGACCTGTAGGTTTTTCACAGGCAGCTGGTTCACCACTGGGTGAGCAAATGCTGGACTGGAGAGGCCTTTGGTCTGATACTGCAGGGCTCTTCTTATGTTCTTTGCCCATCTTTTTCTTCTCTCCCCTTCCCAGGCAACCCATTAAATAATTTTAAGTCGGCTAATTATCTGCATTTCAAATGATTAATCAATTCATCATTACTCAATTAATTTTAAACAAATTGCACAGCAACAAAACCGCCGTTTAAGTGCCTTTTTGAGATTGGGAATTACAAGATAATTTGATTAACCAGAGCTACCAACTTTGTTGTTACATTTGAGAGGGTCCCCCCCACATTCCCAATTATAGAAACATCCGGGAACCAAGACAGCCTCTGAAAAACAAATGTTCAGTATGTCTTTAACCCTCAGTATACATCCCTGGAATTGACACAGATTCAAACACCAATCAATTGTTTTAGTTAATACATCTACTGATTCAAATTTTAAGTTGATTCATCTACTGATTCAACTGATTTAAAGGTTTAGTTGATTCATCTACTGATTCAATTAATTAAAGGTTCGATGCTGCTATTTCCCCTCATTGATTTCTCTTGACAAAGGATGGATGCAGCGCACACTTTGTCTTACCCTCCTTTAGGACAGGTTGTGACTCATCAATAAAACCCAATGGTGTGCAGGCTCCCTGCTACTGTTTGAAACACACACTTCCTCCAGTGTTTTAGAAGTTTTAAAAGAAAAATATTTTGCTATTAACTCTGCTGCAGCTGATATTCACCAGGTTCCGCCCACTCACCTGCCTCAGGCTCCACCCCCCTGATCCCATGCAAGTACAGTACCAGCATTTTTGAAATATTTTTTTTCAGCTCTACCTTAAGGGAACTTGATCACAGAGTTGGGGCAAAAGATCCTTTTAGAATCTTCTTCCCCCCCCCCCCCAGTACAACAGCCCCAGAATGTGTGTGTTTTCCCACAGCCCTCTTTCTTTCCTGCTTGTTCTCCTTGAGCATCTTGGGAACTGTAGTCCTCAGAGTCCTATTCCCAGCCTTCCTGAACCTGGTGCCTGCCAGAAGTTTTGGACTTCAACTCCCATCAGGCCCAGCCAGCATAGCCAATGGTCATGCATGTTGGGAACTGTAGTCCAAAATTTATGGAGGACATCAGGTTGGGGAAGAGAGCCAGTGTGGCGTAGTGGTGAGTGTTGGACTGGGACTCAGGAGATCCGGGTTCTAGTCCCCGCTCGGCCATGAAACTTACTGGGTGAGTTTGGGCCAGTCACTGGCTCTCAGCCTAACCTACCTCACAGGGTTGTTGTGAGGATAACATGGAGAGGAGGAGGATTATGTAAGCCGCCTTGGGTTCCTTGCAGGAAAAAAGGTGGGGTATAAATATAATAAATATAAATATAATAGTAATATATCCTCACAACCACTTCAACACTCAGCAGCCACCAGAAAGGCAATGTTGGCTCCTCCCTGCCTGGGAAAAGCCAGTCTTGTGTGCATCAACCACTACATGCCTGATCTGGCCTTTTTTTAGCACATGCTGGGAAGCATAACTTTGCAAGCTCTTCCCAATGCACGCTGAAAACAGAATTGTGCGTGCATCAGCCAGTGCACTGCGACCAGCTCTCCATAGGAGTACCTGGAATCCAGCACACACCCCTAAGTGGTTTTTATGGGAATAGGCCCTTGGACTACAAAAAAAATCTCAAGGGGTGAATTTGCAAACAAACAAGAAGAGATAAAAGAGTTAGCCCAGTGGTTTTCAAACTGTCTCCTAGGAACCACAGTTTCTTCGAAATTTTATCAGAGGCTGCTTAGCACAGGGCTCTCCAACCTTGGGTCCCCAGATGTTGCTGGACTACAGCTCCCAGAATCCCTTGCCATTAGCCATGCTGGCTGGGTATGCTGGGAGCTGTAGGCCAGCAACATCTGGGGACCCAAGGTTGGAGAGCCCTGGTTTAGAGGAACTAAATGGCATTCTGGACTTCTCTAAGCCCTCTCATTCACTCCCAGTTTCTGGCACTCAGAAGGGGGGGGGGGGCAGCCTGAGTATCAAGTTGCATCCAGGGGGCCTTTTGACTAATGATACCGCCATAGGAGCAGCTTTATAGTTAAGGCATCTGCTTTTTCAGCATACAGTCATGACAAAGAATGAAAATTCTAGTCTTCCTAAAAGCAAACTGCTTTGTCCTGAAATTTGGCACAGAGAATCTAGTAGCTGAGGAGTATAATCTGGCCAAATTTCAGAAACTGTGTTGAAGAATCTGGTGCCATGCATCTCATTCTCACCCTGCCTACGCAGCAGGGGAGTTTGTTTATATTTATATTTATATCCCACCTTTTTTCCAGCAAGGAACCCGAGGTGGCCTACATAATCCTCCTCTCCATTTTATCCACACAACAACCCTGTGAGGTAGGTTAGGCTGAGAGTCAGTGACTGGCCCAAAGTCACCCAGTGAGTGACATGGCCAAGTGGGGGACTAGAACCCAGGCCTCCCGCGTCCCAGTCCAACACTCTAACCACTACACCACACTGGCTCCCAAAATGTTGCACTGCCTATTCAGCCTGTCACCCTGGTGTAAGAGGGCGGCCAGTCATTCAGCTGAGAGGGAGAGGCTCAGGGCTCTCCTCTAGGCCAGCCTTCCCCATCTTGGTGCCCTCCAGATATGTTGGGCCACAACTCCCATCATCCCCAGCCTGCAGTCCAACGCATCTGTAGGGCACCAGCGTGGGGAAGACTGCTCTTGGTGACCTGCCCAGCATCAGAAAACCCATGAGCGCACGTAACAGTTTTGCCAAACACGGGCCGCAAAATGGCACCAGCCTGCCCTCTGAGCAGCTCACAAATGAAAATAGGGACCTGGTGCTTGTAAGACCCCGTTTCCACAACATGCCTCATTGCATCACCTCCCTGCTATTTTTGCACACTGCTGAAGGCTGTGCTCTGCCTTCTGTATTTGTTTACTCTGAAACAGCTTCTCCTGCACTGACTTAAAAGCCAAGATGCTGTTTGTTCTTTTGGCTACAGATAGAAGAGCAGGAAAACATGATTGTCCGGACCTATAAAATATGTTGTCAACAGTTCAAAATAGACCTCAGCAGGTGCGGTGTGTGCGAAATGGCAGGCTGTGCACCTCATGGTGCCTTAGCGTGTTCATGCACTTGCATGCCAATCTCTGCATGTGCACTAGAGCCTAAATGTATCCAGCTCTCCATTCAGGGGTTTACAGAGCAATCCTCTGCATGTCTACTCAGAGGTCAGTCCCATTATTCTCAGTGGGGCTCACTCCCAGGTAAGGGTGTACAGGGCACAGAAGCTTAAAGCTGCAATGCTATACCCGCTTACCTGAGAGTAGGCCCTGCTGAATTTAAAGGGACTTACTTCTGAGTAGACAAATGTAGGATTGCACTGTTAACTTCTCGGCACCTTGGGAGGAAAACTAAACATTGTAGAACAACCTTCCCCAACTTGGGTCCCTCCAGATGTTGTAGACTCCGACTCCCTTCAGTCCCAGCCAGCATGGCTAATGGCCAGGAATTATGGGACTTGTAGTCTGGCACATCTGGAGGGCACTGGGGTGGGGAAGGTTGCTGGAGAATGACAGTTCCTATATATTTTACAAACAAACATGCAAAAAAGCCATCCCCCAGAGGCCAAATAAGGCAAAAAAATGAGAACCATCCCTATTTAAATAGGGATTTACCTGGGAGAGGCACCCAATAGGGACTGTCCCTAGTAAACAGAGACAGTTGGAGCATCAGGCCTGTGGCTTACGGTGGCTCAGCTTGTCTGAGTGTGGAAAGCTAAGCAGGGTCAGGCCTGGTTATTATTTGGATGGGAGACCCTTCCTCTAGTTTCCTGCATTGAGCAGGAGGTTGGACTCGATAGCCTTGTAGGCTCCTTCCAACTCTATGATCTATGAAAATCTATGTGCCAGACACCCCTCCATAGCTCCATGTGGCAGCTCAGTATGCATGCATGCATTTGCATTCATAACACTCTGGAGCGCATATGCATGCGCACTAACTCAGCCACCAACGCTGCAAGAGGGCACAGGCATGATGACTCCAAAACAGCATGGATGGCTTGGATGGGCATTTGCCAGCCTCCAGTTCTAGCAAAGTGACCAAACACAGATATTCTGGGTGGGAATTCCAGTGGAATTCCATCTCAGTGGCTGCCTCACACAGAAACCATCAGGCAATCCAGCAGCAGCAAGGAGGATGTGGAACAAAACAGATCCGGATGACTCAAGCAAGACTTGGAGGCAGCAGCACAGGACAATGAAAGGCGTGGGAGATTGCAAGGTATATACAAGGCAGCCTTTTGATCATCTGATCATCAGCACTGCATGCCTGATGGGAGACAGCAGGGGAGCAGGGCTTTGGTTGCACCTCCTTAGGGCTGCCCTTGTGTCTGCTGCGGCCCTGACGAAACTGTCACCCTCCATCTTCACCCTGCTGTGAAACACAGCCTCTGCATCCGCCTGACACATCATCCCCCCCCCCCCCCGGCAGGAATCCAAAGCCGCCTGTGACAAATGCCGGCAGTTCTCGGCTCCCTACAGCGCACGCATGCCCAGGCCAGATCCGCTAAGGTGGAGGAGAAAGCAGAGAATATGAAGTGATGGGGCAGGACAGGCCATTTTGGGGCACAGTGGTTCTTCTTGTCCCCCCTCCGCCCTCTTCCTCTCGAATATCTTTGCATCTCATTTCTCCAACCCTCACTATCACATCAGCCAACCTCAGTCCAACTGGGAGCTGAATACAAGCTGATGTACTTAACTTACCGTTGTATTTTTATAACCCTGGTAATGCCAGTAGCAGTGGGGTGCTTCTGAGTCACCCTATAACAAGCCAGCCTCAGGGTTCCAAGGATCCTCTAGAAGAATAAACCATTGCAGTGAGACAGAATGCTATTTTGTTCTTTTATTAAGGACTTCTTACTTTAAGAAGTGTTTGCACAGTCATCTATCAAATTCAATCATACATACATACATACATACATACATTCCATTAAGAATATTAGAACTGCTGTGCTGAATCAGACCAAAATTCCATCTGGTCCAGGTTTACCACCCCCAAACAGCAGCCAGCAATATGCCTCTGGGAGCCTCATAGGCAAGATTTAATGCAGGGGTGGGGAACCAGTGGCCCTCCAGATGTTGTTGGACTCCAACTTCCATCAGCCCCAGCCAGCATAGCAACGGCCAGCAACAGCGGGAGGACCACAGGTTCCCCACCCTTGATTTAAAGGCAACAGCCCTCCCCAGTTCTTTGTCACCGTCACCCAACATTTAAAGGTATGTTGCCTCTGTCCATAGAAGTGCCATTTAGCTATTGTGGCTAGTAAACCTCTCCTTGAATCTGCTTCATCCTTCTGTCAAAGCCCACCTGAGCTAAAGGCCACCGCCACATCTTGTGTGGTCGTGAATTTGGGAGGTTAAACTGGTGTAAAGAAAGATTACGAAGTGAATTATAAGTACTCAGAAGTTTCGAATCACTGGCGTGTTTGCTTGGAAGATGGATAGAAGCAAATTCACAACAGATTGCCAATTGGCCTACTGTGACATTCTCAACCTTGGCAGCACTTTCCGGGATTTGACTGTGAAATTGCATCTTGCTAATTCACCGAATCAACTTTGCTTGCATGTTTATATTCCTCCATATCCAGTCTCCCAGTCCCTGTATACAGATGCCACATCTCGTGAGCACTTTTGCACGTCCCCCATCCAAGGGCTGATATTCCTATGCCAAGAACGTCCGGATGACAGCATCAAGACCATGAGTGCTAGGGCGATGGATCATTTGGGCCTGTGCCAACTGGGAACAGAAGGCACAGGGGTGGAACTAGAGAGCAAGTGGGATGGACTATACCATGTTGAGAGGGAAGTGGGGGAACAACTCGGTGTAACAGCATATCCTCCCCGCCCCTGCCACCACACACACACCACACTACAAAGCACAGAACAGATACCCAAATCAGATCTATTGCAATTTCACAAGTAGGTACAGAACATGGAAGACCAATTATAAATGGGGTATCGCTAGGCAGGAAATCAAATGGCAGTCTAAAAGCCCTGTCCTCCCAGTCTGGCAATGCAAGAACTGGTATATCTGGTGAAGAGGCCTGCAGCAGAGAACTAAATCCTTCTGCTGGAAGTCAAGTGGTTAAAAACATGTGCTTAAAATTGCTCCCATCAAAACTGCATAACTCTTGTTGGATTGCACACGATCTTTGTACAGATCTTGACATTCTAGCTCTACCAGGGCCTGCAACATATGTGAATATACTTTTAAAGAGTCTGTGAGAAACACCTGCATATAAGCCACTGCGGAGAACAAATATACACCAACAGCAAGAGTGATTACTCAGGATTAAACCCCAGAGCAATCTCGCCAGGGGATACTGCATCACTGCCGCTGAACACAGATGGGCCAAGTTCTCATTGAGGAAGTATACCTGTGTCTGGGCTGCACTGCTTCATAGTGCAGCTGGGCTCACATGATTGAATGCTCCTCCATGCAAAAAGTAATAATAATACTATTCCATCCACATAGAGAAAGAAGGCTAGAACCACCACCACCACCACCACCACCACCCAACATCTAGTTTTCTGTGCATTTTGGTGTATGGAAGAGCATTCAATCATGTGAAACCCCGCCTGCACTCTTAAGCCCACAGGTTGGATTAGTGAGAATTATGCCCCCCTTTTTAAATATGATTGATCAATAAATACATTAGCAATGTCAGGTGGTTGAGTGCCAACAGAATTGGCAAGCCAAACCAGGGCCACTGTGAAACAAGAGGGAGGTATCAGCACGCTTGAGTTGGATGAGCCTTGTGGTATGCAGAAGTACGAAAAGCACTTTTTTAAAACCCAAAAGGGGGCAACCCCCCCTAAACCCACCTCAATGAGGATTGAGCATGCTCGGCGACATTCATCAGCCAACAGAATGTTGAATGTCTGTTGGAAAAGAATAACAGGGAGACGGGAGCAAATGGGCTGGTTCAAGCTCCTAACACAGGGGTGAGCCACTTGTGGCCTGCCAGATGTTTTGGCCTACAACTCCCACCACCCCAGCCAGCATAGCTGATGGGATTTGCAGACCAAAACATCTGGAGGGCCACAAGTTGCCCACCCCTGCCCTAAGAGCTAGTCCATGAAAACATATACCATAATACAGCCTTCCCCAACCTGGTTCCCTCCAGATGTTTTGGACTTCAATTCCCATCATCCCTGACCATTGGCCATGCTGGCTGGGAGTTATAGTCCAAAACATCTGGAGGGTACCAGGTTGAGGAAGACTGCCATAATTTTTGTAGTCTTTATGGTGTGCTGGCTTTGCTGCAAAAAAATTGGCAGGGCTACCTCAGTCCTAGCAGCTTAAAATAGGATGGCATGGCTGGCTGGAATCTTGAACAGGAGCACTCCTCTAGGGGGTGAGGATATGCTGCAACATTTTGTTGCAGGTTCCACTTGTAAACAAAGAATGATGTAATGGCTGGGAGCATGGGCATCCGCAGGACTTTTTCCGGGGGACGGGACGGGACTGCACAGCAGTTTGTGGTTGTAATTCGTACGCATAGCGCGCACTGCTACAACACACCTTGCACTTTCTTTGCGTGCGTTCTTTGTTGCTTAGCGTCACATTCCATGACATTTAGAAGCCTACACAGAGTAGTAGAAGATCCTGGGAATTGAACAGCACTAACGCAGAAGAGTGTTATGTTCAAGAGGCATCATCATGTTGAACTCCAAGAAAACTTTATTTGGAGTGAGGGATAAAAAGATACACACCTAGGAACAAGGCGTGCGGGGGGGCGGGACGACCCAAATGCACAAACACTGTGTGTTGAACTGTACATTTTGTGTATGGTTGCACATTTTTAAAAAAGCCCTAATAGCATCAGAGAACAGGTCTACCATTTCCGGTAGATCTGGTGACTGAGCAGCGATGAGGCCTGGGCACCAGTTCTACCAAGACAGGTAGATCTAGCCCCTGAGAAATTTGTATACCAGGGCTACCCCTCTGTTGTCTCTCAATGGGTAGAGCTGGTGTCCAGACAATATCTTTCCACTCAGAGCTGAAACCCTCAGTTCTTTCCATGACTCCCTTCACCCCTGTAATGGCCCTTTGGTTCAAAGGCCATTACACAGTTGAAGGGCATGGTTAATATTGGGTGGGGACCTTCACAAGAGCTTTCGTTATTTCTACAATATATGAGAAAATACTAACTTCTGTGGAGCTGCGTGGCACACTGACTCAGCTCCAAGGCCCAACACTAAGAGAGAGGTGGGAGAGGTTCTGTGGAGAAAAAGAGCCTTTGGGGGTTCCTACATGCATGCACGCACACACACACACACCCTCATGTGTGAACCGGCTAAAGGCTGGGGGAGGCAAAATGTGCATAAAGTATCGGATGGGACATGGCACCTGAAAGTCCGGTCTACGGCTTTTCAGATGCAAATGCCATGAGTCATGAGTTCCCCTCCCCTGCCTGGCCAGGTGAAGTTCATCCTGATTGGCTAAGAAGCAGCAAAGCTACAGAAAGGAGGGGAGGGGGGGAAGAGCTATATTTCCCAACGTGTGGGTTTTGTCTTTGTCTTTGGGTCATCGCATGGTTGCTGTTGGAGCAATGGCGGCAAGCCAAGCAGAGGCCCAAGCCTTCGGGTGGCCTCAGGATCCGACCCCAGGTAGCTCCTGGTGAAATTAGCTGAATGAGGGCTTTGGTAAAGGCAAGCCTTGTGGAGGGCTACCCATCTCGGACCTTCGGGTAGGTGAAGTAGTCCCCCCGGGCGGCAAGGCTGTGCTGGATCCAACCCTGAAGAGAACTGACCCCCAGGTAACAGAGTGTGTGCCTGGGAGATATAAAGAATCAGGTTTTGTTATTTTTGCAGCTCTATTACTTTGTACCAAAGCGTCTCTCTCTATTTTGTGTGCTTCTCTCATTTCCCTATTTTTGTTGTAAAATGCTACCTGAAATAAACCTTCTTTGGTTTTTTACCCCACATGGTGTTTGTGGATTGCTCTGTGGTTCCAGCAACTAAATCCAGGTTACAGTCAGAAAGGCAAGTCCCTGAACAGAGATTCAAGTAGGATTGCTTGGCAGTCTGGTATCTTGAGATCTCTGGGGGTCTTGGGTCCTTTGGGGTAGGAAAGGGTGGGGTTGTGGCAGGTCAGCCAGCCAACCATTTGGGCCCCCTGCAAGAGCTAAAAATGGCAGGTTTTCTTAAAGAGATATTCTCTCTCTCTCTCTCTCTCTCACACACACACACACACACACACTGTGGCTTATGCTGGCTCAGCTTGTCTGAGTGTGGAAAGCAGGGCCAAGCCTGGTTATTACTTGGATGGGAGACCCCTGCTCTAGTTTCCTGCATTGAGCAGGGGGTTGGACTCGATAGCCTTGTAGGCTCCTTCCAACTCTGTGATCTATTAAATCTACGAAAAACCTTGTTCTAACCCTTAATGAATTGCACTGCTGCTACAATCAATTTCACAGCCCCATCTGCACTTCCCTAAAACACCAACAACACTGGACTACACTGCGGAGTTGTCATACACTACTCTAACACACACCCCTCTGCAAAATGAGAATAACACTTGGGCTAATTTGCAGGACTGCTGTGGTGTAAGTCACAGCCCTGCCTCCTGCTACATGGGAATAATAATGATGAACTTTCCCTACAGACATTGTCAAGGTAATTGTTTAAATGTTTATAAACTTGGGGGGGGGGGGGTTAACAGGACCTGAGTTAGAAGGATCCTGTCTTTGCTGCTACCATTTGTTTTTTGGTAGACACACTACTGCCAAATCCAGCTACAGGAAGCTCCTGGATTTACCGGTATTTTTATTTTTTCATGAGGCTGCAATTACTTCCTAACAGGGAAGACCCTAAGAAGGCTTAATATACCCAGAAGAGTTAACACACCCAGATAATGGGTATTTTAACCATTGCTGTGTGTCTTCATTCATTGGCTAAAAACACTAAAACCTGGAAGCAGGCTAGTTTCTCACAAATTGAATAGGCGGATCTCTCCCTTTCCCTTATGTTCTCCTTGAGCACTTTCCCAGCCTTTGTGGATGAAAGCATAGGGCTTGTTGAAGGTGCTTTCACATACCAATATTAACAGCCCAATCCTATCCACGTTTACGGGGTGGGTGGGGGTGTTTAAGCCTTAACAAGCCAGTGTACATGAAGGAGTGCATCTTCCCTTGTGATTCTGGGACTGGCAGAGATTGTCCTTACAAACAACACCCTGCCCCCCCCCCCACACACACACACTTCCCAGATGGGTGATGTTCCTTTGTTCTCCCACCACCTCACCTGTGGGCTGGAAAACAATTCATTGGTTCACTTTAAAGTCAAGCAAACTCCACCAGGAGCCCCTGCCAGGTGGAACAGGACAGGAAGTCAGTGATTTGCAGAGTTTGCTTTAGGAGGCAGGTGCTCCCCCGGGCTACCAAACCAAGGGCCTAACAGGCCATGGTGCTGCCTGGCTGGACCTGCAAGAAAGCTGGCCTCACTGCCCCTTCCAGGTCCGCCTTCTACCACTTGCATTGCAGCTGCACTCGATGGTCAAGTTCTTGACCTCCCTGGCTGGGCTTTGTCTGCTGGTGCTGTGGGGGAACTAGAGAGTGGAGATAGATGGGGCAGGCATGGGTAGCACAGGGTGCTGCTGCCGCTCTCAGAATGGAGCTACTTTGGGGCGGCGGAGGCCTGACCGTGCTGCCGCCTGCTACTACCTCTTTGCCTTATGAGGAGGCGCTTCCGTGGCCTGGTTAAACTCGAGGGCATCCTGCCACCTGTGTTTAATTTATTGACTTTCTGTCCTGTCCTGAGCCTTGCCCATGTTGTGGGGAACTGGAGAGCAGAGATAGCCGAGACAAGCTCAGCACGGCAGCCTCTTTCGCTGCTCTCAGAATGACCTCAGGACTGGAATCCAAGGTGGGGCACTTGCCCCCCTTGCCCCAATGAGCAGATGCCTACGGGCCCCATAGTAGGATGCCTCTGGATTGGCCAGGCCAAGCATAAAGAGCTGGGACCCTGACCTTCTGCCCTTACATGATCAACAGAGCAGACTGAACCCCCTTGTTATCAGACTTCAAGTTCCAGCACGTGACTACAGGAAGCCCAAGCTGGAAAACGAAACTGGGTCCAGAGTTGGCTATCATTGGCACCAGCTTAGCCCCCTGGCAACCTCCACAAGGGGCAAGATTTCAGCCAATCAAACATTTCCCTCCGTCACTGTATTTCTGTGGTGAGGGGGCCTGTTGAATTTCTGCCTGCCGTTAAAGTGGCGGAGCCTTACCGGGGAAGGAGATCTGCAAGCCTGTTTTCCTTTGCAAGCTCACCCAGCCTGGATGATTGCCTCCCCTGCAAGCCCTGCTGCTGCATTCAGAAGCAAACGGACGGAGCCTGTTCCCTACCACCCCCACCCCCAGTGGTGTTCTCATCTAGGGTAGCCAGCCCAGCCAGTGTAAAAAGCTGTGGGCAAGTTTTGCCTCTACTGCAACATTATCCTCAACTGCACCACTTTACTTCTCACTGGAATGGGCAGCAATGATTCACTTACATGGGGAAATGTATGCATTGAACACCATTTGGGGGGGGGGGGGCAAAACCTTTTCCCTGCACTGCATAACCGCAGCCATTAAGAATGAATGAAGCCTGCTTCTGTCTGCATAGCCCCACCTTGGATTCCGTTTCTTGGTCACACTAAAGGGTGACAGAGTGTTATACAGATAGATAGACTTGGAACCAAGGTGGGTCTCTGACAGCCAATAGTCATAGATTTCATAGATCATAGAGTTGGAAGGAGCCTACAAGGCCATCGAGTGCAACCCCCTGCTCAATGCAGGAAACTAGAGAAGGGGTCTTCCATCCAAGTAATAACCAGGCTTGACCCTGCTTAGCTTTCCACACTCAGAGAAGCTGAGCCAGCGTAAGCCACAAGCCTATAATGTAGCCCTTGATTATTCTACACAGCAGTTTGTAGAGTTGTGTGGAGAAAAAGCATCAGTTTCCTGCACCACCCCCACCACCCCACACACACCTCCACAAGTATAATCCCAGCTGGGGGCTGGGAAATGCAAAATGTACATAGCTTCTCTGATGGCTCCTGAAGCTGCAGAGTCTCCCATGTCTTTGATGGCCTGTGCCACAGCTATTTGCATGCAAATGCGGCAAAGAGCCACCCCTCCCCTGCCTGGCCCAGATGAAGTTCATCCTGATTGGCTAAAGACACCTGGGCTACTGAAAGGAGGGGTGGGGGGAAGAATCTATGCTGCTGCTGTGGCTTCTGGTTTGCGTTGTTGTCTGCACGCTTCGCGCGGGGGAGGGTTTTTGCTAAGGCAAACCCTGAGAAGACTAACTCCTAGGCAAAGAAGAGTAAGTCCCGCCTAGGTATTTACATGGTAAAGGAACTAGTTTTGTTATTTTGTAGCTCTACTGTATGTACCAAAGTGTCTCCCCACCTTTTCTCTCTCTTCCCTCATTCCCCACCTTTTACTGTAATCTGTTTACCTTAAATAAACTTTCCTGGTTTTACCCCACACAGTGTATATGATTCCTCTGTGGTTCAGTGCTAAATCCAGTGTATAGACCTAGGGCAAGGCCCTGAGAGAATCAAGTCAAGACGGCTGAGCTAAGGCTAGCAGTTTTGCATCTTTGATCTCTGGTCTTGAGTAAAGGACCGGTTGGCAGTCCTTCACAAGTTGCATAAAATATTTCTACAAAACAGCCTTAGTTATACTTTTCCTCCTCCTTTTAAACATTTTTTCTTGTGCTCTTTGCTGCCTTTAGGCAGAAGCCCCCTGTAGAAGGAAATTTTGTTTAGGCTTCAGTTTAACAGAAAGGCCTAGAAAGGCAAGTCAGCCCTGACAAGTCAGACCTTCCATGAACAACCCTGATGGGCAAATCTCTCATGTGCCTAGCCTCTGCTCTGTTATGCTAAAATTACTGTGAGCCATATCCTGCTTGCAAAAGACTGTACTGATTACCTTATGTAAAAGCCTTGATGGCTGTGAGATGGGCCATGTCTGACCTTAGTGTTTCCTTTTGAATTGTCTCTCAGGTTCCTTGTACTGACTTATTGTTACCTGATCTCTATGCGATACTATTCAGTATAAATAGAAGTGTCTCCCTTTCATTCTTGTTGGCATTCCTGACTGTGCTCAGATGCCATCCATGAATTCACTAATAAACTTTTCTCTCTAAGAACCTCTTCAAAACACAACGCAGTAGATAATTTTTTCCACAACACCCCTTTGCCCCATTCAAGTGTTTCATAGATCATAGAGTTGGAAGGAGCCTACAAGGCTATCGAGTCCAACCCGCTGCTCAATGCAGGAAACTAGAGGAGGTAGTAATAACCAGGCTTGACCCTGCTTAGCTTTCCACACTCAGACAAGCTGAGCCAGTTCAAAATTGAAGGACTGGTTGGAGTTTGATTGGACATCCAATTCTGCCTTCACACATACACATGTGGACAAGCTCCATGCTCCATCCATAATCGGTTGTCTGTTTATTACAGAGCTCTTGAAATATGAGCAGTCCATAAAAAATTATGAACAGGCAGCCACACTAGCTATAATGATGGAACATCTACTCTTTCTGGCAACTGCTGAGGTAAAAGCATCCCTTTCTATGATTCTATGAAAAGAACTAAGGCTGGGCACCATTAAGGTTATAGGCCAGATTGGTTCCACAGCTATTATACTGGAAATATTTTTTTCCCCAGAGGATCTTCCCTTGCCTATGGAACAAGCCCTGTACGTAATTCAAAAGCACCGAGGGCTGAGAAACCTTGGCTCATCCTGGAAGATACAGCTTCCAGTGTGGTATGATGAATGAGAAACTGACACATATTTTGTGTGTGTTGCTTTAGTATACCGTAGTGCAGCCTTCCCTAACCCAATGCCCTCCAGAGGTGTTGGACTACAACTCCCATTATCCCCAGCCAGCATGGCAGGAGTTGTAGTCCAACACCTTTGCAGGGCATTGGGTTAGGGAAGGCTACCTTAGTTTGTCAGTTCAATAATCTGCTTTTAGCCAGTATCCTGTCGTTGGCACTGGCCGGTACCAGATGTATAGGAGGTATATAATGACAGTGAGAGGATGTAAATCCTTGACTGGGTTCAGACAACACGATACCCCACACACAAGGGTCGAGTGTGGGTTGTCATTGAGCCATGGGTTCATAGAATCATAGAAAAGTAGAGTTGGAAGGGGCCTACAAGGCCATTGAGTCCAACCCCCTGCTCAATGCAGGAATCCAGGTCAAAGCATCCCTGACAGATGGCCGTCCAGCTGCACCTTGAATGCTTCCAGAGTGGGAGAGCCCACCACCTCTCTAGGTAATTGGTTCCATTGTCTTATTGCTCTAACAGAAAATTTTTCCTGATGTTCAGGTGGAATCTGGGTTCCTGTAACTTGAACCCATTATTCCGTGTCCTGCAAACTGGGATGATCGAGAAGAGGTTGTTGTTGAAATGTGAGTTATTGTGTTGTGTGAACCCAGGCAAGATAACAAGCCATGGTGAACAACCCACAGTTCATGACCCAACAACAACCCATGGGTTCTCTTCATGGGTTGTTCATGGTTAACAAACCATGGCTTGTTAGTGCAGCTGGGTTCAAACAAAATGATAACCCACATTTCAACAACCTGCACTCAACTAATACTCAACCCTTAGTGTGGGTTATCATGCTGTCTGATCCCAGTCCTTGTTTAACTCTTGGTGAAGTCACAATGAATTGGCTTCCCCCCCCCCCCAGAGATTTGGATATGCCTGCAGACCTCATGAATTCTGATATGGGTTGAGCTTGCAGCGACTGGCTCAACCCCCTCATGTTGCTTTCCCCATATTAGAGCACGCACTCACAATTATATGAACTAGTGCTGTGTTAATAGGCCCTGATATTCTCATCTTCCATAAATTCGTCTAGCTCATTTTCTAATCCAGTTATACAGTTGGCCATTAGCATATCCTGGGGCAATCAATTCCAGAGCTCAGTTGGAGTGCAGAATGGTTTTTTTAATCCCTGTTTATTTTAATCTATCTCTCTCTGTGTGTTCATTTCATCTGAAAGACAGGATCAACTCCTACACACAAGGGCTGATCCCATCCATGCTGGCAGAGTTCAGAACCACCATCTTCTCTTACCTTTCAGTCACATTTAGAGGTGTGAAGGCCAAAAAATAATAATACACACACACTTGGAAAAACACAGATTTCTCCCCACCCCCATCCGTGAACCTTCATATTTCTAGTCACATTTGCCTAGCTCTACTTGGTTATTGAGACATTCTTAAGTTGTTAATTCCCTTAGGAGAGTTCATACTCCTTCATTTCTCACTCTGTAAGGTTGCCTTGGCAGAGAAATCAAGGACGGAGCAGAGAAGGTTCCCATGATATGCCTTACACAAGGAGGCACAGAATTGATCAGTTTGTATTTAGCACATCTATCCTTGATTGGCTGGGATTTTAGTATTGGCATAAGTCTTACGACTTAAAGGGACTGATACCTCTAGACCTGAGCTCCCTAGCTAGTAGATCTCTGTTCTCTTGTGAAGAAGCCACAGCTATGTGGCATCTTCTCTACATGTTGACTCCTGGGAATTTGGAGGACCATGAGCCGCTGAGTTTGCAGGCCAGAGTGGCTACACAGCAATGGGTGGGGAAGATACACAGCAAAGGAAGTTGGAAGGTTGAGGGGAAAGAAGCGGAGAGGGTAGGCGGGCTCAAAATTAGACCATGCATGTGGTCTTATTAATAATCCTGGTTTTAGGTTGTGATCATTGCTAGGGGATTCTCCATTCCCACCTCATTGGAATAACAGAGCCAAATGGTTACACAAGTAAGCTGCAAAACGAACCCAGGCACTCATCTTCCCCTTCATCTTTCATGAATTGGGGTGGGGTGGGGGTGGGGGGTTAAATCTTCCATTTTGCTCAGATCAAATCCCTGAACCTCTTATTTAATTATTAAAACTACCCCATCCCTTGGATCTTAATTGGAAGGGAGGAAGGCCAGCCCGCCAGCCCAATATGCGTACCGGGAGGACTGCCAAATTGGCATTACCCACCCACCTAGCTGGTATTTTAACTTCTCAGCCTGATACTGGTTGGAGCTGCAATCTAAAAGCTGGCATTTCTGCAAGCCCCTTGAGTTATCGAAAATAAAAAATAGAAGAAGAAAGAAAGAAAGAAAGAAAGAAAAGATTTTCAAGCCCTTGGACACAGCACTTCCTCCCCAAAGCTACAATGGGTATTATCAACCTATTTCACCCTGGAAATACCTTGGGGTTGCCCCCAGTGCATTTTGCCTCTTAATGGCAAGCTGGTAGGCGAAGCCCCTGAGCTGAGCTAGCCTCTGCTATTCCCACCCAATGGCGCGTCACCTGGTGGGCCACCAGCAGGCGTCAGCCTGGGGGGGGGGTGCTGCTGCTGACATCTCTCTCCCCCCTCCCCCGCCCCATCATCTCCCACAAGCCTGCCAGGCAGGCTGCAGATACTTGAGACTGAGCACGGGCAGAACATGCAGCCACCCAAGAGTGCCAAAGGAAAAAAAGGAGAGATAATAATGGGACTGACGGGGCGGATGGTGCAGTGGCTGAGACGGAGGGATGGGCTGAAGGATGGCAGACGGAGGGGTGGATGGATGAATGTGAGGGGAGAGTGGCAGGCGGGCAATGTGGATGAAGGGATATATCCATGGGCGCGGGGACTATAAAGGCGGGTGGGACGTATCAAAAGTGGGAAGGAAAAGACATAAACGGCTACGGGGAAATGCTGAGGGAATGAGGGGCAGGCAGCGCTATCCGGCCTCGTTATCCGTTGTGGCAAAAGGGCAGAAGAAAGCGGCGGGGAAAGCGCGGGCGGCGGGGCGGCTGCCCTTGCCTTGAGTCACACGCACAGACCCCCCCCCCTTCCTGCGGAGGCGCAGTTCCGTGTGGAATCGGTGGGGCACAGTGGGCAAAAAAGCCCGTCCGCATAGCCGAGAGAGCTCGTCTGGGTCTGCAGGAGAACCTTTGATGCAAGCTCGACCCGATTTTTTTTTTTTTTTTTAAAGGAAGGGAGGAAACTCTTAAGTACCATTTTGACCCCGTCTGGAGAATTGGGACGATGCGGAGTTGGGGAGCGGGGGGGGGGGGAGAGGGAGGGATGCCTTTGTCTTGTTCTGGCTAAGGAAGGAAGGAAAAGGAAGGAAGGTTGGATGGAAGGGGCAGAGATGGAGGGATGCTTCCCGTCCCCTCGCCTCTCCCCAGAAGATCCTTACCAGTCCGTGCCCGGCTCATCCACCACCAGCAACACTTTGCTGCGCCCCGAGGACCCTCCGGAGCCGGCTACCCCCCCAACCTGCTCGCTGAAGGTGGCCGCCGCGGCCGCCGTCGTCTGCTTCACGGCGTTGGAGAGGGACGAGAAAAACCCGCCGCCGCCGCCGCCTCCAGCCCCGGGGCTGGGGGCAGCCGTCTGCGGCGGCGGCGGCGGCGGCCTTTCGGCGGGGGAGACGCTGCCCGGGGACGGGGAGGTGGCGCTGGGCGGCGGCGGCGGCGGCGGCTGCGGGCGCTGCAGATCCGTCATGTAGCCGTTGGGCAGGTTGGCCATGAAGTTGCTGTCGGAGAGCCGCCTGCGCAGGTAATTCATCTCGGCTTGCGAGGAGGTGAGGGGCTGAGCGAGGGATGGGGACCCCGATCTGGGGGTGACACTTGAGAGAGGGGGGGTGGCGTTCCCCGGGGTGGGTGGGAAAGCTCTCTTGGGGAGGGGGGGGTCGGAGTCTTCCAGACGGGATTCCCACCACCACTACCACCAGATCGCTGCGGAGGAAGACCTTCCTTGCCCTGGCAAGAGCTTCCGCCTAAAAGGCGATCCCGTTGGCCAGCCTTGGAGGAATATTTCGGGGAGTGGGGGGAATCGCCTACAGGGAGGGGCTTCCTTACAGCAGGGTCTCCCGAGAAGAGATCGCTCTTTCCGCAACCCAGAGGTCTTTTGCCTCCCTTTCCAAAGAAGAGGGATGCCTGCTGGAGGGGAAAGGGAGGGGATCTGCGGAAGGGATCTCTCCCCCGCAACAGGGAAAGGTGCCCGACTAGGGTCTCTCTACGTCTCTCCCGCTGCTCTGGCAGATTCTGCGTTGGAGCGCCTGCGGGGAGAATCTATGGGGAAAGGGATTGCCCTTGTGCCCCCTGCACTTCGGAGAGCGGGAATCTGCTAGAGGGGGGGGGGAAAGCCAGCCCGACACGGCTCCTCCCAAGTCCCGGAGCCTTCTGCGAGCATCAGCAAGCAGCCCTGCCCAGTTAATCAGTCTTCCTCTGCTTGGACTCTTCTAATCCCTTCCCTTCATCCCTCTGTGGCTGCAGTGGTAGGTCCCTTTCCTCTGCAAAATCAATCCAGGGCTGCGCCATTCGTCAATGGGAGTAGGGGAGGGGCTCAGCATCTTTCTCCCCAGCTCCCCCTTCCACGGCAGGTGTGAATGGTACAGCCCGGTACCCAACAGCAGAGATGCAGGGACAGAGACAGAAGGATGCTGCTGCTGCTGCTGCTGCTGCTGCTGCTGCTGCTGCTGCTGCTGCTGCTGCTGCTTAGTTGCGATGCTGTGCTCTCCCGTGGAGTTGGTGCTGGTGGTGTGGTGTCACTGCCCACAATGCTGATGTTGATGTCATGGTGCCCGGGTCGATGATGTCATGAAGCTGGCTGGAAAGGCATTCCAAAGCTGGTTTGTATTGCATGGGAAACACTGGCTCAAAGGCCCCACATAAGTATATATACCAATGAATCTCAAAATGAGAAGCGGGAAGCAGGTCTCCTTCAGAGTCGGGGGGGGGGAAGACCCTCACCAGATGAGTCACAACACAAGCTTTACCCTTACCCCTTCCAGTTTGGGCCTTCAGTGGGCCAGGAGACCAAGTGCCACAAACCCAGGGTTCTTATAAAGAAGAGACATGAGATTTGCTTCAGACATAACATTTTACCTAGACAGTTATAAAAACAGGAGTAGGAGGCGAAAGTGCAGCATCATGAACAAGGATTGCATGCAAAAGTGTAGAGGGGGAAAGCTTTATGGCCGTGTACATTATTTATTCATTTATTCATATACTGCAATCAATGTACATGATGCGTTACATAACCAACAATAACAAAATCATCCCTTCTCTTAAACTTATAGTCTTAAGTCTGAAGACCGTGCAGGTGTCTGTTTTATCCCCAAAAGCAAAGGTAACCATGTTAGCCATAAGGGCGGGGTGGGGGGGGAAATCAAAAATCCATATTATTGTAATACTTTCTTTAGGCCAGCTCAACAGTCACACAAAATGTGCAAGCTCTCGAGATCTCCAGTTCTTTTCATCAGGCGAGATGTCACAAAAAGCAACATGTCATGCCAGACACACACATCAGGGAGCGATGACTGGCAGTGACTTTCCAGAATGGGCCCAAGCAGCAAAATAGATATGTGCATTGCACACTCTTCACAAAAGAGGGTGGATGGATGCACATATTAACCCCCCCCCCCATCTCAAACTAAAGAGAGGCAGGGTTCAAAATACATATAAATATATAAATAAATAAATAAATAAATAAAATATGCACTTGGGTAGGGAAAATGAATGCATGGAGTAACTTCAGTGGAAAGTCACAAGAGATACATGAAGAACAGGGCAAAGGAGGACTAAGTATTCATCATTTACCCAGGAGGAAGTATGAGTGCATGGAGCCTAGGTTGTAAGCAACAAGCCACAGTATGTCTGGAGAATGGGATGATTCCTGCTTCCATGATACTGAAGTTCAGGGCAGGCAGGCAGCTTAACTTGCCATTCGCATGCTTTTGGCTGCATAAGTGAATTTGTGAATGTTTTAACTCTTCTCCTAAACTGAAGAGTTTTTAATTCTAGGATTTACTTGTTTTCTAAACGGCAGCAAAATTTAACATCACCATCACTCTATAACACTAAGTGTGTATACTGTACTTTAAGGCAGAGACGGGCAGAAGGTAAATCCGGATCTACTGGTAGACTATGAGTGATTTGCAATAGATCAGCAGGAGTTTCTGACTCCTGCTTGTTTAACAATAGCAAAAACCAAAAGGCTTGTTTTTAATAATAATAATAATAATAATAATAATAATAATAATAATAATAATAATTTGGCTGCTGATGTTAAGATAGCCTGAGGGAAAACTGGGAGTGAATTTTTGTTTGAATGCACTGTGAGTGAGCTCACCTTCTGCTACTGAAAATGAATTCCTGGGCTAAGCATGTGCTAAGAGGCACCCAGTTCTTTAATCCAAGTGTGTGTTTGCCTCTGAGACACTATTTTGCGCTTGGCTCTGGTTGCTTGGTAGACTGTGGGATTCTAGTAAAAAACAACAACAACAAAGTATATCCAGCAAGCCTGAAATCTGCCATTGCTGCTTTACATATATTATCCCAATAGTCTTTATATCAATCCTGTAAGGTAGGGCATTTTGTTGTTATCTTTAAATTATTCCTGCTTGTACTGTATTATCTTTATCGTTTGTCTGGTGTTTCAAGAAGTGTACTAGGCATACGATGGGGTCCATTGTTGTTACCTGCATATTGCCCCCCACCCCAAGGAAGTGAGAGAAAGCAGAATGTCTTACCAGAACCCTAGGATGTAATGCAGGGCTCTCCAACTTTGGGTCTCCAGATGTTGCTGGCCTACAGCTCCCAGCATACCCAGCCAGCATGGCTAATGGCAAGGGATGCTGGGAGCTATAGTCCAGCAACATCTGGGGACCCAAGGTTGGAGAGCCCTGCTCTAAACTGTGCATCACTGGAGACAAGATACTGGCATTTAACAGCGCCAAATAGTACACAGGGTGGTGGTGATGTCACCTTTTTTATCCAGTCTATTTTTTATTATCTTGTCTTAGCTATTTAAGTAATTTTAAAATAGTTTTTTTTAAATGTCTAGTGTAAATTTTTCAATGTTTGTATTAATTGTATTTTTATATTGTATATTATTGAAAATTTGTATTTTGTTGTAAAATTGTATTTTATTGGGGGGGAAATTATACTTGTTGTAAACCACCCAGAGAGCTTCGGCTATTGGGCGGTATAGAAATGAAATGAAATGAATAAATAAGAGATCATTGGTTTGACCCAGTCAGTAGATATATTTTTGATGATGGGTGCACTGTCCACAGTGCTGGAAATGTCGGTGCCTTTGTCCATGGTGCTGATTAAACCTTACTCCTATCCTCTCCACCAAGGGTGGGCAGAAAGGAGGACAGGACCTGCTGGTGGATCTCTGGGTGATTTGCAGTAGATCAGCAAGGATTTCTGATTCCCAATTGTTTAACAATAGCAACAAAATAACTCCCCACACCTAAAAAAATTTCCTGCTGAAATGAAGAAAACTTGGGAGCAGGGATAACCAGGAGTGGATTTTTATGTGGAAGGCCTGTGAGCTGCATTAAGTTCTGGTCCTCAAAACCAATTCCCACACTCAGCTAAGTGTATATGCCTTTTGCACCAGGCTCTGGTTGATGGAGCTCGGGTTTCTAGTATAAAAACAGTGTAGATCCTGCAAACCTGTTCACCCCTGCTCCACATTGCTCCACCTTATCTTCAACCCATGAACTGGAAAGGCTGCTTGAACCCCTAGGTATCCCTGATGTTCAAGTTGCCCTTTGATACAGGCCTGTGGCTCACGCTGGCTCAGCTTGTCTGAGCGTGGAAAGCTAAGCAAGGTCAGGCCTGGTTATTACTTGGATGGGAGACCCCCTCCTCTAGTTTCCTGCATTGAGCAGGGGGTTGGACTCGATGGCCTTATAGGCCCCCTCCAACTCTATGATCTATGAAATCTATTAATCTTTTCACAAATAGTTAGATAGGCCTCCATACAAGCCTCATAGCTATGAAACATGTTTAGGCGAATACAGTGGAGGCTGGTGACTCCAATGTCAGTGGGGTGGTGTCCACTCTGAGCTTTAAAGGAGCTATCCCTAGCCCCCCCCCCCCGTGGGTTCAGCACCATGGATAGCTCCTTAAAAGTTCAGCCCGCAGGCTGAATACACTGCCCCCCTGATATTGGAGCCACCAGTCTCCACGAGGCTAATATAATGAACCAGGTAGAGCAGTGTTCTCCAACCTTGGGAGAACTGGGTTGCCCTGGCTGGGGCATGCTGGGAGTTGTAGGCCAAAAACATCTGGGGACACTGAGGTAGAGGCTGGGGCTCTTTATAAGTTCAGAGGGGGTCTAAGTCTTTGCAAGAGAGCAGGTGAGGAGCCTAGCAGGTTAGTTCCTCTTTGCCTCCAGATCTCACTGTTTACGTCTGCAACTTTGTGATCCCTAGATCTTTACAGCAGGGGTGGAGGAGCAGAGAGGAAGATTGATTGTTTTGCCCCCTGCTTGAAATAACTATTGAATCTGAGGTACAGGAAAACATCCAGGATTCATATATATATCGTATTAGGCAATTCAAAATATGCCACCGCCACCCCAAAAAAATGTTAATTAAGATGACAGCTATGATGATGATATATGTCAAAGATCAACATAAGATCGTGCATGCGTGTGAGATCATGATGATGACTCATCTCTCATTTTCAACATTTGCTGAAATCGGCTTATGCTCAGGGACATCAAATATAAGTTAAGCCCTAAGTGTTGAACATCCTGTGCCAAGATAATTCAGGCAGAGAATGACATCTTATTTGTTCTCTTTGCTATTGAATGAACAGGCTACAGGCCTAGCTAGAATGACTATAGGAGTTTTGACTCCTCGCTTTCAAGTCTAAGGGTGCATTCACACCAGCTTGTTACCCAGGATATATCCTGGGAACAGTTCATGCTGTTTGCACCAGATCCTGAATGGAGTCATCACTGATCAGTGTTCCCCTTCTGGATTTGCAGAGGTGGGGTGGGTGGGCGGGCAGGGATGTATGTTCCTCTTCTGGAAGAAGAAGAAAAACAACTTTCCCCACAATGTTCTTTTCAATGTACTTATTATTTATATTTACTTACAATATTTTTACCCTGCTCTTCAGGCAAAAAACTTGCCCAGAGAGGCTTACAATTAATAATGAGACACAGTCCCTGCCCTCTGGCTTACAATCTAAAGGATATGACACAGAAGGAAAAAGGATTGGGTGGGAGGAGGAAAAAAGCAAAAAGGCATCCATTCTTAGTTTCAAAGTTCTTATAGGTGTTTCTTTCTGGCAGGGAAGGGAAAAACAAGCTCCCTGTAGCTGTTCCTTCTCTGGCGGATGGATGGGGCCAGGCTGGTCTCCCCCTTGCTGTGATGTTCTTCCTGGGAGGTAGGGGGCCCTTGATTCCCTGGCTGATGGATGAGACCACAGTCTGCAGTCTTGACAGAAAATGTTGTGCATCACACACACACACACACACACACACTTTTTCTTTTAAGCACAGAACATGAAAAGCCCAGGTCATAAAGTGTCTGAACCTGCCATGGTTTTGTTTCTAAAAGAAAGTGGATGTTGACAGTAAATTCAACTGCATCGCCCACGGGGCCCTGTGGGAATAGTCTCCTGTTCTCTCATTGTCTCCACCCTGCTTGCTAAGTGCTGTAATTGCACGTCTCAGTTCCAGACCTGCCAGGGGTTCTTTAGGTGTTAATAATAAACTTGACTGGCTGTGTGTCTGCCCGGCCTGACTGTATTTTACATTACACCTCATTGTGCTGTTACAGTCTCGCTGAACTTAAATTTGTTGCTTGGAGGATGAGGAGGAAATCTATTGACTGTGTGTGTGTGTGTGTTTTGTACCATGTGATTCATAATTCTGCACATGCAAAAAATGAATGCACATCTATGCACTGTTGGCTTCACATGGAAGTCCCTGATGATGTTCTGAATGTGGCATATACACTGTCCAAGTATATTAAGCCACTATGGACATATCAGCATTTCAGTAGACAGGCCTGTTTCAAGATGTGTGAGAAACGTTACGGCGTGCATGTATTGTGGCATCTGTTTGAATGTATTTATTATGCATTTTATTGTATTTTATTGTTAAGTGTCTTGGGCATTCCACATGGAAAGGTGGGATATAAATTTACCAAATCATAACGAAATACATCTGACATAAAGACACACAGTTGTATGCATAACAGTGCATTTCTGTATGTGTTCCTGTGCAGGTATTAGTAATTGTAATACTGAGTATTTCTGTATTTAGTAAGTATTTAGTGAGTATTCTGACATGCCAGAATAAATGCGTTAGTCTTTAAGGTGCACAAAGTCTGTAAGGGAGCAACCCTATTAGACAGGGAAAAAAGTCCTACAACTCCCAGCATGCCCCAGCCAGCAATGCTGGCTGGGGCATGCTGGGAGTTGTAGGACTTTTTTCTGTCTAGACCTGCATAGGATTGCACCCTTAGTCTGTTGCTTTTGCTGCAGCAGACTAACACAGCTACCATTCCGGATATTTATACAAATGTACTGCACAGCAGGATTGTGTGTATGCCTGTTGCCTGCCATCTGGCCTGCCTGTTTGTTTGTTTGTTTGTTTCTTTCTTTCTTTTTGTGGGCCGCTGACTTTTCCCCTCACATTTTCTCATTGGGGGCATTAGGGGACATGAGCAAATGCGCTGCCTCAGAAATTGTGAGGGTTGCTGCAGTGGCAGGGATGCGGGTGGGGGGGGAATGGAGAGGATTTTTCTGCTCAGGCATCACCATGACAACCATACTGCAAGAACCCTAGAAATCCCATTCTCTCAACCAGGCCAATCCTGGCCTTTCCCAGCCGGGAGCGGGAGCGGGGGTGGCAATGTTGTACAGAAGAGAGAAAGCACAGGGGCTAAAGAGAGACTTTTGTCTTGGCTGCTCCAGTCTCTAAGGACAAAGACTGGGGAGGCGAGAGGGTAGATTTCACCCACCGTCCTAGTATCAACAGGGCCCTAATTTAGCTAGGGTGTCCCACTAGGTGTCGCTGCTGCCCTAATTTCATTTCACTCCTCAAGGGACAAGGGAAATACCCCCTTGAATATTTCATTTAATCCTGGCTCAGGAGGAGTCTCTCAAACGATCAAACATGGGTATGAAAACAAGTACCTATGCGTTCCCCCACCATTCGCAGCTGTGTCCTCTGCTTTTATGGTTCCCACCTTCTTCTTTTTCCCCCCCACAGGGCTTGTGCCTTTAACAGCCACGTGACAGGCAGAAATCGAACAGGTGTCGCTCTTACCAGCCCGGAGGTGCTGCAATGTGGAAATGTGTCCTGTTGAGTTTCTGCCTGTTACACCATTGTTAAAGACTCATGAGCACGATAACAGAGGGGGAAGCGGGGCGGAGGGAGGGCAGAGGGCAGCCTGACCTGCTATATTTGTCATATTCAATACTTTTGCTGAGACTGAAATTTAGCTGAGACTGTAATTCTCAAAAGAGCTCCCACCCCACACCCTCAATACTGTGCTTTTGCCTTTCCTCACCAGCTGCAACCTCCCCCAAAATCCCCCACCCCCCTCTGCATGACAATTAGGCTTAGAAAAATTGGACTTTTCCCACCCTAAGCCTAATTGCCACATGGGTGGGTAGGAGGAAGAATAGAATAGTAGAGCTGAAAGGGGCCTATAAGGCCATCGAGTCCAACCCCTTGCTCAATGCAGAAGAACAGATGTGGGCAGCCCAGGCAGTCACCCATCCAAGCACTGACCCAGCTCATACCTGCTTAGCTTCAGCATGTGGCCTGCATTAATGAGGGAAGGCTGCAGCCAGATCCGAAGGCACTGTGGGCCACATTCAGCCCATGGGTCCAGAGGTTCCCCACCCCTGCTCTACAAGCTCCCGGTACTGGCTTCCAGCTCCTTCCCCAACCTGTAGTCAGGGATGGGGACTCGGACTCGAGGACTCGACTCGTGAGTCGGACTGAGTCCCCCCTCTGACTCGACTCAGACTCGAGTCCCAATATTTTTAATGGGACTCGAGACTCGACTCGGGACTTGAGACCAAGGACTCGTCAACATCCCTGGGCTGTTGACGAGTCTTCTGGCTGTGCCAGAAGGAGCGCGATCACCGGTGAAGAGCGCATGGAAGCGAGGCGCGCCGCTGCTCGGCCACTATGGACAGCTACCAGGAGCGCAGCCCCAACGATGTGTTGAGATTTATTTTGATTGATGTGTTGTTGTGGGGGGTTTGGGTTAGGGTCAAACATTTTGGGTTTGGCTGCCTCTGCCTGCCTGTTTGGGGTTCCCTGCCTCCTCTGCCTGCCTGGTTATTTTGGGTTTGTCTGCCTGGTCTGTTCTTGCCAAAATCAGTTGCAGAGTTTTGAAATAAAAAGGCACACTTGTGCCTAGAATTTATTTAAGCCACACATCTGAAGTAGCCTTATTTTGTTGGGGGGAAACCCCATTGATTTTAATAGGGACTCGTGGAGTCAGTTTTGGGAGTGACTCAGGACTCAGGACTCGTGAGTCACCATTTTGGACCAAGGACTCAGACTCGGACTCGAGTCCAAAGACTCGTGACTCGACTCGTGACTCGAGACCAAGGACTCTTCAACATCCCTGCCTGTAGTACCACATCATTCAATATCTACAGATGATTACCCAAGGAAAAAGATGACCGGTTTGGTAATAGCTACACAGCTTCTAATTTAGCCTTCCCCAGCTTGGTGTCCTCCAGATTTTTGGGACTTCAACCCTCATGCATCCCAGCCAGCATGGCCAATGCTCAGGAATGCTGGGAGTTGTAGTCTAATTCATCTAGTGAGCACCAGGATGGGGAAGGCCTTTCACAGAAGAATCTTCATCTTGTGTGCTTGCAGCCCTTCTAGACCAGTGTTCTCCAATCTTGGGTCCCCAGATGTTTTTGGCCTACAACTCCCAGCATGCCTCAGCCAGCTATGCTGGCTGAGGCATGCTGGGAGTTGTAGGCCAAAAACATCTGGGGACCCAAGGTTGGAGAACGCTGTTCTGGACTCATTCCAGGGATAATTCCCTGAGTCCCTCCCCACATTACATGTTTTAATCATCTGGTGCCCACCAGAGGATTTGGACTACAACTCCCACAATCCCCAGTCAGCATGGCTAATGGTCAGGAATTATGGGAGCTGTAGTCCAAAACATCTGGGGGGCACCTACCCTTATTTTAATGTGATGACCTGACATTTTAAATGGCTTGTTTTCATTGTTAGCTGCTCTGGAATCCCTTTTAAGGTTGAATAGCTAGTAAGTATTATATGTGTGAATGTAATAAATATCAATTGACTCTGCATTAGCCTGTCCAGCACTGGCTTCTGAAGTAGAGTACGTTACTGAATTGATCATTCATTTTCTTTTCCCAAAATTAAAAGATACAAATAAATGAACAGTGCACCATTTGCTATGTGAAGAGCTGATGGTGAGTGGGGGATATTTATTTATTTACTTAGTTATATTAATGGATTATTTTATTACCCTGTTTGGTGGCTTAAAAAATCTAAAAACATTGATCATTAAAACCACAACTAAAACAGAAAAGTATATATTTGTAAAGTTGTATATAGAACTCACAGCACACAGCTACAGAGTTAAACACTTCAGGAAATAGCAAACGGCTAACCATGAACGGCCTGCTTAAATAAACATGTTTCAAGGGCCCACCTAAATGCGGGAAGGAAGAGAGGGAGTCCAGGGGATCTCTTTGCAGGGAGGGCATTATATTATTTAAGACTGATGCCCAGCAGCACACTGGCAATTTGTGCCCAGGCGCATGCATGTGCACCAGAATCAAGATGCATTTTTCATTTCAAGGGGTGCTGAAATGAGTAGAACTCTCCGGCGCAGGCTGAGTATACACTATTATCACTATTTTAAAAAGACGCCCTCAACTTGCCCTCAAAAGTTAAAACAGGGTCAGTGGCTGACCAGAAACAGATGCCCCAAATGCAGGGACAGCCTAGATCATACAGCCTTGGAGCAGCCTTCCCCAAGTGTGCCCTACAGATGGGTTGACCATTGGCCAAGCTGGCTCAGGATGATGAGATTTGTAGTCCAACACATCTGGAGGACACCCATTTGGAGAAGGCTGGTATGGAATGGAAGGGGATTTCAGTAGGGTGGCCAGATGCAAAAGAGGGTTGTGTTGCATGAGTCATGACAAGCATACCTGCTGAGATTCCCTCTCCCACACAGCTATAAAGTGGCAGGAGCCCCCTGCCCTCTTTTGCATCCGTCCATTCGAGATTTAGGATGGCCAGCTTTATTTCTGGCATTGTTAGTGCGTTGGAGTGGTGGTGCTGATAATTCTTTGTCGTCGTCGTCCCCGTTTTTTATACTATTTTACAGTAATTCACAATATTATTCCAGTCAGTTAATAATTACTTATCTTGCTTCATAACCTTATATAGCCTTTTCCTCTTTACAATGTTCCTGACAGATCACAGGGTTGCACCTTGTCCTCTACTTTATTATTCCACGATATAACAAAAATAGAGCACTTTTAAAAAAACACACTTCAGTTTCCCAAACTACCCTCTCTAATGGCTCACGTGGAAAGCTAAGCAGGGTCAGGCCTGGTTATTACTTGGATGGGAGACCCCTCCTCTTGTTTCCTGCATTGAGCAGGGGGTTGGACTTGATGGCCTTGTAGGTCCGTTCCAACTATGCCCCCTCTATGCTGAGCTTCCGCCACTCACTAAAAACATGGCTGTTCAGGTGGGAATATGGGGTGGGCTAAGATTTTAAAATTTTATACTGTTTTAAATGTATTTTATCCTGTATTTTATCTTGTGTACATCGCCCAGGGTGGCCAGTTTGCAGGCCAGATGGGGCGATAAATAAATGTAAATAATAAATAAATAATAATAAATATGAATCTATAATTCTAATCATGCTCGTGAGTTTCCGTTTTTAAGCTCTGTGTGAGAAGCAGAAATTCAGCAAGTGAAACTTTTCCCAGCATGCCAATGCAGTGGTGGGGGAAAACGTTCCCTGCTGAATTTCTCCCTGTCACGCAGCTTTTTAAAGGGACGTGATCGCACACTGGGCAGGGGGCGGGAAAAGCCACCCGAAGCAAGCCAAACGGGGTCCTGCTGTAGGACAATTTCTGTCGTGGCGCTGAACGCCCTTCCTTGACTGAGCTGCAGAGAGAAGCAGCTCTTTGGCTGCCCTTTGCTTTCCATGCTTCTCCCGGGGCGGAGCCAAGGCAGGCCTGAACGCAGACCGCTGGAGCACGCTCCAGGCAGGCTCCAACAGGCCCGGCATGAACTCCTGGCCCAAACACACGGAGGCCAGCTCGCCAGATGCTGCAGCGGCATGTCCCAGCCCCAGCTGGTGTGCAAAAACGCAGCTGCCTCCGGGCAATGTTTGTAGATTGGGGGGGAGAGAGGAATTTCCCTTGGTGTAGGGAGAATTCAAAAAGAGGAGGGGGAAGAAACTACGTACTGTCTGTTCAAAAGGAGGAAGAAACGTGTGAGGGGACAACAAGAGGACAGCAGCCTGGGTTTGCCATTTGTGATAGTCATACATCCTGGGTTGGAGCCAGGTTTAGCCATGTAGACCCATTGGAAGCAATACAACTTAAGTTAATGACTAAATCTGGCTGCAGCCTCCTGGCCTTGAGGCTCCATCACAGTTCCAAAATGCATGTTGAGTGAAGACTCCTCTCCGTTAGCAAGGCATTGTTCCCTGCTCTTCCTTCTCACTCACATGGCAGAGTGCTCCTACGCTCAAGAGTTCTTCCAGAATGGCAGTTCCTAAAATGATCCAAGTGTTGCTCTGCTGTTGTGAGTGACCTGGGGAATTGCAACTGACTTTCCACATATATTGTGCTTTTTAGAAGTTGGAAGGGGCCTATAAGGCCATGGAGTCCAACCCCCTGCTCAGTGCAGGAGAACAGATGTGGGTGGGCAGCCCAGGCAGTCACCCATCCAAGCACTGACCTGGCGCATACCAGCATACCTGCTTAGCTTCAGCATGTGGCCTACATTATGTGTTCTCAACGCATGTGGATGTTCTGCCTATGTTCCATCCATACTGAGAGCCAGTGTGGTATAGCAGTGAGAGACCAGATTTTGCTTCACTGGATATTTCCCTGTATCTGTCTCTTATGATAAACATTTATGTTGCTCACTTCTGTTGCTTTTGTTCATAGCTTTAAGACCAGTATTTTGGATGTACTTGGCCAGAAAATTGTTTAGAAGTAGTCTGGTTCACCCCAGAGTCCTTTGCTTCACATCTGCATTTACGTTGCTAAAGTTTGTAGCTGCTTTTCTAGTGAACTTTTGGATGTTGCTGTCTGTTACTCGAAATGTCTCTGAAATGAGAGCCAGTGTGGCGTAGTAGTTAGAGTGTTGGACTGGGACTCAGGAGATCTGAGTTCTAGTCCCCGCTCGGCCATGAAACTCACTGGGTGACTTTGGGCCAGTCACTGACTCTCAGCCTAACCTACCTCGCAGGGTTGTTGTGAGGATAAAATGGAGAGGAGGAGGATTATGTAAGCCCCCGTGGGTTCCTTGCAGGAAAAAAAGCGGGGTATAAATATAATAAATAAAATAAATAAATGTGTTAAGAAGATCCTGCCCTAAATCACGGTGTTGTGCGAACCCAGTCCTTGTTTCTTAGCCACGGCTTTGAAGCCACCCTTTCAAACCATGGCTTGTTCTAGGGTTTACTGTAGCCACCATGGCTTAGCGTGTTGTGCGAACCCAGCCACTAATCTTCTTACAAACACAATACTTGTTTCAAATACTTGTTTCAAATGTTTCCTATCTCTGGTTCCCTTTTGTCTGCTTTGAGTTGTAAATCTGGGGGAAGGTCCCAGTGCTGGCATGAACTGGTTTTCTTTTGCAGGCAAGGCCTTGGATGGGGGAGGAGGATGCTGTGCCAAAGACTGCAGGGATGAAGAGAGATATGAACTTGTCAAACGAGTAAGGAGGAGGAAAGAGTCAAAAGGGGGCAGAAGAAGTTGCAAATTAAGACTTGGAGATGTTTTTATGGCAGAACCTTGAGGAGATATCGATAAGGCGCCAGATGGCTGATACCCATGTATTTTAAAACAATGTTTTAAACCAATCAATGTTTAAATGATTTTTTTAAAAAAAAATAGATTGCATTAAAGTGTCTTTTTAATTTAAGTGCTATTGCCCACTTACATCAATTTTTTAAATGTTTTAAAGTGAGTTGGAACAAATTAGAAAACCGAGGGTGGGGAACACAGTAAAGCCATGCAGAAAAACAATATTTGCCTCTTTGGCTGGGATAGTTGGCTCGCCTTGGCTTGGAGGCTTATGCCTCACCTCAGTTCTGAGGTGGAGACTTGACTTGTCTTGCTTTCCGAAGCCTTGTATGTCTTCTCCCTTGACTGCAATGGAAAACCAAGAAAAGCCTATAACTTGTTTACTTGTTATGCAGAATTGGATGAAATTTGCAGGCATTGTAGCTCCTTCTGAGGGGATGGCAAATTGGTCCAGAGGGTTTTTTGTGCTGAGCACCATTGAAATTGAGGTGTGTGCATTTTTTAATTAAAGAAAAAAGTTTGATGCCTTTCCTTGTGGTTTTGTGGGCAATTTTCATGAACATGACAAACATAGAGGGACTCCTAAGTAAGCTCCCTGCAAAATATTAGGAGGATAGGTGCAGGGGTTAGGGAGTTTTGAATTTAAACAGTACCTTGAGAGCCAGTTTGACGTAGTGGTTAGAGTGTTGGACTGGAACTCGGGAGATCCGGGTTCTAGTCCCCGCTTGGCCATGAAACTCACTGGGTGACTTTGGGCCAGTCACTGACTCTCAGCCTAACCTACCTCACAGGGTTGTTGTGAGGATAAAATGGAGAGGAGGAGAAAGAGGAGGATTATGGAAGCTGCCTTGGGTTCCTTACAGGAAAAAAGGTGGGGTATAAATTAAATAAATAAATTAGCTTCAGTTGATTCACCAGCTGCGCCCCATCTGGAGAAAGTAGTCACCACTGTTATCCATGTACTAAGTTACATTCAGACTTGGCTACTGCAATGTGCTCTTCATGGGGCTGCCTTTGAAGATAGTTCAGAAGCCTCAGCTGGTACAAAATGCAGCTGCCTACTTTCTAGTGGGGGCCAGGCAATTGGAGTACACAACACCAATTTTGTATCAGCTCAACTGGTTGCGAGTGTGCTTCTGGACCCAATTCAAAGTGCTAGTTGTTACCTTTAAAGCCCTAAATGGCCTGGGACCAGGTTATTTGAAGGATATGCACCTGCCTGGCGGTTAAGATTAGCTGATGAAACTTATCTCTGTCACACAACAAGGTCCATCAGGCTAACAGGCACAAGAAACTGGGCCTTACTGGTGCTGGTCTCATCTCTGTGGAGCTCTCTGCCATGGAAAATTTCCCTGCTCCCCTTCTTGTGTGTTTTTAAGTGGATTTTAAAGCAGTGGCTGTTTATATCCACCTTTACCGATTAATTTGAAACTTGCTGAATTTTTAAAAATCATTTTTAAATGGTTGCTGCTTGTTTCTTTGTGATGTGTTTTTGATCCTGATTTTGTATTTAATAATAGGTTGATATTTTATTATAATGTTGTGCAAACCGCCTTGAGAGGTCTGTGTGGCCCTTAACAGTGGTATCTCATTATTCAAAATAACACATCTGAGGCTTTTAAAAAAAACAATTATTTTGTTTCCTGCTCAATTTGCACCAAAGTCGCAGAACGTGCAAAGCTGAATAGGACAGAAGTGGATGTAGGTACAGGTGAGAGGCAGGACTTGCACATGCAGCATCACAAGCAAGCACCAATCCCTGCGGCTGCGCCCTCCCAGTCCCACTGTAAGAGGGGTGTGGGCAGAGAAGGAGCAATGTCTGCACCTTGACCAGGCTTCCCATCCATTCCTTCTTTCTAGGAACAGTTCCTTATCTAGTATTAAAATGTAATGTTCCTTTTCAAGTTAGCAATAATTTATTACATTACAGCAGGGGTGGGGAAACTGGTTGTTCAACTCCAGCTCCCATCAGCCCCATGGCCAATGCTTGGGGATGATGGAAGTTGTAGTCCAACAGCCTCTGGAGAGCCACTAGTTCCCCACCTCTGCATTGCAAGGATGGCATATTCTACTGTTAAATGTGATACGCACATAATACATCAACTTATTGTCATATGTGTTGTTTATTTTGAAGCTCTTCAGGTGGCAACCCTACGATAAGCTCACTCACCCGCTACGTCACTACACACATTTTAAAAAGTGACTCTTTAAAAAGTCAGAAGAGTAATATTAAGGTGATCTACATCTGTGGAGATTGCGCTACTGTTCCATTCTTTGACAAAAAGTTGAATTCTCTATGGTTTGAAAAAAGATTGAAGAACCATGGGGGAAACGCAGGAGAGCCGAGACTGGACAACATCATATAGATGCCCCATAAAAAGCGAATGAACGAAAGCGTGACTATTCCAGAGTAAACACCCTCTGACACTTCTACTTGTAGTGCAATGTTGTCAGCTGTCCAGGAAAAAAAAACAACAGCCTGGCCTGTTCTTGTGCTTGATGTGCAAAAATCAGGAAGAGAAACTTTGGCTCAGTGATGATACCTCTCCCAGACCCAGAGCAGGCCCAGTATTCCTGACCCATCTTCACTTCAAGGTCCACAGATGACCACACGGGACATGATGCTCAGATGCAGCCTATGCACATTAAAACCAACACAAGTAGACCCAGCTCACACAATCAGTAACCAGCTTTTATCCAGGAAATCAGAGCTCAATGGTTCTGTACGCATTGGCTTTTATGCTCATAGGCCATATTTGAATGTGACATCCTTGTGGAGTTGTCAGAGGACTCCAAGTGCGGGTGGGGCAGGCCCACCAGGTGGCCGGGGAGGGCAGGTGCAATCTCACTTCCCTCTACGCATTATGGGACAGATCGAGGAGACCTCTCGTTCAATGTGGCTGTTTTTAATTTTGTTTTTGTGAAGGATCACCAACAGGATCCTCTGCGTGAGTTCGGCGCTTAACGGGTTAACCGGCTCTGAATTACAGCCCGTACGAGCGCTGGCAATCACCTACGAGGCTTTCGCACACAAGAGGAAACCGCAGCCCTTTAAATGTCCAAATAAGGCTTTTATTTGTTTACACAAAACACAGGGCGGAACTAACAGCTTTCCAGGAATACTACAACAGCAACACAACCTTAGCTGACCCCTGGGTTTCTCAATGAACAGGCTTAGGCTAGCGGAGTGAATCTAGTCAATTACCTCAGACCAAAGACTCTGCGTCTAGTCGATGTCAGCCTGGCTCTGGGTCGGCCGATTTGTGGATGAGAAAGGTGTACTCGGCTGCCGCTTGGAAGGTGGATCTGGCCCCGAAATACCCGTGGTTCCCAACAACCCTAACCCGGTTTTCTACCCCTGAGTTCCCGCTCTCCCCGCCCTCCAGGTCAGGTGGGGGCTTATGCCTGCCCCTTCGTTCCAGGTGGGCTTATTCCTGCCCAGGAAGAAGGTGACGTACTAGCACTTTGCAGCTCTTTGAGACTGCCCTGATAGCTTGATGATCCTTGATGGTCCTTCCTTGGGTTTGTGGATCTCCACCGAGACTCTCCTTTGTTGGGGATGATGGTCTGTCTGCTACTTCTCCGATGACTTCATCCCCCCTTCCTTGCCCCCTCCCTTGGGCGAAAACCGTGTGTGTGTGTGTGTGTGTGTGTGTGTGTGTTTGTGAACCTGTGAACCTGTGTAGGGCTTTCTCCACAGTTTTCATTTATTTCATTTCTATACCACCCGATAGCCAAAGCTCTCTGGGCAGTTCACAAAAATCAAAACACAAAATACAACATAATACAAACATAAAGTCTTTAACATACTCCACACACACAAATTAAAACAATTTAAAACAGCTAAAACAATTAACGATACAGTACTAGGACCCGATAAAACAGCTGACATTAAACCCCCATCACATGCCATCAACTGCCTAGGACTAGAGAGGTACCTGGTGATGTGAAGGTGGAAATGTTGGCACCAGGCAGGCCTCCATGGGGAGAGTATGCTGCAATTGGGGGGGGGCACCACTGAGAAGGCCCTCTTCCTTGTTGCCATCCTCTGAGCCTCCTTCAGAGGAGGCACTCAGTGGAGGCCCTTGAATGTTGTTGTAGTATATGGCTAGGTTCACACCTAGATATTGCAGTCCCAAGCCATGTAAGGCTTTATAGGTCAAGACCAGCACCTCGACTTGTGAGTCGGACTGAGTCCCCCCTCGGACTCGAGTCCCATTAAAAATATTTAATTTTTAATTTAAGAGACCAAGGACTCTTCACTCCAACATCCCTGGGCTGTGCCAGAAGGAGTGAAGAGAAGTGTGATCGCCAGCAAAGATTTTATTTTTAAAATCATTTTCCTAAAATGCAACCTTTCAGACAATTTGGGTTTGGCTGCCTCTGCCTGCCTGCTTTGGGGTTCCCTGCCTCCTCTGCCTGTCTGGTTATTTTGGGTTTGTCTGCCTGGTCTGTTTTTGCCAAAATCAGCTGCAGAGTTTTGAAATAAAAAGGCACACTTGTGCCTAGAATTTATTTAAGCCACACATCTGAAGTAGCCTTATTTTGTTGGGGGGAAACCCCATTGATTTTAATAGGGACTCGTGGAGTCAGCTTTGGGAGTGACTCGTGACTTGTGAGTCACATTTTGGACCTTGGACTTGGACTCGAGACTCGGGTTCAAAGACTCGTGACTCGAGACCAAGGACTCTTCAACATCCCTGGCTTGGAAACAGGCAGGCAGGCAGCACAAGCAGGCCAGAATAGGGGTTATATGCTCAGAGCTTCTGGTCTCTGCTATCAATCTGGCTATGTTTTACACAAGCTGCAGCTTCCGAAACATCCTCAAGGGCAGCCCCCACATTTATCACTTGCCCGTGTCTTCAGATCACTCTGCTGCTAAAGGCACACAGGAGCAGGGACTGGTTTTAAAAAAAAAAGTTGGCAACTCTGACTGGCAGGACGAGCAGCTGTGCTTGAGTGTTGGCCAGGGATGAAGATCGATCGCACTGATCCATTGTCTGCACCCACGTTGTGCGTTGAGCTCCTTAAAACCTGTTTGAGAGCCTTCCTACGCACCTTGTGGGGAAATGTTGTTGCAGAAAGGGAAATGGCTGTGCATGATTGTGGAGGGAAACTGGATGAAGAGAATCTACGACATAGCACCTCTGGGGCAAACCTGGGCAAGTTCAGGAATCCTCTCCCTCCCAGCCCTCGTCCCTGTTCTCGGCCCACTCAGAAGTCCAGACTTCCAGACTCCTTGCCCTCGCCCGCCAGGCTCTGCTTCTTTCCTCCAAAACAGCTGCCTCCGGAGGCAGGATGGGGCCTGCCAGGCACTGGGCGAGACAGGCCCCCACTGCTCCAACTCAGGCCTGCCACGGGGATCTTCTCCTCTCCCTCTGGCAGTTGGGGTGGGGAAAGCCCGTGGAATGCGGCTCGACTGCTTCTCAGGGTGTGGGGGGAGCCAGCCCTGACACGCGCCCCCAGTCACTTGGCTCGTGGCTTCCCTCACGCCAGGACTGGGTGGGGCCACTCCCTTTAACCTCTGAGGTGCCGGACCCTTCTGCCATTTCAGCTCATCATTCCCAGGTGGGCAATTCCCACAGGCCTTGGGGGTTAGCAATTAGGGGACGGTGGCTTTATGTCAGCCCGCATCTCCCAGATCTGTTAACTAGCCACACAAGCTTTCCTATAAGAGCCAGCATAAAGAGACCGAGCTATGAAGCAGGAAGACACACACACACACACCCTCAACTAGGGATCTGTCCTCTGCCACAAACTTACTAGATGGGCCAGCCGCTGCCCCTCGGGCCTCAGTCCTCTTTTGGCTGCAATATGGGGACAGTGATACTGTCCTACCTTACAGGGTTGCTGGAAGAAATACAACCAGACCATGAAGGCGAAGCATTTTGAAGACTCGGGAACGCAATCCAAATGCTCTGTTCTCCCCAAATTCATACACAGGCTTCCCAAAATGCATGTGCCCCTCAAGCTTCCCACAAGACCATAGCCAACTTCTATCACCTCCTCCAAACTCTCCCTCCCAGTCTCACACCCACTCCCTTGGGCCCCCCCTCCAAACAATAGCACCCCAGCCTTCCCCCCAGAATTCAACCCTGATCCGTGATACTTGCTCATTAGATGGGTGCCCACCGTCCCTTTTTAAGAGACACTTTTCCCCTGTGCCCAGGCAGATTTTTCAGAGTTCGATTTGGCAGTCCTCGCATCACATCGCCTCCCCATTCCGTAACATTCTCCTGCGCATTTTCACAAGCCTGATACAGTTCTCCTGCACTTTAACTCGATGTCCACTCCCAATCCTTCACTAATCCCAAGATGTACCTCTAAGACTGTCATCCATCCTTTCTTCCCTCCATCCTTATATATTTGATTGATCAATGGATATAAACATTTTTCAAATTGCAATAAATCGCTCCATGTATTGCGATACACTGTGTGATGTACAAAGCAGCAATAAAACGAATATAACTTGCATTTATTTTTTATTTTTTTAAAAAGCAACCCAGTAAGATGCAAATTAGAGTGCAAATTAGAGTCACTGAGTGACTTTGGGCCAGTCACTGACTCTCAGCCTAACCTACCTCACAGGGTTGTTGTTGTGAGGATAAAACGGAGAGGAGGAGGATTATGTAAGCTGCCTTGGGTTCCTTGCCAGAAAAAAGGCGGGGTATAAATATAATAAATAAATAAATAAATAAGAGTCTTCCCCAAATTTAAGTTCAATTTTTGAAAAACTTTTCCATCTGCTCCTTTGCTTTCTAAACATTCATGACAAGGGAACCTCTAAATGCAGATCACTTTCCCGAAATGACGTGTCCCCCTCTCAGCCGCTGGGATCCCCCCCTCCCCTTTGCCATCTGCTCCACACCTGCCTCTTGGGGGGGGGGCGCTGCATCCTCTCCCTCCCCACCCCACAAGGGCGTGACACAGTGTGTGCACGCACACACGCTGGCCCCGAGGGGGCTAACAGGCGAGGGGAGGAGCGTGTCAGGCCTGTTAGGACTGGCCAATTGTAGCTCCACCCCCACCCCCCCAGAGGCACAATCCAAAAGTTCAAGAAGGGATGCTTCTTGCAGGTGGTGCAGGAGAATTAAACTCTGAAAAAAGAACAACCTTGTTGTTGGGTCCAGGGAATTGGTGGTTCCCCCCCCCCGCTCCTCTCTCCAGAGAAAAGGGGTGCATTTGAGGGGTACACTCAGAGCCACCTTCCACTGGAGCAGGGAGAGATCCCCAAGTCGAATATTTAGATTCTGGGTGTCTTCTTGGTTCCCTACATTCTGCACCAAATTTAATCTTCCAACCAATTAGCATCAGGAACAACCACCCTGTGTGTGGACCACCCCCGGGGCAGTGATGGCCTTGGCTGATTTTCACTACACCACCGGCATCAGCAGCGGATTCAAGGTCTACATCTTGGAAGGTGAGTCCCAGAAATCCATCCCCAACGCCCCCCCCCCCTATAGTGGAGGCTAGGATGCTTATCAAATGTCACAGCTTCGGTCAGAATTGGTATCTGTGGGGAGGGGGGGGCAAGGATTGCTGTCCAGGTACTCTGGGACCTGGGTATCCAGCAGGTCTAAACTCCCAACCCTCTCCTTGGGAGGGGGCAGTGGAGGGTAGTGGTTAAAGTGAATGCAATTCCTTGAATCTGGGTGACTTGCTCCTGTAGCTGGATCAGTTCTGGAAAGCCTTGTTTGTACGAGAAACGCCACGGGCAGCTCCGTGGCTTACTTTTGCCACACAGCGCACCTACCCTACAGGTACCGATCAGCAAAATCCCCCGGGGCGCGAAAAGGCATGGCAGCTCCAACTGTGCCCTGGAAGGCCAATACCCTGCCTTCCCACCACCCCTCCTCTCCCAGCTGTACCCACCTAGATCAGCCCAATCCACAGCCTCTGGCTCTGCGTTTTAGAACTGAGACGTATTGCGGTGGCGGCGGCGGATTCTCAAGCGCATTGTCCTGCCTTGCGCATCGCAAAAGCGCGCTCACCTCATTTGGATGCTGATTTTTCCTCCCACCCCCACCCCATTCACCACTACAGATGCTGTAGGAAGTTGCACACCTGTTACTCTTGTCTTTCCCCCTCCCTGATGTGTCCTGCACATCAGGGCAGAGAGAGGGACTCATCTTTATTGTTACTCTGCAAAGCATCCTCTGCTCGGCTTGACTTCAGCCCGGGGGGGGGGGGAAGCAATGCTCGCGTTGTGTGAGTCCCCTTTGGGGTAGTGAAGGTGTGTTCTTCGGTCTTATCTGCCTAGAGCAGGTCGATGAAGGAATCTCAGCATGCAAATCATGGGTTGGATCCAGGGTAGTCCTACTTAGAAGCAGGCCCATTGAAATCAATGGGACTTAAGTGAGCCATGACTAAAGTTTGATTTCAGTGGGCTCAAGTGTTCTAAGCTGATTTCAATGGGTCTGTTCTAAGTAGCACTAAATCTGGATCCAACCCAATGTATATATATATATGCACAAGGGAGCAAAAACAGCGAAGGCTCGGTGTGTATTGCGGCGGAAGCTTTCGCGGACAACATCCCACGCGCTGGCAGGTTACCTTCTTCAGCTGGCTTGGAGCCTCGCTCTGACGAAGCTTTTTGCCGCGAAAGCTTTTGTCACAACAAGCCCTTTGTCTTTAAAGTGCAACAATCGAACGCGGGCCAGCCCAGCTTGCGCCCGGAGCCAAGTGAGAGTTGGCACGAATACGGCACGAGGCTCGCCGCTAATTAGCTAATCCTGCCACAGACAAATGCGGGTCCAGATGCGCGCCGCCGCCTCCTACGCGCGAGTGCTGTCGAATGCCGCCCGCGCCGTACCTGTTTGAACAGGAACCATTAGTCAACGCTATTATGCCGCCACCCGCTTCTGCCAGGGCAGGAGGGTTCAGCCCAGACTTTTTCCCCCCTGAGGGCCAGGCTACACGCTCAGGAAAAGGATGTAGCACAGCCTGCCTAGAACTGCACCACTTTAGAATGGGGCTGGGGAAGAGGACTGTGTGTCTGAATGGTCCTCTTTCTTTAAAAAGGAAGAAGAAAAAAAAGCCCTCCTGAGTCCTGCACATAAAAAGCTAGCATGCCAAGCTTAGCTAGGCCCTTCTCCCTTATTTTTCATTTTATAGTTCATTTTTTAAAATAAGCACAGTGTGTGGAGAGCTATATTACGTGCTTTTTCTGTATCAGCCATAAAACTCAGTCAGCACCCACTCCTCACACGGCTCAGCCCATAATGCTTCTTTTGTCAGCGTAGCAGTGGTGGGGGAGTGCTGCCATTCGAAAACTCCTTGGTCCCCGAGGGAGGGTTGGATGGTAGCGTAGTAGGAGAGCGCAATGAAGTCGGCTCAGAAGAAGCTCTCCATCTTTTCCTTGGAGGTTCACCAAAGTCTAAGCCTTAGCTGAGGCCTTCTAACAGTTGGCATGTATGAAACACCTTGAATCTATATAGCACTATTGAGGGTTCAAAGTGCTTCACATACATTAACGACGGAGGCTGGAGCAGGCCGAGGGAACATCAGGGCCTGCTCCAGTTGGACTGCCCCCCCCCCCACAGGGCTAACTGACATCTACAGCCCTGTGGGGAAGAAGGAACGACGGAGGCTGGAGCAGGCTGAGGGAACATCAGGGCCTGCTCCAGTTGGACTGCCCCCCCCCCCAGGGCTAACTGACATCTACAGCCCTGTGGGGAAGAAGGAACGACGGAGGCTGGAGCAGGCCGAGGGAACATCAGGGCCTGCTCCAGTTGGACTGCCCCCCCCCCCCCACAGGGCTAACTGACATCTACAGCCCTGTGGGGAAGAAGGAACGACGGAGGCTGGAGCAGGCCGAGGGAACATCAGGGCCTGCTCCAGTTGGACTGCCCCCCCCACAGGGCTAACTGACATCTACAGCCCTGTGGGGAAGAAGAAGGAGGCTGGAGCTTCATAAGTAATATTCCCCCTTCTTCCCTCCCCATTCCTTTTTCCTTGTGTGTCGTGTCTTTTTAGATTGTAAGCCTGCGGGCAGGGACTGTATTGTTAATTGTTGTAAACCGCCCAGAGAGCTTCGGCTATTGGGCGGTATAAAAATTAAATAAATAAATAAATAAATAATACATTAGGTTGGATCCAGAGAAACGCTACCCCCCCCCCCCGGGAAGAGGGTGTGCAGAAAGTGACCCCGCCCCCGGGCCAGTGCAAGGCAGTTTGGTGCCCTAGGCAAGATCAGATATTTAGCGCCCCCCCCTTCCCACTTGAGCCCTCCCTCCCTCTAGCCCTATGCTCCTGGCGCCTCCTTTAGCCCGGTGCCCTAGGCAGCCGCCTAGTTGGCCTAATGGTAGCACCGGCCCTGCTCCCCCCCTTTGCCCCTGGCGGTGCTCCAAACTGCGCACACACACACACACACACTTACACTTGAGGGTCAGGAGACCTTGCTGAATGGGGTGGGCTGAGGAGGAAGCAGGGGTCCTCCAAAATCAAGTAGAGATACCTTCCAAGAGTGGTCACTCAGCTCATGGAAGGTACCGCTACCAAATATTAAGGGATCCCCCCCCCTTTTCCCTTCATTCTCCACATGGCACAGCCTGCCTACCCCATAAAACCAGGTTTTCTGACCCTCGGAAGAAGTTTTGCAGGCAGCTTGAGAAGCTGCCAAGGGGAGCAGGGGGCGGAGGCATTTCTCTGGATCCACTAGTTCTCTTACATGAAGTTGATCAGTAGTATTATCTCCAGGTTGCCCCCAGGGCAGGGTGCAGAAGTTGAGCAAGTGGCTTGCCTGAGGCCACATATCTTCAGAGCGAAGACAAGATTTGAAGCAGGGAGTAGAAAGACTTTCTAGTTCACAGCTCTGTCTCTTACCAATATGCTATGCTAGTTCTTCTGAAAGCGGTGTAAGACTTTCTTATTTGGGCTAATTTTTAACTGCTGGGTTTAAGCATACACACACACACACACACACACACTGTATATGGGCTGAGCTGAATCAGGGGGCAGGCATATCTCATTAAAAACATCACACCTTTTTAGGTATTTTTTCAGGAGAACCTGCAAAACAAGGTGAAAATGTTAACGTATTGAGATTGAGGGCAGGAAGCCTCAAATTGGCCGTGGTGGGGCAAAAGGAGGGCAATGTCCCCTGCATGATCCCTGATTGGCTGAGCCTCTAGAACAGGGCTCTCCAACCTTGGGTCCCCAGATGTTGCTGGACTACAGCTCCCAGAATCCCTTGCCATTAGCCATGCTGGCTGGGTATGCTGGGAGCTGTAGGCCAGCAACATCTGGGGACCCAAGGTTGGAGAGCCCTGCTTTAGAAGAAGCCAGTTAAAAAGAAATAGTAGAAAGCACCAGGGCTTAGGCAAAGAAGCAGCTGCAGACAAGCAGAGAACAGCACTTAAAAAGCGATGTTTTTGCAAAACGTGCTACCCCCTTCAAAACCTTTGTGGGCAAGAATTCAGTACAGCACTATTATATACAGTATGTCTTAAGCTGTGGTTCACTGCCTTGAAGCAGGGCAGACACATGACTGAATGAATATATATTGCCAAAGGCTCTACTGATACTGAAATGGGGAGCGAAGGGGGGGGGGGTGCGCGCGTGTGCGCGTGCACATGTGTGACTCTGTCCTGCCACTCAGCACTACATGTGGCCTTCAGGGCCAAAAAGGTTGCCCTCCCCTGCTCTAGTCTGCCTGCTGTGTTACTCTACTCCACAACGGCCTTGTCGGCATTGATTACAAATCCAAAAGGGTGTTTGTTCTTTTGGTTACAGATATAGTAGTACAAAAACACTGGTTGTCCTATACAATATGTGATCGACAGTCCAAAATAGACTTCAGCAGGTGTGGTGTATGGATGAAACGGCAGGCTGTGCACAGACAGGGTGCTGCAAGTTGCGCATCCCAGCTGCCATCAGAGATTTAGGCTCTAATCCTATGGGAGTTAAGTACCCTTGAACTCAGTGGGGCTTACTTCTGAATGGAGGTGCAGAGGATTGCACTGTTTACTTTTAGAGACCCCGAGAAGGGAGGTGAACCCTGAAGACTGACCGCTTTAGCATCTCACACTGACAAACATTTTTTAAAAGCACCACAGTTAGGCAAAAATAGGAACACAGCGGTGAAAGTTACTGGGCCCGGATACAGACAAGAAAATAGGGACTCTTCCTGGTAAATCATCAGGCGATCACTCGTGACCGAGTAAGATTGTCTTCCAGGATAAAAGGAGGAAATTCTAAAGGAAGATTGTGTAGACCCTAGCGATGGGTCCGCAAGTGACTGTGGAGGCCAATTCTAGATCCACACAGCTTCCCACAGTGAGGACACAGGTTACCAGATGGAAGACGGTCCTGTGAAGGATTCGTTTGACGTGCTTTTCGCTTAGCACGTTTCTCCCTTTCACCTTGCACTCGGGCTTCTTCAAAGTCCATGGAACCTTTGTGAAAGGCCAACCTCCATTTAGATCATTCATGTGCCAGAGCTTCCCAGTTTTTGATGCTTATACTGCATTTTTTTAGATTAGCCTTATGAACATCTTTAAACCTCTTATACTGACCACCGATATTCCGCTTTCCATCCTTGAGTTGGGAATAAAAAAACTGCTTTGGGAGACGGCAGTCAGGCATTCGAACAACATGACCGGTCCACTGAAGTTGGCGTTGAAGGATCATTTTTTCAACGCTAGTAGTCTTTGCTTCTTCCAGTACACTGACATTTGTTCGCCTATCTTCCCAAGTAATTTGCAGGATTTTCCGGAGGCAACGTTGATGAAACCTTTCAAGGAGGTGGAAGTGACGTTTATAGATAGTCCATGTTTCGCAGGCATACAATAAAGTTGGCAATACAATGGCTTCATAAACCAGTGTTTTGGTCTTCTTACAAATATCCCGATCCTCGAACGCTCTATGTTTCATTCAAGAAAATCCCCGCTCGGCCATGAAACTCACTGGGTGACTTTGGGCCAGTTACTGACTCTCAGCCTACCCTACCTCACAGGGTTGTTGTGAGGATAAAATGGAGAGGAGGAGGAGGAGGAGGAGGAGGAGGAGGAGGAGGAGGAGGAGGAGGATTATGTAAGCCACCTTGGATTCCTTGCAGGAAAAAAGGCGGGGCATAAATATAATAAATAAATAAATAAATGCGGCAGCTCAAACGATGCTGGATTTCATTGTCGATGTTAGCTGTAACAGAAAGATAGCTGCCAAGATAGAGAAAATGATCGACATTTTCCAGTATTGTCCCGCCAAGCTGGATAGAACTGCCGTCTCCCAAAGCAGTTATTTTATTCCCAACTCAAGGATGGAAAGCGGAATATCGGTGGTCAATATAAGAGGTTTAAAGATGTTCATAAGGCTAATCTAAAAAAATGCAATATAAGCATCAAAAACTGGGGAGCTCTGGCACATGAACGATCTAAACGGAGGTTGGCCTTTCACAAAGGTTCCATGGACTTTGAAGAAGTCCGAGTGCAAGGTGAAAGGGAGAAACGTGCTAAGCGAAAAGCACGTCAAATGAATCCTTTACAGGACCATCTTCTATCTGGTAACCTGTGTCCTCACTGTGGGAAGCTGTGTGGATCTAGAATTGGCCTCCACAGTCACTTGCGGACCCATCGCTAGAGTCTACACAATCTTCCTTTAGAATTTCCTCCTTTTATCCTGGAAGACAATCTTACTCGGTCACCAATGATCGCCTGATGATTTACCAGGAAGGCCGGTTAGGATGTATGAACAAGCTGCTTAGGTTCCATGGTGTAATGGTTAGCACTCTGGACTCTGAATCCAACCATCTGAGTTGAAATTTCAGTGGGACCTTTCCCCATTTTTGAGAGCCAGTGTGGTGTAGTGGCGAGAGTGTTGGACTGGGACTCAGGAGATCCGGGTTCTAGTCCCCGCTCGGCCATGAAACTCACTGGGTGACTTTGGGCCAGTTACTGACTCTCAGCCTACCCTACCTCACAGGGTTGTTGTGAGGATAAAATGGAGAGGAGGAGGAGGAGGATTATGTAAGCCACCTTGGATTCCTTGCAGGAAAAAAGGCGGGGCATAAATATAATAAATAAATAAATAAATAAATATGTTACACAACCCGGTTTCCTCTCCCCACCACCACCCATATTTGTTTCCCGCACATCCAGTTGAGCACCTAAAGTTCAGAGGAGTGAGCGCAGGAAACACAGCCTGCCTCTGGCAGAGGTGAGATGAAATGGCACCCACATGTAAAATTTGGCAATATTTCAAATTAATTGGGTTGGATCCATATCTGTTGTTCAGTAGAAGGATGCTGGCTGCAGAACAGGACTTCCACATCCTCTGCTCCCCACAGGGATTCCCCTGCGCACCCTCCAGATGTGCTCAGGAGGCTCCTCCCAACCCTCTGGAGCAGATTTGGAGGGTGCCCCCAGGGGGGGCTGCAGGGGGGAGGAGAGGATGCGGAAGCCCCTGTTCCACAAGTGGTGTCCTCTTCCACAGGCGGAATGACAAATCTGGATCCAACCCAATGTTTTGAATGTTGGACTATAATCACATGTTGAAAGACCCTTAAAACACACGCACGCAGAGACATTTAGCCTAATTCAGCCTTCCCCAACCTGGGTCCCTCCAGATGTTTTGCGCTTCAACTCCCACTCCCATCAGCCCCAGCCAGCATGGCCAATGGTCAGGAATGCTGGGAGATGTAGTCCAGAACATCTGGAGGGCCAGCAGGTTGGGGAGGGCTGCTGCAGAAGATCCACTTTAGCTCTCGTCCTTCCTTCCCATTTCTATACCGCCCAGTAGCCGGAGCTCTCCTCACCTTAAGCCACATAACTGGAACGCAGCTTTCTCGTCTCAAGCAGGCGCAGGCCCCTGCCCTGACTCCACCCAGCTGCCAAGTTGCCAACAAAGATATATTTACTGGGTGATCTCTTTCCAGGCCAGCCCTCCTTTGAGAATGAGCACAGGTTCCGCCGCCTCCCGGCCCACCGGTTGCCTGCCTGTGCGATCAGGCGCAAGCTCAGCGTGGTGGATGTGAGAAGCCCGGACCCAAGCTCGGAGGGGCCGAAGGGGCCGAAAGTCCGGCGGGCAGCGGGCGGACCTGCAGCAGCAGCAGCGTGAGTGATCTTTGAGGCGCGCTAGGGGGCGCTGCAGCATAAGGGGAGGAAGCTGTGCAGTGCTCCAGCGAACGGAGTCTGAGCGGATTTTCCATCCTGTGATTGGAGGGCTCTTCTTGGGCAGGAGGCCCTCAGTGGGGATCCCTCCCTCAGCGAGTCATAGATTTCATAGATCATAGAGTTGGAAGGAGCCTACAAGGCTATCGAGTCCAACCCCCTGTTCAATGCAGGAAACTAGAGGAGGGGTCTCCCATCCAAGTAAGAACCAGGCCTGACCCTGCTTAGCTTTCACACTCAGACAAGCTGAGCCAGCGTGAGCCACAGGCCTGTATAGTCCACCACCAACTGCTGGCGCTGCTCCTTCTCCTCATCCTTGCTAATGACTGGCAGAGGGCCAAATATCAAATAGGCAAGGGCTCCTGCAGCTCCTCTTCCACCCCACCCCACCCCCACTGTCCCTGCTAGAGCAAGAGGAAGGTGACCAAGCAGGTTGCAATGGTGAAGGGGGAGGAGCAGGGCTGTGGGGCGTCTCGTCAGCGGGCCCTCGGCATGCTGACCCTTGATGCCGGCCCTGCTTTACATAATGCCTTTTGGAACGTTCCAAGTTCTCCATATACATTGTGTTGTGCAACAACCCTGTAAGGTAGGTCAGGATGAATCATTGCGAATGGAGCCAGCTGAGCAAGGCTGAGGAGGAGTGAGATGCCTAAGTGAGTTTGTGGGTGAGCCATGATTCGGAGACTTCCTGATCTGTAGCTGTCTTTTAGGCACTATGCCGCCAGCGGCTCAACAGTATGTGCGATTCTACAGAAGGACTGGTGGGGGACTGAAGAGATGGTGCTCAGAGGCCCACGGGCAAATGAGTACATCCCGACCCAGCGAGTCAGGCTGGTGGATGTCAGGTGCCCTAGCACAAGCAGGGCCGCTAAAGTGAACGGAGACTGAGGGTCACCCCTAGGAGTCGCAGAAGGCGGCAGCATGGGAGCCCTCTTTAGCTGCTGTCTGCAATGCTCACTTAGGTTGATGTGGGGCGTCGGGAACAGAGGAAGCTGCCTTCTGTCAAGTCAGACCATGGGTCCCTCTAGCTCAGTGTTCTCCAACCTTGGGTCCCCGGATGTTTTTGGCCTACAACTCCCAGCATGCTGGGAGTTGTAGGCCAAAAACATCTGGGGACCCAAGGTTGGAGAACACTGCTCTGGCTCAGGGCCCTCCAACTTTGGGTCCCCAGATGTTGCTGGACTACAGCTCCCAGAATCCCTTGCTATTAGCCATGCTGGCTGGGTATGCTGGGAGCTGTAGGCCAGCAACATCTGGGGACCCAAGGTTGGAGAGCCCTGCTCTAGCTCACTATTTACTGTCTGGCGGTGGCAGTCCAGGATTTCAGAGAAGAGCTGGAGATTGAATGAGTTTAGAGAGGTCATGATTTGCCCCCGGCTGGTCCAAAGAGTTCATTGGAAACCCCAGCGTTTGCAGATCATAATATGCTCGTGCTCTAACACCCACTTCCAAGACCCATGTAGTTGCGAAAATATATATTGGATGGCCAATTCACAGATGAACGGGTATCGAAATAGTGAGAGAAAATTCACACCCATATAACCACCCTTTATCCATTCAAACACAGAAGGTTTGTTAAATATATTCTGAGCAGAAGAGTAGGAAACTATTTTGTAAGTTAGGCATGCATGTGTTTATTTTCTTTAGTTAAAACGTAGCGTGGCCAGGTGTCTTACTTTATAGAGGACGGTTCTCCATTTGAAGGGCTAGCAGAGGACTCTCCTCAACTTCAACATGTCCCCTCTTTGAATGTCTGTCCAGTCCGAGTCCAGTTTAAAGATAAGAACCCTAAGAAAGGGGAGCAGGGGCCTTGAAGTTGTCCATGCACAGTTAATTAACCTGGACAGCAGACTGAGCAAGCCACACAGGTCACTTGGTCACAGCATCCAAGTGTGGGACTGTGGTGAGATGGTTGCATTTCTCTTTATATTATAATTATTATTTCTAAATTTGCATTGACACACACACACACACACACACACACACACTGGCATATGCAAATTTTATGCAAATCTGCACCCTGTTTGTCTTCTTTCTATGGTGATGCATTTCCTCTTTTTAGGTAAACGGCCACCCTATTAAGTCCACATATTTATATGTATGTCAGTTGTGTAGAAGTTAGTGTTTCCGCTTTAAAACAGTTCCAGCTCAAATGGTACTGAGGTAAATTTTTAAATTTGATGAAATAGCCCTGGGCGAGTCATTAATCTCCCAGTTTCAGTTTCCCATATGTAAAATGAATGAATAAATTATAACAGGCTATTTTATATTCATTGAAACTGTGTTTATATTTTTAAAAATGTAAGAGGTGTGGGTGGGTTAGATACAAACCATGTACTAGGCCCAGAAAATCCTATTAGCGGTGCTTACTTTGAATAGAATTAAAATGGATGGCCTGGAATATGCACACTGCGCATTATTCTGGGGTCTCTTGTCTGTGTGGTTTTGTTCTCTTCCTCTTGTGCAAAGACAAGCCTACCCTACCTCATGCCTGAACTCATGTAGAATACATGGGTTTCCTCCCAACACACACACACTTTATCTTCACAACAACCATGTGAGGTAGATCTGGCTGAGAGATAGTGCCTGGCCCAATGAAGTGAGCTTCATATAACCAGACTGTTCCTCTTGGTGGGCAAGTTCTGCAGGAGCCCCAGGGCTGCTGTTCCCCTCTCTTCTGATTTGCAGAGGATTTTCAAGAGGTCTAGCGTGTGGTCAGGCATGCGGCGGCCTTCCATGTTGCCGATGGGGGTTATCCTCTGAAGAAGGAGGGACAGGGCCCAAGCTGTCCTGGAAGACATGTGTCGTGTCACACTCACATGCACACCAAATCCCTGATATGTAGGGCCACTTATGAATCGTCAAAAAAGAGGACAAAAGAGGCCACTGGTTTGCATAATATTTGCATATGCTAATGTATATGTAGAGATGCACATTTAGAAAAGATTAGTATAATTTAAGTAAAAACCCAGTACATCTCACCGTAGTGCAGACGTCTGTGTGACCAGTGTGTCTGGTACTCAGTCTGCCGTTCAGGTGCTACTTGTTGAGGAGCAGCCGTTCTTCTGGTTCGTTATCTTTAAACCAGAGCTGGACAGGACAGCCCTTCAAATCGAGGACGGTCCTCTGGCAGCCCCAGATGGAGGAATGTCCTGTATAAAAGAGGACACATGGCCACCCTACGTGACGTGACGAGAGGCCTAGTCAGGGTTACATTGGTGAGGGGAGAGCACTTTGCACGTGGTCCAGGAGCGTCCTCTTCTTTATCGCCACTCGCTGTGTTCTGAGCCTGAGACCGCAGATTCCAGCGAGAGAGAGCTTCTTGAAAATTAGGCCTTCGTAACTGGCTGCAGTTACTGGCTCTCAAATAGGCTGTCCTCCATGCAGGAGCGTACTTTGCATAATAATTAATCCGGCCCTGTGCGGCGCGTAAATATTCCGTGGATATATAAGTGACGGTTTCTCTCTGTCTCTCTCACATTCCAGCTCCCTGGAGCAGCAGACGGCAACACCTGCGGCACAAACCCCCGTGGCTGTGCCCTGTGTCACCACATCCCGAGCCGAGCCTTGCAGGGGTTCTCGGGCCCTTCACCCATCCTGCCCACACAAGTGCCCCCTGAAGAAGCCCCTGCTGGATCCGGCCCTCACAGTGTCCCAGCTGCAGCAGGTGAGTCTCTGGGTAAAGCACTCCACTCCACCCCACACCTCACTGTGCCCTCCCACCTTCCCATCTCCAGCTCATGCCTCCTCTTTCTGACCTGCTCTTTTTAGATGCGCCCTTCGGTCATCACCTGCGCCCCACGCCGGAGCTGCCCAGAGACACCTACGAGCACCAGCACCCCGGTAAGTTTTCCCCCTTTCCTCTCTGTCTCTTTCTTTCCCTCTGTTCGGCACCAGCTCACTGTGTAGATCTCCATCACAAACTGAGCTCGGTTTTGTTTTGTGCTACTGATCTTGACAGAGGTGGCCATTTATGAATCGCCGAGAAAGAGAGCAAAGGAGGGCAGTGATTTGCCCAACATTTGCACATGCTGATTTATACGTATAGATGCAAATTTAGGACGACCGATTATAATTTAAATAGGAATACAGTACGTCTCACCCTAGTGGGGAAGGCTGTGTGACCAGGTGACCTGCAATGGTTCTTAATCTTTACACTGCCATTGGACAGGACACAGCCCTTCAAATAGGGGACACCTTCAAATAGAGGACTATCCTCTGTTAAAAAAGAAAAGGGCACCTGACCACCCTAAATTGTCATGGCTTCCCCCAAAGGATCCTGGGAACGGTCATTTGGTCGTGGTGCTGAGAATTCTCTGTTAGAGATTCTCCAGTGTACAGAACTCTGGGGAATGGTCATTAAATCGCCCACAGCCTATAATGGAGTATCATCTTCTTGTCTGGCCCATCTGCCGCCTCCTCGTCCTCTCCTTTTCGTCTTTGCCAAGCTGCTCCTCCACAGAAGAGAACAGCCTTCCCTTCCCTTCTCTATTCAGAGAGCCTCTTCTTCCTCCAACGCCCTCCTCAAGACACATTTCTTAAAATAATTTAAAAACAAAAAAGTCAACACAGTTCCTTGAATTACCGTCACCTCAGGGACTAACTACACATGATGTGAACGTGTGTGTTTTAGAGCCCAAATACCACCGCTATTTTTAGTGAAGCCGCTAAAACCCGACTGGGCTCTGTCATTTGGAACAGGGAAACAGCGGGCCTGGAAAGGGTGAAGGGCCCTCCCGCTGCTTCTCTACAAATAACTACAGAGCCAGGAGCTCCTCAGCACGGCCACTCCTACCATGAGGCAAAATGAGGCCGCTGCCTCAGGCAGCAGGTTTTGGGTGTTGTGAAAAGGGATTAATCTTTCGTGATTCATTTCTTACTTAATAACCGTTTTTGGTGCCAGGAAGGGGAAAGGTGCTCGTAGGACTTTCGGCCTCAGGTGCCAAAATGACTTGGCTGGCCTTGGGCACTGTGCACCAGGACTTTGAGGGGAGCGGCACCCCTTTTGCTGCTCCGCCTCAGGCAGCAAACTGCCTAGGGCTGGCCCTGCCCCTCAGCTTCCCTGCCACCTGCTGCTCATCGTATATCGTCTCCTCCCCACAATTCGTGGTCAGTCCCGGTCTTCTCCTATCTTCTGCGCGACCCTGTCTCCGCTGTCTGATGGATGCATCTGCTGCACCTGTGCTCTTAACCTGCTCTTCCCTTCTGGACTGCTCCCACTGCTAAGAAAGCAGATTGTGGAGAGCCTGATTGCTGAATTAACCACTGCTGTTTAAGAGCGTTTGTGCGAGCACAGCCCAAAGGAGCCTTCTTCAACCTGGTGCTCTCCAAATGTTTTGTATGGCAATTCCCATCAGCCCTACCCAGCATGGTCAAACATCTGGAGCAGTGTTCTCCAACCTTGGGTCCCCAGATGTTTTTGGCCTACAACTCCCAGCATGCTGGGAGTTGTAGGCCAAAAACATCTGGGGACCCAAGGTTGGAGAACACTGATCTGGAGGGCACCGGGTTGCAGGGGGCTGCACAAAGGAATGTTTACGTAAACAACAGGTTTAATTTTTTAATATTTTTTTAAAATAAAATATTTATTTCAAACATTATATAAAACAAATAAAAAGAAAAACATACATATAACTACTAAGGTACACCCATCACCACGGGACCAAAAAAATAATTTCTATCATCATAATCCATTATTATTAAATATTCCTAATAATAATAATAATAATAATAATAATAATTATTATTATTATTATTATATCCCACCTTTTCCCGCTCCTGTAAGGAACCCAAGGTGGCTTACATAGTCCTCCTCCCCTCCATTTTATCCTCACAACCACCCTGTGAGGTAGGTTAGGATGAGAGTCAGTGACTGGCCCAAAGTCACCCAATGAGCTTCATGGCCAAGTGGGGACTAGAACCCGGATCTCCTGAGTCCCAGGCCAACAATCTTACCACTATGCCACACTGGCTCTATTACATTTATATTCCCCCGTTTCCTCCAAGGAGCTCAAGGCAACACATACATGATCCTCCTTCCATTTAATCCTCACAAGCAACCCAGTGAGGTAGGTTAGGCAACTGGCTCAAGGTCAGTGAGCTTCATGGCTGACTGGGTATTTGGACCCGAGGCTTCCTAGTTCGGAGTGGGCAACTTGTGGCCCTCCAAATGTTTTGGACTACAACTCCCATCAGCCCTAGCCAGCATAACCAATGGTGAGGGATCATGGGAGTTGTAGGCCACACGTTGCCCATCCCTGCCCTGGTCCTAGTCTGACACTCTGACCACTATACCGCACTGGCTTCCATGACAAAACTTTTGGACTCCAGAGGTGTGTATATTTGGCGTGGGGGGAGTATTGCAAGTTGAAATGTTCCTCCATGAAAAAGATATCCCTTCACATAGAAAGCTAGTGTGTCAGGATAAGGAGCAAGGTGGCTAGGTTAGAACTCTTCTCCCTTCCATGCTAACTTTCTAGGTGCAAGGAGTTTTTTCTTAAAATATAAGGGAGCATTTAATCATGTGTGCTTACACACACACACACACACACAGCAGTTTGCAACGGTATGCCCCAGGAACTCTTTTACCCACATGGTCTGCCATTTGTGTAGACCAGCTGTGAAGCGGAGTACAAACACTCTCAGATGGGACTGTATAACTTCTGTGCTCTGTACAGCGCCTGATACACTTGTTGGCGCCACAGATATGCTAAACGTAAGTCATCAACACCTTACCTGACTACCTGCGAGGAGTGACATAGAGCTATGGCAAGCAGGGATGTGGGAGTAGAACGTGCTTTGTTGAAAAATAACAAAGGGTCTTGTGGCACTTTCAAGACTAGCAAAATTATTCTGGCATAAGGCTTTTGTGCACCATAGCCCACTTCATCAGATGCGCCTGATGAAGTGGGCTATAGCCCACGAAAGCTTAGAATAAATTTGTTAGCCTTTAAGATGCCACAAGACTCTTTGTTGTTTTTGCTGCAATACACAGCCCCCTCCCCACCGGAAACTATAGCAAAATTAGGCCTGCCTTTGCAGTATTTAGGACTTCATAGAAGAACGCTTCTTCCCCACCCTCTGCAACTATCAAATGTCTGTATATAGCGATAGAGTGCTTGCAGGCTTCACTCTCACTCACCCCTAATCACTGGATACTTTTGCACTGCTTTTGTTTTCTTTTTTCTAGAGAGGATATGTTCACACGGGCAGGGGGGGGGGGTAGAGTAGGGAAGGAGATAGGAAGGTGAGTCAAGGTCATTTAGCACAGGTTAGCTACCTCTCAGCAGAACACCCTTTGTGCCGTTCTCACAATCCGGGTGGGCGACCCAGAGCTCTTTCAATGCAAACACGGTCCATGTTTGGATTCCAATCCGCATTCGCGATTGTTGTGAGCACAGAGCTGGAGGGTGGCCAGAGGAGAGGGTATCTTATCTACAGTAGGGGTAGGCAACCTGGCGTCTACCAGATGGTTTTGGATTATAACTCCCATAATCCCCAGGCACTGGCTGTGCTGACTTGGGATGATGGGTGTTGTAGTCCAAAATGCCTGGAGGGCGCCAGGCTGCCTGCCCCTGATAAGAATGCATACTTTGCTCTTGTGAAAGCAAAATCAGAAGTCCCAGTTTTCCAGCTCGCCCATTCTCCAATTCCTTTCCCCAGCAGATCTGCCCACCGACGCACAGGAGCGACGTGAGCCCCGATTCTCCCCACGCACAGAAGCTCCACGCGTGGACCACTGGCTCAGCGGGGCCCTCCGCACCGTTCCCTGGAGAAGCCGCTCCCAAGCAGAGAATCAAGGGGGCAGACAAGGATCCCTGCCCTAGCCCTTGATGGCCCTTGGCCTTGACCCGGGAGAACTGCACTTCATCCCTGCTGCCAATCCTTCCTAGGGCTGGACCCAGAAGTCTTGACTGCCCTTCCCATTTTATATCCTGGTGTCTGCTTCCCTTCCTCTGGCTTAGTGCCCTCCAGTGCTGGCTTCAGGTACTGGAAGGCCCTTGGGCAAGACGCCCTCGATGGGTCCCCTTCCGCAGTGAGCCCACCTTCTCATCGCCGTTGTCACCGGCTGCTCCTGCCCCATATCGTCTCTCTCATCATTGCTGCCAGTTGCTTGCTTGACAGGCAGAGGGGCCGCGAGCAAGGAGGCCACGGCATCTGCAGCTCCTCCTCCTCGCCACCACCACCGTGGCCTGGGCCAGAGGCAGGTGAACAAGCAGGTTGTGATGGCGAAAGAAGAGGAGCAGGGAGGGCGGGTTGTCAGTAGGCCCCTCGTAGAGGTGTGGGCCCCCGGCAGGTGCCCGACCATGCCGACCCTAGACGCCAGCCCAAGTTGTGCCCTCCTTCCAAACGCCTCAGTATGGTCTTGTTCCTCTTGCGGCCCTGTAAATGACAATGGCATTCCTAACTTTAAACTCAGTTATGTGAAAAGCGCCACGGGTTCCAGTGGAACTTTACTTCCGAGCCACAATGCTGCTGCTGCTGCTGCTGCTCATAACAAAAGAATTCCCTTGCAAAATCAGAGCACCGAGGTCTCCATCTAGTTCAGCATCTTGTTCCTAACAGTGGCCAGCCAGATGCCTCCGGGAAGCTCACAGGAAGCAGGGAACAAAGGTGATGTCCTGCCCCTGTTGTTTGTCCTGCAGCATTTGGTACCTGGAGGTCTACTGCCCTTGTACAATGAGGTTCTCTTTAGTTATCCTCTATACTAAGAGCAATCTCAGTTCTCTGAGTGCTGGTCCTTACGTAGCCAAAACAGCACCATCCAAGCACAAAAGGAAGGTATCAGCAGGCATGCAGGAGCCCCAAGGTTTGCAAAAGTACAAAACCTATTTGGGGGTAGCCATAAGGAGGGGCAGGGAACCAAAACCAGCCCAGCGAGGACTGAGCATGCTCAATAGCCCCAGAACACTGGCTGCCTGAGTGCTGGGAGGGGAGGAACAGAAAAGTGGAGGTGGGGGAATGGAGTGCCCTGGAAAAGGGCATGGCTGGCTGGCTGCAGCCCGAACAGAAGCACTCCACAGTCCGACGTCTTGCTGCAGCTCCCACTTGTCATGGCTAATAGCCACTGAACAATATTCCACGAATGTGTTGAAAATCCTGTTTAAAGAATCAAGAAGACGGTTTATCATGGATCACATGCCCACTGGAAGTCCTTTAACCGCCCTTTGCAACCTACAGCCACAATGGTTAAAATGTGATAGTGGTATGGGTGGTGTTTAAGGAAACAGAAAACCAAAGGGGGTAATGGAATGGAGTCAACCTGGAACAGGGCATGGCTGGCACATGGTTGGCACATGGAATCCCTATTCTTACAGTACGTATTTGTGCTGGGTGGTTTTTCTATGGGAATGTTTCCAATTACCCATATCTAGGCTGTTCACATGCACTCTTATAGCACGGATCAGCCTCAAAGGTCACGTGCACACTTGAGGGCTCCAGTCCAAGGTGGCTCTTTGCCTGTTTGTACAGCAGACTGGGACAATCAGAGCACCACTCTGCCGTACTAGCTTCCTGCTGTCGCCATGGATACACCTTCTCCAGCGACTCTTTCACAATCAGATGCTTTCTGGGGGCTCTCCAATTGGGAGCTCCTGGGCCCACAGTTGGGAGTGCTAATTCTCATTACTTAGGTATCCCTCCAATAGCAAATTCTGCTGCTGAGTGCCAACAGAAATGTAGACAAACAAGAGCCACTGGAAAACTGAGAGGGAGGTACCAGCATGCTCAGGGGAACCCCAAGATTTGCAGAAGTACACACACACACACACACACACACACACAAAATTCCATAGGAAAAGCAACTTGTGGGGGGGACGGGACACCCAAAACAGTCCAGTGAGGCCCAAGCATGCTCAATGCCACAGACTGCCTGTTTGGGGTTAAAACAAGGGGGGAAATGGAACGGATTCAATCTGGAACAGGGCATGGCTGCCTGGTCTACTGAACAGGTTCTACACTGCAATATTTTGTTGCAGGTCCCCTTTGTAGAATCAGAATAGAGTGATGGTGCATTGACTCCTCTTCCATACTGGTACTGTAGACAGAGCCTGACATTCCAAGCTACTATTCATTGCCAAAAAGAATGTTAAAATCAACAGTAACCTAGGCCATGTGTGGGAAGGGAATGACTGTGCTGGCTGATGCTGTTCTGCAGTGAGAGAAGAAAAACGCACAGAGACTGCAAGTGGAACTGAGAACTGAAAGGCAGAAACCCCAGTTCACCACAAGAGAGGTGCAGACAACAGAGCAGGGATGATGAAGAAACTTTCTGTTTTGAGTTCCGCAGTGCAAACACGTAGATGATTTCCAAGTAAAGGCAGGAAAGGGGAAATTCCGGCTGACCTAGTATACATGTAGGAGCGAGAACTTGAAGTAGCCTCTGAGACAGGAAGGGATGGAGGAGGAACTTTTGGCCTATGTGATCAAGCACAAGACAAAAATAAACCCTCCAGTGTGGGACTCGGTGGAAAGTGGAAGGGAGCCTTATATATATATATATATATATATATTGTTTTCTGTTTGTAATTCATGAGTGTCAATAAAGTAGCATTGAACTGTGTCTGTGCATGCAATTAGAATCGTGTCAATAATGCTTTGGGGGAGACCAGTCCACTATCTGGTATTCATTTTAGGGTAACTGGGACTGAGTCTGTATTAGTTTTGTGGAACAAATAGATGCCAATTGAACTCCACTGGCCATGCTGTCTGGGGATGATGGGGGTTGTAGTCCAACACGTCAGGCTGGGGAAGGCTGCTTATATACTCCGGAAGCAGATCCATGCATCTTCCGCTTCTGAGTGGAGCAACTTACTTCCCTTTTGACTAGAGCAGGATGAGAGCTCAGCATCCATTTCCCTTCTCTACCCCTGTAAAGGAAGGAGGGAGGATGGTGAAATGATCTGCTGCTTCTCTCTTGTCCTTCCAGGACTTAAGGTCTGACACACGCAGCAAAAACGAGCACTAGAATGTGGAAGTGGAATTATGGATTGACTGATCCCATCTGGATTGATTGCATGTGGGAACTCTGCTTTCCCCCTTTTTCATTGTTCCCCATGTAAAAATACCCTGCAAATAAATAAACACCTACCTACCTCACACATCAGAGAGCAAGAGAAGCTCTAGCCCAGTTTGTTTCCTTTGGTCCGTCTGTGTTGGTTTTTGACTTGAATGGAGCTGTTTATATGTAGCAAAGCTCAGGTCTCTGCCACCTCGTTCTGTTGCATGTGTTGAGGAGAGACCTCAGTTTTATTCACCCCCATCCAAATAGAATATAACCTGGTCCCTTCTGGTAACAATGGTTTTTTAAAAAAAAAACTTGGGAGCAGTTAGAACATTCGTAGGCATTCCATGATATCACAGCACGACATCAAGCCAATAGTTAGGAGAGGTCCCAAAGACTGAAGCTGCTTTAGGTATCTGTCCGTTTGACAAGCTCCTGTGATCTTTTTATTGTTTAAAACAAATTGACAAACCCGCTGTTTTTCAGCAAATCTGCATGTCCAGTGCTTTTGATGCCTTATTCATCTATCCACAAGCATCCTAAAATATTTAGATGCTGAGTTTGCTCTTACACTAAAAAGTAGTAAATCTTCCAAGGAGGACACACTGGCTTGATAGACTATACACATTTTTAATTGCAAAATTAATAATCATACAAAAACAACAATTACACAACAATGAATTATATCAGTAAGAAAGTGTGTGTGGTTAATATCCCCATTACAGTGTGCAGAGACACAGAACAAACAATACAATTTATTCTGCTGATTCTTCTCTGGTTCCCAGGGTCATCATTTCAAAGGGAGGAAGCAAGTGATGGGAGGGTGGCAAAGTTACCGGAAGCAGAAGTCAGTGGTGTGGCTTCCCATGCCCCAGTCTGCACTAGCATCCAGCGCTGACATTCAGAGCATTTGCTTCTGCAAGATCAGACTGAGGGGGGGGGGAAATAAGAGTTAGGAGTAAAAGGGAGAAATTAAGTCCAGGAAAATGCTGGAGCCTACTCTGGTTCATGTGACCTCCTGTGCCCTAGTCAGACTTCAGGTCAGCAGGATCTACTCTGGTTTTTACCAGAATCCTCTGGGGTCCACCAGGCGCAAAACAGTGGCTGGGCGAGGGGGCAACATCCTCTTAGGAACAAGGGTGCCTCTGGGCACATGCTCGGCACAGGAATTCATTTTCAGTACCAGAACTGAGCTTGCAGTCCTTTCACGCCAAAATCTTCTTCCCGCACCCCACCATCCTCACCCCTATCAAGCTTTACTCCAACTCAGCGGCATAATTTAGAACCGGGAGGGGTATGTGTGCCTTTTTGTTCTTGCCATTGTTAAACAGCGGGGAGTCAGAAACCCTTGCCGATCTCCTGCAATTCACCCAGAGGTCTACCAATAAATCCCGATTCACCTTCCTTTCCACCCCTGCCCTAGGTCCAGGGGTAGGCAACCTGGTGCCCTCCCGATGTTTTGAACTACAGCTCCCATTAGCCCCAGCCAGCACGGCGAATGGTCAAGGATTATGGACGAATGTGGTCCTAAATGTCGGCACCAGCTTGGCCACCACTGCCCTAGTCCATTAGTAGCTCTGGTGGCAAACAGGCCTCACCCTCAGGGGCAGGGAACCTCCGGGCCAGCTCCCCGGCCTAATCCAGCCCCTGGAGGTTCCCAATCCACGCCGTGGGCCCCTCCCCTCTCCAAACTCCACCCCCTGGAAAGGAAGAAGAATCCCCAGATAACAGGGGGAATCCCTCCTTTGTGCGCCACTCACACTCCTGCACATAAAGCAGGTGACGGACTTGGCAGCCGCTTGCAGGAGCCGATCTGTGTCACTTTCTCCGTGCAGAGGGAGGCACAGAGCACGGAGTAGGACCAGGTGATGTCACAGGAGGAGCTTCAGGGCAGAGGCCCTGCCCCCTTAAGAACATAAGAAGAGCCCTGCTGGATCAGACCAAGGGTCCACCTAATCCAGTATTCTGTCCACACAGCAGCCACACGGGACCCACAAGCAGGACATGCGTGCAACACCACCCTCCCGCCCATGTTCCCCGGCTACTGGCATACTGCCTCCGATACTGATACTTGACATCATACCATCCTGCCGTCTTGGTCCAGGGGGACAATCTGGCCCCTGGACCAAAAGAGTTGCCCGGCCCTGCCTTACCCTACAGAGGTGCGGGGATGGAGTACCCCTCCCCACCACACACCCTATATAAGCCACCCAAATGGCATCTTTTAAACAAGAACCAGAAATTTAGGACTTTGGGTCACCCTAGGCGTTCCTTAGCTGTATCGCCCCAAATCTCTCTGGGATCCTCAGTCCAGCCGCCACGGCTGCCGATTCCTCATCCAGTGGGGAGCCAGACAGGCACACGCTGCTCATCCAGCCAGACTGTCGTTCCAGGGATGGGGAGCCATGTTTCCATACTCCCACTGGTCACAGATCAACAGCTGCAGCCTGCAATGGTCCCAGACTCCCCACCACCTTCAAGGCCGCTGGCTTCCTGTACTCACCGCAGGCTTACCTAGGGCACTTCCCGAGATCGCCTTTCTTAGCTAGGCCCGGAACTAGGAGAGCCATTTCTACGTCCCTCCCTGCCGCCACTCCACATGACTGCACACAGGTACAAAGCTCCCCCCCCCCCCCAGGGATATCCATCACTACCCACTCACCTTCGCAAGGCGGCACATTTTGACACAGGTGTTTTTTCCACCACCTTCAAAGGCTGATTCTCCAGCCGTTGACACTGGGGTATGACGCGCCCCCAGAAGGTGACGTTTTGCAGCTTCCCATTCTCCCCTTCCACTATCAACCTGCAGAGAGAGGAAAAGATCAGAACCAAGGGCCTAGCTGGCTTGGGTGGAACACATTTCCTTCCCTTCCTTTAGGGCAGTGTTCTCCGACCTTGGGTCCCCAGATGTTTTTGGCCTACAACTCCCAGCATGCCCCAGCCAGCTATGCTGGCTGGGGCATGCTGGAAGTTGTAGGCCAAAAACATCTGGGGACCCAAGGTTGGAGAACACTGCTTTAGGGCAATTTTGTTTCAATCCCCCCCCCCCGGGAAGTGACAATAGCTTTTATTTATTTTTTTGAAATAATTGGATGAAATTTGCAGGGGCAGTTGTCCCTTCTGAGGGGATCTAGCCTGCCATGTTTCAGATGATTAGGTGCAGGACAGGAGGGTTGTGAAAGAGCAGCATTTGCAATTTGAGCTTTTCCAAGAAAGGATGCACTTATCCCCCTATATTGGATGTTTGTTTTTGTTTTCTGGGTGGGGCAATTGTTATGAAAATGACACATATGGAAGTGGCCTTAGTTTAAGAAAACCTGCAAAATTTCAGCACTTGTGTGTGTGTGGAAGGGGAGGAATTGAACATCCAGCATTTTTCAAGCAAACACCCAGTTCCCAGGTCCCACAGACTCCACCAAACCTCTTTCAACATTCCTGCTCCTGGGAGAGAGAACTAGCAAAAAGATGTGATACATTACTTCAACATCCCACCTCCAAAGTGTTGAAATATGCAACGAGAAAATGTCAACTCTGCAGGGAAGGTTTTTAAGTTGACTACCCAGTAAAGGGTTAAGATAGACCGTTATAGTCTAGTTAAAGGGCAAAGGCAGAAACCAAGTTTCCCTGAGAAATCAGGGGGCAGGGTTCAGTGGAGCAAACCACTTAGTGGTATCAGGGGAGGGAATGCTGGACGTTGCCTAGCAACAAGTTAGAAATTCTATTTTCTCTCTCCCTGACAATTAGGCCATTCTAACAATTAACAGACTTAACTGACACGTGCTAGGGTTTAGCAGAGACATGTTCTGTGGTTTTTCTTACCTCACAGTATGAGTAACATATAAGAAACTGCGCTTACTAAAAATCTATAACCATCAAGCTTATAGTATCTAAGAAATCTTATGTTACTGTTATTTACTTTCATAGCATCTACTTAGAAACAAGTCCTGTGTGGGCGTGTGTTTGTTGGGTGAAGTCTGAGAGCCCTAGTAAAACCCTTCACTGTGATTAGAAGCTAGAACTGCAGTCATAAAACTATACCCTCTTTCCCCGCTCTCCCCACCCATGTGTTTTCCATATATGGAGAGCTTGGGGAGAAATTTAGGCACACTCTCTGTGTCACTTGGAATCCAAATTGCTAACAAATCTTCAGGAGTATTTGGATTTGGTCCACTTTGGAGGACCCTTGCTTTGATTCGGGTGTCCTCCAAATCTGTCTAAATTAGCCTGATTTGGTTTGGGATTCAGCCGAATCTGAAGTACACCCCTAGAAACTGCCATTCAGCTAGCAACAGTTCACTGACACTGTTGCTGCAGAACCAACAGTGGTTTGGGGTTAGAGGCCTTGTGTGGATGCTTATTCATCCTTACACTTATTCATTGGTTGGGCTAACTGCTCTTAATTTCTAGGGTTTATTATTTCTAGGATAAAGACATGGTATTCTTATTCATTAAGGCTCCAGAATGACTGCCAATCTTACTCTCCACATCCAGAGCTGAGAACTGGGTACATTGACACCTGCCAGGCAAACATTTAACAAGAGCAGCTTTCCCTGTCATGGAAACAAGAATGATGGGGAAAGCGTCACCCCTTGAAGCTGCAATTCAAAGGCACAGGAGGAGAGGGTTCCAGTAAGAGAAGAGGGCATTCCTAGTCCCCAAGGGGCCAATTGCTAGCATGCTACAGCTAAGGTGACCTGCAGGCTGACCCAGGGTATTTTCCTTAGCAGTTCAGTGTTACTGTAACATGGGCAACGGGATCGCCTCCTTCACCTGTAGCCTTACACTTTTGTGAATTATAAATCTATGAATCTTGTAAAACTTTGACTGTTGACTGAAGAAGATTACGAAACGACGCAACATATCTAGAAACGTCGTCTTATCTTCCCTACTTTCATACTTTGGTTACAACATTCAGTGACCTTGTACACTTTGGTTTATTTTGGACTACGAATACTGGATACTTTTTACTTTGTTATGTGGTACTTATGGTTAAAATAAGTCACATAAACTGCTGTTTGTTTTCCAAAAATTGAAAACCTTATAATTTCCTTGAAATAATTATATAATAAATATTTCCTTTATCTTTGTACTCAGGGCCTTTGTGCCGTTTCCATTATAATTTACCTTGTGATATCACGGCATTATATTGTTTCCTTTGTATTGCACTCTGCCCAATGGCAGGACCAGCCATGGTGACCTCGAGACAAAGGAACACAAGCGTCTTGTGCCTTTAATAGTTGTAGTTGGGCCAGTCCCTGACTCTCGGCCTAACCTACCTCACAGGGTTGTTGTGAGGATAAAACGGAGGAGGTGGGGGAGGATCATGCATGCTGCCGTGCGCTCCTTGGAGGCAAAGGCGGGGTATAAATATAATAAATAAATAAATGGGCAAGAAGAGCCACGCCCTGCTGAAATTCCTCCCCGTCAAAGTGCAGAAGGCCACCCCTGCACCCACGCAGAAAGTTCACCTCACATATGAGGATGGAAGAGGGATCCCTCCTCAGTTCTGCTGGGCTGCCACTGCAACTGAACAGCCGTCTATACTAATTCGGTATCAGCAGCCGTTGGGCCACAGTTAAACAGTTAGCAGTCATTAGCGAACTTGAATCTGGGTTCGAGTTGTACACTGCAGCCTTGAGCTTTGAATGAAACGACTCCTTATTCCTCTGCCCCAGCCCAGCCCAGCACACGCCCATTCCCTTCATTTCAGACTCACGGGAAATCGGGGTACGTGGGCTTGCACACCCTCTCACGAGATTTCATGGGGTTTGGCCCACACGGCGGCTCGCAGAGGCCCCAAGGACTCCAGTCTGTCCAGGTTCCTGGCACTGAGAGAAACCATAAAAATCAAACCGACAGGGCTTCATATCCCAGACCTGCAATCGCTGTCCGTTTAGTGCAGCGTTCTCCAGCCTTAGGTGTCCCCAGATATTTTTGGCCTACAACTCCCTGGGAGTTGTAGGCCAAAAACATCTGGGGATCCAAGGTTGGAGAAAGCTGGTTTAGTGATTACAGTACCATGTTCTAAAGGCGATGGTGGTGTAGCAGTTAGAGCAGGGCTGGGGAATCTCTTTCGGCCTGAGGACCGAATTCCTTTCGGAGAAGCTCTCCGGGCCCACATCCTAAGAGTGGGCAGGGCCAAAGGCAAAAAGAGAGGGGCCAAAGGTACAAAAAAAACCCAACAACAACACCCCAGCATATTTTGGCTGAAAGCTCTTACTGCCAGCAACTAAGAACCTAAGAAGAGCCGTGCTGGATCAGACCAAGGGTCCATCTGGTCCAGCAGTGCCCAACCTGCTGCCCACGGGAAACCCACAAGCAGGACAGGAGTACCACAGCACCCTCTCGCCCATGTTCCCCAGCAACTGGAGTACACAGGCATACTGCCTCTGATACTGGAGGTAGCACAGAGCCATCAGGACTAGCAGCCATTGATCGCCTTCTCCTCCAGGAATTTGTCCAATCCCCTTTCAAAGCTGTGCAAATTGGTGGCCGTCACTACATCTCGTGGCAGCAAATCCTATCGTTTTAACTGTGCGCTGTGTGAAAAAGGACTTCCTTTCATCAGCCCTGAATCTCCCACCGATCAGCTTCATGGGATGATGATCCCTTTGGGTTCTAGTATTATGAGAGAGGGAGAAAGAGACCTCCCTTTCCAGCTTTCTGCACACCATGCAGAAGTTTGAACACCTCTGTCATGTCTCCCCTCACTCACCCTTTTTAAAGCTAAACAGTTCCAGCTGTCATAACCTTTCCTCATAGGGGAGTTGCTCCAGCCCCTTGATCATTTTAGTCGCCCTTAGAAGAACCTGAAGCTAAACATGTTAAGCTATGTGGGGTGGGTTTTTTTTGGGGGGGGGGACCTTTGTCAGGGGTGCCTGAGAAGAAAAGCAATAGAAGACAAAGTCCCTGAAGGACAGCTGAGTTCACCAAGCCCTGTGCGACAGGGAGCCTTGGGTGAGCTTTAGGGAACACATTCCTTATAGGGCGTTGAGGTCCAAGAGGCCCACCAAATGCAAATTGTGCACCCAGACTCCAGAGAGTCTTCTGAATTGTGTCAATTTGGGGAAAGTTCTCTGAAGGTAGTGTGGCATAGAGCCAGTGTGGCATAGTGGCGAGAGTGTTGGACCGGGACTCGGGAGATGCAGGTTCTAGTCCCCGCTCGGTCATGAAACTCACTGGGTGACTTTGGGCCAGTCACGGACTCTCAGCCTAACCTACCTCACAGGGTTGTTGTGAGGATAACATGGAGAGGAGGAGGAGGAGGAGGAGGAGGATTACCGTATGTAAGCCGCCTTGGGTTCCTTGCAGGAAAAAAGGTGGGGTATAAATACAATAATAAATAAATAAATAAGGTAGGAAATTTACAAACCCTGGTCCTAGTAGGAATTGGCTTTACTAGATGTGGCTACCTATGCCCAGTATTCCGTTTCCAGTGGTGGCCTTTGGGCACTCACAAGGAGGTCATGAAGGTCACAGCCTTCTCCTGTCATTCATCCCCAGCAGTCTCAAAGATATACTGCCACTGTTCACGGAGGCCCCACATAGTTACAGCATTTCGTATACCTATTCTCCACAAGTGCGCTTAATCCTTTTTCCTCCAGAGTCATCCAAGCTTATGGCCATCATCATGTATTACTGCTGGGGAAAAAACCAAAAAAAACTAAAGCTCAGAGCTGCCTGATTGGACTCCTAGAGGTCACCCATCCAGACACTGATCAGGTCCACTTGCAGCACTTAAAGGCATTTCTGAAGTTCCGCCTTCCTGATGTTCTTGGGCACGGCCGTTCTACCCATCTTTCCTTACCCCCCAAATACTCACGAGGGCAAAACTCGAAATTGTAGCAGCTTCGACCTTCGTTATAAATTCCCGGACAGCGCTTGCCATCAGGTGTCCGCCAAAGGCATTTCCTGGTCCTCGACTGGAGTCCAGGGATATCTTCACAATTGAGCTTGATAGTCGAGCCAAGCCGGGCACATTTGCCCCAAGGGGACCACTCACTCCATTGCCCATCCACTGTGTGGAGCATTAAAAAAAAAAACACCCCACGATCAAGGACCTACACGGAGAATGGCTGAGGGCAGTCAGCCCCATAGGCAAATTCACTGGGAGGGGATCTCGTAAGTCACTGCGGCCCCTGTGACCAAGGCCATAAATATTTGGGGGGGGGGTGAAGAGTACTGAAATTATGCAAAAAAAACACCTCCTTTCACCCTGTGCCCAACTCCATAGATCTTGGGTAGAGAACACTCTAGAGCTGCCTTCCCCAGCCTGGCACCCTCCAGATGTGTTGAACTGCAAATCCGATGCGGCGACTTGAGCCAGTGTGGCGTAGTGGTGAGAGTGTTGGACTGGGACTCGGGAGATCCGGGTTCTAGTCCCCCGCTCGGCCATGAAACTCACTGGGTGACTTTGGGCCAGTCACGGACTCTCAGCCTAACCTACCTCACAGGGTTGTTGTGAGGATAAAAGGGAGAGGAGGAGGAGGATAATGTAAGCTGCCTTGGGTTCCTTGCCGGAAAAAAAGGCGGGGAATAAATATAATAAATAAAATAACTAAATAAATAAATAAATACACATCTGGAGGGCACCAAGTTGGGGGAGGCTTGGGGGGGTTGCTCCCCCCCCTTCCCACCTCTTATTGCCTTTGATGGGAGGGAATTTACTACGCCAGTTCTCAAGTGGACGTCATTTCTGGCTCAGCTTGGGGGCGTGTTGGGGGCATCCCAACACGCCCCCCCAAATCACCCTTTTTCTGACCTCACTGTCAACTGAGCGCCGCCAGCGGAGAGTTCCACTGCTGGCCAAATGGGACCTCCGTGGGCGGACCTCTGCCGGCGAGGTCGGCAGCATCCAGCAGCCCTACGGCAATCCTTTTTCATTTGTTCCCACTTCACCCACCCCCCATCAAACAAACAAAAAAACAAACAGAAAATGATCAGCAATTGTCGAATTTTAAAAAATAACTTTTAATGTATACAGCTGGACCCAGACCAAGGCAGGATACGCCTTAATCTCAATGGGACACGTTAGTCAGGATTAACTTAAGTCCCATTGATTTCAATTGAACTAAAACAGAGGCGGGCAACTTGTGCCCCTCCCAAATGTTGTTAAGACTGCAATTCCCATCAGCCTTCACTATTGACTATGCTGCCTAGGGCTGATGGGAGTTGCAGTCCAACAATATATGGGGGGTCCACAAGTTGCTCCCACCCCCGGATTAAAGCATGACTCGCTTACAGGACAATCCTATACATGTTTACTTACTTACTTATTTATTACATTTCTATACCACCCAACAGCCAAAGCTCTCTTGGAAGTAAATCCTACTGTGTTCAACGGGGCTTACTCCCAGGTAAGCATGCATAGAACTGCAGCATTAGTCTGGATCCAGCCCTTGGAAATAGTGGCGTTTCAGTCATTATTTTTCTCTGTCTACCTTCACACCTCACTAACTTACTGCAAGTTCAATATTTACAAGAAAATCACCCCTCCCCTGGTGGCTACCAGTCCCCAAAGGTGCTGTTTGCAGCAAATGCCACCTCTGGGAGCAAAAAGGCCACTGGGGGAGGTGCAACTTGGAAACTGGTGTGGGAAGAAAATTCTTGATTCGGGGCCTCACCACCACTAGCTTTTTCTTCAGAATAAAAATGTCCTGTTTTATGCATGCTTGTTTATTTTAAAGTGTGCTTCTCATAACATGGCCCGGAAAGAGCGGGGGGGGGGGGAGGGGAGAGGGAGAGAGGGGGAGAGAGAGAGAGAGAGAGAGAGAGAGAGAGACTGAGTCTTGCCTGGTGCTGCTGGGGCAGAAAGTACAGAAACCCACCTCCCTTAGCAGCAACCCTCCAGCACTTAGCTCAGGGATGGGAAACGTGCAGCCCTCCAGATGTTTTGGCCTACAACTCCCATCAGCCCTGTCACACAGTGCTTGGTGAATATTTTGGACTCCAATGCCCATCAGCCCCAACCAGCATAGCCAATGATCAGGGATGATGTGTTTGGGGCAACAAATCCCATCCACTCCAGCCACCATGGCACATTCAGGGATGACGCAAGCTGCAGTCCAACAACATCTGCAGGGCCACCTGTTGGCCACCTCTGACGTACGGTAACTCAATGTCTGCCTCCGTGCTCAGGCTGTGGATCCCCCCCCTCCCCGGAGTTCTCACACACCCCTCCCCTCCCCGACTCATTCCCCACTACCTGGGCAGCGCACGCCAGTGCTGCAGGTGTAAGTGCGTGTGTCTGGCCCAGGGCAGTTCTTCCCTCCGTGCCGTGGTGCAGGGCTGTCGCACAGACGCTTCTCTACCACCCGGCCGACCCCGCAGGTCACCGAGCAGGGACTGGAAGGCTTCCAGCTGCCCCAGTTGCCGTCCTCTGTGGGGCAATGCAAAGAGAGGAAACGCAAAATGAGTGAATGCTTGGAGATCCTCGGGGCCACCAGACAGGCGTGCTCAGACAGGAGGCATCAAAGGAAGTGCGCTGGAGTCCCCCTCACCGCCAGCTCTAAAATGGTCTGGATGCCAGGACAGCCTTCCCCAGCCTGGTTCCCTCTGGACATTATGGACTACAATGCCCATCAGCCCCAGCCACCATGGCCAATGGTGAGGGATGATGTGTTTGGGACCACAAATCCCATCTGCTCCAACCAGCATGGCCAATGGTCAGGGATGGTGTATTATGGACTACAGTGTCCATCAGCCCCAGCCAGCATGGCCAATGGTCAGGGATGATGTGTTTGGGACTACAAATCCCATCTGCTCCCACCAGCATGGCCAATGGTCAGGGATGATGCCTCCCAGGCTGGGGAAGTTTCTTTAGGGACATTAGAGGAGCTTAATTGGGAATTTCATTGGGCTGTCCATTGCGAAACGACCTGGCCCCGGGCCCCAACAAACGGAGTCTCTGGCCCTTTCCTTTTTGAGATGATCACCTGGCTGGTTAAAAAAGGGCAGGGAATCAGGGTCAGCCCAAGATGTTTTGCTGCCTGACATGAAGAACCAGACGGTGCCCTCTCCCACCCATCCTGTGCACGAAAGCCGACTGGACCGGCAAATGAATCTGTCTTCCAACACTGACGATGCATCAGGATCCTCCACCGCACCTGAAGGCACCAGGCTAACTTAGGAGGCACAAAGCAGGCCACACGGCACACAGCTCTCCCCTCCCAACAGTTTGCCGCCGCCGCCGCCACCGCCACTGCCCCAGCATCTGCTGCCTGAGACGTCGGCCTAATGTCACTCTGCCTAATGGCAGGGCCGGCCCTGCAAGGAATGGAATTGGGGACCATTGCCCTTGCAAGAGCACAGGGGTCACCACCTACAGCTTGCTAGCGGGAGGAGGCAGAAGCTATCCAGGGGGCTCTTACTCGGACAGAAGGGCAGTCCCGTGCAGTCTTTGTGATCCCGGTCACTTCCTGGGCACGGGTTGCCACGGGGGGATACGGAAGGCTGGGGGCTGTTGCACTGGCGCTGCCGTTCATGCCTGGGCTTCGGGCCGCTGCCTTCAGGGGTGCAGGTAGCAGAGCAGGGCCCCCAGTTCCCCCAGCTCCCCCAGTTTCCATGGGCTGCACAAGAAGAGAAGGATGAAGGGGTTAGTGGGAAGGGGGTGGGAGGCGTGAGGGGTGGAAAGAGGGCAGGCACAGCTCACCTCAGTCACACTTGCCTCCGTTCACCCTCGAGGAGGAGGAGGAGGAGGAGGAGGAGGAGATCTCGCGGGTCGGCTCGCAAGTACGTCCCTTCCCATATCCATGCCTCTGTCAGCTCGTCCATCCACAGTGCTGCTCTGCCATCCACATTTCCCATAATGCACTCCACCACCCTCCATCCAGCCTTATCCCCCCCCCCTCCCTCGTCTGTTCTCAGGCATCTTTTATTTACACAAAGAACGAAGCGGGAGAGATTACAACTTAATAAATAAAAGCTGCCTCTCCTTGTTAAGAAGGCAATACTGATTTTAATATGTTCATTTTTCACTCCATATTACGGGGGTGCAGCCTTTTAAAAAAAAGGGTATAACCTTCTCTTGCATCCTCGGGGCTTAATATTGGCTCTCATCAATTAATCAACTAAAGCTGTAGTTTATTAATCAACCAGCTAAGAGTTTGGAGTATGATCTATATCCCAGTGTTCTCCAACCTTGGGTCCCCAGATGTTTTTGGCCTACAACTCCCAGCATGCCCCAGCCAGCGTAGCTGGCTGGGGCACGCTGGAAGTTGTAGGCCAAAAACATCTGGGGACCCAAGGTTGGAGAACACTGCTATATCCAGTCCTCCCACACTTCCATTTCCTCTTTCCCCAACCTCTCATTCCATCCATTTTCCCATCACGCCATTCTCGCTCCCACCCAGCTCTTCTGATCTTCCTCCAGTTGCCAAAACTTACTTGGGCAAACCTGGCGTGTGTCACAAGGCTGTGTCTCCCTGCTGTCTCCGGTGCAGGTTCCTCCACAGCCTGGTGCTGGATTGGTGCAGGGTCGCTCCCTCGTCTGGACTCCCTTGAGGCAGGTCACTGAGCAAGAAGACCAGGCGCCCCACCCAGCCCAGCCGCCCATCACTGCAGGGAGAGAAGGGCCGACATGAAGGAACAGGCCTGCGGGAGATTTCCCAGACCTACCGCCCCATCCCCCCCCCCCCCCCATGACCATGATATGAATCACTCCACACCCTGTCAGGAGTGGGAGAAAAGCCATTTCCTTATGCGGAGAGTTCAGAAGGACAGGCACAAGGGGAAATGAAAGTGATAAAAAGAAGATCTCACGTACAACAAGATAATATGCTTTTATTAACCAACAGGCCCTGGTTTTATACAAACAATTGCCAACGTGGATTAGGATCGTCACTCCACACATATAACCGTGCATTAAAAGGATGCGGGCGGGCGGGCGGGCAGAAATGCACCCTTGTTCTAACTCCTCTGACTGCAAGTATTAAAAGGTGGTCGTGGGATGGGAAAAAGCAAAATCCATTCAGCGGATGGGTCTGTAACACATGGTTCACACAGGCAGGGTTGCCAACTTTTCTACCGGCTATTGTAGTTGTGCCTTGAAGAACATGGCTTTTGGAAACATTTGGTTTATTGACCAAGGCCCAAATGGGGCATAAGTGGAAGCAAGTAGCATGAGTACCTCTAGCAGACAGCAACGCTTCTGCTTCAGATCAAACGCCCAGAATGCATCCCACCATGCCTTCAACTCAACAGTTCAGCTCTCTCTCAGCCCCCTGTCAATAGCTGCCTCTCTGGTTTTCACACACACACACACACACACACACACACCCTTACAACAGCTGCCCACCCTTAGCTGGAGTGGGGGATGGGAAAGGATGAGTCACTTTACTATACAATCTCATAGATTCATAGATCATAGAGTTGGACGGGGCCTACAAGGCCATTGAGTCCAACCTGCTGCTCAATGCAGGAAACTAGAGGAGGGGTCTCCCCTCCAAGTAATAACCAGGCCTGACCCTGCTTAGCTTTCCACACTCAGACAAGCGGAGCCAGCGTGAGCCACAGGCCTGACTCTCCCATTCAAAACATGATCTTATACCACCTAAAGCTGGGACTTTGTTCTCTGAGGATACATCCCTTCCAACCATTGGGTAAAACAGGGGTGGGCAACTCTGAGAGGTCTGAGGGCCATTTTTGCTCCTGCCCCATGGGCTGCACACACACCGTTGTGGGTGCCAATTTTTTATTTTTTATTTTAAATTTTAATGGCACCCATAAAACAAACTAATTTTGACCCTTTTGGCACTCCGTAGCCACTATGGACACAATTTCCCACCCCCCAATTAACCTTATTTTTTTTTAACTAACTTTAGGGAGTGGTGTGTGTGTGTGTGTGTGTGTGTGTGTGCATGCAGCCTGTGGGCTGCATTTTGCCCTGAGGTAAAACTATCCCATTTGGCTTCCACTGACTTTTTGCACCATCTAAAATTATCTCCAGCTTTATTGATATAAAAATTGTCCAGTTTCTCTCTACGTCTGTTTCCACCTACCAAGGAATCTGTGTATTCTGCATAAGGATCGAGCAACCTCGAGTAAATGGTTCACTTTTATGTTTTCAAAAATGGGGGGGGTCTACTATTGTTTGTTTCTTCTTCCCCAGCAACCCTTGGGACGGTCCCAAGTGAAACCAAGTTCTGCAGTACCTGGTAGAGCAGAGGTGGGCAACTTGTAGCCTTACAGATGTTTTGGCCTGCAACTCCCCTCACCCCTGGCTGTGCTGGCTAGGGCTGATGAGAGCTGCAAGCCAAAACACCTGGAGGGCCACAAGTCGCGCACCCCCACAGTAGAGCATGCAGCTTCCTCCCACTTTCCATTTTAGGACTGTAACCAAACACAAACTCCACGGCTGGTTCACTTCTGCCATTTTTCCTCTCCCACACCTCCCAACCCCACACCCTTCCCTGAAAAACCAGCATTAAGGGATTCCTCTGAACTGCCAGCCCAGGGCATCCTCTAACCACAACCCGGAATTCTTTGCCCAAAGGTCAGTCTTCCCTGCTATCCGTACCTGGGGGAAGCCACTACGCACTCACCCAATGTTACTGTGACACCCAGATATGTAAGTGGGCAAGCATCCTGGGGGAAAAATGTTTTTTTTGTGTGCGGACTCTGTATTTATCTGCATGTCAGGATCGTGCACTCATATAATGAGGCCTAGACTTCCTGACTTCCTGGTTTCTGTAATCAGTAAGCCATATTAGTCAGTAATACGATCACACAAATGTGTTTAGATATAGCCCGACTTTTCAAAATATGGTTATACTTCATCAAAGGGGGGGAGGGGAGAGAGCGCTATCTACTGAAGATGAAGCCCAATGAGTTAGGTCATATATTCAAAAGACAGAGAGCTGGATCTATTAGCGGAGATGAAAGCTAAAGATTCAGCTCATATTTTAAAATCAAAGTAACGTGGACTGGAGCAGAGGGGAATTCAACGGTTACAAGAATCCACAGTAATTGGAAATCAGAGATCACAGTCACATACACAGATGGAATAACTATAGCCATGATCAGAGAACTAAGATACTGAAAAATTAGGTCGGAGAGAGATGCTGAAGTGGTGGACTGGTTTCAACCCATGAATCAACTTTAGCTGACTCTCAACAGTCCTTCAAAAATTTAATTAATGCATGTGTGTGTTTTTAAAAAATGCTTTACTGGTACGGTAAAGAAGCAACTGGCCTCCATGTGGATTTCACACAAGTGTTATCATATTGCTATTTCATGAAAGGCAAAAAGCCTCTTAGGGGAACCTTGCATAAAGCACAATTGTACATTTCGGCCCCACCCTCAGATGATGACCTCATACTGTGCAAAAAGACACATTTCCTGCTAGGTCATGTTGGGTTTATTCTACAGCTGACTGAACATGATGTTGTCAAGGTAGTTTTGGCCCCCTTTGGTAGTTTGGCCACTCAGAACAGAGTGCCCCTCCAAGAGCTGTCGGCCATACCTAATTTAGATGGGCCATAAATAAAAAGGAATTCATAGAAGGGAGCTTAAGGGCTCTAAGTAAATCAGATGTAGAGGACAAGAAGAGGCCCCATTCAAGATGCTGACATTTGCTTTTAAAGCCCTGAAGAGCTTGAGACCCAAATACCTGGAAGAGCACCTCTTTTCATACCGGCCAGTCCATACTAGTCATTGTAAGATCTTCCTCTGAGGCCCTACTCCAGCCTTCCCCAACCTGGTGCTCTCCAAATGTGTTGGACTACAACTCCCAGCATCCTTTAGCCAGCAGAAGTGGGTTATTTAGGGACAAAGGACAGGGCTTTCTCAGTGGTAGCACCCTGGCTTTGGAGAGCCCTCCCTAAAGCTTGGCACCTACTTTACAATCTCCCAGCACCAGGTTAACGTTTTTATTTACACAAGCAATATAATGTGCATTAAGTGGATATAGGATTGCAGCCTTAGAACCTAACTTTAGCCAGGGGAAGAAGACATCACCCTGCGCCCACCAAGGCTGAGGACAGACATAAAATCTGTACAGCAGTGGTCTGGTTTGGAAACACTTGCACTGTACCTTCTTCCCTACAGGGCTGAACTATGAAAAACAGTTCTGCAAGTTCCCAGCAAAAGCCAGTTGGGGATGGCACCAACTGGCTAACACCTGCGATGTCCCAAACACATGACCCCCACCATATAGATAGATAGATAGATAGAAAGAAAGAAAGAAAGAAAGAAAGAAAGAACAAACATATAACTGAACACAAATGTAGTGCTTCACAGCAGGGGTCCCCAACCCCCGGGCCGCGGACCGGTACCGGTCTGTGGCCTCTTAAGAACTGGGCTGCGCGGCGCCTGGCTGCCGCACCACCCAGCCGCCACAACACCCGGCCACCGCACTGCCCAGCCGCTGTGCCACCCAGCCACCGCGCTGACCGGCCGCCGCGCCACCCAGTTTTAAAAAAATGCTCGTCAGGGAGGCGAGCAGAGGGACGAGCGGCAGGGGGGGGCTCGCTGGAGCTCGTGAGCACCCCAAGAGCCAGGACGGGGTGCTTGGCGCGTGGCGCAGCAGCCGGGTGCAGTGCGCGCCACCCGCCGGGACACACCGCAAGCCACCCGCCGGGACACGCCGCAAGCACCCCGTCCTGGCTCTCGGGGTGCTTGCAAGCTCCGGCGAGCACCCCCCCCCCGCCGCTCATCCCTCTGCTTGCCTCTCCGATGAGCATTTTAGTAAAGCCGGAAGTGACACAACAAGTCTCCCGTCGTGTCACTTCCTGGCTCTGCAGCGCTGTCGCCCGGGCCGCACAGCAGGTGAGCGGTGGGCGACCCACCCACCCCCTGTCCGTGGAAAAATTTATTCCACGGGACCCGGTCCCTGGTCCCAAAAAGGTTGGGGACCGCTGCTTTAGAGAGATAGAAAAGTAAAAATACAAAACTGGGCAGCCCACTTAAGGTAGAGTGCGGTGACTGGCAAGACGGGCGGCTAACCCGGCATTCGACTTGATAAAATGTTTGCAAACCCTGAGGCCAACTGCAAGTCGGGTTCATATCAAGGGTAAAGGACCCGTTGTGACCTCAGTGTTACGTCTGGCTTCACCCCAAGTACAAGGCACACAGCACAAAATAGTAGAGCAAGAGCGCTTACCAGGACAACAGTCCCTCAGAGTACAGGACCGCATTTCCCACTCGCGTAAGCCCTCGTTGCAGTTGCCTTGGCTCTGACCGTGGCATGTCCGGTGGCGCCGCTGGACCCCTTCCCTGCAAGAAACGGAGCAGGGACTCCACGCGGACCAGTCAGCCCACGACGCTGCACTGTGGGAAGAGACAGAAAAGGGAAGAGAAGTCAAAGGGACAGCAGAGTGGGAAGTGCCTCCCCGCCACACTATAGGGAGTCATAAAAGGGAGAGCCAGTGAGGCGTCGTGGGGAGAGTGTTGGACTGGGACTCGGGAGATCCGAGTTCTCGTCCCCACCCGGCCACAAAGTTCACTGGGTGACTTTTGGGACTGTCACTGACTCTCAGGCTAACCTGCCTCACAGGGTTGTTGAGAGGATAAAATGGAGAGGATTACGTAAGCCACCTGGGGCTCCTTGCAGGAAAAAAGGCGGGGAATAAATATAGTAAATAAATAAATCCCGCTGCAGACATTCTATACAGACTCCCCGCAACTCCGGCCAAAAAAGAAAATACTAGATGCAAAATTGATTTATGCTAAGCTGATCCCCAATATGTTAGTTCAGTTGCGGGGGGCTTGTATCCCTCTAGATGTTTTGGCCTACAATTCCCATCATCCCTCACCATTGGCTATGATGGCTAGGGCTGCTCGGAGTTGTAGGCCAAAACTTCTGAAGGGCCACAAGTTGCCCACCCAGATATGCAAACGGCATTCAGCTGATTTGCTGTTCATAAAGCAGCTGTCACCTTGGGGGGAAATGTTTGCATGTCCAACTACTTCTTCAAAATTGAAACACACACATGTATGCACACTCCTCTGAGCAAAATTCCAAAATCGACACCCCGGCAATCCCTTTATTAGGGCTTACCAAAATGTCAGAAAATAATGAGCAAGATTTGGAGTTCTCCGGAACTCTTAATGAGGCTGGATGTTAAGTAAAAACAAAGGAAAGGGCAGAGGGGTGGGGGAGAGAGAGAAGGAAAGTTAGGTTGATGTAGCCACTATGACCTGGTTTGCACATGACAACCCAGAGTACGGGTTGAGTATGGGTTGTCTTTGAAGCATGGATTGTTTTGAATCGTGGGTTGTCGTCGCTACGTGCGAACCCTGCATTATGGTTTAACTATGGGTTGTTATGGGTTGTTAACCACAAGCAACCCAGAGTTCACAACCCAACAACAAACCATGGCTTCTCTTCCTGGGTTGTTTGTGGTTCAGAACCCATAGTTAGTTGCAGGGTTCGCACGTAATGACAACCCACGATTCGACAACAACCCATACTCTGGCCTGTCGTTACATGTGAACCAGGTCTATGTCTGCATTCAGTCAAAGAGCTAACAGAACAGGTAAGCAACCCCATGGCAGGTGGCTGGGAATGAGTACAATTTACTATGGTTTTAAAAAGTGGGTCACGATGGGCCATGAGTGGACCATATTTGGGGATCTCAAGCAAGAGTTGGATCGGTCATTGAGCGGAGAGTGGGTAGAGTGGTTGGCGAGAACAAGCCGGCGCTTCACTTACCGGCAGGACCGGCAAGGTGCATTGCCGTCCGCCCGGAAACCATATTCGTGGTTCAGACAGCAGTCATCCTTCGTCACTTCGTTCCCCAGCAGGTCGCTGCAGGTTCCTGCGGTCCCGTCAAATGCTGCATAGCACAGAACGTTCTGTGCCTCTGAAACAAGGAATCCAGCTGAGACCTGGCCAGCCACAAGCAGAGGGAAAGCTATTCCCTTCTTGAACACTCACAGACTGCACATTTATATACAAACACACACACACACACACACACACACCCCTATCTGGGAAAGGAAAGCCCTACACACGTCACGTGTCATTATACTTTGCATTGGTTCATCCCAGAGTACCAATTACCCACTCATCAGTTCTGTCCTCAAAATCACTTAATGCAGGCTAGAGAGTGCCTACTTTACCCATATGCCTGCATTAAAAGTAAAGGGGGAAATTTCCCATTTCTTGCCCTCTTCCTGCATCCTGACTGTCACAACTTTTTCTTTCAGCGACAGAAGCGGGGGGTGGGGGGGTGGCCTGGTCTGCTCTGGTCTGCTCTGGTCTGCTCTGCTCTTTTAACAAAGGTTTGATATTAAGAAATGTGTGTAGCTGACAGGCCCAAGAGAGTTTGCTGCCTGAGGAGAAACATACCGAAGACAACCAGACTGGCCATTAAATCTCACTTCATCCACTGCTGATAGGATGGAGTCCTCCACCGCACCTGAGGGCAGCGGGCTGGCTTGAGGGCGCGGGGGCAGGCCACGTGGTACACACAGCTCTGCCCTCCAATGGTACCCACCGTCTGAGGCAGCAGCACCTGAGGACTGAGCATGCTCAGTGACCACAGAATACTGCATAGGAAGATGGGGACAGGAGGGGGAAATGGAGTGGAGTATTCTAAAAGAGCATTCCCCGCTGCAACATTTTGTTGCAGTTTCCACTGGTTGCATTGTATTACTATTGTTTGAGTATTGTATTCTAATTTTGTAAACCACTGAGAATAATGACATATAAATATTTTAAAGAAATGTCTCCAATGATAAGGGGGCTTTCTGTATTGGCCCTCCTGGATGGCAGGTAGTCCTCCGATGAAACTACATGAGAGTCCAAGCTTTTCTCATGGAAGATTTAGTAAGAACCAATAAATAAATCCCATACCCGTGAGAACCTTTGATCACATAATAGGCCACCTTCATCATGTTGTTTAGCTTTGCCGTCTCAGATTGCATAGGATACATTCTCCTGTCTGATCCTAAGCTGAATTTTCACTCTGGCAGGCTCACATCACCGTCCCACGGGTTTCCTAAAGACCTCTACATATAAGCTAAATGTGCCACCTTCCCACCCACCCTGCCTCGTGGGGCTCCTGTGCTTAATCTCTCTGCATGCCAGGCAGAAATTCAACAGGCAAAGCATTCCCTACCCTCCATAGTGGGGGGAAAGATAACACTCATTGAACCCCTGCCTGTTGTGCGGCTGTCAAAAAGCATAGCAGCCCTGCTGTGGACATTTAAGAAGCAGCAACCAAACACAAGCCTGTTGCTAGGGCTGCCGCGTCTTAAAAACTGGACTTGTCCATGTCCCTTTAAGAGCTGTCCCCCGTACACAGAGATCTAGCAGGTCAGTTCTCCCCGGCATGGGGGTCAGTGGAATCAGTAGCATTATTGGCTTAATTTCTGCCTGTGTTAAAGGCCCAGGGGCAGGCCAGGGGGGAAAGGACCAGGTGGCAGCTCTCCCTGCTACGCAAACCTCCCCTTTCCCCATTACCTGCAGGAGCCTTCAGGCCCCCAAACCACCAGGACACCACCAGGAGGAGCGGGAACCGATTCACCCAAGGGATCTCCATGGTTGCCTCTGTGTGAAAACAGAAGGAATGAATGACCTGGCTTAAGAGTGCGAAGTGCACAAACAGTGGGGGGAAGTCCCAGGTCGGCCCCTCCCGTAATACTCAACCCTTGTGACTCAGTCCTTGTGGGTGGGGCAGCAGCGGGGTTTTGTGACTTCCCCTTTGGGAAGACACTGCAGCGAGGGACCAAAACCTTGGGGGGGGGGGGGAGGCGGGCCTGCAGGGACAGTGAGGAAACGCCTTGAAGCAAGAGCCACCACTGTAAGGTATCTCAAGTTTGCATCCATGTTAGTCAGTACGGTGTGTGCATAGCTCAGGCAGAGGCTGCCCCGAATCTCTGGGAGGCCATCTGCCCCACCACCAGCCTGCTGAAATAGAGGTCCAGGGGCCCTGGTGATCTCTGTGGCATCTGATCCCCCTGGATGAGCTGGCTTTTTGCCCGCATGTGCTTCACCTCCCGCTGCCCCCACCTTGAATCTTTCCGCCCGGTTCCCCCCCCCCCCTGAAATCAGATGCCCTCCTCTCCCCTGTCCATACAACCCTTATAGGGGTGTCCTTAGGAGACAGGGGCCTTGAAAGACACACACAGACTTTAGAGCATATGTAAATTAGCATGTGAGCAAGTGAGCCAGTGTGGTGTAATGGTTAGAGTGTTGGACTGGGACTCAGGAGATCCGGATTCTAGTCCCCACTCAGCCATGAAACTCACTGGGTGACTTTGGGCCAGTCACTGATGTTGGATTATCAAGCTTGTGCTTGCTTAAAAGTTTTTCTTTCAGTATAACATTATCAGTTGGCACTTCAGCATTGTAATGCTGAAGGTCTTTGGAACAGGTGTTCCTTGTTTCCATATCTAGATGTCCTTGGACATCTAGTAGGAGAAAGTGGGTGTCACAGAATATGACAGTTGCTATACTGTCATATGCCTGTCCTGATTCCCATTGGCTCTCTGGCACAGCTGAGTGTATGTTTGCTATGCTTTCTGCTTCTGTGGCTCTCTTCTTCTAATTTCAGATGTCTATGTTATGCTCTCAGAACAGTCTCTGTATATATTTGTGGCTTGTAGTTTGTAATTGTTTTTGAAGTATAATAAAACAATCAGACTAGCGGCATGGGTCCTGATTGCTGCAAGGGAGCAGGAGAGCTACAAGTCGGATTGTGGGTGGAATTTACTCTTTGTGTGCTGGAAGCTAAAAGCAGTAGCAGAAGCAGGCACACAGGTAAAGCTCACAGGACTTTAACAGACATCTAAATTCCAACAACTGACTCTCAGCCTAACCTACCTCACAGGGTTGTTGTGAGGATAAAATGGAGAGGAGGAGGATTATGTAAGCCACCTTGGGTTCCTTGCAGGGAAAAAGGCGGGGTATAAATAAATAAATAAATAAATTGTGTTGTGTACAACACAAATTTGTACTTTTGTGTTGTTGCTGTTGTCCTATGGGCCTGAGCCCTGGATCTTTTCAGTACCTAGCACCGCCCCTGGTGGGAGGTGGTCGGCCCACAGGCTCTGGGGAAGCATGTTGGGGGGCCCAAGGCAGTAGCAGGTGAGGCCATCCCCACCCTTCCTTTCTCTTCTCCCACACACACACGAACACACATCATTTGCTCATGCCCTACTTGGAGGTTTCCATGGGCAGCTGGTTGGCCACTGAGCAGAATGCCGGACTAGATGGACCCTTGGTCTGATTCAGCAGGGCTCTTCTTACGTTCATACACACACACGCGCGCATGCACCCCATTAATCCATTCATTCTCTTTCTCACCTGCTTTCTCATACATTCTCACCACCACCACCACCACCACATAAAATCATTAACCATTCTAAATCCTGTGGCTTCAGTACATTTATTCCCACCCCCTCAAAGTGACGGCTATCTAGATATCACCCCGAATCATTTCCCTCCCCCTCCAGGATCATTGCCCTCCAGGAGGGTGGCCTGTTGGCCTGGGGTGGTGGGGGAAGGAGTCTCTAGCACAGTGTTCTCCAACCTTGGGTCCCCAGATGTTTTTGGCCTACAACTCCCAGCATGCCCCAGCCAGCTACGCTGGCTGGGGCATGCTGGGAGTTGTAGGCCAAAAACATCTGGGGACCCAAGGTTGGAGAACACTGCCTAGCATCAGTATCCAAGTGGAGGCAACAGCTCAGCAAAGAGACACACACCCCTTCGTTTCTGAATGGCATCACCAGGGTGTCTAGACTAGACAGACTGGCTAGCAGACAGGCGGGTACTGAGAGGCAGAAGGAGGAGCAGTTAAGCTGGGCTTCTCCAACCTGTTGCCCTCCAGAATTTCCCATCAGTCCCAGCCAGCATGGCCGATGGTCAGGAATGCTGGGATTTGAGGTCCAACACATCTGGAGGGCACCAGGTTGGGGGGTAGGCAGATATACTAGGACGGCCTCCCCCAACCTGGTGCTCTCCAGATGTGGTGGGAGTTGTGCCCCTCCTCCAGATGTTTTTGACTACCACCAGGTTGGGGGAGGCAGTCCAAGGAGCTCAGCAACCGACACACACAGAGTTGGGTGGCCTGCAAAAGATTCACACCCTTCCTGGCATAAGCTCTCACATGGGCCAGTGCCCACTTCATTCGATGCAACCGACATGCAGGCAGGGTTTACTTTAAGCTCCAGGCTCCAGCCCCTCGTAAGAAAAGCCCTGCTGGATCACCCCAAAAGGTCCATTTAGTCCGGCAGCATCCTGTTCGAGTGGATAGCCAGAAGATGGCTGTGGAAAGCCCGTGAAGCAAGCAGCAGATGCAACAGCCTACTTGCCCACTGGCTCTCTAGACAAGCAAGCGGTAGCAGCAATGATGAGAATGAGAGAGGAGCAAGGGCAGCTGGTGAGAAAGCAGGCTCACTGAGGGTGAGGGCCTTGCCCAAGGACCCTCAAAAACCTGGAGCAGGCACCGCCCCTGGTCATCCAGCAGTTTGCCCAGCCTTTCCCCAAAACTGAGTCAGTCCAGAGAAACTCATAAAGCCCCACCTTGCAAACAGGTGTGTCTTCTGGCTGGGGTAGTAGGCTGACCACATGCAAAACAGGACTTAAATCTATAGTTCTCTGATTGTTTTGGCAGAGGTCTCTTCCTTTGATTGGGAAAGTATGGGGGGGGGGGAGGCTGTTTAACCCTTTCCTACCCAGTCACTTAATTGCTCAAAATTACTGCTCTACGGTTGACAACTGGCCAGAAAGGCTGTCCTGCCTTTAAGAACAGCTTGACCTGCAGAAATTAGTAGACTAAAATTTTTTTATGGCATAGAAATGTTATCCCCTGCTAATTGTGGCGGATCAAATGGCTGTGGAAAGCACAGCTCCAGGGCTGCTGCAAAAGGTAGTACCGTACTTCCCCACCTGCACTTTGCCTCTCCAGCTGCTTTTCTCCCTGAGAGGTAAAAAGGGTACAACAGCCTAAGGGTTCATAAATCTGCTAATCATTAAAGTGCCACAAGTGTTTGATTTTTTCTCTCTCACTCCAAATATGACCATTTTTTCATTACTGAAGTTCTCAAGAGGGAAGATGCAACCAGCAGCACAATGCTGGGATCTGTCAGTGTTTGCATTTCACTGTCACGAGTTTTGTTTTTGTTTTTTAAATGCACAATCTTGTACCTCCATTAAAGCTTTTGCATTTTTGGATCAGACAAAGTTAGGGTTTGCCAACTCACCAAAATGTAATCCTTCTTTCCAGTTAAAAGAGCAGGAGAAAATAAACTGGGGGGCAGGCAGTGGAATTGTGCAATCAGTTTATTAATATTGTCCAAGATGTGTGTTTGGGGGTAGGCAGACACACCATTCACATGCTCAGAAACACTCTGTGCATTTTTAACAACTTCATGTCAGAAACAAAAAACACTCTGTACAGGCTCAGAAACACTTTGTCCTTTAAGTCCTTTTTTTAAAAAAATGATCCACTTTAGGAACAGGCACTCTGCACATGCTCAAAGGCATTCAGTCTGAGTTAGTAATAATATTCATGTAGTGGCTGGGTTTTTTGGGCTGCTCTTGCCCGCTACCTCTGCGGCCTGCCGAAACAACCCATGAACAACCCACACTTCTGGGTTCACATATAATGACATCCTGTGGTTTAAAGAACCCAGAGTTCACAACCCAGCAACAAACCATGGCTTCCCTTTTCAGGTTGTTTGTGGTTAACAAACCATGGTTTGATAGCACGGCTGTATTCACACATCAAGACAACCCAGAATTCAACAACCGAAACCATGGGTTAGTGTTATGTGCAAACCCAGTCATTGACAGGAAGTGTTGTGCTGGCCCTCATACTGCCGCTGTTGCGCCAATCCTTTTTTTCATTTTTAAATTAAAATATTTTTGTACACAGCGAGTTTGTGTCATTGCACTCATTATGCTACCGCCCTGCTGATTCTGTATGCTAATTTATTTTAACAGATGCTAATTCACAATCCCAGAGCATTCACCAACCCCAAAAGCTGGGAATAACACCCAATAGCTACCTCCTTCACGCCCTGCTTGTGAGCTTACCAAACTGCTGGTCTGATCCAGAAAGGCAGTTATTGTTCCCTTGTCATGATAGAGAACGTGGGTAAGAGCTGGACTGTATGATTCTAACCAGCCTGACTTGCTCATACTTCTAACAGCACCTTAACTATGCGTATGTGTGTGTGTGTGTGTGTATATATATATATATATATATATATATATGAAGGGCCACAGCCGGTCCTGTGCATGGGTTCGGGATGGAAGGGGTTAACCGAAGTGAAGAAAACCCTTCTTACGCAGCTCTCCAGCACTAAGGAGAAAGCCAAGACCCGAAATTGACAATGGAAGAGAGAATGATGAATGAACTTACTACACTGTTTATGGATAAACAGGTTTAATGAGGCGTATCAAAACAAACACGAAGCGCTAACAAGGCGCGCGCCTCCTTCAATTACAGTTGTTAGATTGAGCAGATATAGTACAGCGTAGGCGTTACCTTGAATGACCCAAGTTCCTCGAAAGCCGCGGCTTGCCAGCTATCGGAGGTGTTCAGCTTTTTCACCGGGAGCTGCCCGGGGTTGGATCTCTGAGTCTGGACCGGAGCCCTGGATGTCCGTGCAGCCTTGTGTCCATCGACCCACAACCTTTTCGGCCAGGGTATCCCCTCTTTTACCTCCTTGCTTGCTCCCCCCTCCCCTCCTGTTCCCCCTCCCCTCCTGTTATCTGGAAAAATCAGTTCTTCTTGCTGATTCTTTGGGCTTCCCTGGGTGCTTGACAGTACTTGGCAGCTCTTTGAGACTGCCAAGTATCCTGGCGCCCTTCTGGGTGCTTCGCAGCTCATTGTGTCTGCCAGGCTGTGGGGATATGTAGATGGATCCCATGGAGGTAATGTAAATGAAGGTGAATGCAAATGGCTGCTCGGAGCTGAGCTGCTTCTGCCCTAGGCAGAAGGTCGTGCCTGACTTGGCTTTTTCTCCACAATATATATCAGCAAGTGAAGGTTTATACAGTGTGAAGATGAACACTAACCCCTGCTAACATCTGAAAATCAAGCTGATGTTAAAGATACTGCTACAGTAGCTTGTTGAAAAGTTGGCCACTAATTTACTCATCTATTATTGTATGCCAAAGCAATCCTCAAGGATCGCCTTCTCCAACATGAGCCAGCCCATACACTGAGATCAGATCGTCATTGGAGGCTGAGGGAAGGGCCTTTTTGGTGGTGGCTTCTGGATTATTGAACACTCTCTCTAGGGAGGCCTACTGTGATGTCATTTTGGCTTTTTATTTTCCCAGGTCTTTAATCTGTTTTAATCTTTTTTAAAATGCTGCTTCTTACCTGCTGCTTAGGTTGTTTTACTGTTGTTGCTGTGTGTTACATTTTATTTTGCATTTTGTTATCTGCATTTGTTTTTTGGGCTGGCTTTTTTTTTTAAAAAAAAAACAATTTGCATAATTTTTTGGTACAAATAGCAAAAACTGAACATAAACAAACAACAAATTGGGGTCATAAGAAGGGTATACAATAAGGTAATAGTCTTAGGCGGTAGAGCGGGAAGATTATTTAGGACATATGACATCATCCAGTCCAATAAAGCGTCAGTATGCCAAATCATCCAAATAAATCTTTCTAAAGCAGCCCATGAGCAACTGGAGGTGAAGTGATTTCTGTACGTTGTATCATAAACTCATTAAATTTGAACCATATGGGATAAATGTCATCTGCTTGTTCTGTGCTCCTTTCTGCTTTCACCCTTTTAGGGTGCAATCCTAAGCATATTTAGACAGAAAAAAGTCCCACAACTGTCAGCATTCCCCAGCCAGCATAGCTGCCTGGGGTGTGCTTGGAGCTGTAGTGAAAATAGGTATGCTATATAAGTTGTTGAAAAGCCCCGCCCGGGGTTCTGCTTTGCGACACAGTCCGCAGGACCAATTGTGCACAATAAACCTTTTTCCAATAACCCGAGTTGGTCCTCCTTGTTGTCCTTATCCGAGTTAAGAGGTGACCACTTCATCAGGACTTTTTTTCTGTCTAATCATACGTAGGATTGCACCCGTAGTCACTTTTTCCATTGGCGCTAATGTCCAGAATTGAGCTCTCCATTGTGCCAAATATATTTTTGCCTCCAATTTAGTAGCTGCCGAAAAGTTAACAGTTCTTTGTATTCAAGATTTGTGTCCTTGCCAATATACTAATTTAGCAGCCCCAGTACTGGGGATGGTATAATCGTCTGACCTGTTACCAGTTCAGCCTCTTTAAGAAAGATCCTCATCATCCCTGAACACCGTCTCCCACATGGGGGGGGGGGGCATTTTTAAAGATCCAACTTGCCTTTGTTACCTTAATTTGTGAGCTGCCCTGGGAACGTGGTACGTGGCAAAGCAGCATTTTAAATTTCTTGTTTTACAAATAAATAAAAAAAGATATTAAGGGCAGACAACAAGCACTCATGAATTCACATTTGGCCAGAAAGGGGTTAAAAATGTCACAACGCTTGCTTTGGAGAAGTGTCCTTCCTTCCACCTCCCTTTTATTCTCTTGCACAATCGCTTCTGGGAATATAACCATGATAGTAATCTAAAATTAAGAGGCAAGACCAGGATACGGGGTCAGCTACAATTGCAGCTGTTTATAGCAACCACAGTAGAAGTGGTGGTTTTTCCTTAGAATTCAAGTTCAGCCTTAGAACTGGGGATGGGGGGGGGGGAGAGAGACATTCAAGCCAAAGAAATCAAAGAAGGAAAGCAAACAAGGCGGTGATGGGGAAAAGCCCTGACTATGTAATAAAACTGGGATGGGCTGATCCAAAGAAAGCCAATGTGAAAGGGATGAGAAAGGGCCATTTGATCACAGCCAGGAACAAAACAACAACAATAACAATAATGTGGGGATGGGATTGAAAATGCAGTACTTGATTTTTCGAGACAGAGGAACCTTGGTAGCCAGGATCTGTAGCCTGGAAGTAGGGTTGCCAACCAGGAAAAGCAATGGCCTAGCCTGCTCCTGCGCCTTTAACAGCCGCTTGATCTGCAGAAAAACAGCAGCCGATGCTTTTCGCCTCAAGGAGATTAGCGCATTATATCACCAGCCACTGCTATCAGCCATGCTGGCTGGGGATGCTGGGAGTTGTAGTCCAACACATCTGGAGGGCACCAGATGGGGGAAGGCTGGGCTAAATTCTGCCAATCAAGCTGCTGCTAAAGGATCAGGGGCCAGGGAAAACAGAATGTTAAGGCTTGGCGACTCTTACTTATCTGGAGAGCACACCTTTACTTTGAGTGCAGGTGCAGTGAGAGAAAGTGCCACCATTGTGCCTCCCACCAATTCTTGGGACCACAATACCTGATGGAGCACCTCTCCCGACCTGAATCTACCTGGGCACCATGATCAACATCTGAGCAGGGCCGGATTAAGATAGGGGCTATTGGAGCTGCAGCTCCAGGCCCCTACCCCAAAACAGGCCCACAATCAGGACCGGTGCAGGGCAGTTTGGCGCTCCAGGCGAAATAATATTTAGCGGGCCCCCCTCTCCAAAGCAGCCCTGCTCTGCAAAAAAAAAAAAAAAACCCCTGCGCTGCCACCACCAACCTACCTTCCCCCTGCCCTGGCGGCGGCTGCTGCTGCTGCCGCCGCCGCCGCCGCCGAGGAGGAAGTGATGCGACGGGACCCCCCGCGCTGTTTTTTGCCGGGGAAACCATGGCAACAGGGCTGTTTAAGCCCTGTTGCCCTGGTTCCTCCCGCCAAAACAACGCGGGCGGGGCTCCGGAAGCGACACGACGCGGAGAAGGTAAGTGGCGGGGGGGGGTCGGGGGGTGTGATGGCGGCGGCGGCGGGAGGCGCAGCGGCAGCGAGCGGGAGGGCGGGGGGAGGCGCAGCGGCGAGCGGGACGGGAGGGTGGGGAGGCAGAGGCCTGGCGGGGGCGGCGCAGCGGCAGCGAAGAGGAGCGCAGCGTTTCTGCGCCCTCTTCAGCCGCGCGCCCTCCTCAGCACCAGGCCCATAATGCTCTTAATCCAGCCCTGCATCTGAGGCCTTCCTCCGAGTGCCACCTCCGAGGAGGCTCGGAGGGCAGCAACAAGTGGGAGGGCCTTCTCAGTGGTGGCCCTTCCGATTATGGAATGATCTCCCCACTGAGGCCCGCCTGGCGCCAACTCTGCTATCTTTTCGGCGCCAGGTTTTCTCTTTATCTTTGAGGCATTCAATGGCATTTAATGGCTTATGGGGGGGGGGGCTTTATGTCGCTCTATTTCTATTGGAAAAACTGTTTTTGCTCCTTAAATTGTTTTAATTTCTGTTTTAAATTTTGTATATTGGAAACTTTATGCTGTCTTTGTTGTATTGTGGTTTTTGTGCTTTTTATTAATTGTTGTGAACCACCCAGGGAGATTCGGCTATTGGGCGCTATAGAAATGAAATTTATTATTTTGTGATGGGATGATGATGATGATTCCTTCCCAGGTTACTCTCTCTCTCTCTCTCTCTCTCTCTCTCTCCTTCTGCTGTGGAGCAAATTTGAAGTCCCGCTAGCTTCAGCAGACGAGGAAAGGAGCAACCGCAAACTGCATACACATCAGTCAAGGTGCATCAGGTGACAAGGCAGGTGTGCCCCCTTCCTGCCCCCGTCCTTCCTCCAACACTCTTGTGCAACACCCTTCTTCCTCTAGCACCCTTGTGCTTGCAGAACAGCTCATCCAGAGCCCTACTTGCTACACAAGGTAGGGAATAGACAAAGGGGGCATTGGCAGGAGAACCTGAGGCTCAGTCTCCCTGTCCAGCTGTCCAACGGAGAGGTATTGGCAGAATCTCCATGCTGCAGCCAGGTAACCCTGCCCGTCCCCTCCATTCCTGTACTCTTTCTTTCGCTCTGCCTATCTATCAATCACACTTTGGGCGAAGTGCTTCCTTCCTTCTCCACACCATATCTAGGGTTGCCACTACTGCCAACTTTTCAGTTGGCCTGCTACTGCGTGAATCTCAGAAGTTAGCAGCTGCCGTCTCCTATTTCTCTCTGTGCCCTTAATAGCTACGCCTGCTGATTGCTGCAGGTCCAGCTGCAGCCAGAGGCACAGCAGCAAGGGCAGGCTGAAATATTGACATCCCTTCCTGGGCCACTGCAAGCCAGAGCATCACAGTGCGGTCTTACCCGCTCCCTTGGGATAATTTTCCTGTCCGTATATTGGCGGCAGAGGAGGTGATCAGTGCCGCACAGGGTGGGTCACCCTGCTCTAAGTGATGGATACTGTGGTGGTTGCATCCAGCACGGTGGCTAGTGTACATGTCCGGCAAACATGCATCCAACATACATGGTGGCTGCATCCATCCAATGTAGGGTGGCCATGTGTCCTCTTTTACAGAGAACAGCCCTCTGTTTGAAAGTGCCCTCTGTTTGAAAGGCTGTCCAGTTCAATTCTGATTTAAAGATAAAGAACAAGAAGAAATGGTAGGAAGGGGGAGCAGGGAGGGGCCTGGAAGTTGCCCATCCTCCAGTTAGCACCTGGACAACAGGCCAAACAGGCAGAGGCACACAGCTCACCTGGTCGCAGTCTTCCCCACTATGAAATTATATATATATATATATATATATATATATATAATTTAATATATACATTAGTACAGTCATGCCTTGGATTGAGAGCATAATTCGTTCCGGAAACGTGCTTGTAATCCAAAACACTCTTATATCAAAGCAAAATCCCCCCCAAAAAAATATGTACAGAGATTTTTAATCTAAGCCGGACTACAGTACTTGTATTGCAAGACGTCGCTTGTATATCAAATAAATAAATAAATAAATATTTAAAAATTTGCTTGTCTTGCAAAACGCTCTCAAACCAAGTTACTTGCAATCCAAGGTATTACTGTATATGCATATGTTATGCAGATCTGTGTCCTCTTCGCCCACCCCCCTTTGTTTTTTGGCCGTGCATAAGTAGCCACACCCTAATTGGTGGTTTAATTTTTTTCAAGGGGAACGCTTCAGCCTCCCTCACAACGCACAGCATGGGAATCACGGATTTCCACTAGATTTGCTAGTTTTATTTTATTTTTTTTAAAGGCGGCAACACACTCCCCTGCCCTGCAAAAGAATGTAACATGGTCGGATTCTTCAGCAGTGAGAGGTAGACAGGTTACCCTGTGGACAGGAAGTGTAAGAACTATAGTAACACCAAAGAATGACCTGAAGAGGCGAGCAGGATTTACGCCTGGGGTACGGAACTAAACAGGAACTAGACATGGAGGAGAACCAGTCTGCCTTGAATTCTTTGAGATTCAGTCCCGGTCTAAATGTGCGGCTGAATGAAGCAGTAAAATGGACTGTACCAGTACAAACTGCTGCATTTTGAATACTCACTCCAAGTTGAAAACTAGCACAGAAAAAAATGGACTGGGTGAGAAACGTTCTCCTTGAAGCACAAGTTGTTGTTGTTCTTGGTGTACTGTCTTTGTTTTTGTTTTTACTTGCAGCAAAGTTTTGTTTTTTTATTTGTTTTCTTTTGTTTTAGTGGAAGACCGACAACCTGGTCTTCTGCGTGGGTTCAATGCCAAGGGGGTAGCGAGTCCTGGGGCGGCCTTCTCCGAGATCCCCAGCGACTATCACCCTTAGCCCAGAACAAAGGGATAACTTATAGCCACAGAAGTATCTTTTAGAAAACAAGTTTATTTACAACATTACCTTCACAAACCCAGACACACGCCAGCAATACAGCTTATCAGTACAGTACAAAGTAGCAAGCAAGAAGTCTTGAGGACACCGTGATTTCAGGGCTCTCAGCTAGTTAGTTCAGCTCGGGTCCCGGCAGAGGCCCGGTCAACCGCACGCTGCTAGCTGGGTTCCCGGCGGAGGCCCGGTCTACCCAAGCGGCTAGCTGGGTTCCCGGCGGAGGCCCGGTCTACCCAAGCGGCTAGCTGGGTTCCCGGCGGAGGTCCGGTCTACCCAAGCGGCTTGTGAGTGATTTCAGCTTGGTTTCCCGGGGTCCCGGTCAACCCAAGCGACCAGTGATTTCAGCTAGCTGGAGCGTGCCGGGTGTGGCTACCCGGGGTTGCCGATCCTTCGTTCTCTTACCCCAGGCATGGGGCAAGATTGTTGATCAGGTCCAACAACCCAGTTCCCTTGCGCAGGGTGTTTTATACCTTGATGTTTCAGGTAGCCCCTCCCTCTGTGATCAGGTGACTTGACACCCTCCCTGAGGGGCGGCCTTTTGGGTCAGGTGGGGTGACGCCCTCCCCCCGTGGGATGGGGTCCCTTTGAAGCCCCTTGCTTAATGGTCCCATCCTATGGTGTTGAGTGGCCATTTCTTATGGGTGCCGAAGTGTCTGCTCTGGGGAGGTATTCAAGTCTTATGTAGATGGGGCTGATATGCGAGAGCATTGACAAACCTGGGGATGCTTCCTGCCTTCCCCCCTGGGGTGATTCTATGCAGATGTTGTTTGTCCCCTTTGTCATCTGTGGAGACTGGCTGCTTCCCCCCCCCCCGGGTCTCCTTCCCCCCTCCTTGGTGAGTGTGTGTGTGTCAGGCAGGGGGCTTGGGTTGGCTTTCTCCACATCTCCCCCCCAGGGAAAAGATGGCATTGGGGTCCCACACCCCAATTTCCCATCGACTTGCCCATCGCCTGAGAAAGCCCGGGAGAGTGCATCAGCCAAGACATTGTCCTTACCCTTGATTTGCTGAATTTCGAAGTCAAAGTCTTGCAACGCCAGACTCCACTGTAGGAGTTTCTGGTTGTTGCCCTTGACTCTATCTAACCAGCACAGGGGGGAATGGTCGGTCTGCAGGCGGAACCGTCTCCCCCAGAGGTAGGGGCACAACTTGGTGATGGCCCACACCACGGCCAGGCACTCCTTCTCAATGGTGGCAAGACTACGTTCTCTGGGCAGGAGTTTCTTGCTCAGGTAGGCAACGGGGCGCAGCCCTTCTCCTACCTTCTCCTGTAATAACACCGCCCCCATCCCGGCCTCAGAGGCATCTGTCTGTAGAACGAAGGGGGATTCAAAGTCTGGGGCTTGCAGAATGGGAGCTGCCGTGAGGCAGGCTTTTAACCCGTCGAAAGCGGTCTGGCAAGCCGCGGTCCACTGGACCCTGTTCGGTTGGCGCTTCTTACAAAGATCAGTCAGGGGGGCTGCTAGCTCACTGAAATGTGGCACAAACTTCCGATAGTACCCTGCAAATCCCAGAAAAGCCTGCACCTGTTTTTTGGTTGCGGGTTGGGGCCATTTCTGAACCGACTCGATCTTTGCTTCCATGGGTTTGATGCTCCCCCCTCTGACCCGATGTCCAAGGTACTCAACCTCCCCTAGCCCCACCTGGCACTTCTTTGCTTTCACTGTCAACCCAGCGTCCCGGATCCGCTGGAAGACCTGTCGGACATGCTGCAGATGCTGTTCCCAAGTGGAGCTAAAGATAGCTATGTCGTCCAGGTAGGCACAGGCAAATTCTCCCAACCCGTTCAGCATTCCATTCACCAGCCTCTGAAAGGTTGCCGGACCGTTCCGGACTCCAAAGGGAAGAGTGGTGAACTGGAATAAACCCAGGTGTGATACAAAGGCAGACTTGAGAGCAGCATCTGCGTCCAGCGGGACTTGCCAGTAGCCCTTGGTGAGGTCTAGGGTGGTAATGTACTTGGCCCTCCCTAGCTTCTCCAGCAAGACATCCATGTTGGGGATGGGGTAGGGGTCAGGGACTCAGGGCCAAGATCCAGGGACCCACAGCCCTGGGAGTCCCCAAATAACCACCTAGAGACCAGCAGGTGATGTTGGAAAGTGGAAAACAGTCAGCACCTGGGCAGGCAAATTCCTTTTTATTCCAGCAGTCGTCATTATTATTATTATTATTATTATATTTATTTATTTCATTTCATTTCTATACTGCCCAGTAGCCGGAGTTCTCAGTGCTATGCAAAACCGCACTGTGAAGGACTGCCAACCAGTCCTTTACTCAAGACCAGAGATCAAAGATGCAAAACTGGCAGCCTTAGCTCTGCCGTCTTAACCTGATTCTCTCAGGGCCTTGCCCTGGGTCTATATACACTGGATTTAGCACTGAACCACAGAGGAGCCACACACACTGTGTGGGGTAAAACCAGGAATGTTTATTTAAGGTAAACAGATTACAATAAAAGGTGGGGAATGAGGGAAGAGGGAGAAAGGTGGGGAGACACTTTGGTGCATACAAGTAGAGCTATAAAACAACAAAACTAGTTCTTTTTTACTATCTAACTACCCAGGCACTCTCTCTACCTGGCGGTTGGTCCTCTTCAGGGCTTGCCTCAGCAAAAAAAGCCCTACTCTCTCACAAAAGCATGCAGACAACAACAAAAACCACAGCAGCAGTATAGATTCTTCCCTGCACCCCTCCTTTCAGTAGCCCAGGTGTCATTAGCCAATCAGGATGAACTTCATCTGGGCCAGGCAGGGGAGGGGTGGCTCTTTGCCACATTTGCATGCAAATAGCTGTGGCACCACTCTGCGGGTCAGGAGCCATCAGAGAAACTATGTACATTTTGCATTTCCCAGCCCCCAGCTGGGATTATACTTGTTTACACGTGAGGAGGTGTGTGTGTGGTGCAGGAAACTGCCGCTTTTTCTCCACACACACATACTCTGAGAATGGATACCTGAGATCACCTCCTCCCTTATACACCTGCACACATCCTAAGAAGATCTTTAGAGGTCCTTCTCCGGGTGTCCCTCCCAAATGAACTGAGGCGGGAAGCTTCTACGAAGAGGGTCTTTTCTGTTGTGGCATCCCGGTTGTGGAATGACCTCCCCAGAGAGTTTGCCTGGTGCTTACGTTGTGGGCTTTTTGGTGCCAGGTGAAGACCTCCTTTCCCCCCAAGCACTTTAGTCTTTCAGTTTCAGTTGGTTTTTAAAAAATCTGTTACTGTATTTTCAATCTTTGCATTGTTGCTGCTGTTTATTTTTTTTAAAATCTTTATTTGGTTTTATATTGTAGTTTTAAACCAGGGGTCTTCAAACTAAGGCCTGCGGGCCACATCCGGCCCACCTTGCCTTTTTATCCGGCCCGCCGGCCGATTGGCGGAAGCAGACTTTTTTTTAACTCTTTCGCTTCAAGCGCCGATTCTTTTAATTCTTTTCCATAATATGGAAACATTAGTGGTGGTGTTTACCTCTTATGTATGAGTTGGTGTAGCTAAGTCAGATTTCTAATGTTTCAAAAATGCTACTTTGGATTGATGCAGAGTATGCTCATTTGTGTGATGGCAAAAACAAAAGTATATTCGTGTTAGGCATGAAACAATTGTAAAACTATATATGTAAATACCACCAGCCCTGCCAGGAGTATTTATTTTTATTTATTTATTTACATTTATTAATCGCCCATCTGGCCGGCAACCAGCAATCGCCCATCTGGCCGAATATTCATAATATTCCCTCTTCTTCCCTCCCCATTCCTTTTTCCTTGTGTGTCGTGTCTTTTTAGATTGTAAGCCTGCGGGCAGGGACTATCTTGTTAATTGCTGTAAACCGCCCAGAGAGCTTCGGCTATTGGGCGGTATAAAAATGAAATAAATAAATAAATAAAATAACTTTCCATTTAAGGGGAAAAAAATTCACCCCTATCAAGTAAAAAAAAAAGGACCCAGGTTCTTTTTTTTTTACTTGATCCATTCGTTCATATTTTTTTCAAACTATAGTCCGGCCCCCCAACAGTCTGAGGGACAATGAACTGGCCCCCTGTTTAAAAAGTTTGAGGACCCCTGTTTTAAACATTTATATTATGTTTTGTCATGCTGTATTTTAGGGTTTCAATTGTTGTGAACTGCCCAGAGAGCTTTGGCTATAGGAATGTGATAGATAAATAAATAAATACTTAAAACCAAAATTGCCAGACATTTTTGTTGTTATTCTTTTGCTCCACCGTATCAGGAACGTAGAAGCAGTTGTAAAGCATGGAACGGTGGTAGAGTTGAGAGATTTTATCATTGTGTTCTTCACAACTGCAGTAATACACATGGGCATCTAAAGGGCCACCCCCTGTAGGACCATGACATCCAGCATCTAAAATTATCTAGCTATACTGCCAGTGTGGTGCTGCAGTTCATTGCAAAGTTAAAAAAATAAATGCCACAAACTCTTTTCTTGAAACAGATAGGAGAGCACCAGGGGAAATATTGGCAATTTCCCCCAATGTAATATCAACAGGTTTCTCTGGAAACTCCAACCTGAGGCACTGAATGATGCCAGTTCTGGAGGAAGCAGCTAGTGCGATAGCAGCCTTGGACTTTTATCCCATTGAACTTACGAACTTCATTGTTTTCACACAGTAAAGAGCTCTGCTACATTTCCTGCACCCACAACCCTTTGGTATCTCCTGAGCATGTTATCAGTTTACTGTGTATATGCTGACGTATGTTTTCCATTCTTTATGTGTCAACATTAAAAAAAAAAAAATCAAACAGATTCTTCATTAACCAGGTAAGCTGGTTTAGCCCCCTCATTTTCAAAATGGTAAGGGGGTTTGTTTGTTTGTTTGTTTTGAAAACTTGTCTGGAAAAGTGAGACAAAAGCAATCTGTGTGGTACGCAAAAGATAATGGTTCTTCTGTCATGCCACTTTCAACTCTCTAAGGTTGCTTCCAGATGGACAGCTCCTAGCACTACTAATCAAAAAAACATTGGCCAGCTATTCTGCCTTTCCTTCCTTAACAGATTTTGAGCTTTTCTACACAAGGCATTTATAGTCATGCCTTGGATTGAGAGCATAATTCATTCCGGAAACGTGCTTGTAATCCAAAACACTCTTATATCAAAACAAAATCCCCCCCAAAAAAATTTGTACAGAGATTTTTAATTTAAGCCGTACTACAGTACTTGTATTGCAAGACGTCGCTTGTATATCAAGTTTTAAAAAATTAAATAAATATTTAAAAATTTGCTTGTCTTGCAAAACGCTCTCAAACCAAGTTACTTGCAATCCAAGGTATTACTGTATTGTGTGCTCATCATTCCCTACTCACAGTTGTTTACAGGTTCTTTACACAATGTTGTGACCTGCCAGTTTCACTTCTGCGTCTAACCGGCACTTTTGGGTGATTTTTTTTAAAGCAGGGAAGATGCAGCATTTACCGTAATTGTGAACATGAAAGAAAGTGCAATTTCCTCTTGTGTATTTCTGCTATTCTGCTATACCACAGTGCCACCTAGTGCCACAGCTTCTTTGCTGTCCACACCGCCACGCAATAGGCATGATTATGCACTCTAGAGCGTGTTCAGCCATCTTCACTTCGAGTCTTATGCCATTTGTGCTCTAGCCGATGTCCAGCCTCTTTCACTGACTGCATCTCCCCAGTATTCCAAGGAGCAGAGTGGGCTCTACAGTGCCTGGAGCGATTGGGTCGATGGCCCTCCACATCTCACTGTTCCACAGCGAGACCAGAGCCTTGGCTAGATCACCAGCTCTATCCACTGGAAAATCCCCAAGAGCATTCAGAAATCCATTGGATTCCATCAGTCTCCTGGGGCAGACCATCCAAATGGGGCCCCCACCCCTGCAGGAAGGGAATTAATGCCATGAGTTCAGACCTCACCAGGAAATGTTCTGAATGTGACAATGGAGTTACTTGACACACACACACACACACACACAGACACACAAATTCTCAGACAATTCATCTCATAGCCTGGAGCAAAGACCAAATCAAGGGTATGCCCCACTTCATGTGTTGGGCCGACAACAAACTGAGACAGCCCCAGGGATGTCATGGAGACCATCAGTGAAGTCCCAAAATGGAACTCCAGGGGAAGCCTCAGCATGGCCATTAAAGTCACTCGGAAGTAAGAACCACCATCCTGGGTTCCTCCAACACCACACCCAAGACCACCTCTACCAGCTTGGTCAGGGAAGATGCTGGGCAGCAGGACACCAGCAGCACCCCCAATCTGCCTCTCTGGCCCAACAGCAGGTGCAACCGCTCAAGGCCTGCTCCAAGGTGGATCGGTTTCCTGATGAGAGAGATGGAAGCTTTGTGAATCAGGGCAATTCCACCAGCAGCACCCCTGGCCCTCCAGCCAATCCCCATGCTCAATGCCGGAAACTAGAGGAGGGGTCTCCCATCCAAGTAATAACCAGGCCTGACCCTGCTTAGCTTTCCACGCTCAGACAAGCTGAGCCAGCATAAGCCACAGCCAGCAGAGCTGGGTCAGCTCAGGCCCACCCAGCTCACCCACCCAAGTCTTAGTAATACACGCCAGATCGGCCTTTACTTCTATAATTAAATCATGAATGAGTGCAGTCTTATTGCAGACCAATCTGGCATTAAATAGCAGCACCGCAAGACCGGAGGGCTCAGTGGATGAGCTACCAGATGCATGAGAGCTAGGGGAGGGGGGTAGAAGGGGAACAGCACGTATACCGGTAAACATCATTCTGTAGCCCATTCTACTCTGAGGTCCCAATTCCCTCCTGCTGCCATATCTCCTTCTGCCCCAAATCTCTGGGAAGGCGGCACGGCACCACCTCCATGGGTTCCTGCATCAGAGTCTTCCCTGCACATCCTGCCACACCAACACTTTCCACACACACTCTTAGTACTCATCCACAACACAAACAAAGCCACAGCCACTCAGAACCTCACATACACCATTCATCATGCGGTCATACACAACACAGCACAATCACAAAATTTCAGCTTGTGGATATCAGCCACTGAATCCAAGAGGGAGAGGGGGAAAGAGGGGTGCCCTCACACTCATGGCGTCCCAAAGGGGCAGACCAAAGGGGCACACCCCCTTTGGTGTCTCCCCCCTTGGGGACGCCCCTACTGGGGCGGACCCGCCACCCCGCAGCTGTCCTCCTTATAAGCCCCAGGAGGCTGCTGGTTTCCTAGGGCCAGGTAGTTCCAGTTGCCCTGATGGATGTTCTGCCAAAGCCAGGGGGGAGTTAGAAGCCAGTTCTTCTGGTTGGAAGTGGCAAGGCAGTCCTCTTCCCCCAAACTCCAGAAACTCCTCACCAGGAACTGGATGCAGGGTGTCCAGGCTAGAGTCTGACTCCAGCCCCAGAGTAGGTCTGCTTATAAGCCCCAGGAGGCTGCGGGTTTATCATATTTATATCCCATCTTTTTTCCTGCAAGGAACCTGAGGCAACTTACATAATCCTCCTCTCCATTTTATCCTCACAACAACCCTGTGAGGTAGGTTAGGGTGAGAGTCAGTGACTGGCCCAAAGTCACCCAAGTGAGCTTCATGGCCGAGTGGGGACTAGAACCCAGATCTCCCGAGTCCCAGTCCGACACTCTCACCACTTCGCCACACTGGCTCTCGGCATTGGCACTCTAACCTCTGCGTTGCACTAGGGCAGAGCAATCCCATCCTTGGGAGGGGAGGAGATTATGAGGTGGAGCCAGCACCACATTCATAGCCCTGCCAGCTTGTTGCTGCAGCCCAGGCAGGAGAAGGGAGGCGGGAAGGAATTGTTCATTCCCTCTTCCATGCACTCCAATGGGAGTGAAAGAATTATTCCTGTGCCAGGGATGCCATACTTAGGGGCCAATTTTGTAGATACAGTAATACCTTGGATTGCGAGCATAATTCGTTCCAGAAATGTGCTTGTAATCCAAAGCACTCGTATATCAAAGCGAAATCCCCCATAAGAAATTTGTACACATATTTTTAATTTAAGCTGCAATAAAGAATGATAGTGTGTAGAGTCTTCATTTTTCTTGACCGTACTACAGTACTTGTATTGCAAGACGTCGCTTGTTTATCAAGTTAAAATTTATTTTAAAAATTTGCTTGTCTTGCAAAACACTTGCAGACCAAGTTACTTGCAATCCAAGGTTTTACTGTATGTTGAGGGAATAAGGGGGCTTTGGATCCTGCAGATCCATGGCTGTTCCCAACAGAAAACCCCATTTCCTCCCACACTTCCAGTAGAACACCACTGGCAGGACATCTATGTTGAGGAAGCTATCCGTGGGCACAGCGGGGGCATCCAGTAATAGAAGGCCTTGTCCTGCTGGCAGATCTCACTCTCGGACAACGGAGCAGAACATTTAGCACATTTGGCTTCTCAGTGAAATTTGGATTGCTCCCTAAAGCAAATTTATATATGGAGAAAAAGCCTGACCTGGCACACATAGCCTGACCCAGCACGCATTTTCCTTTCCGCTGTTCACACATTTTTTCGCTCCGCTGTCTTCATAATCCCTACCCGAGGCAAGGGCTTCTTTGCCCATCTTCTTTTTGAATCGCATAGTGTTATATAGCAGCACTATGGGCTTCTCTTGCACGAGGCATTTATTGCACACTCATGATTCCTCGCTCACAGTAGTTTGCGAGTGCTTTTACACGACATCGTCATGCTCCTAGGGCCTCTCCTGTGCTTTCCGAGCATTTCCAGAGCTTTTTTGAGATTGAGGAAATTGTGGTATTATCTGGGGAAGGGGCAATGACCCAGAATGAGAAGCTCATGTATTTTCGCAATCTTGCTATACCGCTGTGCCACGTTGTGTAATGGACATATAGAAAGTCAGAAAGAGAAAAAACCTGGGGGGGAAACACATGAGAGCCAGTGTGGCGTAGTGGTGAGAGTGTTGGACTGGGACTCGGGAGATCCAGGTTCTGGCCCCCGCTCAGCCATGAAACTCACTGGGCGACTTTGGGCCAGTCACTGACTCTCAGCCTAACCTACCTCACAGGGTTGTTGTGAGGATAAAATGGAGAGGAGGAGGAGGATTATGTAAGCCGCCTTGGGTTCCTTGCAGGGCATGCTGGGAGTCATAGGCCAAAAACATCTGGGGACCCAAGGTTGGAGAACACTGCTCTAAGAGTTTCTTCCCTTAGTCGCTCACTCCCACACTAAGGGTTAACAGTAAAACAAGGCAAGTTTATTATTATTATTTTTTATAGTTGGAAACATCAGATACATTCAGGTGCTGCTTCTCTTAAAAACCACTGCAGTATTTCAACTCCGGGCTGAGGTAACTCCTCTAACCTCCACGACTGATTCTGCGTGGCTTCTCTAGATGTCTCCCCGTTCCACCCTCAACCCACACTCTGGCTGCTCCAGAGCCTGTCACACAGCTCTCTGCCCCTTGCCAACTGTTCTGAGGAGTGCTGTGATTGGCCCTGCACTCTCAGGGAGAGAGAGGTGGCACGCACGGCACTCCAGCTGTCCGTCACAGTGCTGTTCAATTCCCAGGGTCTTCTGCTACTCTGCGCAGGCTTCTAAATGCCATGGAATGTGTGACGCTATGCAACAAAGAGGGCGCACCTAAGGAAAGGGCACAGGGGTGTTGTAGCAGTGCGAGCTACGCTGTGCGAAGTTACAACCACAGACTGCTGTGTGGCTTAACCTTCCCCCCCCCCCATCCATTAAAAATTCCTGAGGATGCCCATGCACCAGAGAAGCCCATGTGGCCAGGGGAAGAGGTGAGTGGGAGGGCCCAGCTTGGCTGTTGCCCAAAAATGCCAAGTGAAGAAACGGGGACTGAGCCTGCCAAAGTCTTTACCACCTGTCCATCCTTGCTACAGGGTTGGGCAGGGGGGGGGCGACAGGCAGGATGACCTGCTCAGCTTGCAGCCCACTGCTAGGCTCTGTTCTACATGCAACGCACAACGGATTCAGATACCGTCACAAGAGGTTTCTTCATTTCTACATTACGTGAGAAAACGCCGCAGCAGCAGAGCTGCGTGGCACACGGTCTCAGCTCCAAGGCCGACACTAAGGGAGGGATGGGGAGAGGATCCACTTGGGCCTCCTGCAAGAGCTAAAATATGGCAGGTTCTCTTAAAGCTGTGTACAACCCCTTCTCAAACCCTCAAAAAATTGCACTGCTGCTACAATCCATTTCACAGCCCCATCTGCGTTTCCCTAAAACACCAACAACAACACTGGACTATGCTGCAGAGTTGTCATATGCTACTCTAACACCCCCCCCCCTCAAAATGGGAATAGCAACACTGGCCTATTTTGCAACACTGGATGTAACCCACACACTTTCTCAGCCACAGCCCTGCCTCCTGTAATATAGGTATTAAAATGATGAACTTTATCTGCATACATTGTCAGGGTAATTTCTTAAATGTTTATAAAATCAGAACTTTACTGCTTTTGTTTCTTGGAAGACACGCCACAGTCTACACCCATTTACAGGAAACTCCTGGGTTTCTAAATAGTTTTTTATGAGGCTGCAATTACTTCCTAACAGGGAAGTCTCCCAAAAGGCTGAAAACATGCGGGAGCAAGCTAGTTTCTCAAGAAACCAATAGGCAGAAACCAATAGGCTGCACATTTTGCTTCATTATCTTGGGGTTCCACAAGGGCTAGAGACTTGCCTTTTTTTTTTTTTTAATGAAAGCTGGGAATCTGGAGATTATGGCTCATCCCTAGGGGTCAATTGCACCTCTTTGCCCCTTCCTGCAGATGCCCATGAACATGGATGAAATTTGGAATGGCTCTCCTCATAATGTGACAGTTCGCCATCTCTCCCTTTCCCTTATGTTCTCGTTCAGCACTTTCCCAGCCTTTGTGGGTGAAAGCATAGGGCTTGAAGGTGCTTTCACATACCAACATTCACATCCCAATCCTATGCATGTTTGTGGTTGGGGTGTGCGTGTGTGTTAAGTCACAACATGCCAGTGTGCATGAGGAAGTGCATCTTCCCTTGTGGTTCTGGGACTGGCAGGGATTGTCATTGCATCATAGGAATAGAGTTGGAAGGAGCCTACAAGGCTCAGTGCAGGAAACTGGAGGAGGGGTCTCCCATCCAAGTAATCACCAGGCCTGGCCCTGCTTAGCTTTCCACGCTCAGACAAGCTGAGCCAGCGTGAGCCACAAGCAACTTCCCAGAGGGGCGACGTTCCTATGTTCACCCCTCCCGCCACCTCAGCTCACCTGTGGGCTGAAAAACAACTCATTGTCATTGGTTCACTTTAAATTAAAGCGAACTCCGCCAGGGGCCCCTGCCAGGTGGAACAGGACGGGAAGTCGGTGCTCTGCAGAGTCACAGTCAGCGAGGGATGCTTTATGAGGCAGGTGCTCCCGTCCCGCAGGCTACCAAACTGAGGACCCAACAGGCCGCAGCGCCGCCTGGCTGGGCCTGCCAAAGCCGGCCTCACCGCCCCTTCCAGGCCCAGCCTTCTACCACTTGCATTGCAGCCGCTCTCAACTGCGCTGGATGGAATCCCGCTCTGCCACCCGCAGGTTTAAGTTCCTGACCTCCCCTGGCTGGGCCTTGTCTGCCGGTGCTGTGGGGGAACTGGAGAGTGGAGATAGATGGGGCAGGCGTGGGTAGCACAGGGTGCTGCTGCCGCTCTCAGAATGGAGCTACTTCGGGGTGGAGGAGGCCTGGCCGTGCTGCCACCAGCTACTACCTCTTTGTCTTATGAGGAGGCACTCCCATGGTGCCTGTTAAGGTGGAGGGCATCCCTCCCGCCCGTGTTTCATTTACGGGGGTGGGGAGGATGCCTCCTGCCCAGGACCGGTGCAAGGCAGTTTGGTGCCCTAGGCAAGATCAGATATTTAGCGGGGGGGCGCTACACTCCCACTTGAGAGTGCTGTATTTTTTTTCCCAAGGCGTTTCTGGCACCCCCTTTAGCCCTGCGCCCTAGGCAGCTGCCTAGTTGGCCTAATGGTAGCACCAGCCCTGCTCCTGCCCTGTCCTGAGCCTTGCCCATTTGGCTGGAAACTGAATGTAGAGACAGGCGGGGCAGGCACAGCACAGCAGCCTCTCTTGCCACTCTCAGAATGAGATGTCAGGACTGGAATCCGGGGGGGGGGGGCAGTTGCACCCCCTTGCCCCTATGAGCGGATGCCAATGCTCTGGTGGCAGCAGCTGCCCAGATTCAGCCACTGCTGCCAGGTAAGCCCACAGCCATGGGATGGTGTGTGTGACCAGGGGAATGAGTGAGCAGGAAGGCTCGCCCCCCGGAAGGCACTTTGCTGCTGGGGCCCCTCTAACATGCAGCCCTGGACAAGCTGATCTTGTCTTTTCCTCCAACCACTATTTTTAGCACTTAACTGCTATTATTAGGTGTACTCAACTATCACTCTTTTGCTTGGGGGGGGGGGGATCTTTGTGTTGGCCTATTATAGGGATTGCACTATAATATGAATTTTGGGATTTTTCTTACAGCCGACGTGGCTGCCTTTGTTTTTAGGGATAATAATATTGCTCTAGGACAAAGTGATTTGCCTGGGTTTCCCCTCTTGCCCTCTCTATTGATCTCTCCATTGTAAAACACACGCGCTACACACACACACACACACACACACACACTCTCTGAAGGAATGTGTAATTGCCATGTCTGACCACAAGAGGGAAGTGCCAAACCATAACACATGCCATGTGCAGCAGCTATAAATGAGACATTTAAAAAAAAACCCAGTCCAACTGGCAGAGGGGGCCACGCACTGTGGGTTGGGCTTCAGGAGCCATGATTGGGTCAGGAAGTTTTGGGATATCCCTATTGAGGGGGGCTGGGGTAACCCCCTCGTTGCTGACTTTCAGCCAGCAGGCAAAAGCCTTATTACTTAAGCAGGTATTTTGGCCTAAGACTAAGCTGATTTGTTCTTCTCTGCAGCTCTTGTGATTTAATCTGTATTTTTAATTTAGTTCTATTTTTACTTATATATATATATTTAAATAACCCTTTTTATCAGCTCTGATTCACGTATATTTTATTGTATAATTGCTTATTATATTTTGTGGATTGATTATTTTCTATTGTGGATTTTATTACTGGTATTAGCTTGCCTGGGACAGAAACAGGAGGAGATAAGCATCCAAATGCAACGGAAAAAAGAGAGAACTAGGTTCTCAGGATGCAAAAATCTTTATTAAAGGAGCCCGACGCGTTTCGGCCTGTGTATTTTTCAAGGCCTTCCTCAAGGGGCTGTGAATATTCAAAATACATACAATAAATTAACTTAACATGGTTGGGACAACACATAATAAAATTACTTTCTCATTGTGTATGGAATTTCTTTACATTCTTATTAGAAATCATTTCAAAACATTTTCTTAAAAATGAGAAACAAGTACTGCTTTTTAAAAAAAAGGAATACATTTTCTTTATATAAATAATAACTTACTTGTAAAAGAGTCTGCAGATTTCTTGAACAACTAGTGTTTTCCACTGTTTCACTGGCGACTGAAAAATGGATCTTTTTGAACATGATTATATTATGGTACAGTTTTTTTCTTTTTTTCTCGATGTTATCTCGTTGGCTAAATGTCAAGGACACCCAGTCAGGACACAGCTTGTTTTAAAACACCACACTGATTCTGCAGTCACATTAATGGGAACAGTTCCAAATCCTCATTAAGACCTCTTGGTTTTAAAGTATTTAATTTAATTATCCACTGTATTTCCCTTCTTAATAATTGCTTTTCATTGTTAGTGTTAATTTTGTCCAAAGCCCAAAAAGTAAGGTCTGTAGGGGAATGTTGTTGTTCTGTAAAATGTTGAGTTAGTGGAGCACCTTGTTTTTTCATTTTTTATGTTACTAAGGTGCTCTCCTATACGTTTTTTTAGGGGTCTGATAGTTTTTCCCACATAAACTTTTGGACATTTACACTGGATGGCATAAACAACAAAGGAACTGTTACAGGTGGTAAAGCAATTTAGAAAATATTTTTGTTGGTCCGAGGGATTTACAAATGCTGTGGTTTTGTTGGTGTATTTACAATAACAGCAATGTCCACAGGGGTGGTGTCCTATTGGCCTGTGAGAATCAAACAGAACATTCGAAGGGTTTCCATAATTTTCTTTGAATTCACTTCTTATTAATAGATCTCTAAAATTTCTTGTTCTCTTGAAGGAAACCATTGGTTGATTTTGGCAACCAGGTATCTCTTGTATCATATGCCAATGTCTCCTAATACTGCTCTGTAGATTATCATTTATTTTATCATAAGTCAAAGTGCAATGGATTCGTGTTTGCACTTCAACATTCTTTTTTGTTAGGAGTTCTGCCTGTGTTTTTCTTTCAACCTTCTTGAAACCCTCTGTAATGACAGCATTAGGATAGCCTCTCTCTTTTAATTGTAGTGCCAATGTGTGTGACTCTTGTATGAAGTCTGATGTTTTGGAACAGTTGCGTCTTAATCTTAAAAACTGTCCATATGGGAGATTATTCCTTAAGGAATGGTGATGGGAGCTGTCATACCGAAGATATCTGGGCACATCTGTAGGTTTTTTGTAATTACAAGTAATGAGATGTTTGCCCTCTTTTCTTATTGTCAGATCCAAAAAATGGATTTCTAAGACATTATGCTGGACATCAAATTGGGATATCTTCAATTCCTAGATTTATATGTATGTTATATTGTTGTAATATTACTGCAAGCACGCCTCCAAATTGAAAAAACATCATCTATATACCTAAGCCATATCACAATAATGTTACTATATTGGACCCACAGATGAAAAAAGTTTCCCTCTCATACTCGGCATATATTAATTAGCCACTTCTGGGGCCATGGGGCACCCCATTGCCACCTCCCTTAGTTTGCCACTAAATTTGTTGTTAAATTTGAAATAATTTTTACATAAAGACATCTCAGAAACCAAGAACAGAAAACAGGAGGAATAAGCATCCAGATGCAACCATTTAGAACATACATAAATTCTAGGAATGAATATATCCGTTGATGTCCCATAATGTTTAGAAATCGCATTTTTTGGATCTGACAATAAGAAAAGAGGGCAAACATCTCATTACTTGTAATTACAAAAAACCTACAGATGTGCCCAGATATCTTCGGTATGACAGCTCCCATCACCATTCCTTAAGGAATAATCTCCCATATGGACAGTTTTTAAGATTAAGACGCAACTGTTCCAAAACATCAGACTTCATACAAGAGTCACACACATTGGCACTACAATTAAAAGAGAGAGGCTATCCTAATGCTGTCATTACAGAGGGTTTCAAGAAGGTTGAAAGAAAAACACAGGCAGAACTCCTAACAAAAAAGAATGTTGAAGTGCAAACACGAATCCATTGCACTTTGACTTATGATAAAATAAATGATAATCTACAGAGCAGTATTAGGAGACATTGGCATATGATACAAGAGATACCTGGTTGCCAAAATCAACCAATGGTTTCCTTCAAGAGAACAAGAAATTTTAGAGATCTATTAATAAGAAGTGAATTCAAAGAAAATTATGGAAACCCTTCGAATGTTCTGTTTGATTCTCACAGGCCAATAGGACACCACCCCTGTGGACATTGCTGTTATTGTAAATACACCAACAAAACCACAGCATTTGTAAATCCCTCGGACCAACAAAAATATTTTCTAAATTGCTTTACCACCTGTAACAGTTCCTTTGTTGTTTATGCCATCCAGTGTAAATGTCCAAAAGTTTATGTGGGAAAAACTATCAGACCCCTAAAAAAACGTATAGGAGAGCACCTTAGTAACATAAAAAATGAAAAACAAGGTGCTCCACTAACTCAACATTTTACAGAACAACAACATTCCCCTACAGACCTTACTTTTTGGGCTTTGGACAAAATTAACACTAACAATGAAAAGCAATTATTAAGAAGGGAAATACAGTGGATAATTAAATTAAATACTTTAAAACCAAGAGGTCTTAATGAGGATTTGGAACTGTTCCCATTAATGTGACTGCAGAATCAGTGTGGTGTTTTAAAACAAGCTGTGTCCTGACTGGGTGTCCTTGACATTTAGCCAACGAGATAACATCGAGAAAAAAAGAAAAAAACTGTACCATAATATAATCATGTTCAAAAAGATCCATTTTTCAGTCGCCAGTGAAACAGTGGAAAACACTAGTTGTTCAAGAAATCTGCAGACTCTTTTACAAGTAAGTTATTATTTATATAAAGAAAATGTATTCCTTTTTTTTAAAAAGCAGTACTTGTTTCTCATTTTTAAGAAAATGTTTTGAAATGATTTCTAATAAGAATGTAAAGAAATTCCATACACAATGAGAAAGTAATTTTATTATGTGTTGTCCCAACCATGTTAAGTTAATTTATTGTATGTATTTTGAATATTCACAGCCCCTTGAGGAAGGCCTTGAAAAATACACAGGCCGAAACGCGTCGGGCTCCTTTAATAAAGATTTTTGCATCCTGAGAACCTAGTTCTCTCTTTTTTCCATTAGCTTGCCTGGGACATTTTTGTTGGAAAGGCAGTGTATAAACGTATCAAATAAAATCACTAAATAAACCTTTGATTGATATAAAGCCAGCCTCTGTAAAATGTTAAATCTTAAGAGAATACAGTCATGCCTTGGATTGAGAGCATAATTCGTTCCGGAAACTTGCTTGTAATCCAAAACACTCTTATATCAAAACAAAATCCCCCCCAAAAAAAATTTGTACAGAGATTTTTAATTTAAGCCATACTACAGTACTTGGTATTGCAAGACGACGCTTGTATATCAAGTAAATAAATAAATAAATAAATATTTAAAAATTTGCTTGTCTTGCAAAATGCTCTCAAACCAAGTTACTTGTAATCCAAGGTATTACTGTAACTCAATGTGCAGTGAAAGCAAGTAACTTGCACCCTGGTTTCTGATAAATGGCCAAAATGTATTTGTTATAGAGTTTTGAGTCATGCTGTTGCATACCCTTCAACATTTCACAGATGAAAATAGGGATACACATGTGAATTTGTAAGAGGTATGGTTAAGCAACATGAAGGTGTGATCAAGAGGGTGTGGCCAGGCAACGTGAGGGCGTGGCCAAGGGTATAGCCACCCACCCCAGGATGCTCTAACCTTTAAGGGCTCTGACCACTCTGAAGCCACTTTCATCTCTAGACCCATGATGATGATGGTGATTACTGTTGTTGTCATTATTATTATTATTGTACCATCAATGTGCATGGTGCTTTAGAATATAAGAGAACAGTTCCCTGCCCCAAAGAGCTTACAATCTAAAATGTAATATAGAGGTGAGAACAAATGGCAGGAAGGGGTAAACCGGGGAGTATGCCATTATTTCAGACAAATATAACTTTCAGCCTACTTTCCCCACATTATGCAGGAAACTCCTTGTTTTAAAGCTCTCCCTCCCACTTTAAAAATGGATCCCTCCATGGTGGCTTTGTTCTCATTAGTAGTTTGCCAAAGAAATAATAATATTAAACATTTAGATATATCTGAGTGTGCAAAGTGGTTCACATGCCCACCCTGCAAGCTCCTATTTTCTCCACTCAGAAAAAAAACATGTGGGCTCTATTGTACTTTATTAAAAAACAAGAACAACAACACTGCTATTGAACAATAATGCCAAAATGGAATGATGATGTTTGTTGCTGCTATTTGAGGTAGTTGGGATTTTTTCTTTCTTTCTCTTGAGGAGGGTGTGTTTTCTGCTAACACCCTTCTACTGCATTTTTAAAAGCCCAAACCAAAATCCCTGCAGAATAATCCTCCTAATAATTACTGTAGAGAACTTTCTCCATTGCACTTCAGCATGTATTAGAAAAAGACTTTCACATGGGGTACACAGGTAGAGCCAAGTAAAATTTACCACTGCTCTGAAAACAGAATAACAGTGCAATCCTATGCATGTGTACTCAGAAGTAAGTCCTATTACATTCAATGGGACTTACTCACAGGAAAGTGTGTAGAGGATTACATCCTAAAGTACAGAAGTCCTTTCCATAAAACTCAAACCGGAACAACACAACACAAGCAAAGAAGTTATTACTGCCACTTAGTTTCAGTGTCACCAGGGAGCCTGTTTCATGTTTTATACCAAAGGAAAGCACTCTGCAACATTTAGAAACAAAAGTCAAAGTTACATAGTGCATCAGTTGTGGATTTGGAAAGAGCAGGAAAAAGATAGCCTCAAAGCAAACTTGTACCTTTTATGGTAGGGGTGAGAATTGTGCACAGGGCCAGTGCAAGGCAGTTTGGTGCCCTAGGCAAGAGATCAGATATTTAGCACCCCCCCTTCCCAGTTGAGCCCTCCCTCCCTCCAGCCCTATGCTCCTGGCACCCCCTTTAGCCCTGCGCCCTAGGCAGCTGCCTAGTTGGCCTAATGGTAGCACCGGCCCTGATTGTGCAGCCCTCCAGATGTTGTTGGACTGCAACTCCCAGCTGCCCTGGCCAGCAGAGCCAATGATGAGGAATGCTGGGTGTTGCAGTCCAACAACATCTAGAGCGCCACACACCATTCCCACCCCTGTTTTATGTAAACCAAATATTGACCACATTTGGCACAGAGGAAAGTGCATGGGCAAACAGAACTGCTAAAAACACACACCAATCATTACAGGAAGCTTATTTATACCAATTCTTTAGAGTAGAAATGCAAGCACAACATGATTTACCGTACTTTAAATGGTTCTGATATTCCTGCACTTCCAATGTAAGCAGCAGCAATCAGTAGAAAGTGCACAGACAGTAACGGAGCCAAGAAGGTAAGAAGAGGGGGAAAGAGGGGGGATACACAGGAGGAGTCCTTCCCTATACTGGCCCACTCAAGGCTACTGTCTTGCCTCCTCTGTTGCTGCTGACTGTGCATCGCTTGTCCTGACTCCTGCCGCTTCAGGTGTCCGCCTGCCAGAGCGCTGCCTTACTGTCTGGCTCCTTCCCCTTATTTGCTGCTCTGCGCACCTCACCTTTGGTGTGCAGAAAGCGGACAGAAGTTTTTCTCCACAAAAGCTAAATGGTGGCACATTTGGGACAAACAAAATGAAGTATTTCTTTGCATAGTGCATAGTTAAACTGTGGAATTCACTGCCACAAGATGTAACGATGGCTGCCAACTCGGAGTAGACAAATTCATGGAGGTTAGTATCTAGTTTCCCTTCTCAAGGCAGTATATTACTGATAAGGCTATCAATGGATTATTCATGATGGCTACATAGCACCTCCACGATTGGAGACACCATGCCTCTGAATACCAGTTGCTGGGGAACATGAGTGGGAGCGTACTGTTACCCTCATGTCCTGCTTGAGAGCTTTCCAGAGCATCTAGTTGGTCAATGTGGGAAACAGGATGCTGGACCAGATAGGCCTTTCCAGTAAGGCTCTTTTTATGGTCTTATGGTCTTAACCTAGCACAGAGAGGAAGGCATGAACAAGAAGATGCAAGCCCAGTCCCTATATACAAACCCAGGTTGCTTAAGTGTATGCAGGGACTTGGTTTGCATGAAGATGTCCTTCCTTTTGTCTGTTAGATGTATGGGTTGTATTGACTATGCGTTGTTAAAAGACTCAGAAGGCCTAACAGGTTTTTTTAAATTTATTTTTATTATTATTATTATTATTATTATTGGGTATTTATTAATTCATTATATTCCTGCCAGGAACCCAAGGTGGATTACATAATCCTCCTCCTCCTCCTCTCCATTTTATCCACACAACAACCCTGTTAGGTAGGTTAGGCTGAGAGTCAGTGACTGGCCCAAAGTCACCCAGTGAGTTTCATGGCCGAGCGGGGACTAGAACCCAGATCTCCCGAGTCCCAGTCCAACACTCTCACCACTACGCCACACAGGCTCTACATTGGCTCTACAGCTTTACATTTAAGGCTCTACTTAAGGTATGCCTTAAATGTAAATGTATTCTGGGACAAAATATTTCAACCTTTATTCTTTTTTTAAAAAAAATCATGGTTAGAGGTTAATAAATATTTTTCCTTCCCACAATTCATATATCTTGCATTTGAGCACATATATCCAGTATTAAACACTGATGCTCCATGTTTTAAAGCAATCTACAACACTGACCATCACATCTTGTGGCAGCATATTGATTATGCATTGTGTGAAGAAGTATTGTGTAATTGAGGGATAATTGTGAAATGCTGCTCCTTGCTAGAAGAGGTACTAGCAGCAGCAGCAGCAGTGCTAGATGACTTTTCCAGAATTATATTATTATATAATATCGTACATATTATAATTATTACATTATTATATTATATATTATTTTATAATATTTTATAAGTGGCTTTTGTAAAAAAAAATTAAAAACCCTTAATTGTTGATATCTAGTGTTTTTCATGGGGGGGTCAGTGCTTGCAGGGCAATCTCTTTCTCTTTGTTTTAAAATTGTCAGGATTGGCACAAATTCAACAGGTGAACCTTACCCACCCACCCCACACCCCCAAACACCGAGCTTCAGAGAGAAGGGGAAGTTTCTTGCATTTCCTTCTGACACTGTATCTCACCTGTTAGAGGCACAGAGTCAGCTCTGTTAGGAAATAAAATCTGTGGCAATGTAAACATAGGAATCCTGTGATAAATTCCCTCATTCACCTCTCCCTCGGTCCAGGCCAGCGGGTACAGCCTCCACCTCCTTTTCAGCAGGTACAGCATGTGCGCATGCGCACGCACACACACACACACACACACACACACCCTCACCTGGCCTTCCCAGCTTAGCAGTGTCTGTCTCTGTGGCTGTTCACACCTAAGCACTGAGCTACTCTTAAAGGAGCCATGCCATGGGCAAAATTGCAGCTAAGCTAAAACTGCAAGCTTAGCTGCAATTTTGCCCATGACATGGCCCCTTTAAGAGCAGCTTTAAGTAGCTTGCAGTTGCCGGAGGCAGGGGAGTCTGCATGACAAAGTGAGAAGCTGTGATGGCTTAAGGGTTTTCCTGGCGGTCCCTACATTTTCATGGCAATTGCAGACTATGCTGTTGTGTTGTGCAAAGTGTGGAAATGGTATACCTTGGTCATTGTACCTTGGCGGATAATGGACACTAATGGACAGATGACTGTTCCAAGCACCTGGAATGCAAGTCATGCCCACTTGTTGCCAGAGGGAATGCTGAAGCCAATTTTTGCTTGCTCTGGCAGAATTGCTAAGAGGTCTCTGGAAGGAATGTAGAGCAGGCAAGTTGAATACCACCAACTTCCAGGAAAGCTTATGCTGCTTTGGGACTAGCTCTATCTGTCTGTGTGCTTGCTTCTGTGCCCAAAGATGTCTGTCAAGCCTGGTGAAAGTGTTCCTCCCAACCCTTTATATGGTATTTTAATGATCACTCACATCTGAATGAACACATTGCTCGATCTCTTCTCACTCAATGATTCACAGCAACACATATGAACTGCCTCCATTGTCTGGCGTTGTGTCTGAGGTGACATGTGAAAACTCTGTAATGTTTGATCTGTGATGGCTGTTTCATACATACAGCTCATCACCTCATGAGTGTGCACATGTGAATCCTTAGATCCTGTGCAAAGAGCAAAAGTCATCCACTGAAGACAGATCTCTGTTCTATATATCCTATGCTCTGACAGCTACATCACACCGACTTTCTGACCTCTGATCTGACCCAACTCTGCATCCAGGCACTGCCTGTGTGAACCAGTATTTTTTTTTAACTCCACAGTTGGCAAACTTATGTTTTGATATTTTGGAGTACTGGAGAAAGTGAGCAGCAGGGCCTTTATTGTAGCAGCCCCCAAACTCTGGGATACCTACAGAGACCTCTCTATTGCCTGATATGTCTAGCTTTTAGATGCCACTGCAAGGTTTTTGTTCAGACAAGCCTTCAGATACATTTTTGTAGTTGTATATTTTAGGGCGCAATCCAATGGGGATGCCCATAGCCCTCCAAATTCGGAGGGCTATGGACATCCTATGCAGGGCAGGAGAAGCCTCCATGCTCCTCCCGCTCTGCAAAGCAGCTAGACGTCTTATTGCGGCCGTCCAACTGCAGCACTTCAGAGGGAGAGGGAAGGAGGGGGAGGTACTGCCAGGATATGTCATATCTTGGCAGCGCTGGTCTCCTCCCCTCCCCACCCCAGCCCTCCCCAGCCCCTAAACCCCTTCTCTGAGGTCACTCTTATGACCTCGGAGAAGCAGCTGGCTGGCCTCAACTTCTTTTCCGGCCTTGGATCTGGGAATTCAAAAAATTCTATGGCCCACTAGGGGCCATAGGATTGCTCTGCCCATCTCTGATTATTTTTAGGTCAGCTGTCATTTTTTTGTTTTGTTTTGTTTTGTTTTACAAAGGCATATAAATACATAAAATGAATGGTAATGAACACCAAAGCATGGTGCACCCTCATATATTTCTAATCTGTGGCATACACTTTTAATATCTTACCTTGTGCAAGATTTCCCTTTTTAATTAACACCCACACCCACATAAACTGGACATATTTCTAAGGCCCCTTTTTGGTGTTAGTATGAAAATTAGTCAGCAGATGCCATGATCTTTGGACATCAGCCACAGTCCACAAAATCTCCATTGCGGTGTGTGTTTGTGTGTGTAAAAACAGAAATGTGATGCTGGATCGCGTGAAGTGTTAAGAAGCTAAGCTTAAGATCACATTAAGGGCCCAAATATTTTAACCATCCACTTCCCAACTCTGAGGATGACCATCTTCCTCCTGGCCCCCTCCCAAATGATGCACAAGATTCCTGTACTTTTAATTGTTGTCTACAACAGGGGTGGGCACAAGGTTAAGTGGGATCTATGGCAAGATCTCTGGTTGATTTGCAGTAGATCGCAAGAGCTTCCAGATTCCCAATGGCTTAACAATAGTAGCAACAAAATAACTTTGGCCACCTAAATTATGCTGCTGAAGTGAAGAAAGCTTGGAGTAACCAAGAATGAACTTTTGTGTTCAATTCTCTGTTCAGTTCTGATACCAAAAACAAATTCCTAGAATGTGCTCAGGGGTTCCCTGTTCTTTAATGTTTAGTGTTTGTCTTTTGTACTTGGTTCTAGTTGGTGAATCTTGAGGTTCTAGTAAAAACAAACAAACAAACACACAAGGTGGCTCTTCTGACAAGTCTGACTTCGGCTTGCCCCTGGTCTAGAAGAGAGGGGGAAGGTCTGCCATTGCAGCTTGATTCATCCCTACCTGAAAAGCTGCACCTGTTGAACTTCTCTTGCTCCTGCGCAACTATTAAGGTACAGGACCCTGTCCACATTGATGTTTACAGTTATCTTTTCTGATTCTGTACATAAACCTGTTTGCAATTTTTATTTTATTTATTTATTTATTATATTTATACCCCGCCTTTTTTCCTGCAAGGAACCCAAGGCGGCTTACATAGTCCTCCTCCTCCTCCTCCTCCTCCTCCTCCTCCTCCTCCTCCTCCTCCTCTCCATTTTATCCTCACAACAACCCTGTGAGGTAGGTTAGGCTGATAGTCTATTTGTAGGTAAATACAGCAAGGAAACTGGTTAAGTGCAACACCCATGGCCTCCAATGTCTGTATACTAACACATGGAGCGTGGGAAACCAACAGGATGAACTTGGAATCCTAATACTGGATGGTAGGTACAATCTGGTATGCACCACTGAGACCTGTTGGGATGGAATATAGCCATTGAAAGGTATACCTTGCTCAAAAGGAACAGAACCAACAGGAAGGGAAGGAGAGTAGTTTTATATGTAAGGAATGTATACACCTGCATGGAAACCCAGGATCCTGAGAAAGGAAGCCCAGTTGAATGCATTTGGGAAAAGATGGAGTGAGAAACAAGAACGATATGGTGCTGGCTGTATACCAAGACTGCCCAGCCAGCCAGAAGACATGGATGTTACTTTCCTGGAACAGGTGACAGAACTTTCACAGAGGTCAGTCACTGTAGTAATGGAGAATTTCACCTATCCTGACATCTGCTGGTAGTCTACCTCTGCTAAGAATGGAACATACAATGCACATAATTTGCATGCAAGGGCTGAGTACGAGTGCTCCATAGCTGGAAAGGCTTTATTGCCAGATGGCACCAGCTTTAGCACGGGGTCTGTTTGCTCATAACTGAGGTGCTTCTTGGTTTGGGGGGCAAAGTATAATTCCGGCCTCTGGATCACAGCCTTGGAGAATAAGGTAGGCAACCTGGCTTCCCTCCAGATGTTTTGGGCTACAACTCCCATAATCCCTGGCTCTTGGTGATGCTGGCTGGGACTGATAGGAGCTGCCTTCCAGATCTTTTGGGCTACAGGTTACCTACCTACCCACCCCCCACACTACCCTTCTTCTTAAGAAATGCAGATGACCTAGGTCTCAGTATCCCCTGCCAGGGCCGTCAGCTCTGCCTTCAATATGCCAATCCGTTGCTACTGTTATTATCATTTTATTAAGCAGTGAAAGGCATACTAAGCGTCGTAAATCATTTGAAAATGGACAAGTCCCAGTCTTGTGGACTCACCATCTAAATGCTCCTTAGATCCAGATTCCCATCAGGTCCCCATAAAGAAGGGAGGGGAGGAATTCTCAAAATGTGGTGATGTCATCGCTCTGAAATCACCTCTAACCAACCTCCCTGCTGCCCTATATCCCACAGGTATCAGAGCTGATGATGTACTTTCTATAAATTGCAGGATGCCATCACCAGAGCCCTTGTTCACATGCTTTCTTCCCAGACGATGTTTTCCGTCATAGTTAAATCACTAACCCAAAATCCCACAGGAGCTGAGAACAGACGGGGGGGGGGGGAGGGGTCAGTTCCCCACCTCTTACCCCCTGACCTCATCATATCAGTTCAAGACAGCTCCTTCTCAGAGACAGGTAAAGCTGCAATCCTATCCACCAGGGGTAGGGAGACATGTGGCCTTCCAGATGTTTTTGGACTGCAACTCCCATCAGCCCCAGCCAGCATAGCCAATGCTGAGGGGTGAAGGAAGTTGCAACCCAGCAGCATCTGGAGGGCCACAAATTGCCCACCACTGTTACATACACTTTATTTATTTATGTATTTATTATATTTATACCCTGCCATTTTTCCTGCAAGGAACCCAAGGTGGCTTACACAGTCCTCCTCCTCCTCCTCTCCCTTTTATCCTCACAACAACCCTGTGAGGTAGGTTAGGCTGAGAGGCAGTGACTGGCCCAAAGTCACCCAGTGAGTTTCATGGCTCCAGAGTCCCAGTCCAACACACTCACCACACTACGCCACACTGGCTCTCATGAGGAGTAAGCCACCTTGAACACAATGGGACTTACGTCTGAGTAGACATGGAGAGGATTGCACTGTCAGGCTCTTTTGCTCCAGACAGCACCTACTCCCAATCTCTTTATCAAATGCATGCAATACTAGTTAGCATGGAGGATTATGGCTTTCTGGAATACAGAATAATATATGATATCTTTTGGGAAATATAACTTGGTCCCAAGAGGGTGGGGGGTGCACAATGTTAATGTTGTATTTGTTATTATTTGTAATTAATTTGTTTGGACTGAAAATTTTAAAATAAAATTTACTGGGGGGGGGAGCATGGAGGATTATGGGTGTGATGTGGTCTATGTGGTGCTAGAGAACCCAGGAGTCCTGGCCTCATCCTCCTGCACACACACCCAAGCATCCATCCAACAAGGGTCTCACCTAGTTCCTACTCAGAGAATAACAATGACACATTTTTTCAATGGCATATACACACATGCATTCTCTTCCAACAACCCTGTCAGGCAGGCCAACATCATTATCCCCATATTGCAGGATAATATGGGAGAGACGGGAGTGTATTGAGGAGGCATTGTAGCTTGCCTAAGGCCACCTAGTGGAACTTGGGATCCCCGGGCAGGTTAACTTGGAAGTAAGCCTCCCTGCGTCCAGTGGGGTCTACTCCCAAGTTAGTGTGCATAGGATGGGAACCTTTGCTACTCGGCTACACCAGCTCTCAGAGAATGAGCCTGCACGCACCCCTCAGCCCCTCCTAAGCCTACCCCTACCCCTTAGGAAGCCCAGTCATTCCCTACACACAGGATGCATCTTTCTTTCCATCTGCTCCTCAGGTCTAACAGACCCATTCCCCACCCATAGAGAGAACCCGGAGCCCCCTAAGAGAAAGGATGCATAATTAGTCAGCTCCAGTTAGGAACTGCAGTACACCCCTCCCCCACCCCAAAAAGCGGGGGGGTGGGGGTGGAAGGCTGAAGTCACACTCTTAACATCATCCCAACAGCATCCCCCCCCCACCGCCATCCCTCCCCCATACATCATGACATCATCCCGGTCCCTTGCCCACCCCACGGAGTGGTGATCTCCATCTGGGCGGCCCCTCGTCTCCCGATTGGCCAGGAAGAGCTGTCCGTCATTCCCTGAAGTAGGCGGCCCCCACACTGCTCACCCTACACCCCCCCTCCCCAGAATCTGGGACTTCAGAGCGTGACAGCTGGCAGCAGGAGTTGGGTACCGACCCCAGCGAGAGAAACCAAACCATAGGCAAGGCAGCGGGTGAGTGAGCCCTGTGGGTACCACATTCCGCCGCTAAAGGATGCGGTTGCAGGGGGAGACGGGATGCAAGAGGCGGGAGGGGGAAGCAGCTAAGCGGAAAGTTTCCTGGTTTCATCTTATTCTCGGTACTGACCTAATTCCTCAGCGCCCCTCTCTTGATCCCAGTATCATTGTTCCAGCCCATCTGGACTTCCCTTGTTCCTTTTACCCATCCTTTTGGTATATTCTATCTGCTGCACCATCCCCACTCCCCTTCCTGCCTGGTCCAAGTATAAAACCTAGGGTGGATCCTAGCTCCCAGCCCACCTTCTCCAAGGTCCCACTCCTCACCTACGACTGGGAACACAACCCAAGGAGTTCCAGCTTGCTTTTGCAGACCCTCTCTCTCTTCCCTGGATATCAGATCGAACCTGAGCAATAGTCGACTCCAGTCCTGGCACAAAGGGAAAGAGGTTGCGCGGGAGGTATTTGGGGTAATTTTTAAGCCACTTCTCCTTTTGCAACAGAAGCACCTACTATTTACGACTGCCAGGATCTATCCTATACCGCTCCCGGAGAGGAGTCAGTGCAGTCAAGTGTGGTGGGGCTGGAAGCCAAGTTTTATGAGCTCCATTGTTGCCAGTGAGGTTGGTAGGAACCCTGGGACTCTAGTAATTTGGACTTCCATCCCCTTGCAGTGCCAAGATGCCCAGCAGGACACTTGCTATTTTAAAGGGTTACAATTTGACTCCTCCCCTGCCCCTGCCTAGTCAGTAGCCATTAACACATTGCTACCTGGTTTCATTCAAAGTGCTTTAGAATTAACAAAACAGCCCCAAAGTGCATTGAAGCGCATGGCGCATTAAATGCCAGCAGGTTTCGAGTCCCTGCATGACTTAACTCTGCTGCCATGTATGCTTTGATTAAAAGAATGGCAAGCTTGAGTCCGCCGCTCCCTTCACCCACCCACCCAGCTCAAAAGACTCTAAAAAGAGCAGTTAAGTGGGAAAAATGTTCAGATGCTTTATGGATACTTCAGTCCCCATTACAGCTCTTGGAGAGGAGGGGGTTTCAATGGAGAAACACAGCCCGATGGCCTGGAGTGAGACTCCAAAAGGTTTGTATTGAAGCTTTGCAGAGTACAAACAAAGTTTTGTTTGAGGAGCTGTCCTCCTGTGTCCTGGCTGTCAGGATTCCTTGGTCTCTTCACACCTGCTGAAGGAGAATGTATGTTGGATGGACAGCCCCCTAGGACAGGGATGGGCAGAAAGTAGATCTGGATCTACTGGTAGACCTCTGGGTGATCTGCAGTAGATCAGCAAGGATTTCTGATCTGCAGCAACAAAATTACTCCCTTCTTCCCTAACTTTCCTGCTGAAATAAAGAATGCTGGCAGTAACCAGGAGTAGATTTTTGCATGGAAGGACTGTGAGCTCCATTCAGTTATGGTACTCAAAAGAAATTCCTAGAATTTTTAAATTCTAAGTATATGTCTAAGTGTATGTATTCTAGGTTGGTGGATTTAGTAAAAAACGAAGTAGATCCTACAAGCTTGACTCCTGTCCTAGGATGTTTCCCAGACAGAAACAGAAACCTAGTAGTCACTGCCTAGGCCTAGGCTGACCATCCAAGCCTTCTCTGCTTTGCAGTTTCATCCTCCAATACTGTATGTGTTGCAAAAGAAGGAAACACTTAATTCCACACAGAGAAGGCATTGCTCAGGGCATGAAGGGCAAAGGCAGTCTTTTGCTAAAGGCCAGCTCTTCATGGGAAGTGACCTTCTGGGATGTGTGCATGGCGGGGGAGGCAATCTCATCAGCTTTTAAAAGAGAGAGAGAGAGAGAGAGAGAGAGAAAGAAAGCCAGGGCCGGCCCTATCATTAGGCTAAGAGGCAGCCACCTCAGGCAGCTAATTTTGACTGTCCTAAAAGGGCAATACATTGTGAGCTATTTAATGTATTATTGTTCTATTTTTACTGCCAGGGAGCGGGATAGGAGCTTGGGGGATTCTCCACCTCAGGTGCCAAAGTAACTTGACTTGAGAGCGTAGGGCTGCCCAGAGGGGGTGTAACTGGGCCAATTTGTCCTGGCCCCTCGCAAAGTAAGGGGGGCTGCCTCAGCCCCTGTGCCAAGAGATATAAAGGCCGGGGGGGGGGAACAAGGGGGCCACAGGTTTTTCCCATGGGTTTTTTTGGAAAATTTAGGAGGAAAATGGGTCTTCCCCCATATTTGTTCTGGTTTCTTCCTAGCTTTTCCTCCAAGCCTTCACATCCAGCCCGGCCACATTGCTCACCAGAGCCCCACACGCACACGGGTTCTTGTAGTGGACAGGCAGCAAAATGTCTTGGACCACCTCTGAAGCCAGCCATGGTCTCTTTTGAGCAGAGAAAAATAATTAGGGGCTCACTGGATAAACAAAACAGAGACAGAGAGAACAAGTTAGAGCAGGGGTGGGCAACTTGTGGCCTTCCAGATGTTTTGGCCTACAACTCCCATCAGCCCTAGACAGCATAGCCAATGGTGAGGGATAATGGGAGTTGCAGGCCAAAACATCTGGAGGGCCACAAGTTGCCTACCCCTGAGTTAGCTGAACCCAGCTATGATGGATTCTTCTAGGCATCCTCCCTTTGACCTCTGTATGGGTTTCATTTAATGTAGTAATTCTCCAATGATTTGCCATTAAATTTTCCAGTATCTCCCTTTCCTGATTTGACAAGAGTTCCCTAATGACTAATGTTCTGGATTAGAAGCCCAATGCCCTATGAATAAGCCAGAAAGGGTACCGGAGAGCAGGAGTCTTGAAATTAGAAACAAGGAAGAAAAAGTTGAAGAAGGAGCCAGTCAGCTTGCATGTTCGAGCCATAAGGGATGCTTGTGTGCAGGAAAGATTAACACTGTGCAATTTGCAGAAAGGGGGATCAGCGCTCCCTGAGGCCACCTAGGGGTCAACGACAGGGAATAGGCTTGGGTACCAAATACCAGAGCAAAATAACTTGCCTGCTGCGAAAATCAGTCCTCATTGCTGGAAGCACATTGGATAAACATCCATCCAGAAAGGTTTTGGATAAAATTATCTTGATTCAATGCAGAGTGGCAGATCTCTCAAAGTTACCCTCTGATGTCATCGTTTTATGGTTATCGCTGCAATTTATCCCTGAAAACAATATAGTATAATTCTCCATTTATCGTTGATTTCCCCTGCCCCCACTGCACGAAGTATCAGAAGGTTTCCCCCAATGTTTGGTTTCTGAACTGCACTATTTTAATCTCTTTACTATAATACTTGTTATTTGCCTTTCCAATCTGAGGGCTCAAGATGATATAAAACAGTAAAAATAAAACCCACAATAATATACACAGCCAGTCAGCACTAGAAGAACAACCAGTTCAGCCAATGCCTGAATGAATGGGAGTCTAAAGGCACAAGGCAATTTATCTTCTATGAATATATCACATAAGTAAGATAGATAGATAGATAGATAGATAGATAGATAGATTGGTAAGCATCACAATGGACCTGTTTTTTCTACCTCCTCACAATTATTTTTGCATATTTGTCTGGGGCCAAGAGGGCATGCAGCTTTTTCAAAACACATTCCTCACAGGTCAAGAAGCAAACTGAGTCTCCGCTTAAGGTAACTGAAGGCTGATACTACTGAGGGCCAGAGTAGTGTCATGGCTGGTGTTGGACGGGGACTCGGGAGATCCAGGTTCTAGTCCCCACTCGGCCATGAAGCTCACTGAGTGACTTTGGGCCAATCGTTGACTCTCAGCCTAACCTACCTCACAGGGTTGTTGTGAGGATAAAATGGAGAGAAGCAGTAGTAGTACGTAAGCTGCCTTAGGTTCCTTGCAGGAAAAAAGGCAGGCTATTAAATAAATCATTGGTAGGAGTCACCGACAGCTATTGCAGTTATTCTCTTCCTATGAAGCCTTGGGAAGCCCCAGGCAACAGTTTTTATGAGGACATGGTTTTTCTCTCTCTGATCTCTAAGTTTGTGTATCCTTAAAATAACGAAGCTTGACTCTGAAAGTAGGGGCAGCAGCGGCGGAGGGTGGGGTGGGGTGGATTCTTTTTTTTGTTTCAGATACAAACATATCTAAACTAAATCCAGCACTATCGGGCAGTTCATCTGATGCAATGGTACTGCAACTGGGCCCCATGAGCGGTGCAACTTGCTGCCCAAATTGTGGCTTTTGAACTCTCCCCTGCCCCACCCCACAAAGGAAACCCACCTTGCTACTCCTGAACTGCCTTTTGCCACATTATAAAGGACTTCCCTTTTATGAAGTATTTTAATTCTGTTGGAAGTTGTTTTATCACTGGGATGGGGAACGTCCGGCCCATGGGCATTCCCCATCTGGCCCACAGAGGCTTGAGTTCTCACTGCAGGCTCCACCCCTTCTGTTCCTCAAGCTCCACCTCTTCTCTAAGCCCTGCCCCCTGGAGGCTATCCACGATCGGAGGGTAAAGCAGAGATTCCCCCTTTGTGCTGCTCCCCCTCCCAGTTGGGGGAAGCCGACATGCAGTGAAGTCAGGTTTCCAAACGAAGTACCAGGTAGATGATCCATGCCGCAGCCAGGGACCAAATGATGCCAGGAAGCATGGCCATACCCCCCTGATGTCATCCAGTCCACAGCAGGCTGGGGGGATGTCATCCAGTCCCCCCCCCAAACACAGTTCCCTACCCCTGTTTTATCGGGTGCCTTTGATTCTTGCTTTAATCTCGGCTGCTTTTAATTTTTGCAGGTTTTTTTTTTTTACACCATTTTTCTTATAGTTTTATTGCTTTAATTGAATGTTGTTAGCCACTTTGAAGTCTTTCTGAGCAAGGTGGGATAAATATATGTTTTTAAATAATTTACTCAGAGAGGTAAAGAAAAGACACCATGCGCATGTTCAGACACTCTCTTCTTTATTACTAGTTCACTTACAAATATTCTAGGAATCACATATTCTTGTCATCCATTGCATATGCTCAAAATATCCTTATTTTTTAATTTATTTAAAGCATTTTTGCCCTATTCGTCAGCAAAAAAGGCTTCCAGAGTGGCTCACATATGTTCAATAACAAACTGGCCAGTCCTTACCCGTATGTTTACAATCTAAAAGGCAGGGCACAAAAGGAAAAAGTAATGGGGAGGGAAGAGGAAATAAGCAAACTTAGACACCAATTCTTAAAGCTAAATAATAGTTCTCATCATGACCAGCTGGAAACAGGGACAGACCACATTTTCTGGTCCCTGTAAACCACTGTCCCTATTTTTGCCTTTTGGGGAAGCATTTTAAAAATGTTGTTAGTGTAGGATGCTACAGTGGTCATCCTTCAGGGTTCAGCTGCTTCTCCGGGGTCAGTACAAAGTAAATTGCTGAGTTGAAATAGATGCCTCCCTAGTATACATGCGTATACATGCATGCGCATAAAATCAAAGTCACTCTGCAGAACAGAGCCTGCTGTTTGCACACAGTGCAGCTGCCAAGGTCTATTTTGAACTGTTGATAACTTATTATATAGCGATAATTGTGTTATATAGTGACACATGTTATATAATCATGTTAATCAGTCAGGAAGCAATGTGTAATAATAGCGGGAAGAGTTTTACAAACGTGTCCCTATTTTCAGCTGTGAAATAATAATTATTATTGATTTTATTTATATCCCACCCTGCCTCACAAAAGGCCCAGGGCTTTTAACAACCTACTAGTTAAAACACAGTATAAAACATAAACAACACTTAAATCATAACTCTAAAATTACAAATATAAAAAAATATAATAAAAGCATCAGCACAATCAATCAGAAAAACAAACACAGCATTTGCCTATACTCCAAAAGCCTGCAGAAATAAATATGTCTGCGCCTAAATGACAATAAGGTGGAGGGTAGCTGAATCTCTACTGGAAGGTAGTTCCACGTGTGGCCCTGCCACATGTGGTAGCCCCACAGGCCACATTCCTCAAGGGCACCACAAGCAAATCTTCCCCAGTTCATCTTAAATCCCAGGATGGGCAGTATTGGGGACTGAGTATTGAGCCATTTAGGGCTTTGTACACTAGGAAAGAGCATAGGATCATAGAGTTGGAAGGGGCCTACAAGGCCTTTGAGTCCAACCCCCTGCTCAATGCAGGAAACTAGAGGAGGGCTCTCCCATCCAAGTAATAACCAGGCCTGACCCTGCTTAGCTTTCCACACTCAGACAAGCTGAGCCAGCGTGAGCCACAAGCCTGCAGTACTAACACCTTGAAATGGACCCAGTGGCTCATTGGCAGCCAGTGCAAGCATTTCAAAACCAATGTGATATGATCTGCTGACATCTCCCCTGTCAACAACACATGGATAGCAGCATTCTGTACCAGCTGGAGCTTCTGGGCCATCTTTAAAGGAAGCCCCATGTAGAGAGCATTGCAATAGTCCAATCGGGAAGTTATCAGAGCATGGAGTACAGTTGTCAGATTATGGAGGTTTTGAAGGCCTGGGGTAGCTAAGCCCTTGGAGCAGCTGTTCGCTAGCAGAGTTTATCTGCCCTGATAAAAGAGAGAAAGGCTGCTTTCTTCTACTGCCTGAGGCCATGCACACATGTTCCTGTTATCTGCTAGTGCAGTAGTAAGATCAGTAGATGGAACTGCCTGGGTGCCCTGGTGGGATGAGGGACATCAGTGGGCAGCTCAAGGTGAGTGGTGCCATCAGGGCAGGACTTTGGAGCAGAGGTCCAGGGCAGGGCCCCACTCAGCAGAATGAGCAGGAGGGGCCCCAAACACAGCATGGGTGGCTTACCACATTTGAAGGAAGTGAAGAAATACACAAAGAGTTCCCCATAAGACCATTAAATCTAGAGTCTAAAATTACCTAACTACACCACTGCTGAAGGGTTTTTGCCACCTTAGGCATGGTGCGCCATCTGTTGGCACTCAACTCTAAAATTCAGGCTCCACACATGAGCGGCTAACTTCAACAGGTTCTATTAAGGCTCTTCGTGCAGGCCTGCAGCCACATTTCTCCCAGGCCAATGGAAGGAGGAGTCTGCATTGTGCAAAAATGGACAGCTTGCAGTTCAGGCACAGTGAATGAACTGCAACACAGTTAGGTGGGAAAAGGGAGTCCCCGTGCAAATGGGGAGTGTACGCTGGAACCCCCTGAAATGCCACTGAGGATTCTGGGGCCACTCTCAGTTTATGGAGAGTTGGCTTGCTTGGTGGATTCCCTTGTTATTGTGCCACCCTAGGCAGCTGCCTAGCCCATGATCTGTATAGTTTGGCATAGAGGCTGTATGGGTCCAGAAAGCTAGAACTGTTAGAGCCCCTATGATCCTAGTGGCAGAGAGGCTAGGAGTGTGGGCAATACTGCTTTATTATTATTATTATTATTATTATTATTATTATTATTATTATTATTTTCATTTCTATACTGCCCAATAGCCGAAGCCTAATAGCTGAAGCTTTATACAGCTGCCTCAAAGGGTGGCGGGAGCTGCAAGGAATTCAGGAGAGCCAGGATAATAGGGGAGATGCATTTCAATCCTCAGCAAAGGATACCCAGTGAGAAACATCAGAGACTAGAAGTGTACAGTGCTATACCGTCCACCTATAACTGGAGGGAAAATCCCTACAAGCAGGCAGTCCAGAAGTTTGGGTTCCCCTCTGCTCCTGTTTTGATCACTATGTATTCAGAACCAGAGCGGAGGGAAGAGAAAGTAGAAGTCCTTATGTGCCTTCCCTAGAAAAATCTGTCCAAGATATCCTTCAAATTCTATTAGATCCACATTTGCTTGCTTGTTTAAGATGTTTATATTCATCAATCAGTCGATTCATTCATTAAAATACTTCTATACCGCGTAATATATTAAAATCCCTAAGCGAGATCCCACCCTTCTCCGCAATGTGCCCAAGGGAGTTAGCAGCCATCATTAAGCTCACAAGACAATAAAATGGAAATCCCCAAACCATAAAAACTCAATGTAAAATCAAACTCAGTCAGCACCCAAATGCCTTCTGATTTATTTTTTTAAATAAAATTTTCACCAGCTTCCTAAAAGCTACCAATTTGCATTGGTGTTTTCCCATAAATCCCAAGGGGTAGTTATTGTTTGCAAAATTTTGCTTGTTCCTTTTCTCCAGCATTTCCCAACTCTTGATGAGTTTTACTGACTCACTAGCTTTGTGGGGGGTTTTGTCCACGGAGGGGGGGGGGGAAACAATAACAGAGAGAAAAAGCTTTAAACAAAACAAAACAAAACACACTTCATGAGTGAATTGCTTCCATTGACATGAGGGTTATTTTTCTATTGCAGATCCAGAATCCTCCCAAAATACACTCTGCAGTGACCTTATTGCTTAGGCTTAGAAATTTCTCCTGGCAGCTGTTCTCCCTCTGGATTAGCATCAGGGAAATAATAATAATTAAAAAAAAGGCATCCAAAATAACAAACCCCTCATTTGGGCAATGAAACTTCAGGATTATGATATGCTTTAACACAAAAACACAGACCTGTCAGATCTACTTGTCAGTTAGTCAGTTATCATATTTACCCACAGTTGCTGCTTTTCTCAAAAGGCAGACAACTAAAGTAGATCGTATATACATATTTCTATGATAACAGATTTAAACCCTACCCCTATCCTCAAGGACTTAGGGAAGATCACCACCTTTAGAAAACGATCCATAACACAGGGTGTATATATGCTAATAAATGAAGGCTGAATTCTGAAGCACACAGATCCACATGCCTGGCTATTACTGGCAGGTCTCCCCAAGGGTTGTTTCAAGCGTAAAAGGGCAAGGGGATTCCCACAGCCTCGCATTTGCCTCCTGTCTGCTTTTCTTTACTCAGCTGGCCCTGCTATCCATTATAATGTAAATAACACGTCCTGCGTTTGGCCTGTTGGATATAAAAATGAATTTGTTCCTGTTTTTCTAGTAATCATAGTGGTCTCTTGGGTAACATTAATACAAAACTTGCCTGGGAGAGGCTTGACCATTTGGGGGGGGGGGTACACGTTACATTCTCCATTTCAAGTGAGAAATGTACAACTGTCCCATTCTCCTTCTGTACTATCAGGGTATCTTGTACTACGGATGGCACAGAAATATCTTAACCACTTTGGAGTACACTTTGGTTCCTCCATTTTCAGGGAGATATAAATGCTCCTTTCAGATATCTTGGACTACATGTATGCCACACTGTAAATTTCTAGGAAATGCAGAAGTTCCTCAACTATCTCTGGATACATTTCATGTCTTTTGAGGGAGAGATGTACAATTGTGTCACCCTGTCAGATTTTAGATTTTTCTGATACTCAGGCTGTCTTGAACTTTGTACCAGACTTCAACAGGTCAGGTGCAGCCAATCATGCTGGGGTGAGAAAAGCTGCATCTGTTGGAATTCCCTCCTCTACCCAACAGTTAAAGGAAACTATTCCCCTTTACATCTTCTAATTCCTAAGTAGGAACCCCTGGGCTCAAGAGGTGAAGGAAAATTTGAATTAGATGAAAAAGAGTCTACCACAAGGATGGGCAATCTGCAGCCTTATGTGCAGGACCATATGTGACCTTTGGCTACTTTCATGCAGGAGGAGAGCGAGCAGAAGGAGGGAAATAAATATGGGAAGTGGGGTGAAGCCACAATGGATGGAGCAGCATCCATTGCTCCATTGGCAGCTTGCTGGGTGGGAAGGAAAAGAGAGGGGGGAGGGGAGAGAGGGGGGGGACAACAGAGAGAGACTAGGTTCGCATGACTCAATAAGCCATGGTGGATTGTGAGCCTTGTTAGTGTCAGTGTGGCTTAGCGCAGTGTTCTCCAACCTTGGGTCCCCAGATGTTTTTGGCCTACAACTCCCAGCGTGCCCTGGAGAACACTGGCTTAGCGTATGTGCAAACCTGGCATGGACAATTCAGCATGGGTTGTTTTCCCCAAACCAGCCACCCTGAGAAGGGTAACTGAGGGTAGCTTGTTCTCATGGTGGCTTGTCGTGACGTCTAAACCTGGCAGTGTGGCTCGTCTCAAGCAGCTGCAAAGCCACCTGGCAAGAGCGGCAAAAAAGCCCGTGCCGCTCTTTGCAATCTTGCCAGTGCTGCCTCCAGTCTCCTTCCTCCTTCACCAGTGAATGCCACTCCACCAATGACGAAATGGAACTTTGGAAGGACCATAACTCGATTGCCACCTTTTTAAAATTATTTTTTCGGCGCTTCAGAAGTACACAAATGGGTTCATAATTTTCTTTATTTATTTATTTTCCCCATTCCTTCTCAAGTGCACAGAAACACAAATCCGCCTGTCCGCCATGTGTAGTCTTGCCGTGTCAATTTCCTTGTATGTTACAGGCTACAGCTGTCAAGGGAAGCCCTGAAGTGGAGCAGGTAACATACTAGGAAATCGACAAGGCGAGATTTCACATAGGCTAATTGGTGCACACTTGCAAAGGACCAGGGGAAAAAGAATACTAAGAAAAAGTATTCTTAGTATTTTTCATTTGCACAAATCAGAGGCACTGAAAAAGAAAAAAAATGCAAGCAAATGGGGCCCCATTCAGGAAAGTGGGCGAGTGTAATTACTGCTGGTGACCATTCACTCCTTCCTGTGCAGCCATCTTCTAAGGGTTTTTTAAATAAACTGTTGGGGAGATTTGCACAAATGCGCTGAAACACAGTAACCCCAGCTGTAATTGCTCCAAAAAGGAGCTGCGATGGGGTGGGGGGTGGGCAGCCAGTAACTCCCATTTGTCAACTTCATAAGGACTCAGAGAAGTGTTGAAAGCGGGGAGGACACTGACAAGTGTCACTTCAAGGCATAATAGCGAGAGGATGACATTTCTAAGTGGGTGTTATTGCCCCCGCTCCCACTTTGGTGCTCCTTTTGGGGGCACTTACCTGGTTCGCATTTCCCTCCCCCCTATTTCGGTGCCCCTGATTTGCGCAAATGGGTTCGTACTTTCTCTGAGTATTATTCCTCCCCCCCCCGCCCAGTCCTTCACAAGTGTGTGCAGATTAGCCTATATATGGAGTCTTGCCTTGTCAATTTCCTAGTATGTTACCTACTCCACTTTGGTGCTTCCCTTGACAGCTGTAACATACAAGGAATTTGACAAGGCAAGACTACACACAGCGGACTGGCAAATCTGCACTCTTGCACACTTGCAAAGGACCGGGGGGGGGGGGTTAATAATAATTTAAAAATTACGATCCCATTTGCATATTTCCAAAGCGCGTGCACACACACACACACACACACACACAAAAGGTGGTGAACAAAGTAAGTCCTCCAAAATGGGGTAGCAATCAGAACAGGGAGGGGGGCAGGAAAGTTTCCTGCCATAGGGATAAGGATACGAGATGGATTGCTACCGGGTAAGAAGCCACAGTAAGCCACTGTACACCCAATTGTCTGCCAGGGAGTAATGTGGGTTGGCAAGTGAACAACCAACCCACAGTGGCTTATCATTTGTTAACCGGCCCAGAGAGAGAGAGAGAGAAGGGTGCCCCCTCCCAGTTTTGGATTTGCCCTTGTCCAATTACCCCCAAGGTAATGCGACACTTGGCAGAGAAAGGGTTCCCCACTACCTAATCAGAGACTATATTTCACCCTGGGATAAGTGACAATATAAACATTACCCACAAAAGGTGGGTGCCAGGAATGGTGGATGATTCAGGTGGTCAGTAAGAGAAATGGCTGTTCACACTGGAAAGTTTGCTGTCTCTGGAAAACCCTATTACCACTGATTTATATATCCATTCTAATTTACAGAGAGCAGTATTGTTGTCACCCTCTCAACAGCTCTGTGCAGTAGGCCAGTATAATTCCCTATTTTGCAGATAGGAAACTGAGGCTGATAATGACTTACCCAAGGCCGCACAGTGAGCACATAGCAAAGGTGGACCATGATCCCAAGTATCCTAGAGATGTCTAGCAAGTGCCCACACAAATACAAATACATTCATGTTGTAAGAGCAGCCACCCCACAGGGCACAAATAGACATTCTGGACTACAAAACACAGAGAAACCTACAGAGAGGCTGTGGATTCCAAACCCAGCCTGCTGTATCATTTTGTAAAAAGCAAAAAGTACAGCCTTTGAAGAGGAGCAACATTAAGAGAGATATGAAAGTTCTATGTCACTCCTTAGAGAACAAGCCCTTGCATTGTGCAAGGTCAAAAAATTGAGTGGTAACAGAAGCTGTGGGGTACAGGGCAACATCACAGCAACATGAAAGCTAAACCACAGACACCAAACAACATCCAGGAATTCTAGTACTGTACTTGAGTTTCTGGATGTGGATGCTTCAGGGCTTGTTCTGGAATATGAAATGTCTCTTTAGAGGGGCCCCCAAATGTTTTGGGTTGGTGGGCATATTTGGAATTTTGAGAGAGTGCCATTGGTGCTTTCACAAAAAGGCTGCCATGGGGGGTGGCTTGCCCATTCATAAAATAGCTGCCTTAGTGGGCATGACTGGTCACAAAACACTCATTTTCCAGAAGGCAAACTGGTGAGACTCAAAGAAAAGTAACTAACTAATAAAAGGCAGAGGTGGGGCTGAGCTCCAAACATAAAACCCTTCTTTTGAACCCAAAGATAGTGCTGGAGGGCAGCATTTAGCTTTCCAGCATGACAGCTTCTCAGTTAACCAAAAAAAAGTGTATTTTTTTAAATTTTAAGAAATAAAATAAAAATCAGGAGGGGCAGGGAGCCCGATGGACACCAAGAGAAGTATCTGTGGGCACACTGGTGCCCATTGGCACTACGCTGGAGACCCCAGCTTTAGAGGGAGATATATATGAACATCGCCCATGTAAACTTTCCAAGTAACCAGGAAGTCTTGGCCTACTGTTTAAACCAGGAGTGCTTCGAGACAGAAGCCTCCTTGCACTACCGAGCAGTAGTGCAACTTTTGTATTTTTGTTTTAATTGTATAAGTTTTAAAGGCTGTAAGTCGCCTTGGGTCCCAGTGTTGGGAGAAAGGCGGGATGATGATGATGATGATGATGATGATGATGATGATGATGATGATAATTCTGCAGCTATTCTGTCTTTTTTCCCTAAATGGATTTTCTGTGATAAGAAAAAAGATGGAAGAAGCTGTGAGAAAACACAGGAGGGTTATGAATATAAGGTGTTGAGGTTTGGACTACCCACCCACCCCCGCACACCCCCCATAAAATTCTGTGAATGGTGCCATAAAAGCCTTGTCTAGAAGCACCGCAGATTTCAGTTTTCCTGCTAATGTTGCAGTAGCCTAACCATTTGGGGGTAGACTTCATATCCCGCATTTTGAGGGAGAAACATGCAAATTATTTCTTTAGCGCCATCTAGGTGCATGGCACTTTACAAAGATTGAGGGGACAAGTCCTAAATAAAGAAAAGAAGGGAGACAGCAGAGAAGGGGAGGGAAATGAAGGTAAGGGTACCAGGGGAAGAATATGAGATTATTTCAGTTCCACATACTCTTAGGCTTAGTTACAGTAGGGTACTGGGTCTAGGTCAGGGGATGGAGAATCTTCCCCCCACTCCCTGAGGTCCACATTCTTTCATGGGAATATGGGGTCTGTTTACTGGCAGTGGGTGGGGTCAATGCCCGAAGTGGGCAGGGCCAAAGCACACATACATACACACACACACACACACACACACACACCACAATCACATACATATACGCAAGCAGACATATATTCACACACACATACAGGGCAGGCGTCAAGGGTAGGCATGGTTGGGCACCTGCCCATGGCCCATATCCCAGCAGGGGCCCACTGACAAAAGCCCTCTGGAGTTGCTCCTCTTCACCATGGCAACCTGCTTGTTCACCTGCTTCTCGCTCTGCCCCAGACAATGGTGGTGGTGAGAAGGAGGAGCAGGAGATGCCACAGCCTACTTGCTCACTGGCTCTGTCTGGCAAGAAAGCAGGTGTTTGCAGCGATGAGAAAGAGGAGGAGGAGGCGCAACAACAGCTGGTGACAAGGGCAATGAGAAGGTAGACTCATTCGGGGAGGGGGCCCATTGAGAGTGTCTTGCCCAAGGCCCCTCAAGAACCTGGAGCCGGCACTGCACACATACATACACTAGGGCAGCCTTCCCCAACCGGGAGCCCTCCAGACGCATTGGACTGCAATCCCCATCATCCTCAGCCAATGCCACCAATGGGCGTGCTGGCTGGGGATGATGGGACTTGCAATCCAACACATCTGGAAGGTGCCAAGTTGGGGAAGGCTGCACTAGGCCTCGTTCCAAAGGCTTCACAGGGGTTGGGGGGAATTGCACACAAAATGACCAGATGCAACAGGAGACAGTGCCCCAGTACCTTTAACAAGAGAGAATTTGGGCAGGATCACATTTCTCACCGTGTGCGATCTGACAAGCTGCCGCACCTGCCAAAATCCCCTCTTCGATTATGTTACTAACGGTACCGGAGCCCTATTCTTCTTTGCATCTGGCCACTTCATAGTGTGTACATTACAACACGTGCACTCACGGATGAGCACAATTCACAAAGCCAGTGTGCAGACAAAAGGTGCATGCATATATATATATATATATATATATAATATACATATATATATGCACAGGTAAAGCCACACAGGTAAAGCCACATGATTTTTACTGCACGTCAGCTCCAAGAAAAATGCCGGGAGCAAAATCAACCCCTTTATATGGCATTTATCGATTTGGCTAAGGCCTTTGATACTGTAGACCGTACAGCTCTCTGGACTATCCTTATGAAAATTGGATGCCCCAATAAATTTGTGAATATCTTGCGACTTCTCCATGACAACATGACGGCAACGGTTTTGGACAACAACGGCTCTCATGGTGCTCCATTTAAAGTGGGATCAGGTGTTAAACAGGGATGTGTTATCGCCCCAACATTATTTGCCATTTTCATCGCCATGGTTTTACATCTTGTCGAGGGGAAACTTCCCACCGGTGTGGGAATTATATATCGAACAGATGGAAAGCTTTTTAATCTCAGCAGGCTGAAAGCAAAAAGTAAGGTAATTACAACCTCCGTTGTGGAACTTCAGTATGCTGATGATAATGTGGTCTCCGCACATTCAGAGGATGATCTCCAAACTATCCTAAATGCTTTTGCAGAAGCATACGAAAAACTTGGTCTCTCACTTAACATCAAAAAAAACCAAAGTGCTTCATCAGCAAGTGCAAGCCAATCCTTTGGTGATGCCATCTATCCAGCTTGGTGGGACAATACTGGAAAATGTCGATCATTTTCTCTATCTTGGCAGCTATCTTTCTGTTACAGCTAACATCGACAGTGAAATCCAGCATCGTCTGAGCTCCGCAAGTGCCGCATTTTCTCGAATGAAACATAGAGTGTTCGAGGATCGGGATATTTGTAAGAAGACCAAAACACTGGTTTATGAAGCCATTGTATTACCAACTTTATTGTATGCCTGCGAAACATGGACTATCTATAAACGTCACTTCCACCTCCTTGAAAGGTTTCATCAACGTTGCCTCCGGAAAATCCTGCAAATTACTTGGGAAGATAGGCGAACAAATGTCAGTGTACTGGAAGAAGCAAAGACTACTAGCATTGAAAAAATGATCCTTCAACGCCAACTTCAGTGGACCGGTCATGTTGTTCGAATGCCTGACTGCCGTCTCCCAAAGCAGTTACTTTACTCCCAACTCAAGGATGGAAAGCGGAATATCGGTGGTCAATATAAGAGGTTTAAAGATGTTCATAAGGCTAATCTAAAAAAATGCAATATAAACATCGAAAACTGGGAAGCTCTGGCCCATGAACGATCTAACTGGAGGTTGGCCTTTCACAAAGGTTCCATGGACTTTGAAGAAGCCCGAGTGCAAGGTGAAAGGGAGAAACGGCAAGCGAAAAAGTCAAATGAATCTTTACAGGACATTCTACTGGTAACTGTGGGAACTGTGTGGATCTAGAATGCTCACAGTCATACGGACCCGTAGAGTTACACATTTCTTTGAATCTCTCCATCCGGAGCATTTATCGGCACGGTGATGATGATGAGACATATATATATGCACAGGTAAAGGCACACAGTTCCTGTGCCAACACACTCGAAAACAAGCATGCTCTATTCTAGCAGTACACATAGTGTGTGAGTGTGTATGAAGAGGGTCAGCTCAGGGACTGGATTGATGGAGAGAGAAAAATCAATTATTCAAGAGGCCAATTAATATTCATAAGCCTCCGGCACCAAACTGTCAGAGACGAGGAGGGGAAATTAGAACAGGCAACAGTATGCAGGGTGGGAGAGCGGGCAGGAGAGACTGAGCCCTGGTTCCCAGCCCCTAGTTGTATTCCAATATTCCAGTTATTCCAATACTTGGGGCTGATCAACTCTCACCCATTATGCCAGGTTCTCTCAAACTTTAGCCAAGAAGGGACTGTACCTAAGAGCTAAGGAAAACTGTCTCTATGCATACACCTCCTTGCATGTGTTGAACTAAGCCAGCAAAGCCTCCCTAACACTTATTGAAAGTTGCCAAAAAAAACCTGAGACAGGCAACCAGGCACAGGAGTCACTAAAAAGTGTGTGATGTGGCAACTATGACCATGGCCACCTGTCACGTCTGGCCTCCTTGTATGCCTGGAATGAACAGATGCGCTGTTACCCCAAATCTCCAAGCAAGCAGGGGGATGCGCTGGGTTAGACCTTTGAGTCAGAGGCTACGACCACCACTATGCAATGACTATCGCCATGTGGACAACTTTTAAAAGGCCACTGTGTGCTTCCCTGTTGTATTACCCACCTAGAATTCTAAATAAAGATGCTTAGGAACAGCCGATAAGAATGTAACAACAAATGGTAAAAGCGGCAGCAAAGCAGCAGATAAGCAACATTAAACAGAGGCCAGAGAAAATAAAATAGTGTAGTCTTTGTCTAGCATCTAAATGACAGGTGCCAAGGGAACATCTCTGGGGAAGATGTTCCAAAGACACAGCCAGCATCCCTACAGGAAAGGCCCTGTCCAGAGTCACCACCTGCCTACCCTGGCAGGGGCATCCAAAGCAGGGCTTCTGGTGATGATCTGAGTGAAATTATAGATGAGCTCAACACCTCAGCTGGTAAATGCCAGTACCTTTACAGGCTGAGAACTATTACATAAGAGCAGTGGTCAGTAACAAGTGGCCCCAGAGGAAATGCAGCCCATCAGGTGTCTGAAGCTGTGCTCAAATAGTGCCTTCCACCATAGGGCGAGCACTTTATTCCATTCAGGTATCAATTCCTGCCTTCATCTATTCAGCCCCTCATGGTGCCACCTGAAGCAAATTGCTTCACCCTGCTACATGGCAGGGCCAGCCCTAAAATGCCACCCACCACGCAGCCATCGGCGGCACCAGGGATGGTGTCAAGCACCTGCCAAGGGCTCACTGACAACAGCCCCTTGGAGTTGTTCCTCCTCTTCACCATTGCGCCCTGCTTATTTACCTGCCTCTCACTCTGGCTCAGGCAATGGCGGTGGTGAGGAGCAGCAGCAGATGCCACGGCCTGTTTGCTCACTGATGCTCTGCCTGTCAAGCAAGCAAGTGGTAGCAATGATGAGAAAGCGGATGAGGAGCAAGAGCAGCTGGCAACAATCGTGGTGAGAAGGTAGATTCGGAAGGGGGAGGGCCATTGAAGGTGTCTTGCCCAAAGGCCCCCAAAAACCTGGATCCCGCACTGAGTGGCACCCTCTACCACCTCATAACTCCTCAATGTTCCTGTCTTGTGCTTGCCCTAAATAACTTTCACGCACATACACTGTTCAAGGGAGATCCTTCCCTAGACATCAGTTATCTGCGTGGGAGGCGAGCTTTGTGAAGAAAGACTCGATCTGGATCTGCCATCCCAGCTGCTGGCTTACATTGTAGCCTGCTGGTAAATGTTTTTGTGCTTCCCCCTCCCCTAGGGGGACCAGATGCAAAGGAAGCTGGAGCATTCTATCTCATAATCATTAGAGCTGCCAACTTTTTAATTGGCCAACTCTTGCATCTGTAACAACAACCTGACATGCAGAAATTTCGCAGGTGAAGATTTCCCTGGCATGAAAGTGAAGTAATGAGAAGAACTTTGCTTACTTAATTGCTATGTGTTGGGTTGATGTTAGAACCACAGGAGCATTGGGGAAATCAAGAAGCTGGCAAGCCTGATTTTATTACTTGGGGCTGCTGCTTCTTTTAATCACCCTTGTGACAAGCTGACCTGCTGAAATTCCTCTTCTATAACATTACTAGGGATTCAGACTCGTGTCACTCGTCTTCTTTTGCATCTGGTCACTGTAGGGCAGTGTTCTCCAACCTTGGGTCCCCAGATGTTTTTGGCCTACAACTCCCAGCATGGGAGTTGTAGGCCAAAAACATCTGGGGACCCAAGGTTGGAGAACACTGCTGTAGGGGAATTAGCTGTTATCCACTGGTGAGGGAAAGGCACTTTTTATTATTATTATTGCTTCACATGTTCTTTCTTTGCATCTCTTCACTCTATACAGGCCTGTGGCTTACGCTGGCTCAGCTTGTCTGAGCGTGGAAAGCTAAGCAGGGTCAGGCCTGGTTGTTACTTGGATGGGAGACCCCATCTCTAGTTTCCTGCATTGAGCAGGGGTTTGGACTCGATAGCCTTGTAGGCTCCTTCCAACTCTATTCTATTAAATCTATGAAATCTACTCTGGCCCAAGAAGTGAGAAGTTCAGGGTAGCCCTTAACAGGATCAGGTGCCTTTGAAAGAGAGGCCACTAGAGACACAGGTGGTGTGTTTAGAATTGTCTAGGCTTTGTTTCTGACAAGGGCATATGCAGGGCCGGTGCAAGGCAGTTTGGTGCCCTAGGCAAGATCAGATATTTAGCGCCCCCCCTTCCCACTTGAGCCCTCCCTCCCTATTCAGCGCACCCTTTTGCGACCTTACTAAGCAGTGCTATTGGAAGAACGGCCTGGGTGTGAGTAAGCCGCACAGAAGCAAGTGCAGAGGAAGGTGGTGCTAGTCCAAAGCTGTATCAGCACTAGTGTTGCCAACTTTTAACCTGCTTTTAAGCACAGCATGATGTGCAGACATTACCAGGTGATGTTTCTCTCACCTACTGATTTCTGCACATAACCTGTTGTCCAAGATAGAAGACCAGGTTGTCTTATTTGGTCAGTTGGCAACCCTAACAGCAATCTCAAATCCCACTTCTCCCACCCTCTTGCAAATGCTGCTCTCTTTGTTTGCACAGACGCTTTGTCATTCTAACCGGACCAGGCCAAAATAGATTCATCTCTCCATCCTGGCAAGGCAAGTGTTTTTCTAGACCAAGATTGCCAACTGACCAAGAAAAATGTCCTGGCCTGTGCCTTTAAGAGCAGCTTGGTATGCATAAATCAACCAATGATACTTTCCACTACATGGAAAGAGACATTATCTCCTGCTATTGTTTGTCCATCAAGCTACTGTTAAAGCCATGAGAGTAGGGATTGGTAAGAGAAGTTGGCAACAAATTCTTCATTGCATTATAATACATTAACCACTAGGCAAGGGATGTTGAACCTCTTTCAGCCCGAGGCCAAATTCCATTTTGGAGAAGCTCAGGGAGGGGGCTACATTCCAGTGGTGGGTGGGGGCAAAAGGGGCGGGGGCAAAAATGCCAGCCTATTTTAACTTAAAGCTCTTACCATCCGTAGCTAAGCCTTAGGAGAGGCATTTCGACCTTTTAGAAGGGGGTGGAAGGGAGAGAACTGCACAAAAGCCAGGAAACCATCAGATAATCAATGGTCCAGGGGAAAGGGGGTGTTGCCATCTGCGGAACCCCGAAGAGCCGGATTGGGACCCCAGGCGGGCCAGATTTGGCCCCTGGGCCTGAGATTCTGCACCCCTGCACTAGGCTATGCCAAACCTAGAGAGATAGACAGTCTGACTCATAAACCAGGGGGGCTTTTGTGTCAGTGCGAATCTGCCATGGTTTATTCGGGGTGGCTTATAAACCCAGCTTCTGGGATTATAAATCACCCCGACAGGCCATGGCTTGTTCTAGGGTTTAGGAGCTGCCCCTGGGCTTGCCGTGTGTCATCTGAGCCTGTTCGACACAAGAAGACCAGGGGTAGCCCACACACCGCTACAGAGCCGCTTGGCAAGGGCAGCAGAAGGACGCTGGATAACCCTCACCGCAGCTCAGCGAGGTCTATTCACAAATCGGGGTGAGGGCTGTCAGCAATCCCTGCTCCCCCGCCGACAAGTGGCAGCTGGGAGGGGGGAAGCCTCGGAGCTCCCATGGTGCCCCATGGGACACCTGCGGGAAGACCGAGGGGGAGGTGGCACAGTGCCCCCTACCCACAATGTGCCCGATCATCTGTCAGGCACATCACAGGTAGGGTGGCTTCCAAGCCAGACTGCAGCAGTCTGGCTTAGCGTGTCGTGTGAACCCGCCCAGAGGCAGAGAGATTTCTCCATTTGGGTGGCTCTTAACAGCCATTTGCCAGTCATTTGTCACTGCACCAGACCCACACCAACGGTTCCCCCTCTTCCCCCCACCCCGTCCTGTCTCTGTGCCTTTAACAGCAGCCTGACACACAGAAAATTAGCAGGTGATGTTTTTTTCCTGGTGTGAAGATGCTTGGCAAGCGCATCTTGTCATGGCAAGGGTATGAAAAGCTGCAGCTGCCAAAACCCTTCTACAGGGACTGTCTGCCCTTGCGTATGCTCACCCTAGTTATCACAAACCATTGTTTCTTATAACGGCAGACAATTGCAATTACCAAACAACAAAAGCAAAGCAAGGGGGGTTGTTGCTGAATCTGTTGCTTAAGCTGAGCAAGTGCTTTCCGACCCTTCCAATCTGGACCATTTGTGTTGAGTCATTAAAAATCTATGGCCCAGAGGCTATGGGTTTTTTTTTTTGGAGTTTACAGGCACAACAGACACACACTCCCCCCCCAGGGGGGGGGCAAACCTGCCAAGAATATAACCCAGGAAACTGTCCTGTATCATTCTGATCTCGGGGTGTTTCCATACTAGTTTTATTTACTGTGAAATAGCCACACACACACACACCCACTTACGGTGGTTCCACATGGACGGCTTGTAACATTACCAATCAAAAGGCACTGTGCAGCTATTCCATCTTTCCCTCCTCAACAGATTTTTTCTGCACTTTCACTTTTTATGGGGCATCAACATAATCATCTTTTTCATTAACCCGCTGTCCTCCTGTTTTGCCTGCGCTTCTTCCGTCTATTCCAAGCCTGCAGAAAATCCTTTAAAACAAAAATAATAAAAGAATGGAACAGTAGCACAATTCCAAAGGTGCAGATTGCTTTAGCATGAGTACTTTTTCACCTTTCTTAAGAGGCATGGTTCCGATGTGTACAAGTGATGTGTCTCGACACACCTTCAGTATTATTTTTCTGGTCAGCATCATTTTGGCTGCTTTCTTTTAAATTATCTTTTAATTTGTAGTTTTTCAGCCATAGATAGATGCATGCATACATATACACACACCCAAAAAAAGTTATTTAAATGTTTGTGCAATAATGCTTAAATAAAAAAATATTTTAGTACAAGTTTTCCATCTGCTACCATTTTATGGCACTGGTTATTTAAAAAAAATCATTTTCTTCTACTCTAATATTATTAAAGTTATCACACTATAGCTCTGAAATTTGAAAAATGATTTTTAAAATGGCACGCTTGGATGGATTGTCCCTCCCTTTCCCACACAGCTATGTCATGCCTGCTGGTTTGGATAGAACATAGCCAGGTATACGCACACAAAAAGCGGTATTTAATTTAATTTATTTATTATTACATTTATATCCTGACTTTTTTCCTCTTGCAAGGAACTCAAGGCGGCTTACATGGTCCTCCTCCCCTCCATTTTATCCTCACAACCACCCTGTGAGGTAGGTTAGGCTGAGAGTCAGTGACTGGCCCAAAGTCACCCAGTGAGCTTCATGGCCGAGCGGGGACTATAACCCTGGAACTCCCGAAACCCTGTCCAACACTCTCACCACTACGCCACACTGGCTCTACCACCCCCTGATGGCGCGTGAGTGACAGCAGAGCCCCGTGTGTGCCAGATGGGAGATTAAAAATCCTGTTCGTGTGTAGAGGCCCATTTATCCACACACAGAAATCCAGATCTTTCTCCCCCTCTCTCTGCGCAGCATGCAGCGTTTCGGTTGCAATCAGCCAGCCAGCTTTCCAGCCTGTAATCTGACTCCAGCAGCCAGCTCCCCCGTTTGCAGATAGCAAGGAAAAAACTCTGTAACTCCACAGGTCTATTCTACCTGTTTATTTACTTAGCAAAGTAATATTCTACAGAGTATACATTTCCTAGTTACAGTCCATGTGCAGAGTACAATGCATAGCAAGCATTTATTCCACTGCAGCAAGTTGAGCTTTACCACCACCCCCTCAGCAAAGACGCTACATTGTTGCATAAGTCCAGCAAGCAATAGTCAGAAGAAAAGAGTGAAGAGAGAGAACAGTCCTGCTCCTCTCTAAAATGGCTACAGACAGAAAAACAAGTCAGTACGTCACCAGAACATACAAACCATGTGACTAGCTCATACTGTTCTCACACTTTAGCAACCCCTGCGAAAACACGAGATTCTAGAAAGACACAACAAACTTGTTTACCGCCATTCTGTTCCTTCCATGTTGTAAACAATGTGCTCCAGCTTGTGAATGTGATACATATCACAACACCCATATCACAACAATCATGGAGGACAGGTGAAGTGCCAGACGACTGGAGGAGGGCAAATGTTGTTCCCATCTTCAAAAAGGGCAAGAAGGAGGAACCTGGGAACTATAGGCCAGTCAGTCTGACATCAATCCCCGGGAAGATTTTTGAGCAGATTATAAAGAAGTCAGTCTGCAAGCACCTTGAAAACAATGCAGTGATTACTAGAAGCCAGCATGGATTTGTCAAGAACAAATCCTGTCAGACTAATCTGATCTCATTTTTTGATCGGGTAACCTCCCTTGTGGACTGTGGGAATGCTGTGGACATTATATATCTGGACTTCAGCAAAGCTTTCGACAAAGTGCCTCATGATATCCTGATTAGTAAGCTAGCTAAGAGTGGGCTAGATGGAACAACTATCAGGTGGATCCACAATTGGCTACAGAATCGGACTCAAAGAGTGCTTATCAATGGTTCCTTCTCAAACTGGGGAGAGGTAACGAGCGGGGTACCACAGGGCTCGGTCCTGGGCCCAGTGCTCTTCAACATTTTTATTAATGACTTGGATCAGGAGGTACAGGGAATGCTTATCAAATTTGCAGATGACACAAAGTTGGGTGGAACAGCTAATACTCTGGAAGACAGAAACAAAATTCAAAGTGACCTCGATAGGCTGGAGCGCTGGGCCGAAAACAACAGAATGAAATTTAATAGGGATAAATGCCAAGTGCTGCACCTAGGGAGAGGAAACCAAATGCAGAGTTACAGAATGGGGGACACTTGGCTCAACAATACTACAAGTGAGAAGGATCTTGGAATTGTGGTAGATCACAAACTGAATATGAGCCAGCAATGCGATGTGGCTGCAAAGAAGGCAAATGCAATTTTGGGCTGTATTAATAGAAGTATAGCTTCCAAATCGCGGGAAGTGATAATTCCCCTTTACTCGGCACTGGTTAGGCCTCATCTTGAGTACTGCGTCCAGTTCTGGGCACCTCACTTTAAGAAGGACATAGACAAACTGGAGAGGGTTCAGAGGAGGGCAACAAGGATGATAAAGGGACTGGAAACAAGGCCCTATGAGGAGAGACTGAAAGAACTGGGCATGTTTAGCCTTCAGAAGAGGAGACTGAGGGGAGATATGATCGCACTCTTCCAGTATTTGAAGGGATGTCACACAGAGGAGGGCAAAGATCTCTTCTCGGTCATCCCAGTTTGCAGGACACGGAATAATGGGTTCAAGTTACAGGAACCCAGATTCCACCTAAACATCAGGAAAAATTTCCTGACTGTCAGAGCAATAAGACAATGGAATCAACTACCTAGGGAGGTTGTGGGCTCTCCCACTCTGGAGGCATTCAAGGTGCAGCTGGACAGACATCTGTCAGAGATGCTTTGACCTAGATTCCTGCATTGAGCAGGGGGTTGGACTCGATGGCCTTGTAGGCCCCTTCCAACTCTACTTTTCTATGATTCTATGACCCCCACCCCCAAAGTGTCAATTGCAATTCCGCATGTACCTTACAGTGGAAGACCAACAACTGTGCGTAGCTGTAGGAGCCAAGAGTCTGGAAGCAGACCATGCACTCAGAATCACTTAAATCATTTACCTGATTTAAATGAGTTACCTCTTAAAGTCCTCTAACCCACTGGGCTTTGATCTTTCCAAAGATACCCCCTTTAACTCCAATGTGCAATATGGGGCCCTCTTTAATTTATGTAAGCATATATTGGAAGATCTCCCTCTGTCCCCCTTTCTCGTTCTCTCTCCCCTTTACTCGTGCAGAAGGTGGCCATCGTGGCAGTGCTCAAACCCTCCTACTCACACAAGCAGGGTAGTTGAAGAGAGCTTAAAATAGGGATGTCCAACTCTGATGGGCTGGAGGGCCAAATTCATCATTTCAGTGATGCCACTATCACCAAAATGTCACTTCTGTGCAAGTGCAAAGCCAAACGATGACTTTCACCTCAATCAGACAGCAAAATAAGGTGGAGGGGGTAAGTTGTTTGGCAGCTTAGGTATTCTTAAACACTTATATTCAAGAACAAAAAGGTGTTACGCATTCACACATTTTGCTATGCTGTGTCCTGAGGACTCCAGGAGCATATGGGAGCCAGTGTAGCGTAGTGGTGGAAGTGTTGGACTGGGACTCGGGAGATCCGGGTTCTAGTCCCCACTCAGCCATGAAACTCACTGGGTGACTTTGGGCCAGTCACTGCCTCTCAGCCTAACCTACCTCACAGGGTTGTTGTGAGGATAAAATGGAGAGGAGCAGGAGGAGGATTCTGTAAGCTGCCTTGGGTTCCTTGCAGGAAAAAAGGCGGGGTATAAATATAATAAATAAATAAATAAAATTAAAATAAACCAGGGCCAGCGCAACTCTTAGGGAAAGTGAGACAGTTGCCTCAGGCAGTTGGTTTAGGATGTCCAGAACGTATGATGACCATTTGCAAATCACCAAGTGGACATTCATTACCAGAGAGAGGACAAAGGGTGGCACCAATTTGCATAAATTTTGCATATGCTAATTTATATGTATAGGTACAAATTCAGAAATAATTATGCTAACTTAAATAGAAATACAGTACATCCTGCCATCATGTGGAAGACTGCAACCAAGTAACTTGTGTGCCTTGCTCAGTCTGCTGTCCAGGTGCCTTTGACGGGCAACGTCAAGGCCCAGCTCTTCCTTCTGGGTGGTTCTTGATCTTTAAACTGGAACTGGACTGGATAGCCCTTCAAATGCAGGACTCCTTCAAAATAGAGGACAGTCCTCTGGCAACCCTTCAAATAGAGGAATGTCCTCTATAAAAGAGGGCACATGGCCACTCTATGGCAGCAAATGGTTCATTATTTTTAATAACAACAAGAACAAGAACAAGAAGAACAACATACTTCCAGGGAGAGGCACCTGGGGAATTTCCTGCCTAGGGGGTGACAAAATAACTTGGTCAGCCTTAGGTACTATGCACCTTGATGTGAGTTGGGGGGCACCATTGTGTGTCTCCACCTCAGGCAGCAAAATATCTTGAGCCAGCCCAGATATGAACATATGAAACTGCCTTGTACTGAGTTAAACTGAATCCAATTAGCCCCAAATTATCTGCCCCGACAGCATTCACACCCACAAACACGCATTTAAAAAATAAAGGTGCAGGGCGGGCAGAGTTTTGGCCCTCTAGATGTTTTGGCCTACAACAACTACCATCAGCCCTAGCCAGCATAGCCAAAGGATCATGGGACTGAGTTTTAGGCCAACACATCTGGACTGAGGGCCACAAGTTGCCCACCCATTTTACACCCAAGGTGGATTTCCCCACCCTCTGTCTGCGTGCTCAGAGTGCAGTGGTTCTTTCCGACTTAACGAATGCAAAGGTTCGAGGGCGAGTTCTCCTGCCCATCAACCGGTGGGGCAGAACTCCCAGGCATTTCCCTGCCCCAGCCCTCCACTTTCTGCAGGCCTTCTCCACACAACCCACTTTCCCTAAATCAGTGTTCTCCAACCTTGGGTCCCCAGATGTTTTTGGCCTACAACTCCCAGCATGCCCCAGCCAGCTATGCTGGCTGGGGCATGCTGGGAGTTGTAGGCCAAAGACATCTGGGGACCCAAGGTTGGAGAACACTGCCCTAAATAGATTTCCCATAAAAAGCTGCTTTTTGTGACCAGCCTCACGTAGCAACCTTCCCAGCAACGCTGACAGCCCTGAACAAGAGTGCCAGGCACAACGAGAAGGCCGGTGAGGTCAGGATTAAGAGAGGCGGCAGCGGCAGAGGGGGAAACAAGCCAGGCCTTCTCTGCGGGCCTCGCCAGCGACCGCAAGCAGCCATCCCGAACGGATGTATTCCTCGCCCCCGCGATCAGAACAAGGGAAGCGACCAGATGGGGGGGACAAAAGGCCAGGATCAGTGTCATGTCTATTCTGAATCAATGACAACTGGGGTGCTGCTGTCCTCCAGTCCCTCGCCCTTACAAATGCAAGCTCTCTTATCGTCCTAGTCTTCATCTGCAGTCTCTGCTTCCTCCCCCCCCCTCTCGCTTTGACACATCTCTATTTTTAGCTTCCCCTTCACGACGTTTGGCTGCTGTTGCTGCTCTCGGCCCTCGTGCAAATGAGCTCACGCTCTACCTCACACGACTCGATCGCGGCGCGGCACCTTCCAGGACTGGCGCCAGTTCAGCAGCCGGGGGGTGGTGGTGGTGGCGGTGGCAGTGGCGGTGGAGGAAGGACAGGGGACGAAGAGCCTCTCAACCCCTTTAGCCACTGCTGGCTCCGTTCTCCTTCACGGGTGCCCTGCACAAGGCGCCAGTGTGACATACTGCTAAGTGTGTCAGGAAACTAAGGGTTGGGGGAGTTCCCCCAGGTTCACACACATCCCCACTCAGGCCGGGAATGAAGCTCACGGGGTGAACTTGGTCCGGTCACTATTGCTCAGGCAAACTTACCTCACGGGATTGGCGAGGATAAAAAAATGGCGGGAGGTTGCGAAGATAAAATGGTGGGGGGGGGGGGGGCGAGTGGGGAACTGTGTACACTGCCTTGACCTCCTTGGAAGAAAGGTGGGATATAAATGTAATCAATAAATGGGCATTCCCCCGTATACCAGCGCTGCATCCCCACACAATCCTCTTCACGGCCTCCCCCTGTTCAGGTTGACCAAAACCTCATCAGTCTACGCACAGCCCCCCTCCCCCCAGTCGCCACCATCACAGCTGAAGCCCCACCCAAGCCTATAGATTTTAGAAATTGCATTATTGCATTATTATTGCATTATTCATTCCCTACGTCCCGCCACAATCTTCAAGATTGGTGGAAATTTTCTCCTCACTCTACCAACCTTTCGTGCGCCGCATTAATACAGCAAAGGCAGGCTTCTCCACAATTATGGCATTCTCTCTCATTGGGGACTTGCCTACGTCCAATCATAAGGAGCCTTCCGGGAGGGCTGTCCTGAACTTCTGAGAAATGTTGGGACAGAAACCCAAGTAAATAAATAGAAAAAAATTAATAAATAAATGTTCATTTAAGGTCGCCAGATTCAAACCTTGGGAATGCCCTGACTCCCTTAATTAAGTAAGGTAATTACAACCTCCGTTGTGGAACTTCAGTATGCTGGTGATAATGTGGTCTCCGCACATTCAGAGGATGATCTCCAAACTATCCTAAATGCTTTTGCAGAAGCATACGGAAAACTTGGTCTCTCACTTAACATAAAAAAACCCAAAGTGCTTCATCAGCAAGTGCAAGCTAACCCTTTGGTGATGCCATCTATCCAGCTTGGCGGGACAATACTGGAAAATGTCGATCATTTTCTCTATCTTGGCAGCTATCTTTCTGTTACAGCTAACATCGACAGTGAAATCCAGCATCGTCTGAGCTCCGCAAGTGCCGCGTTTTCTCGAATGAGTGTTCGAGGATCGGGATATTTGTAAGAAGACCAAAACACTGGTTTATGAAGCCATTGTATTACCAACTTTATTGTATGCCTGCGAAACATGGACTATCTATAAACGTCACCTCCAACTCCTTGAAAGATTTCATCAACGTTGCCTCCGGAAAATCCTGCGAATTACTTGGGAAGATAGGCGAACAAATGTCAGTGTACTGGAAGAAGCAAAGACTACTAGCGTTGAAAAAATGATCCTTCAACGCCAACTTCAGTGGACCGGTCATGTTGTTCGAATGCCTGACTGCCATCTCCCAAAGCAGTTACTTTATTCCCAACTCAAGGATGGAAAGCGGAATATCGGTGGTCAATATAAGAGGTTTAAAGATGTTCTTAAGGCTAATCTAAAAAAATGCAATATAAACATCGAAAACTGGGAAGCTCTGGCCCATGAACGATCTAACTGGAGGTTGGCCTTTCACAAAGGTTCTATGGACTTTGAAGAAGCTCGAGTGCAAAGTGAAAGGGAGAAACGTGCTAAGCGAAAAGCTCATCAAATGAATCCTTTACAGGACCATCTTCCACCTGGTAACCTGTGTCCTCACTGTGGGAAGCTGTGTGGATCTCGAATTGGCCTCCACAGTCAACCCCTGTTCAGGTTGACCAAAACCTCATCAGTCTATGCACAGCCCCCCTCCCCCCAGTCGCCACCATCACAGCTGAAGCCCCACCCAAGCCTATAGATTTACGGACCCATCGCTAGAGTCTACACAATTTTATTTAGAATTTTAAATCTCCTTTTTGTAAAAAAAAAAAAAAAAATTTATCCTGGAAGACAATCTTACTCGGTCATGAGTGATCGCCTGACTGACTGACTGACTGATTTATACCCCCCACCTTTTTTCCTGCAAGGAACCCAAGGCGGCTTACATAATCCTCCTCCTCTCCCTTTTATCCCCACAACAACCCTGTGAGGTAGGTTAGGCCGAGAGTCAGTGACTGGCCCAAAGTCACCTAGTGAGTGTCATGGCCAAGTGGGGACTAGAACCCGGATCTCCCGAGTCCCAGGCCAACACTCTCACCACTACACCACACTGACATAAGAGTTCTATTGAAGGCAGAACTTCACCTGGTGCAGATTTTCCCAGCATAGAGCTACATTGATGGGAGAAGCCATGCCCCTGGTTCCTTTCTATGCAACTTTTAAAGCAGGGATGCAGAACCTCAGGCTTGGGCCCCCCAAATCCAGTCCTCCAGGGTTTCCCAGAAGGTCAAACTCCTTCCCCTTGCTGTACCCCATCCCCCAACCACCCATTGTTTGGTGGTTTTTCAGCTTTTGCAGTTTCCCCCTCATTCTAAAAGGTTGAAATGCCTCTCTTAAGGCTTCGTTACTGGCAATAAGTGCTTTAAGTTAAAATATGCCAGTATTTTTTGTATTTTGGCCCCACCCCTTTTGCCTTTGGCCCCACCCACAGCCAGAATGTGGACCTCCCGATGAAATGGAATTTGGCCCTCAGGCTGGAAGAGATTCTGTACCCCTGTCTTAAAGGGACAGGAGTCTTCTGGCAATCCTAAAAGGGAGGGAGAATTCTGGAGTTGGCTGCGGGTCATCTAACTGCTCCAGGGGAGGGGCGGCTCACTTCATAGCAGGCCTTCACATTGGGCTTGCAATCCCCACCGATTTGAGTGAAAGAAAGAAGCTGATTGTTGGAAGGACAATCCAGGTAATACAGGGGCCTCGCGCTCATCTAGGCAGTCTGGCGGCATCCCTCAGACAGAATCCATAGCTAAGGTTGTGAGGTCTAGACCAGCGTTCTCCAACCTTGGGTCCCCAGATGTTTTTGGCCTACAACTCCCAGCATGCCCCAGCCAGCGTCGGGGACCCAAGGTTGGAGAACACTGGTCTAGACCCTTAAGAGAACTCCTATGTACCACCTTCAAGGGTTGCATAGGAGAGTGAATCTCACCAGGCATGGCTTTTCCCATCTTTGGACTGTGATGAAGGGGAAAGTGCCACCTGCTGGAGTTTTCTCTTCTACACAACTCTCATAGGGTCTGGACCTAGCCATCCAACTTCACCTTTCTCCTTGCTGCTGGAGTATGAGCTACTGGCATCCACCTGAACCCATATCTCAGTTTTGATCTCCCCTCCTTCCCTTCCTCAGTGAGACTTGCCCCCACACCCACCTGAACCATCCCAACCACCACACACTCCAGGGAGTTGTGTGTCCTCTCATCCTTTCCTCCCTCCAGAGATCTACAAGGCTTGTCAGGCCCCAGCTGTTCCGCACAGTGGTTTATCTAGGTCACCAATTACCCAGCAGGCCCTGCTGCTGCCAGCACCACTGTCTAGCAAATCCTATCCCGCACAGATGGGACAGATCAACAGAACCAGAGTTCAGGGACCGGTCACTGAGTTTGCTTCCAGGGATGGAGTAGAGGGGACACTCTGTAGCACACAACTCCCCCTCAAGCCTCTGAAAGAAGGAGCAGAAGCCTCGGCATCTGCACCAGCTGTTTCCCTTGAGATTAGTCCCAGGGCATCCCGAAGCACCCCTGCATTTCATCAGTAGCGTTGCCAACCCTGATCAGCGCATCAAACCAGGTTTATTTCATGGGTATAATATCGGTGCTTCATTAAAGACCTATTATATTTCCCAACCACTTCTTTTGTCTCAGCAAACATCTCGGGAAATACTGTCCTGTCCTTCACTTTGCCACTTGAAATGGCTGGCTAGGGAGATTACTCACAAGTAGATAGGTGCAGCCGCCTGTTCTTTCACCTGGCAAGACATGCCTCCAAGCAAATCTACTAGCAAACAAATGCCCCAGCCAGCTATTTCCAAGCAATATGCTGGTGAGTGCATGCATACCTGTGGCTCTACTCCCAAATAAGCGCATCAACCTGCCACTGCAAGCAGTAGGTGAGAGAGACTTTCTTGGATGTATCTGTTTGTTTTATTTTTATTTTACCAAATATGTTGGTAACTCGGCAAAGAGATACACATTCTCCCACAAAGCCTTGCAGACTGAGTGTTGATTCCATCAAAGGAGTTTCCCTCTGATGCATTTGAATGGTCAGAGGAAAACTCCTTCGGTGGAATTTTATTTTACCTACAAATATTTCTACCTTGCTTTTCAATCCTGAAAAGAGCTTCCAGAGTGGGTAGCGATTAAAACCAACAATCGTCACACTGAAACCGCAGAGCATTACAACATGTTAGCAATAGCAGCAGATGTTAAAACTACTTAAGACCCCATACTGGCAAGATAAAAACAACATCAGATTCAGACACATCTAAAAGGCCTGAGCAAAAAAAAAAAAAAAAAGGTCTTCACCCAATGCTGAAAAGATAGCAGAGTTGGTGCTAGACAAGCCAATCCCGGGAGGAAATCCAAAGATGGGATTTCACCACTGAAAGGCCTGTGTCTGGTGTCTCCACCCAGCCTACCTTGGATGACAGTGGGAGTCAGGACCTGAAAAAGGGCCTCTGAAGACAGTGTCATGGTCCAGGCAGGTTCATGTGGGACCAAGTGGTCCTTGAGATGTACTGGTCTGGTCCTAAACCATATAGGGCTTTCATGGTCAATGTTGTTCTGGACAGCAAATCCACTTGCAGCTAACTGTAATATGGAGGGGTGTGGGGCCTTCTCAGAATTCCCGTGCTGCTTTTTGGGGCAGTGTGTGAAGCAGGGCCAGCCCTCCTGATAGGCAGAGTGAAGCTACTACCTCAGGTGGCAGATGCTGTTGGGCAGCAGAAGCAACCCTTTGGCCATTCCTCTCCGTTGGAGGGCAGAGCTGTGTATGCCACCCGGCCTGTCCTGCAACTCCTAAACCTGCTGCCTTCAGGTGTGGTGCAGGACACTGTCCCATTGTGTCCCACAGTCCTCAGCCAGCTGGCCAATGGCTTGGGGAAGGCTGGTGTACGGGCTGTGAAGTGGAGGAAACTTGTCCTGTAGGGGTGAGGAAAGCGGCACCTGCCAAAAATTCCTTCTTTTACCTAGCCATGAAATATACAGCAGCCCTGTTCAGTTTTGCATCTAGTCACCCTAGTTTACAGAGAGATTCCAACCTACCTTCTTTGTGCCAGATCAAGTTCCTCTTAAACAGAACAGACAACCATATAAGTAGGAGCGTGACTCCATTTGCAGCAGCCAAGGTTCTTAAAGATTTTCTTAAGTAGGAGTTTGATTGATCACAGTAGTGACGATGCGCTGCCTGCAGCAATGTGCTTGGGGTGTATAAACACATAATTCATCTCAGTTTGATCTCTGATCGATGTATGGAGTTACCAGTTTTTAGAGATGTTTTATATTTTGGGGCGATGAATATGGTTCTGTTCCTTGCACTTTTGTCATCGTTACCACCTATGGCTAAAACGAATTAAAATGCCACATTTTTAGAGAGGTGGGAAGAATCTATATGGGCCAAGCCTTTCTCACTGGGGTGGACAATATGCTTAGCAGGCACAGATGAGCAGCAGCCGGTGACAATTCACAGAAAAGTTTATTCAAAATTCAAAACCCCTTCCTCCTAAAGTCCATGCACTCTGACAGAGGGATTATTCTGAATAAACCTACCTAGCGCTGAAGGCGATTTAACATTTTAAGGGTGGTAGAGGTGGCCAGAGCTGTCACAGCCCTCCAAACAAACATACTTTTTTTTTCCTGTCCTGGCTCTGGGGGGGTGGGGTGGAAATGGCCCTGAAGGTTTTTCTGCAGAGTGCATTTTGAATTTGGATGGATGGGAGCTGACTGTGGTGGGCGCCTATTGGCTAGTGTTCATATCTTCAGCAACATACCTCCCCTTCCCAATCCCTGGAGCAATTTTGCAACCTTTAAAAAAATATATGATTTGGGGGTGGGTGTAAAGGCAAAGGTTTAATGGATATATGTATAAACATATATGTTTGCCACTTGTAAGAAAGGCAAATAGGACTTGGGGATGGGGCAAGACTGACAGAACAATCCTGTGTATGAAGTATGTCCCATTATGCTCAGTGGGGTTTACTCCTTAGTACAAGGGTAAGCAACCTGGTGCCCAGCAGGTGTTTTGGGTTGTAACATCCATAAGTCCCGGTCAATATGGCCAATGGTCAGAGATTATGGGAGTTGTAGCCCAAAACATCTGGAGGGCAACAGGTTACCTGCTCCTAAGCACATTTACCATTGCAGCCTGAGAGAGCAGATACACCTTCTCGGAGAGGGAAGCAAGATCCTGATCCAGTGTTCGACTTTAGTACAGGGGTGGGGAACCTGTGGTCCTCCAGATGATGCTAGGGGATGATAGGAGTTGGAGTCCAACAATATCTGGAGGGTCACAGGTCCCCCCCCCCGATTTAGTACATTTATATCCCATCTTTCTTCCATCATTGAACTCAAGTTGGCACTCCAGGCAGTCTTCCATCCAAGCACTGACTAGACCCAGACCTGCTTAGCTTCAGCTAGGTTAGCTATCATCTGCCTTAAGTTCAGACCATGTCCTAGTTTGCCACCCTTTTCTCTGTTCCTGATATGATATCCCCTGTGCATCTTAATTAATTAATTAATTAATTAAGATGCCTACTTCTTCATGTCACAAAGTTTTAGCGTGGGTAAAACGTTTCAGACAATGGCCTGAGAAGGTCAAAATCAACATGCCCTACAACATTGGTAAACAGGCTGTTCCTTCCTGCTGCTCCCGTGAACCTTTGACTGCAGCCTGGCACAGGGAAATTGACTGGAGGAAGCTTTCCCTGCCACTTTTGGTCATGTCAGGAAACGTTTCACCAGGTTACCTACCCAATTGTCTCCCCAAAACACCAGCCACCAGGAAGTGATGCAACCCCACCCCACACCCCGAGGAAGCAGAGAGCATACTGGGAATCCCTCCTTAACTCTCTACAATCCTCTGTGACATCACAGCAGGTTAGCCAGTAGATTATAAATAGGGCTTATTTGAATAAACCAGGAGTGGGCAACTTGTGGTCCTCCAAATGTTGTTAGACTGCAAGGCTGGCAAACTACCACCCTGTGTTTTATCAGGTTTTGCCCTTCTAACATGTTCTTGTGGCCTTTTTGGAAAATTGGCAAGAACACCATTTATTTATTTACTTGGGAAATCTACACACTCTCTGCTTTAATTTGATGCTTCGTTCATATAAAGATCATAATAGGTGCACTAAAATGCCATCTACTCGACTTCAGAAACAGGATATAGACTGAGGGCTCAGGATGGGGTCCTGTATGACAAGGAGCAGGGTGATGGGAGTTCTATATGGACACAGGTTTTCTTACTATGATTTACTGTGTTCTAAAATGGAGGGGTTTAAAAAAACCTAAAATAGTAAAGACTGGAGTGGAGTTGGGAAATGGATGTGTGAGCTGTAGGGAATAGAGACAGGGAATGGGAAAGCTACACGGAGCAGACCAGGGCATTGGTTTATCACTTGACCAATGCTACATTCTTGCTTCTTATATCTGGGCCTTCACCAAATGCTGCTCACTTTGTTCCCTACAATAAGGAGGACTAGAAACCTGCTTTTTTAAAAAAAATAAAAAGTGGGAGCGAGAGAGCCTATAAGGATGCTAAGTTCTGTTTCAGAATACATGCTTGCATAGGGAAAGCCTAGACTTCCATATCTAATCCATTCTCTCCTTCCTCTTCCAGAGATGATTCTGCTCTGTGGGCTGCTTTAAACCCATATCTAACGGATCAGGGCCGTCCTTTTCTCCCAAGCTCGACCCCAGGCTGTGGGAAGTCAAGGAGGCTCATCTGGCGAGGGCCACAATGTCCTGGTTCCTACTCTATGCTCTGCTGGTGCTGCTCCTGCAGGGATCGTTGTCTACCACTCACCTCTGCCCTCCACAGTGTGTCTGTGAGACTCGCCCATGGTTCACCCCGCAGTCTGTCTACCATGAGGCCCGCACGGTGGACTGCAATGACCTGTTGCTGACCCGTGTGCCAGTGAACCTCTCCTCAGACACCCAGGTCCTCCTGCTACAGAGCAATAAGATATCCCAGGTCAACGGGGAGCTCCAGCACTTGTTCAACTTGACCGAGCTTGACCTCTCGCAGAACCACTTCTCCAGAATCAGCGACGCTGGCCTGGCCAACCTCTCCCGCCTCATCACTCTTTACTTGGAGGAGAACCAGGTGGAGGAGCTGCCCGATCACTGCTTGGGTGACCTCATGGCCCTCGAGGAACTTTACATCAACCACAACCGCATCTCCGCCATCGAGCCATTGGCATTTTCTGGCTTGACCAGCCTGCTCCGGCTGCACCTCAACGCCAATCGTCTCCGCGCCATCGACCACCGCTGGTTCCTCTCCCTCCCCAATTTGGAGATCCTTATGATTGGGGAGAACCCCATCTCCCAGATGGCCGGCGGGAGCTTCCGGCCACTGGGACGGCTTCACAGCCTTGTCTTGGCTGGGATGGAGCTGAGCGAGGTGCCCTCCGATGCTTTCCAAGGCCTGGACTACCTGGAGAGTTTGTCCTTTTACGATAACCACCTGCCACGTGTCCCCACCAAGGCACTGAAGGGCCTGCCTCTCTTGAAATTCCTGGATCTCAACAAAAACCCCATCACAGAGGTTTGGGCAGGGGACTTCAAGGATATGCTGCACCTGGAAGAGCTGAGCCTCAACGGCATGGAGGAACTCACCGGCATCCACAAAGGCGCCTTTGAGAACCTTCCGGAGTTGGCCAAGCTTGAGTTGTGCAACAACCCACATCTCTCCTATTTGCACCCAGGTGCCTTCCAGGGGGTGCCGGCTCTCCGCACCTTGCTAGCGAGCAATGCGGCCCTCAGTCTTCTTCCCCTAGGCCTGACAGGTGCCTTGCCAGCCTTGGCTGAGCTCAGTCTCTATGGAAACCCACTCCGTTGTGACTGCCGAGAGGCCTGGGAACCATTAGCCACGGGACACATCCGGTTGATCGAGTCCCAAACCACTCTCTGCGCCTCACCCTCAGAAGCTGCTGGGCAAGAGCTCCAAGAAGCCCTGAAAGGTGTCATGGGAGGAGCTTGCTTGCCAGAAATCTCCTCGAAGGATCCCCCAGAGCGGCTGGAGGTATTGTCCGGCTCAACAATAGCTCTGGATTGCCAAGCCAGCTCTGAGCCGCCGCCACAGTTCCACTGGATATTACCATCTGGGGAAAAGGTGGCCACAGGGTCGGGGAGGATGCATCTGAGGGCAGGGGGAACCCTCGAGATCAGCACAGCCAACCCGGCCGACTCAGGAATCTACACTTGTGTGGCATGGAACGGACTGGGTTCGACCAGCCGCAGCGTTGCCCTCGCAGTGATTGGAGAAAGGCCCGTCAGGCCCGTCAGGCTGCTAGTCCTGGCAAAAAAGGTTCAGTCACATTTTGTGGTGGTGGAGTGGATGACATCCTTCACGGAGGGGCAGAAGAATGAGCGGGGCGGCGAGTCGGCCACAGCTCACCCACCACCTCCTCCACCGTGGTCATCCGCTACCATGCGCATCCACAACCCCCACCTGAGCTACACAGCACGGGTCCCTGTGGGTATCCGGGAATTCAACTTGACACACTTGCAGCCTGCCACGCGCTATGAGATTTGCCTGACTGTCGTGTCCTCCGTCCCCAAGTCCCCAGCTGCTGCAGGTTACACCGATGTCCCCACGTCCTTAGCAACCTCCACAGGCGCTTCTTCAATATCTTCTGTGGATTCCCTGGAAACGGTCTTAACAACCACAGGTACTTCTGTACCTTCTCCGGGTTCCTTGGCAACCTCCAACGGCCCTTTGACATCTCCTGTGGGCCACTTAGCAACGGTGGTTTCTTTAGTGACCCCCAAAGGCTCCCCTACAGGGCCCTTGGCAACCTCTACCGCTACTCCAGCTATTCTGCTACTGCCCCGCACGCAGCGCTCCTGCCTCAACGTCACCACCAAGGAGGCCTCGCTCTCTGTGGAGCTGATGGGAGGGTGGGCCGGAGGTGCGGCCCTGGCTGCCGTCACTGGCTCCTTGCTAGCGGCCCTGAGTGCTGTGCTCCTGCTCCTCTGTGCCTCGCGCCGGCTCAAGGAGAAAGGGTGCCGCCATTCGCTCAAGAAGTACATGCAGCATGCGGCAGCCATTCCACTCAACGAGGTCTACCCTCCCCTGATCAGCTTGTGGGACGCTGAGGGAGACCCGCCCATGCCCATGGCGTCGCTTGTGCAACTGGCTCCGCCCACACCAACTCCTCCGCCTCCCCCGACAGCGGGAGGGCACGCTCTTCTGCTGCCACCCCCTCCTGGCCAAATTGACACTTCCAAGACTTATCTGTGGCAACAGCCATGATGAATGAGATGCGAGGTGGACACAGGCACGCACGCCTCTGGATCCAGCCATTGGCGGGAAACCTGCCCTCCCCACGGATTTTAGGGTGCAAGCGTGGGGCTTTCGGGCCTTCCCCATCCATGTCCTTGCCTCCTACCTTTCCTCCTTGCACACACATGCACACCTATATGCACCACCTATAGAGGGCACCAGGAACCTGGATGTGTGTGTGTGTGTGTGTGTGTGTGTGTGTGTGTGTGTGTTTTAGCCAAGGTCTCACTGTGTAGTCATAGCCAAATAGGGAGGGGAGTGTCAGATGGCCCCTGGGACAGTGTAGCCCCTGGGGGGCAGGAAGAAAAAAGTTTTGAATAAAGTTATCGAGTTGGACAACACTGAGAGTGTTTGGATGTGTTTGTTGGGGAGGAGGGAACAGCCACAGAATATCCTCCTGCTGCAGTGAAAGGTATGCATCTCCTACCCAGACACACATTGTTTCTACCAAAGGAGGTTGAGATGCCCCCCTCTAGTGGACATTTGGGAGGTAACAGGCCTGCTTTTCTCTGCTAGGCTGGACTACAGGCTTCAGTTTCAGAAATGAGAAGTACTAGCGAGACCCAGGCCTTAATTCGCTGTGGCCTGTAGACCTTTCCTACTAAACCCAGGTATGTGAGAACTGGTTGTTTACTTGAGTGGTAAAGGGAGGGTACTCTGCACAGGCTCAGAGCTCCCCCGTTTATATTACTACCATTATTACCACTTCACACACCCCAGAACGGCGAGCTGTGGCATTATAAGCAAGTTTGGGGGCTGAGCCCTGAGAAGCCCTGACTCAACATTTGCCCTCTACATGCTGGTGCCTGATGCCTGCTGGGTTCTAATGCTGTTCTAGATCTCCTCAGCCAAACAAACCCTATTGGCTCGTTTTACCTGAGGCGGGTGGATAATTCTGACGGCGAGTGAACCACCTTTCCATCTTACCAGTCTTGTTTTGCGGAGATTAGCCACATGCCAGCAAGTAAACTGGGGTGTGCTCATCCCTTTGGCCCATCTCTATAAAACCTTTCTCCAGTCAGTTCGGTTCCTTTGAAGTTCCCTGGCCAGTGAAAGATGACCTCACCCAGGCTAGGAGGAGGAGGAGGAGGATCAAAACATAAGCTAGAACTCATGGAGAAATAGGCCTATCAGTGACTATTAGCCATGACAAATGGGGCTTGCACTTGTCGGTTCTTGAGCGTGCTCTTCCGGGATAATCCACTCCTTCCCCGCACCCCACCCACACGCCCTTCATGGTTTTGCATTTCCCCCTCCAACAGGCACTCTGTGTTCTGTGGCTCACTGGGCTGTCTTGGGGTTTCTCGCCCTCTTTAGGATGCTTCTTTCCTTTTGGGGTTTTTTGGGGGGAGCACTTCTGCAAACCTTGGCCTCCTCCAAGCCTACTGGCTGCCTCCCTCTTGTGAGTGGATGGTGTCCGTTTGGCTACATAAGGATCGGCACTTATAAGGATTATTATTTCAGTATTAGAATATAGGCTAGCTCAATGAAATGCCTCTGTAAACAACTGAATAACAGAGGCTGGGCTGATGGGAGCTGTAGTCCACAGCTGCAGGGCCACAAGTTGCCCACCTCTGCTGCAGGCAAAACTAAAGGGGAAGGAAGGGCAGCCCCTCCATGCACTGCTTGTGGCCACTGGTGGAAGCAAATGGACTAGACCAGTGTTCTCCAACCTTGGGTCCCCAGATGTTTTTGGCCTACAACTCCCAGCATGCTGGCTGGGGCATGCTGGGAGTTGTAGGCCAAAAATATCTGGGGACCCATGGTTGGACAACACTGGACTAGACTGACCCTTGGTCTGATCTTGCACAGGCATTCCTTGGGGTCTTAAAGTGAATCCATTCCCAACCTAGATTTAGGAGCATCAGCAGAGCTGGGGGGGGGGGCAGGCGAGGGCTGAAACAGCAGAGACAGGGACGGCTTTCCCAAAGGTCCACGTCGTGCGTTACTTTGTGGGAGAAAGCACTTTTGCTGCTCCAACAGATGGGAAAGGAGCTCCCCACCCGCTTTCCCTTTTTCTCTTGATTCACAAGCATCTGCTGTTCAGGGACAGAAGAGGGCAAAGTCAAGATTAGAGAGTGCATGCTATAAGGCAGGGGTAGGCAACCTCCTGCCCTCCAGTTGTTTTGGATTACAACTCCCGTCAGCCCCATCCAGTGTGAGCCATGTCAACAGATGATGGGCATTGTAGTCCAACCCATCTGGAGGGTACCAGGGTGCCTGCTGCTGTTGTAAGGTGCCAATCTATATTGTATTGCGCTTGTGGCGGTGAAGCCTTTGACACTCAGCTGGTAAGATGGCACAGTGACTGCAGTCCAGATTCTGTGATGTCATGGGAAATTGTCAGTTTGGCTGGAATTGAAAATGTTGTGCAGGATGTAGGAGGAGCTTTGTGGGTCAGGCGGAGGGTTAGGAAGGTAGGTGGCAGGGAGCCAAGAGACAAGATGGCTAAAGGAAGGGTACAAAGTAAACAATAAACTGAGAAAGATGAACCAGGGGGAACGGTAGGGTTGAGGAGAAGAAGGCTTAAGGAAAGGCACAGAGGAGACAAAGAAAGAGGCTAATAAGAGAAGGGTCTCTGAAGAAATCCAAAGGGCCTAAGTTCAGCCTGCCTGCTGTTGGTGAGGCCTAAAGGAGGCTAAAAAAAGACTGGGGGTGCAATCCTATGCATGTTTAGACAGGAAAAAAGGGCCTACAACTCCCAGCTACGCTGGCTGGGGCATGCTGGGAGTTGTAGGCCTTTTTTCCTGCCTAAACACGCATAGGATTGTGCCTTGAGTGTACTTCCATATGGAGGGCTCCTAGCACTACCAATCAAAAAGGCATTGTGCATCTGTTGCATCTTTTTCCTCCTCAACGGATTTGTTATAGTAAGAAAAAGGACGGAAGAAGCGGTGGGAAAAGATGGGAGAGTCATGAATGCTAGACAATGTCGTCTGGATCCCAGCCTTAACGCCCATAAAATTCCATGTTCTGAGGTGGGCCGTTTGGAGGATAAAAAATTCAGTCTGGGTGGATAAATTACACTGGGTGGATAAAGGAAATGGGACAGGGTAGGAAATGGAGCATGGTCAGTGGAGCCATGGAACTGAACAAAGGAGGAGCCAAGAAGGAGAAGTGGGGCTGTGGTGAAACCACTCCTGTGGCCTGGGATAGGAGGGGCCATGTACTATTTCCAGAAAAGAAATCTCAGTAGCAACTACAAGTGGGATTTGGAAGATCGGAGATGGTGGGCCAAGGAGCAAAGCTTTCTAGTCCAGTTTTCCTCAACCTGGCTCCCTCCAGATGAGTTGGAGTACAACTCTCATAATCTCTAGCCAGAATGGTGATGGCATACTGCCTCTGATACTGGAAGTAGCACAGCCATCAGGACTAGTAGCCATTGAAAGGCTTCTCCTCCTTGACTTATTTCATGCTGAGAAATCACGGCTTCCCTAAGGCCACCTAGAGCAGCCTTCCCCAACCTGGAGCCCTCCAAATGTTTAGGGGCTACAACTCCCATCATTCACTGGCTATGCTGGGTGGGGATGATGGGAGTTGAAGTCCAAAACATCTGGAGGATGTTTCGGGTCAGGGAAGGCTGACCTAAGGAGTTCATGGCCACGGTTGAGATTTCAACAAGTTTCTTCCTGGTTTTTACCCACGATGCTGTACCAGCTCTCAGAAGAGCGCCTCATCCTTAGCTGAAGAGTTGGGGTTGAGGAGAATCAGCAGAGCTGGAGGTGGCCAGGTGAGATGCGGGGAGGTGGAATGAAGGAGGAGAGGCCCAGGAGAGTAGCAGCCCTTTATCTCTGAAGCCAAATTTGGCATCCGCCCACACATCCCGCCAACACTGCAACAGGCCAGAAATACATCGGCATGAATTAAAGAACAAAGGGAACGGGTACAGCAACCTCGGATTCGTGTTCACTTCTAAAGCAAACAGCTAATGAACGCTGGAGGAAAGGAAGAGGAGGAGTGAGTGTTTCACCCACACAGGAGGCCTAGATTTGCCAACTTTTCTATTATTTACTGACAGGCTTTTCCTGTATGTTTAACAGCTGTGTGACGGGCTGACATTCAGCAAGTCAAGAGTTCTCTAGCATTGCATTTGTGTGACCAGGAGTGTAGGGTGGCCGTGTCCTACTTTAGGGAGGACAGTCCTCTATCTGAAGGGCTGTCCAGTCCAAGTCCGTTTTAAACTTACCACAAGAAGGGAGGGAGGGCATCAGGGGGCCTTGAAGTCACCCATCCACATTTAGCATCTGGACATCAGTCTGAGCAGGCATACAGGTCACCTGGTCAGAGTCTACCCCACTACGGTGGGATGTATTCTATTTCTATTAAAATTATAGTGATTATTTCTAAATTTGCCTATGAATTAACACATGCAAACTATGTAAGACAAAGGAAGCAAAGATGATTGGAGTAGGGGAAGCAGGAGTAACCATGATGGCCTGAGGAAAGAGGAATGGACAGACTGATACCAGGTGTGTGTCTTTGTTTAGTGTGCTGTGGTAGGGCTCTGCCATTTTGTATGTCCGTAAGGGGGAAAGAGATTTCATTAAGGCAGGAGTGGTGGGAGAGAAGATTTGTCCAAGGTTTAAAGCAGGGGTGGGCAACCTTTGGCCCATGGGCCGCATTATGCCTTTGCCGCTCTCTGTGCAACTCATGTGAGCCTGGGGGAGCCCCACCCACTTTCCCCACAGCACAGCTGTTTGGCTGAGCCGAGGAGAAGAGACTGCTGTCTTGGCACTGCTATCAGTGCTGGGAAAGCAACCCCAACAAAGCCTGGGTCGCCGTTTCTTTGCTGCCAATGGCAGTGGGGAAGCAGTGATCCCAATTGGGGTCACTGGGGGTGGGGGGCTAAAGCCTCCTCTCCTCCAGCAACCTCAAAGCTGCCAGGATCGCCATTTTCGGAAGTAGCAATTCAGTCGGGGTCACTGGGAGGGGGAGAAACCTTTAGCCTCAGCAACCCCAAAGAAGCCAGGATTGCTGGGGTGGAGGGGAGAGATTTTTGCCTCCCCCCCCCAGCAATCCCATCCCCCTCTGTGTATGTGTGTGTGTGTAGGTGTGTGTGTATTCATGTGTGCCTCCCCCTCCACCTGGCACTACATGCGGCCCTCAGGGCTGGGAGAGAGAGCGCAATCTCAGATTGGGTGGCCATGTGTCCCACTTTACAGAGGACAGTCCTCTATTTGAAGGCATCCTCTGTTGGAAGAGTTGTCCAGTCCAAGTCTGGTTTAAAGATTAAGAACCATAAGAAGGGAGAACAACCTGATATACAACCACATTGAGGGTTTCATTCTGTATATGCAGCCTCCTTTAGAGGAAGAGGCAACGATGGCATGTTTCCTGGAGTGGTTGCTTGTCCCAGATGGTGTCAGTCCTAAAACAACTGTTTTAGGAAGTCTGCAAGCAACGTGAGTACTTCGTGCCATCTTGGAGGTGTTCTTCCTCCCTCCTGCACCTCACTACTTGGCCAACAAGATGGGGGCAGAGGAGGCAATGCCCCCCCATTATACATACCACCTAGTGTAGTGATTATCGCTACCACCACACCACATCCAGATACATGGGACAGACTTCTACGCGCATGGTTCCTCTGTTGTCATCATTACCATGCCTCACAGGCAAAGACTGGATCCTTGGGCCTTCACACTCGCATGGAGTGGTGTGGGAGCAGCTGCACGGGCAGCTCTGCATACCAAGAGGTCTTCACCTATTTGCCCGCATCTCCTCATCTCTGACCGGGTTCGCACAATCACGGAGAGGGAGCTTAACCACCGTGGCCTATTTCCCTCGCAGCTGGACTGGGACTCAGGGAGATCCGGGTTCTAGTCCCCGCTCGGCCATGAAACTCACTGGGTGACTTTGGGCCAGTCACGGACTCTCAGCCTAACCTACCTCACAGGGTTGTTGTGAGGATAAAAGGGAGAGGAGGAGGAGGATTATGTAAGCCGCCTTGGGTTCCTTGAAGGAAAAAAGGCGGGGTATAAATATAATAAATAAATAAATAAATTTGAATAATTACCCTCACCGGCACAGCTTGCCCTGTCATGTGAAGCCGGAGAGGGTGGCTTGTTGCCGTGGTTAACAAGCCGACCAGCACAAATGGAGGGGGAAATAAACCACCAAGGCTTGTTTCCCTTTCCGTGATCATGAGAACAGGCTCAATCAGTTGCAGCACCAGCATGCAGCAACCACAGTATAGAAACGTCTCACAACTCATTTCCCTTCAGGGGCAAGCTACACATCACACAGCACTCAGGTGTAAAAGCCCTGACTTGCTCCTTCTCCATTGCAAAAAGTCCTCAAAATTCCCCCCAAAGGGGCAGAGAAAATAGGTTCTTTAATCCCCCTGCCAAGCATTCTTCACTTGAAACTCGCCCACCCACCCAGCTGCTTTTGGCAATATTATCACAGGCAGGGACCATTTGGGAAATATTTGCCATCATATTTGGGAAATTGTGAAAATTATCAGGGGCAGGAGGAATTTACCAATTCTGATTATTAAAATAAGTCATAAGGATAAGGAAGGATAAGACTGCTCCTGGGGAGCCCCCGGGGGGGGCAGGTGGGTTATTACTTGTCCATATCAAGCATTGGTCCTCACAGCAGCCACAGGCACCTCAGTCCTGGTTGCATTTTTCTTACGATAAGAGCGCACATGCACTGAGGTACACGCCGAGTATCATGTGGCTTTAGGGGTACTTCAAGATGGCGGATTCCTAGCACTGCCAATCAGAAGGCATTGTGCATTTATTCTGTCCTTTCTTCTTCCTTAATCAATTTACCGTGGTAAGAAAAAAGATGGAAGGAGCAGCGGGAAAACACAGGAGGGCTATGAGTGGAAGACGCCATCATCTGGACCCCCACCCATAAAATTTCACTGAACGAGGCAGAGCAATGGCGCAGTGAAAGCCATGTCTGGAAGCAGCCTTGGTTAGCCAGATAGCTGCCCCTCCCCCAGAAAAGTGAATTTGGTGCAGGTTAAATTAATTATGTGGTCCAAGAAAGAAAAAGACTTCCAGATAGACTGATGGATCTGCAACCTGGTAGAGGGGGAAAAGAAAGAGTCAGCATCAAGAGGCTTTTGTTGAAAAATAAATTTATTTACAGGGCAGGATCCCAGAGAGATTCATCATAAAAAATAAAACAGGATCCAAGCCCCAGTGCAGAGGTAACCAGAGAGGGACAGATCCCCATCACCCCTGGCTCAGGGACCAAGACCAGATCAACAATGAAGAAGATCAGGGAAGAGGACACTGCAGTAGATCTACTTCAGCATCTTGCAGGAGCCCCTCTATGAGGGGCAGGATCCCAGTAGAGTATCTACTTCAGACAAAAGTGTTGAATCCCTGGATTTTGCCCTGTCCTTCCCATGTGTCTCAACCAATCCCTGCCATGTTGGCACTGCGAGGGACCCAAAGTGCCGCTGAGATAGAAAGAGAAATCCTGAACAGCACGGACCCAGCAAAACTGGCCGAGTCCCCAAGTACAAAAGGGAAGCATGTTCAAGGGAGGAAGGCAAAAAATTTCACTCCGGTCAATAGACATGTGCTAGGCACTGCAGGATGCTCTTTTGCTGTACAGTCAGATGGAATACTCCTGGAATCAATGATGCCAAGTCCCTAACGCATAGGCATAGCCTGAAAGTAGAACCAGTGTGGTGCAATAGGTAAGTGTTGAGTTTGGATGTGATATGACCCTCGGGTTGACTTGATATGAGCGTTTTTTAAAAGGGGAGGGAGGAAATCACCATTCCCCCCCCCCACACACACACACACATACACCGCCATAATTCTCCTGATGATGCTTTCTTGGGCACACATCTCTGCGCAATCAGATTTAGAGGAGATTCTTCTAGAGCAGGGCTCTCCAACCTTGGGTCCCCAGATGTTGCTGGCCTACAGCTCCCAGCATACCCAGCCAGCATGGCTAATGGCAAGGGATTCTGGGAGCTGTAGTCCAGCAGCATCTGGGGACCCAAGGTTGGCGAGCCCTGGACTAGACGCTTCAAACCTAACTCTGAAGCATCTTCTGCATAAGAAGCGAAATCTGCCAAGAAAATATCCTCTTCTACACGACCATTTCAATACCGGAGCCCTGTCCTACCTTGTACCTGATTTTTTTCCCCCCTGGTAAGTAAGGGATAGTAAAGCACTTTGGACTGAAAAGTGCTTCAGGAATCTTGTCTATATAAAAGTCAGTTTCCAACATTCCGTCACAGTATAGTGTGACCAAGAAACTGCACCCGGGGCAAGGACTGACAGATCGGCGCAGCCCTTGATTCTGAAAAGGCTGCTGTCGTCAGCAATAGGGATAAGGGCTGCCCCAACAGTGTTACTGAGTGCACCCCTTTCCATTTTCCATGATCAGTGAATGGCTGCCATTCATTCCTATGGAGAAAAGTTTTAAGTTCTGCACCTTGCAGGCAATGTTGGGGTGGGGACCAATCTGCTTACCAGCCCAGACAGCGGTCACCTGGCGTCTTCCAACAGGAACCCCCTGGGGGATGCAATTTACATGCCAACCCCTTCACATACCTAGCACAACAATGATGCGCATCTATTAATAGCTTTAGGGCAGTGTTCGCCAACCTTGGGTCCCCAGATGTTTTTGGCCTACAACTCCCAGCATGCCCCAGCTGGTGTAGCTGGCTGGGGCATGCTGGGAGTTGTAGGCCAAAAATATCTGGGGACCCAAGGTTGGAGAACACTGCTTTAGGGAATCTTGTAATTATACGTGAAGTCAGGCCAGCTTCTCCACTCAACGAAGGGGTGGCGGTAAGGCTGGGGAAAGGACTGCAACTACGCAGACTCAGTGCGCACAGCATGACAGTCCATTGTAGCTTAATGTAACCGCGGGGGCTGTCGCGCTGGGTGCCCCTGCTTGCCATGGTTTGCGTCGTGCGAACCCAGTGTCCTAGGCTGTACGAGGGGCCAGACAACCCTGAAATATCCCTAAAACAAGCAGTGGGTTATTTGCGGGCTGTCTACCCCTTCAAAACACCCCACAGCGCTGGGTTCGCACGACATGGCAAGCTGTGAGCACGGCGCTGCTTGCATTTTCAAAATGGCGGCTGGTGCGCTCCGCGAAGCCCCGCAGGGAAATTAACCCATGGGGGCTTAGCGTTACGTGCGAACAGCCCTAGTCTCTCTATAGAACAGCCACGTCCCAGTGTTCTAGATCTGTTACACTCTGGCCTGGTTTGCACGTAACAAGAAGCCACCGTGGGTGTATTTCCCCATGGGGCTTCTTGCTGCAGTGGCAGCTGCCATTTTGAATATTTGGGGCGCAGCAGGGGCGGGCCGTAGCTTCTCATTATGTGTGAACCCGGTGAGGGTGGGTTGTTGGGGTAGTTAACAAGCCACCCATAACCCTAAAACAGCCCACGGGTTCTGGGTGGCTTGTCAATCCCCCCCAAAACCCATCTTCGCTGGGTCCGCACGTAATGAGAAGCTATGGTGTGCCCCTGACCTGCCCCGAATATTCAAAATGGCAGCTGCCGCCACAATAACAAACCCTGTGGGGAAATTCACCCACGGTGGCTTTTCATTATGCGCAAACCGGGTCAGTGCCAAAGAAACCTAAAAGGCACAATTTGAGAAATGTGAGGAAAGCAATATATTGAAGATCTGGGGCCTAGCTGGGGAGGAGAAAAAAGACAATATAGTGCTGCCTCTTGTGGCTCCCCAACTCGGGAGCTGAAGAAAAGGGAGGCAACGCGCTGGAAACCTCCTTCCCTTCTCATCCATCACTGAGGCCACTGCCACAGGAAGTGCAAGAGATTAGAGCAGTGTTCTCCAACCTTGGGTCCCCAGATGTTTTTGGCCTACAACTCCACTCCGCTCCACTCCAGTCTTTGGCCAGCCAAAAATACCAGCGTATTTCAGCTTAAAGCTCTTCCAGCAGCTAAGCCTTACCGGAGGCATCTCAATCTTTTACAATGGACGGAAAACCCCGCTAAAGCTGGGAAACCACCAAATGATTGCTGGTTGGAAGAAAGGGGATGAGGCTGGGGGAAAGGGGCATGGCCAGGGGGAACCCAGGAGGGCTGGACTGTGACTGCCCCAGAAGGGCCAGATTTGCCACCCAGGCCTGAGGTTCCCCACCCCGAATGTATACCAACAGCCCAGCCCCGTGACGAATGCTGTAAGTAAGCCTATTGACGTCAGTGGGCTTTAGCATGCTTAACTCCATATAGGATCAGGCTGTAATTTGTAAAGAGATGTAGATTAAAACAAAGTTACTCCTAGTTAGGACACTGCCCAAACTAAATATACCATAGTTTTGATTGTCTTGACTAGTTTTGGATACAGTCGCATTGATCCCACAGAGTTACTCTCAACTGGCATGTAATGGAATGTGAGAAGGACATTCTGGAATACGTATGAGCGTACAATTTCCTGCAGTATTGCTTTCTATAGACCTTTTGCAATCACCCCCCTTGAACATGCCGCCGCGTGAGGGATCCCTTTGTCACATGGGTCAGCACTAATATATGGCTACAAAACATTGTTTTACTCTAGCACAAAAGTTTTTGAAAGCTGCGCAAGTTGAAGAGAGACGGGGGAAAAAAAATAAAAGCGTAGGACTCCAGTGCCGTTACTTTGCTCCTTGGAGCCGCACCCTCCCAAGTCCCCCAGGGACTTTCAAGCAATTAACCCCAAAGACAGAGCTTCGGGATGGAGAGTGCAAGGAGGCCATTCGTCCTAGGCAAAAAGTTTGTAAAGCTACTCCGCTGGGTGCTCTCAATAAACCTGGGACAAGCCCAATGGCACCTGCATGAGAGAGAGAGAGAAGCTCAGTGTGGAGGAGAGCCAATGATCTGAGAAAACCATGCTCAACCTGCTTAAGCATTGTGTAGGCTTCCACATGGCTTGACCACAGGCCAGTCATGGCTTACATGACCGACTCGTTGTTTGCATATGGTGTACTCAGAAGTGTAACCATATTTCACTTACAGTTTACATCAAACAATATTTGTGTTTTACTGATTGTTTACTCATGGCTTACCTGTGGTTTGCATGTCGGATGGCTAAAGTGAAACCACTGGTTACTTATGAAATTACATTGCAAGTTCATTGTTTACAAATACTTACTCATGATGACTAGTCTAGTGGGTTACACAAAATCTTGCCATAGTTAACTCTTCCCTTGCTCATGCTTTGCTGATGGCTTACACATCAGTTGCTTCTATGCCGTCAGGCTTAGCCACAATGTAGTCTTGTTCCCCACATGTTTTGCTATTATATACTCATGGCTTATGCATGGTGTACTCACAGTTTGCTCTAAAGCACAGCTTACTTTATACACAAATCACACAAGATCTACACGTGATTTGTCCATAGTAACACTCATGGTATGTACCTGATTTATTTGCAGATTGCTGTTTACACAAAGTGCCTAATTTATTAAATAAATCTGTAAACCACCCCTTGTAAAGCACTTAGATTTCTCCCTGTAGGAGGCAATATGGAAGTGCAAAAAAAGTATAATCATTATTACTATTAAATGCTACACAAAGGGATGATTAAAAGTAACCGTATCTTTCTGGTTAAAACTGCCTGCTTTTAAAGCCTCCCAAATCTGCCATCTATGATGCTATTGGGCCAAGTCTATCTATTACCCAGTCTCACTCCTTCTCTTAACGTAATGTAAATACATTTCATCATGCCTTAACTCCATGTAGTAGCAAGAGCAGATTCTACCCCATAAGCTAGATATGAGTTGAAGGAATGAAGCCGGTTTATCTTAATTATTTCTAAATTTATGACTGGGTATAAATGAGGGTGCTTCCAGGCGAGACTTTTATCATGCCATCACCCTGCCTCATTCACAGAATTTTACAGGGGGTCCAGCCAACGTCGTCTTCCATTCATAACCCTCCCAAGTTTTCCCAGCACTTCTGTCCTTTTTCTTACAGCGGAAATTCTGTTAAGAAAAAAAGACAGGACTGCTACACAATGGCTTCCTGACTGGTAGCAGTAGGGCCCCTCTGTCTGGAAGCATCCTGATTCTGGGCCAAAACTGGACATGAAGGCAATAGATCTGTGTGTTTTAAACTTAGATCTGCACCAATCGCATAGAATAGAAAAGGAGGGGCGATTTAAGAGCCAAAGGGGCACATGGAGCAAAATTTAAGAGCAAAAGGGGGCGCTAACCCCTCTCCTATGAGCCTTGCCCATAGCTTACCTCCCTATAATCTGTCTCCTGAGATAATTTTCTTGCAGCTGGACTCGTGTCCTGTATGGGAGCCCAGCTGGTGGGAAAAGCACCTTGGGTGACAGACTGTGGGAAGTAAACCCGTGAGTTGGGGAGGATTCCATCTTCCTCGTCATCAACGTGCCTCTTTTGCTTTTTCAGCTGGGCCCCTTAGCCCACTGTCCACTTTCAGTGTGACTGGGGCAGATCCAGGTTTGAGCACACAGATCTGCCGCCATCATTCTAGTTTTGCCCGATAGAGCTGCTCTTCATCGACACGTCTTCCATGACTCAAGTTCAGAGCTTGGCGCCCTCATCAAATTTTTGCTTTACTTCTGGTTGATAGTGGTTTTCATTTTTCCCCCCCCTACCTTCAGGGAACCCTTTTCTGCAATGATTTGTCTACTGAGAAACAGCTCAGCATCTGCCGTCGAGTCCCTGAACGTTCCAGAGATTCCAGGACACGTCCTTCTAGGGCACCCACTCCGTACACGGCAGGGCATTGGGCACGCCTGTTGGGCCACACTTGTTGCTCCAAATACACATCTTAGAACAGCCTCCCCCAACCTGGGGCCCACTAGATGTGTTGGCCTACAACCCCCATCACCCCCAGCCAGCAGCGCAGGCTGGGGATGGTGGGAGTTGTAGCCCAACCCAGTTGGAGGGCCTCAGGTTGGGGGAGGCTGTTCTAGAAACATACCCAATGTTCCCCTGTAGCTGCAGTTACAGGGGAAGATCAGTAATGGTTGGCCAGTTCTCTCACAGAGGAGCTTGTCCACCATTATTGAACTTCGCATTGAGGAAACCTTCTGGGCACATTTTGAAAACCACTGCTCTGAACAGCATGCCTTATAGTCCTTTCCACTTAAACACACACACACACACACTGGGGGAGCCAAGCGCTTCCCTTTCCCACCTCGCTTTAAAAGAAATCCCCCTCTTTGACCCCCACCCCCCATTTAAAAAATAGATATCAAAAATGGACGGACAAAAAGATAAATATAACTCTAAGCCGTCTACTACTTTTCTTTCAGTATGACTCTCTTGATAATAGATAAAATTGTGAGATATATATATATGTATATATATACACTCACACATACACTCTCTGTGAAAAAATAGAAGGCGCCGGGAATTCTGATTAGAATCATATGATATTTCTGAAATGGCATCTCCTCCGCATCATTAACAAATACTTACGGAGGGGTGGGGCAGACCCCTGAAAAACCACAATCAACAAGTGATGAAATGCTCATCATCTGAGGATCTGAGTTATAATGAACCCACCTCATAAAGAGACACAGCCCTTTTGTAGAGTCACAGATTCCTGTATGATGCATCTGGAAGGAAGTGAGGAGCTGTAGAAAGAGGTAGGGCTTCCATTATTTCCATAGAATGCCCCCCCCTGCTTTTTTTGTTTGTTTGTTTGCAGGAAATGAAGGGAAAGTAAGGTGGCAATCTGTCATGGCTGCTTCCAGGATGACTCAAGAGGTGGAAGAAACTGAAGAGGTATGTGAGCTTGGGATTTCATTTTTAGTGACTGGTCAGCAATAAAATTCCCCCATAAGTTGGCTAATGTCTCACATTTTTCCAATGATGAAAGAAATGAAACCATAAGAAAACAGTCAAAAGTAGAAAGGGTTAAGACTTCCCCTCTGGCCATTTCTGTGGTGACCTTTGATCGTCAGGAAATAAATTAAGGAAACCATTCTGCAAAGAGAGAGAGTTCCACTTGAAATCAGCAGGTGGGACTTCTATTCTCTGGTCTCCACATTGACGAACTGGTGACCTTTGACCCTTAGGAAGTGCATCAATGGGGGGGGATGATAAAAACTTCCTCAGCTGTTGTCTTGATGTCAAATCGAAGTATCTGACATATCCAAGTGAAGTGCCAGAACATCCCCTGCCTCAATGAACCACAGGACTTATGATCAGCATTGTTTAGCCAAAACAAACATGGCTGACACTGCTACCTTATCTGGCAAAACTAAACATGACCGGCAGTGCTTCCTCCTACTGTGTTGCACAGCAAACACATCCAATTATGTTTTTCATCAAGCCAAATCAAATAATAACCTATTCCAATACCCTTCCTTTCATGGAGGCTGAAGAAACATGATCAACAGTGCTTCCTCTTCTTCATTCAGCCATAACATACACAGCTAACCCTGATATTCCTACTCCCATGCAGCCAAAAACAAACATGGCTGAAACTCTTTGACCTACCTAAGCGGCCAAAACAAGATGGCTTACACACCAACATCCTGATCATTGTCCATCCATAGCCTAAATCATCACCCCGCCAAAACAAATATGGCGGATTCTGCTTCAGCCTTCTACATACAGCCAAAATAAACATGGCTTGCAGGGTGTACACCTTTAGTAAACTAGCTTAAAACCCACCAAGGCAAGGAGAGAGGGATGGAATGAGATGAGATTCTTGATTTATCTTGGTGGGTGGGAGGACATAGGTGGCCTTCTTGACCATGGACCATCACCCGACCTCATCTTCATTAAGGAATTCAATACCAAGACAGAGGACACAAAAAGGGACCCATACTGTCACATCAAACGGTACATATGGGCAACCCCTTATTCAGAGAGGAGACCAAATAAAGGAGGCTGTCTCCTCTGTGCCTCCAAAGAGGTATTTGAGGACCATATGAAACTTTAGAAGGAGGGTGAGAGCAGCACACCACCTTCTTGGTGTTAGGGAGACACCATTTGGCTTCGGAGGGAAATCCTGGCACGTCCAAGGCTAGTGGATGAATCTGCTTGCGGCACCATTTTCACCCTTCAAGTGGGTCCTCGGCTCAGCAAAGGGCTCTTCCAGTCAACGAAGGGACACTTGGCTGTCTAGCCCAATGAGTAATCCCAGGTGCTTGGAAAGAAACTCAAGCCAGTTCTTTGGCAGGAGTAAAGGGATACCATGATGCGGAGAGGAAATGCTATGGCTTCTGGGGGCCAGGAGATAGGACTACAGGGGTGGAGAGTCCATCCACGCTGAGTGAAGGGATGTGAACTTGTGAGCTAGAATTGCTGGGAAACTGGAGAGAGAGAGAGAGAGAGAGAGAAAGAGAGAGAGAATGTTTAGGGCCTGCGTACAACAACAGTATAACAAAAGCCCCATGCCTGCTTTTCCTGTGGAGCAGCAGCTTTGAGAGGGAGCAACCTGGAGTGCAAAAGCAGAGGTCCTTAATCCTTTCCCTTCCTTCTTTGCTCCAAATATATGCACACACATTTACAAAGGCATATTTGGAACCCTATAGGAAGGAAACAGATGTGGAGGGGGAGCAGAGAATTGGTGAGAAGAGAGAAGTACACACACACACCGCTCCTCCACAGTCGATACTCATCAAGTTTCACACATTGTCCCTTGGATTCCACACCTGGTCTGCCCCAAATTCTCTCCATGCCCCTCTATTCCTGACCACAGGACGTATTTTGCGCACACACACACACACACACACACACACCAATGCTCCACCTAGAAATATTCAATTAATTTGCCTATAACTGCTGAAATGTGTCCACTTATAAACCTTTGTGGGCTTCCCACGGAGATTGTTTCATGGCTCTTAACTTCTCCAAGCAGTAGGAAGCTCCAGGGTAGTTTTTTTATAGGATCGTTTTCCTTTCAAGGAGAGGGGACTACCATCACGCCCTGGTCCAACACAGTGACTGGGTTCACACAACACGATAAGCCATGGTGGTTTGTGAGCCATGTGTTGTTTCAGAGAGGCTTGTCATATTGTCTGAACCCGGCCAGAGTGCGTTGTGCGTGGTTGACAAACCATGCTGCTGGGTTCAGACAACACAACAAGCCACTCTGAAGCAAGCATGGCTTATAAGCCCCCACGGCTTATCGTGTTGTGTGAACCCAGTCAGTGCATATCCCTTTAAGAATCCCTAGACCAGCCTTCCCCAACCTGGTGCCCTCCCAATGTTTTGGACTACAACTCTGAGCATCCCTGACCATGGGTCATGCTGGCTGGGGCTGATGGGAGTTGTAGTCTAAAGTAGCCGGAGGGCGCCAGGTTGGGGAAGGCTGCCCTAGACCCACCATGGCCCGCTCTATTTGTCTAAGACAGTCTTGGCATGTAGCTCCCACTCTTTTTCTTTCTTTTTTTCTTTTTTTTTGTCTTGACAAACTTGTCTGTCAGTGGCAGAGGGGAAAAACCTCCACGATTCTCATCTCTCCTTTCTGTGATAGGAAGTATTCATCAGCCCTCACCTGCTGAAGTGAAGCTTACAGCAAACACCCTTTGCCAGCTCCTGATTGGAGGGATTCCCTCAACCTGTCAAACCACCACCACCCTTTCCTCCCATACTACACTGAATAGCTTGGCCTGCTTGTCAAATTGTCCCCCAGTCTTTGCACTTACTTACTGCCCAGAACACAGGAAGGCAGAAGCACGTTCACAACTGACTGAGCAATTTGGTAGAATATTGTTTACATGTTTTCTCTTATATCTCCATTAAGTAAAACAATTTGACCCCTTTTCTTCTTCTTCTTCTTCTTCTTTTTACTGGAAATGAAAGAATCAAGGAAGGGGGCGTGGAGCGTCTCTGAGAGGACCAAGTCTCTGACAGAGCTCCTCGTGGCTACATCCCCAATAACACAAATGTCTGGCTGTGACACAAGATAAGGTCAATTTCATCTCATTTTTCACCGTGCCCTAACTCTGGTGTACATACAAATACCTTATGTGTGTCTTCTTTTTTCTTTTCTTTTCTTTTGCCTTCTCCCTCCACAGGGCCACAGCACAATCGGCATGGGAGCAATTACCGGTACACAGAAAGGGGCGGGCGTATAACGTTTCCCCCAGCAGCAGCTGGCAGGGACTCTTAATTAAAGGGAGAGTGACCTTCTTCATCTCTGGAGCAGCAGGAGGGGATGGGAGGCGGAAACTGGTGGCCAGTTGACATTCCCCCAGCAGCTGTAGGTGCTTTCGTAAAGGGAGGTGGAGTGGACAGAGTTTCCACAGTGTAGCTATCCCTTCCGTCAGCTTGAGGACCACCATCTTGCACAATGAGCCCCGAGCTAGGCTAGCCATTTGGCCTCCAGGCATTATTCACACGTTTCCAGTTTTTACTCTTCAGTGATGAGGATTAGAAGCTTGGAAGGGAGGAACATACTCCTCGGCCATACTCATGCCAAAGACATGTCAGACCCATGCCAGGTATCTGATTCCATAATTGCTCGGTAGGATTGCAGATGTGCGAGACAGACACAGCCATGTCGTATTCCCTTTGTAAAGCAGCACCAGACTCTGTTCCGCCACCTTCTCACACTCACTTTATTGTCCAGTTCTACCCACAATCAGCAGCCCCAGCCTAGAGCTCTCCCAATACACCACACACACACACTCCTACTGATGACCTCAGATCTCATACCATACCTGGAAGGAGAGCTTGGCTGGGCTGCGAGGTGCGATGGGGCTCAGGGTGCTCCAGAAATGGATGGTGGGTGGCAGAGAACTCGGGGTGAGCAGAACTGGAGTCTGCAAAGAAGAACAGGACTGTCACAGCCAGAACAGAAGAAAACGGCAGCAGCAACAGCCCTCCAGGCCAATCCTAGACCCAGCCACACTCATTCCACTGGCCTTTTTTTCTCTGGCTTAGAGAAGGAAGAGGACAGGACTGATGAATTAGAATTTGGAACAAAGGAGGGCAGGAAGCGCTGTACCTGCCAACATCCCCTCTTTTCCACGGGTATTAAAGGTGAGGGAGCATTGTCCTCCACCGTCTTGCACATCATGCAGGATCCAGATAGCAGTGGACAAAGAGCCAGTTGGGCTAAAGGAGCCTTCCCCAGTCTGGTGCCCTCCGGGTGTGTTGGACTCCAACTCCCATCATCCACAGGCAGCATGACATGTGCATTTCCGCCCTCCCCCACCTTAAATGCCTTGCTGCTTGAACTATTTATAACCACCAGGGGCAAATGAGGACAGGGCTCCTGTACCTTTCCTTTAGTATTTGTATGAAAGAGGGAATTTTGACAGGCAGCTTGTCATGCGAGGATGAGAAAAGCCGTCCTCCTTTGCATCTGGTCACCCTATTAGCCTGGCCAGCAAGTAGTTTCCAGGCAGGACCACTCTGAAGATAGGATGGACGGTGGTAGGTCAGAACACACCCAGTCCCATAAAGTAGACTGCCAAAAAAAGCCCCTTTGCCAGAGCCAATAGTCCCTTCCCCACACCACTCTTGCCTCCGGGACAGTAGCGGTCTGACTCTGAAGGTCGAATTGGTGGTCCTCCGGAGGAGCCAGATTTGGCCTTGAAGTTCCCAGTTGCCATATCCTCCCTTACTGAGGGATTGTACTGTTATTATTATGAAGTAAAAACAACATTTGATGCCCAGGGGAAACTGTAAGCATCCCATTCAAATCAGGCATGTCCCTGACAAAAATGGATACTTGCGATTTTGGGAAGGACACCTGTTCTGGGAACAGAGTGACGCCTAGAGGGTCCTGCCGATAAGCATAGTCTCACCAGTGCATGGGAAGAAATCACCGTAGTCGGAGTCAGGGTACTCCCTGTCCCTCCCGGTGCCAGGAGGCTATTCACCGCTGCGTTCACTTTCTCCTGGGTCGGCAGCGAAGGCAGCTCCAGGACTTTGGGCTTCTTGCCCTTTTGGGGCTGCCCCTCGAGAGATGCAGCCGCTGGGCTGGGGGACTCGGCTTCCTCTTTCAGCAGCCCATCCCCTTCTGGCGGCTCGGCCTCCAAGGACACCTTCTCCGGGGAGGCCTTCTCTGAAGAGGGGGCCTCCTGCTTTACTCCAGCGTCCATCAAGACCAACAGAGCGTCTGCCTCTTCATCAAGGTCCGGGTTCTCCTCTACTTTCACCAGCACCTTCTCGTTGAGCGGCAGAGTCTCCAGTGGCGTGGGCTCCACTATGACCTGGACAGGCAGTGGGGGGAAACAGAGGTGCTGTAGGAAAACGCTTAGCCAGGCACACTCTCATGAGAAAATACTTGCTCCCCACCTATCCCCAGCCTTGGCTAATAAGCCAGCCCTGCTTTAAGGAACCCTTCCTCAATCCTGCACTGCTTCTCAGTGATGCTTACCTGGGACGGATATTTTTTTCTTTCTGCTTTCCTTTAGGCTTGCCTTGCTGGCTCCACTCAAAAGGTCTGACTAATCTAGAATCCTCTTTCCTTCAGAGGACTGACAGATGCTAACAAGAAGGGCCATCCTGCTATTGCCCCTCCCCAGCATTCAGAAGTATATTGTCTCTGTCAAAGGAAGAATGAACCCCAGCAGACAAATAAGGCTGGGCAACAACTTTCTTTGGAGCTCCTTTGCTGTGCCAGAAGAAGTGGCCTGTTTTAGACTTCCTTCTCCTTGCCCTATCTCATCCTTCCCCAACCTGGTGCCCTTCCAATGTCTTGGACTACAACTCTCAGCATTCCTGGCCATTGGCCATCCAGACTGGGGATGATGGAAGTTGAAGTCCAAAACTTCTGGAGAGCACCAGGTTGAGGAAGGCTGCCCTCCCTTATTCTACCTATGAGCCTTCTTCTGTACATGTCATCCACCCCAAATCCTGCCCAGTCTTGTCCGTTGGCCTGCTCCTCGACTCAGGTTTTCCTGGTCCTGCCCAAACATACCTCCCCGGCTCCCATTCCAACTATGTCAGTTATGTCCCGGCAAGCTCCTTTTACATTCCTGTAGTTACTGTTCCTTACAGCAGCAGTAAATATAAGAAATAGCACCACTTTCTGACGGTTGTTTGTCTGTCTGTTTATAAAATTAACAAACAATATAAAATCGTTTGTCTGTTTATAAAATTATTTATGAGGGGGTACAAACAGGTCCCAAAGGCAACATACACATGGGGAGAGCAATCCTGTGCCCCCCTAGACATTGTCTGGGGTGGGGCGGCACTGGATAATTCATACTCCCAGATCCGAGGTCGGAGACAGAGCTCCAACCTTGGAACTGGGAATCCGCACTCCGATCTCCCTCCCCACCCCGCACAGCTGGCACAGAAAGAACCGTGCCAACTGCCTCTCTAAGGTCAGGAAAATGACTTCAGAGAGCGGGGAAAGGGGGTGTTCTGGGGGTGGGGAGAGGAGGAGACTAGGGGCCGCCAGGATACGGTGTATTCTGACGGCGCTCCAGCCTCCTTCCCTCCCGCTCTGAAGTGCCTTAGCTAGATAGCCAAAATTGCCATCTAGCTAAAAGGAAGAGCGGGAGGTGCAGGGAGGCAGAGACAGGGATGTTGAAGAGTCCTTGGTTTTGAGTCACGAGTCTTTGGACCCGAGTCTTGAGTCCGAGTCCAAGTCCTTGGTCCAAAATGGTGACTCATGACATGAGTCACTCCCAAAGCTGACTCCACGAGTCCCTATTAAAATCAATGGGATTTTTCCCCAACAAAATAAGGCTATTTCAGATGTGTGGCTTAAATAAATTCTAGGCACAAGTGTGCCTTCTTATTTCAAAACTCTGCCACTGATTTTGGCAAGAACAGACCAGGCAGACAAACCCAAAATAACCAGACAGGCAGAGGAGGCAGGGAACCCCAAAGCAGGCAGGCAGAGGCAGCCAAACCCAAAATGTCTGAAAGGTTGCATTTTAGGAAAATGATTTTAAAAAATAAACTTGCTGTACTTCCTAAAACCTATCCATGTTGCATTTGAGGAACACGATTTTGGAACATGAGTCCTTGGTTTCGAGTCTCGAGTCCCATTAAAAATATTGGGACTCGAGTCTGACTTGAGTCAGAGTGGGGACTCAGCCCGACTCATGAGTCGAGTCCTGGAGTCCGGGTCCCCATCCCTGGGCAGAGATCGCCTCTGCCACTCCTCCCGCTCTGAATCAGATGCTCATAAGCCTCCGAGTTCAGGGGCTTACAAGCATCGAGGACACAATTGATAGGATTCCATCCTAAAACGTATAAAACCATATCATGGCAAATGTCATTTAAAGGAACAAATTAAACAGAGGAGACCAAGCCATCTTTAAAATCAGTGGAATTACATTTTTAAAATCACTCAAACACGAAGTGGAACAAAACCATTTTAACTAAAACTAACCAAAGAAGGAGCCAAACTAACCCGCCCAAGGGAGGGAGTTCCACAATCAGGGTGCTGCCACTGAAATGGTCCTGTGCTGTGTTCCCACCAGCCTAACCTCTCTTGGTGGGTGGGACACATAACAGGTCCTCTAAAACAGAGCTTAAGATACAGGCAAGTTAATATGGGAGCAGGCAGTCTGTCACATTTCCTGGCACAAAACGTTTTAGGACTGTAAGCACCAACAACTAGAATTGTGCCCAGAAACAAACTGGAAACCAGTGCAGCATTTTACACTAGCGGCATTTTCCAAACACTCTTCAAGGGCAGCCCCACATAGAGCATGTTGCAGTAGTCTAAACAGGAGGAGGTGATTAAGGCATAGATCACTGCAGCTAGATCCACCTTCACCAGGAAGGGACTCAGTTGGTGCACCAGCCAAAGCTGGGCAAAGGTGGTAAGTGTATGGTTATGGTGTTAAAAGTGTGGTTCTGGAACTCTTGCCTTTAAAAAAAAAAACTTACAGAGAAAAGTTGAAAATATGGGGAGAAGGCTTTTGAAAGCAACCTGACAGACAAAAAGTCTGCAGGTTATTCCCACACACACACACACTTGGAGACACAGCGATGCAAAAAGCTTCACCTGCTTAATTTCTATGTCCGGCTGGTGGGAAGGAGGAGGTGGATCCACTTGGGGAGTGGGGCCCACTGAGGGCATCTTGCCCAAGGCCCCCCAAAAATCTGGAGCTGGCACTGCCTCTTCCCCTGGCCTCACTGAGCTATGCTTCCACTGCCTCAATCAGTCCTTTAAAATATATGTTCGCTCATCCTCCATGCATCTTTCTCTTTGGAACTGAGCCGCTCTGTCCTTCAAGCTCAATGTGATGCATTCCTGGGAAAGCACAATCTTCCACCGACCCACTGAAGCGCCTTTTGCGATTTACCTGCAGCTCTGGAGACTCCTCCGGTTCCTCAATGCTGATGTGCAACTGTGGCAGATCCTCCGCCGGAGCCAGGGAAGGAGGCGGTGGTTCGGGGGCGGCAGCGGTAGCGGCAGGGGGCGGCACCGCAGGCAAGAGCTCCGACTCATGGCGGGAGGCCCGTCCAGCAGGCGAAGGAGCCTGTAGCGACTGAATGGTGAACGTGGAATAAAGTCCAGAGCGCATGTATTCATTTCGACTGCTGCGTGGGACACCCCCACCTCCCCGTGGGGCCTTGGGGGCTCCAAATGCCCCGTCGCCCACTTTGGCTTCACTCTGGACCTGCTCAGGTCTTTTGGTTCCTCCTTCGTCCTTCACACCGTCCATACTTGAAAGTTCCGGGTAAGAGACAAACTTATAGACAAATTTCTGCCCACTGACTTTACGGATGATGTTCTGGAATGAACAGAGGGCGATAGAATTAGAGCAGCATCCAGTACAAGGACCAAGCGACATCTGGCTGAGGCTCTGTCTGTGATATTTTCTGGGAAGGGACGTTTGAGAAAAAGTTGTCCATGTGTTCTGGGACTTGCTAGACCTCAGGCATACGTGGATGCCATGTTGACCCTTGAACTGCCTCTGCTTGCCAAGCAATCAAGGCTACACATATTCTGTGCTTTAAATTTTTTTTAAAAAATTATGTGCCACATTCAACTAAAATCTGGTACAAGGAAAAGCTGAATTCTCTGACCTATACAAATTATAGAAGTCATTTGCATAAATCTGATTATTTGGTACAATTTACTTTGCAATTGAGGGGCAAGGAACTACTAAAGCTCTGAGCCTAACCCAGCGGTGGGGGAACCTCCAGGCCAAGGGCCAAATCTGGCCTGAGGAGGTTCTCCACCTGGCCTGCAGAGGTCTCCTCCCAGGCCCCACCCCTCTCCCAGGCCCCACCCTTTTTCTCCTTGCTGAGAGAGGCAGGAGCAATTACTCCATGCCTCTCTCTGCACAAAGAAACTCCTTTTCTCCGTACAGCACAGACAAGCATGGAGCGATCACTCCTATCTCTCTCTGCACAGAGAAACTTCCCAATGACCTCAGGGGCAGGGACTTTGTGGGGAGGGCCCACTTCCCAACATCTTCTGGCCCACAGGGGTGAACTGGAAAGCAATTTGCCCCCCTCCAGGGGAGAACAGTTCCCCTCCCCTGCCTTAAACACTAAAAATCTTAGAGTGAAGACACACAACATTTAAAGAGAAGGTCACACCAGGTCTTTCACCCCTAATAAGAGCCCAATTTCCTTCCAACTTTGTAGTGTGCAAACCAGACAGGCATACTATCAAGTCAAACACTGGGTCAGCCTGCTAAGTTGTATCTTTCCCTTTATGCTTCAGGCCTGTCTTTTAAAATACATATGAATTCCCTGTTTGTTTATATATTTAGCCTACAACTCATGAAAGAAAAAAATGAAACATGTTAAAAATCAGTTTCAAAACTGCTCCTGTGGGTAATGCTGTATACGTGATGTCAAAGACACTAATCAATCTATGCTCTCTGTGGCCAGCTTTGCAGAATCGGATTGCTGTTTTTGCAGAGACCAGCCCTGGTGAGGAAAAAAATACAGTTATTCCAGGCAGATACCTTTGAGCAGGTAGATTGCTGGTTAACAGTCCTTAGTGGTCAGTTGCATGTCTCTATATAGGAGCCAATTGTGCGGGGAATGGGTTTTTGTTTGTTTTTTTGATACAGAGATCTCTCTTGAATGTCTTGAATATAACATCTGTCAGAGCTTGAGAACAGTTTCAGGCATGTGAGTGTGTGTTTAAAGAAACAGCAGTCTTGAGACACTCACAGTCTAATCCTGTGCATGTTTACTTAGAAGTCCCACTGCTCAGTGAGGCTTACTCCCAGTTAAGCATACACAGGGCTACAGCCTGCAGAGATAGAAGCCACCTTGCAGGTGCAGGGTGAAGTCACCTTGTGAGTGCAGGCCTCACTGACTCTCCCTTTCTCTCTTTCTCAGGGGATCTGAAAATGGATCCAAAAAGCAACAACAAAGGGGATTTTAAAAACAGCTGTAAAAGCCGAAACAATGTGTGGGGTCTTAAAGGTCAAAACCAACACCGTGAATTCGGCTCGGCAGGCAACTGGTAGCCAGTAGCAACTCCTTAAGCACTGGAGTGATGTGATCACGCTGGCGGCTGCCTTTAACCAGGCGAGCCGCCGCGTTCTGTACCAGCTGTAGCTTCCGACCTTGTCCCATCAGCCAGAGCAGCCAGGCTGGTGGGGACTAGGAAGAGGGCCTTCTCTGTGGCGGCCCCCAAGTTATGAAACTCCCTCCCTAGTGACCTTCGCCATGCCCCCTCCGTGATGAGCTTCCGCCGTGCATTAAAAACGTGGTATTTCAGGCAGGAATATGGGGTGGGTTAGGATTTTAAAAGATTTTTTTCTATACTGTTTTAATTGTTATGTTTTATTATCGCATTGTTTTAATTGTACATCGCCCAGGGTGGCCGGGTGACTGGCCAGATGGGCAATTCACAAATGTAATAAATAAATGACAAAAAGACAGCCGCACCAACATTTATGGTTCCTGACACGTTTCAAGAAGGTCTCTTTATCAAGGGCAACTTCCAAACAATGCTTAAAACTCCTAGTTTCTAACTCACACATAGAAGACCTTGATAAAGAGACTTTCTCGAAAGACGTCGGGAACCCTAAGACCTTGGTGCAGCTGTCTTTTTTGTCTTTGATCTGATGTTGGGTAGCAAACTGGTTGGGGTGTAGAAGCACATACTGTTTGCCTCTACTTACACTGTACCTATGTGTTTGTAACTAAAGCAAATATTCCAAAAGTGCCATGCATTTCTAGTGTTCTCTCCTGCAAAGGAAACGAAAACGCTGAGTAGCACCGTCCCTGGAACTTCTCACCACTCAGGGAAGTGGGGTGTGCACAACAATACATTTGTATGGAACATGGCCGGTAGAGTGGTTACAGTGTTGGCCTGGGGGTGGGGAGATCCGGGTTCTAGTCCCCACTCGGCCATGAAGCTCACTGGTTGACTTTGGGCTAGTCACTGACTCTCAGCCTAACTTACCTCACAGGGTTGTTGTGAGGGTAAAATGGAGAGGAGGAGGACCATGTAAGCCACACTGGGTTCCTTGCAAGAGGAAAAAAAGGTGGGATATAAATGTAATGATAATTTTTTTTAAAAAAATGGCCAGAGTACTTCCGAATCCGCCCTGCTACTCTAGAAATGTTACATCTGTCTTCACCCTTACACAGCCATCACTTGGACTTTGGAGATTCCAAGCTTATCTTTGCATGCATAAAGAGCTAGAAACTTGCTTTAAAGAGAGTGAGACAGGGAGAGGAAACAAGCAAGGATTCTCAGAATGCAAATCCTGTATTTGATATTCAATTGCATGGTAGCATAAAATCCCAAGACACACACTGATGTGCCTGTCTTTTTTTTTTCTCTCTCTATAGATAAATTGGCAAAGATTCCACCCCCACGCCCAAATGCTCTTTTACGTTTCCAGTGCATACTCCTTCATTGGTAACTGAAAAGGCTGGACTTGAAGGGGAAAGCAAGACAGGGACCGTGGACTTAATCCAGGACTCCTTGGTCTTCTACAAGGGAGATGCAGGAAGGCCAGAGAGCAGGCTCCCACCTTGTCATAGTAGTAACGCAGGGCCCGGCTCAGCTTGTCATAGTTCATGTTGGTCTTGTTCTTCCTCAAGCCCCAGAGTCGGGCTACCTCTTCGGCGTCAACCAGCTTGAACTCCCCATCGTTGGATGTCCATGCAATGAGATGCCCGTTGCTCTGCTGCTCCAGCAACTGCAGCAGAAACTGCCACAGAGTGACAGAGGGATCCATGACTTTAAAGGGGACAAAAAAAGAGAGAGACAGAGAGAGCAGCCAATTCAGTCGTGCTGATTTTGACAGGGTAGCAGGGAAAAGAGGCTGAATCTTTCTCCCTGACACTTCTGGGAGGTTGCTGGGAGGTTGTCGTCCCCCCCCCCCCACATTATGGTGCATTCAATCATGCAATTTCCCCACCTGCATCTGAAAGTGGTACAGTCCAGGGAAAGCCGACTGTACCACTTGATTCTGTTGCTTGCATAAAACCACTATGGTGAGCACTGCAGTCCGTTTATGTCAGTGTTCTCCAAGCTGGCTGGGGCATGCTGGGAGTTGTAGGCCAAAAACATCTGGGGACCCAAGGTTGGAGAACACTGGTTTATGTGTTGTGTAACGTTACCTCTCAGTGCTGGCTCCAGGTTTTTGAAGGCCTTTGGACAGGGCACCATCAATGGGGCCCCTCCCTCAATGAGTCCACCATCTCACCATCACTGTCACCAGCTGCAATTGCTCCTCCTCCTCCAACTCATCATCAGTTGCTTGCTTGATAGGCTGAGAGCCAGTGAGCAAGGCGGCCATGGCATCTACTGTTCCTCCTTCTCACCACAACTGTTGTCTGGGCCAGAGCGAGAGGCAGGCGAACAAGCAGGTTGCAATGGCGAAGAGCAGGAGCAACAACAGGGAACTCTTGTCACCTCGCTGGGGCGTGGGCCCTTGGCAGGTGCCCAACCATGCCTACCCTTGACGCCAGCCCTGCCTCTATTCTCTACCGAGTCAAGGAGTGAGCAGGAGTGTAGACCTGACTCTACACCGGCTTCTATCCAGGACTGCTACAAAGTACAAACATCAATTGCCTGGGCTACTTGCAAGACCCGTGGTGCAGGTTGTTTGAAAACACACAATTGCGATGTGGCTTTCCGCGAGGAATTCTGTGAAAAGCATAACGCTGAAGATAATGGCTATCTTCGGTTTGAGATCACCTGCTGACTCACAGAATTAACAGTCCCCAGGCCTCCTGGAGGGAATTTCATGACAATTTAACCAGCAGTGCAGGTGCAGCTCTAAGTGCCAGATATGCACCAAGTACCACAGGTAGCGAGACAGCAACACCAGTAATACCCTTTCCATCTTTTAATACCTAGGGAGGTGGTGGGCTCTCCCACTCTGGAGGCATTCAAGGTGCAGCTGGACATCCATCTGTCAGGAATGCTTTGACCTGGATTCCTACATTGAGCAGGGGGGTGGACTCAATGGCCTTGTAGGCCCCTTCCAACTCTACTTTTCTATGATTCTATGATCATTTGGTTGTCTGTACACTTCTAGGTAACTCTAGCTAACCCACAGCAGTCAAGTTACTACCAGTGGCAGTTGGAAAGTACTGGCTTCCTTACAGGCATTCGTACCATAACACAACCTTCGCCAAGCTTGTGCCCTCTGAATGTTTTGGACTGCAACCAGGGCGGTGCTAGGTACCGAAAAGATCCAGGCCTCAGGCCCACAGGACCAAATTAAAAAAAAAAAAAAATGCACAATTTGCATACTCTGATTTATGTATACTCTAAAGTCTGTAAAGGGACCTGTCTCTTAAGGATACGCCTATTTGTAAAAAGGGATGTATGGACAGGGGAGAGGAGGGCATTTGATTTCAGAAAAAAACTTCAGGCAGAAAGATCCAAGGGGGGAGGCAGCAGGAGGTGAAGCCCATGTGGGCAAAAAGCCAGCTCGTCCAGGGGGATCCAATGCAACAGAGATCACCAGGGCCCCTGGACCTTGATTTCAACAAGTGCCCATGGACAGCAGGGTGGTGGGGCAGATGGCCTCCCAGGGATTTGGGGCTCCAAATGAAAGATTTGGGGTTCCATCACTAGTGGGCTGCCCCCTAACACCACCTCTGACGGCAACTCCCAGCATTCCTGACCATTGGTGATGCTAGCTAGGGCTGATGGGAGTTGACATCCAAAACAACTGGAGGGCACCAGGTTGGAAAACTCTGCTATAATGTCTGTGGTGGTAACGGTTATATGTGTGCTGCTATTCCCTTACCACTGGGAGGTACAGAAGCATCATTGGTAATGGAAGTGGTTTATTTTTGTTTTGGCCCACAGTTCTTAATAATATTCTACAGACATTTATAAAGATAAATCAGAAATGATACAAAATGTAATCGCTGGCTGCCCTGTCTTATCCCAAGCCAGAATACTTTGCCAGACACAATCAGGCTGCAAAAATCATTCACCGCCAACTGGGTATACAGCATCAACTAATCAGTGCAGAAGTGCCCTCTTACTACAACGGTAGTTCTGACCCAATTCTTGAGAATAATGATAGACCTTGTACTGGGATAAGGCCTTCAAAACAAAACAATAGATTACAAGACAACAGACATCGTTCTAGTGAACAACATCCAACCCCTTCAAATAGGCACTATAAAAGATGTTGCAGTACCTCTCTCACGCACATACAGCAAAACTGAGAATGAAAAAGCAATGCATGGCCCAGCCTTGGAAATAAAATGCGTCTGGAAACTCAGTGCAACTCGTATAGCAGTGGCACAGGACTTCAGGCCCGGGTGCCAAGATTGCCATGTCCCCTTTCCCCTGGCCACACCCCCTTTCCCCAACCACCTATCATTTGGCTTTTGTGCAGGTTTTTTGTTTTGTTTTTTTCATTCTAAAACAGTGTTCTCCAACCTTGGGTCCCCAGATGTTTTTGGCCTACAACTCCCAGCATGCCCCAGCCAGCTACACTGCTGGGAGTTGTAGGCCAAAAACATCTGGGGACCCAAGGTTGGAGAACACTGTTCTAAAAGGTTGAAATGCCTCTACGAAGGTTTAGTAGTTACTGGCTGTAAGAGCTTTGAGCTAAAATATGCTGGTATTTTTTGGCTCCACCCCTCGGCCCCTCCTCTTTCACCTTCGGTCCCACCCACCCCAGGAATGTGGCCTCTGAGAACTTCTCTGAAGTGGAATTTGGTCCTCGGGCTGAAAATGGTTCAACACCCCTGTCAAATAGGGACCCTCTGGCTCAGCTGGCTCAGCTTGTCTGAGCATGGAAAGCTAAGCAGGGTCAGGCCTGGTTATTACTTGGATGGGAGACCCCTCCTCTAGTTTCCTGCATTGAGCAGGGGGTTGGACTCGATGGCCTTGTAGGCCCCTTCCAACTCTATGATCTATGAACTATCAGCTACTGGAGTTGTGGCAGATGCCCTGAAGCAAAACTTAATACATGTGCCCACAGTCCTACTAAATACAACACAGGAAGTTGGTCACTCTCAAGGCTTGATATATAACCAGGACATTCCTAAACAGCTATTGGTACTCCTTCCACAAAAAGAGAGAGAGAGAGAGAGGCTTAGAATATCAGATTGCCCCACCTGAATAAGCAGAACTTCCAAGAAGACAAAGGATGGATAGATAGTTGGGACACCAATGTACACCATGTTTTATAGTGCAATATCACATAATCTATATGTTGACAGAAGGAGGGGAGGGTAACAAGGGATGAATGCAAGTAAAGGCAATTATATACATACTTACGGTAGGTTTAGTTTCTGTAGAGGGAGAGAACTAAGGGGTTAAGGCAAAGCTTCCCAGAAGAGGTGGAGGCCATATAGGTGTTCTGGGAGGAAGTTCCAGGAATAAGGGGCAGCAAGTGAGGAATGGGGAGAGGCATTTAACTGCTGCAGTTCTTGCTTCTAACAGGTAAACACTGATGCTAATGTCCTAATTCTGACATTACACTTTTCGTACATCTACATACACACTAGAACACACACTTCTTCCACAGGGGTGCTAGTGGGCATTGCAAGTAACAGATTGACAGGGTGTGCTGGAAGACCACAATATAATGAGGGATGAGCTGATCTGTTCCACAATATAATTGAATGACACTGTCCTACATCTACAGAGGGCACGACCACAGATAAATGGGGAGAACCAGATGCTGACCAGAAAAAATACAGGACCAAGACATTTATCTGCATCACCTAGTCCTAGACTTTAATCCACAGCTATCTCTGCCTCATTTCCTACTGACAGGCCTCAAGCAGTGATTAATTTCTAAAATGGAAGTATTAGGGGTAGAAGGCACACCCTCTAAGCTGGAAGACCGCCTCTTTCATCCCAGATGTGTGGGGAATGGTTGTAGTTACTCAATCTTGAGCAACATGCACTCTGCACATGTTCAAAGTCACAGAGGGCTGAGTCTTGCTCTCACCTGGCTTGCTACGTCCAAGTCTGAATCTCAGACCGCCCTGGCTTTTCGTTGCCCGGCCACCCCTGCAAAATCTATAAATGACAGCCTTCTGTGATGGCCCCTTTTGTTTCAGCTGACAACCCCTGTACTGTCACAGTGAGGGTTCCCCTCTTAGCCATACCTGGTCCCCAAATAAACGATCTTGTGCCAGGTCCTCTCATTCCCCTGGGAGGCAAGAAGAAAACCCAGTTGCTTGTCATTTCTGACTTTGGGGGGAAAGGCCTGCACCAGATCTAGAAGAGGAACTGCAGGGATTGGATGAAGAACAGGCTTATTCGCCCACTCACTCCTGCTTCCTCCTCCCTCTCCCCCCCCCAACCCAGGGAATCTCTGGATTTGGCCTAAAGAAAGGATTTTCTGGCATGGGGATTTAATACAAAACTCCATCAAACACTGTAATCCGGCAGTTAATGCAGAAAGTGGAGGTGGTAGGGGACGAGGGGTGTGTGTGTCGTGGCTAGGATTGGGGGACCTCATCAACAGAGATGGGAGGGGGGAAACAGGTGGTGACCTAGCAGACAGATGGGGGCTGGGAAAGGTCTCTGAGGTCAAACACTGGATAGTGCTCAAAGAGGGGACCCTAATAATGAAGTGGGTAGTAGAAGGACTGAAGAAGACAAGGTAGGGGCAATTTTAAAGGAAATACGTAAGTAGAGTTCCAAGAAATTGAGAGTTTCCCTTTTTCTAGACCAGTGTGGTTCTCAACCTTTTTTGCCCCATGCACCCTTTTCACCATCTGTCAGAATGTCATTCCCCCCCCCTTTCTAAGACTATCTGACTCAAAAGTTGCATTCCAAATAATATGCATATAATATTGAAAATCTTTCCACAGATGACAAGTGAAATATTTATCTTTATTTTTAATTTAACCAGAGCCATACAATAAGGTGTGATGTCCTGTAGATTATGTACAATCTGTAGAACTGTAATTTGTAGAAAGATCAGTATTCCAACAGTTTGAGTCTGTGGTCCCAATTCCCCCCCCAAAAAAAACCCTAAAATCCACCCCCAGGGGGGGATTCCCCCCCTGGTTGAGAACCCCTTCCAGTCCCTTCCAGGTAAGAATTGATTCCGAGGTGATAAAGTACATCTGACAGATGCCTCTCTCTCTATATATATATATATTGCCTGGCAAAGGGACCTGCGGGCACCACCAGCATACACACATCACGATGGATCTGCACTGCTTTCCTGCACCACCCCCTGAAATGAGTCCTGCCTCCCCCTCCCAGAGTTATTAGCGATGATGGCAGGTCAGTGGAAGGGGATATACCAATTTGAAAGTGCCTTCAGTCCAAAGCTGGAACCTGGAGGCGAATAGGTCCCTTGTCACTTGCAATGCAATGGGTGGAATGAAGGATGGTTGGGCCAAATTGTTGTGCACATCTGTTTTCAGGTTGCCTCACCCCAGGAGCAGCTGTGGAGCACAGGGTGGGGGATTAGAGAATCGTTCCCCCCTGCAGGTTCTGGGACTTAGAGAAGGGGTATAGGGTCTCTCTCTTTCTCCCTCCATCGTCAACTACTCACCCGTGAGCATGGCGGCACCCCCCGCGCCAGTCCCGGGCGGCTCCATGGGCTGGGTGGGGGGGCCCCAGCTCTGCCGCTGGGGTGGGCTCCCAGTCCACTTTCTGGTTCCCAGCTGTCGATTGGTGATCTTGCCACTTTCTTCCCGGTTCGTTGGGGTGGTCCTGTTGCTGCCTTCTCCTTCCTCCTCCTCTACCACCACCAGCTTTACTGGTCCCAGTTCGCTTCCTGCCTGGTTTCAAGTTGCTGCTCTCCCAGTTCGGATGGGTGGGTGGGCTGTCACGCGTGGGTGGGGCCCCCCCGCAGGACCTTGACGTCTCCGGACCGCGTTTCCACTTGGCGTGGGTGGCTTCGCTTCGGGATGCGCTGGGGAGGGTGGAACGGGGTGAAGGTGCGGGGGGGAGGGGGGAGGGAAGGAGGGAGGGAGGGGGCGGATCCGCGCTTCTTCCTGCCTCTGACGGAGCCGTGCAGGCCGCCGGTTACATCGTCGGGGATGCAGCGGTGACGGAGTCTGTCACATGGAGGGAACAGAAGGCGGGGCTGGCGGCCAGGACGCCTGGGTCCCTCCTCTCTCCTCCTCGCTCAGACTTTCAGGCCGTCCGCGCGGAGACAAGCAGTTCCAGGCAGGACTCCTGGGTCCTCCTCCTAGCCCTGTTAGGAGATACAAGAGTGTGGTGGAGGGTTAGGAGGAGCCAGGACTCCTGGGTCCGATCCGTGCTACTTGTGTGTGGGGTGTGTGTGTGTACGAGGGTCTTCTTCCCGTTCAGACAGAAGGTTGGGGTCGGGAGGGGGGAGCGATTTGGAGCCAAGAATTCCAGCTCCGATGATCCCTGTTCTGTCGGAGGAAAGGGATAGGGAGGAACATTGACGGCCAGGACTCCTGGGTCCTCTCCTTGTTCTGAGGCGACGGTACAGCGAGGGTTAAAGAAGAGCCAGGACTCCTGGGTCGGATTGTCGTTGCTTTGGGCAGACGGGAGACTGAGCCAGGACTCCTGGGTCCACTTCTCCCGCTGTGGGTGGGGGCTTCGGGGACAAGGAAGCCACAGGACTTCTGAGACTGCTTTAGGAAGGAGAAGGGGGAAGAAAAGGGGAGGTGTGGAGACCTCTAGTATCCGCTAGGTCGACACTTGACCACTGGCTTCTCGATCTGATGGATCCCAGCTTCGGGAGGAGGGCCCAGTGGGATGGGGCGGGTGGGGGGAGATTCCAAGGCTCCTGGGTCTCGCCTTTGCACTGGGAAGGCAAAAAGACACGTCCAGCTGTGTGCGTCTGCTGGGAGCCGGGACTCCCGGATCCTAACGACTGCGCTGGGATGGGAGTGGGGATTTAATCACACCCCACACCACCCCTCCCCAGAGCCAAAGAGACCAGCTTTCACCCCAGCCATGCGGCGGCCGTCCACGTTGGGAGGGGGGCGGGCACAGCCGGCGCTTGCCGCCAGCCCACGACCTCCCCCTGGCCCCCTTGTCATCCTCGTGCGCCCCCACGGTTGCCGCGGCAACGCAAAGCCACTACAACGGAGGGAGGGAGAAGCGGAGGCGACAAAAGAGAAGGCGGGTGGATGGGGGGGGGAAGAGAAGAAGGTTGCTGCCATGGTAACCTCTCTCTGGCCCCAGAGGGATGGGATCATCAAGGGGCTCCGTGCCGCCCAAGGCCTCCCAGGCCCCCGGTTGCTATGGAAACCGGGGTGAAGATAGAACGGGGGGACTTTTGCCCTGTAGGGGGCGCGCCCAATGCCGATAGGAAAGAAGCCTCTTTGGACCAAAAATGCCACCAGGGACAACAGCAGGACTGCAGGTTCAAATCTTACCTAAACTGGTCCTGAGCAAGCCACTGTATCAAGGCACAGCTCACATCTGCAGTTCGGGGATAGCAACAGCCTACCTTTCAGGGTTAGTAACCGGAGAACTGAGGTGGTATTTGTGAAGTGCTTTGAACCAGGTGCTGCAATCATATACACGCTTGCTCGGCAATATTTTTAGATATGGTCAGCAGCGGTGTATGAATCTATTAAATACGCACATAGGAGTGTGCTGTTAATATGTTTGTCAAGTCCCAAATCTGAAATATATCCAGTATGGATAGGTGGAAGTGCCCTAGTCTGAACTACTGTCATGCACCGGGGGGGGGGGGGTGCCTTTGAAAAGTGTTCAGAAACTTCAGCTAGTCCAGAATGCTGCAGCAAGACTTGACAGGGAGCACGCAACTCCAGTGTTACAGCAGCTTCACTGGCTACCGGTCGGTTTCCAGGCACAAGTACTGGTTATAACAGAAAGCCATGTATGGCTTGGGCCCAGGCTATTTGAAAGACTACATCCTTCCTTATGAGCCTGTCAGGGTTTTGATCCTCGGAACAGGCCCTTCTCTCTGACCCCCCACTACCAGAGACACCTGAGGGTCTTCTTGGTGGCTGCCCCCAGGCTCTGGAACGTCCCTGCCTGCATCCAACCCACTGGATCCAACCACAGAGAATAGCATAGCATAGGGTAAAATGGAGAGGAGAATTATGTACGCCACCTTGGGTTCCTTGCAGGGGAAAAAGCGGGATATAAATATATAAATATAATACGTAAATTCATAATAAAGGGAAACCGGGTAGTTGCAAAAGCACCATGTCTCTGCTTTCCATAAGAGTTTGTCCATCAATTTTTTCTGAAAGCACAATTGTCCATATCTGGGTCTGCCTGTGCACACCAATGAGCCTGTGGACACCTCTCTTGGTGCCTACCAGGCTCCCTGCCTCTCCTGATTTTTACTTTATTCTTAAGATTTTTAAACATTGATTTTGTTTTTAATTGGGTGGGTGGCAAACTGCAAAACAAAGAGCTACTCTCCAGTACCATCTGTATGTATTTGGATTCAAAAGAGTAGTTTTGTGCTTTGGAGCTCAGACACCACTTCTGTTTTGCACTTAGCTTCTTGGGTAGGTTACCGGTACTTTTCTTTTAATCTCAGCAGTTTGACTTCTGGAATATGTCTTTTGTGACTGGCCATGCCTATCATTGCATCCATTTTATGAATGGGCAAGCCCCCATGGCAGCCCTTATGTGAGAGTACCCACAGCACTCTCTCAAAATTCCAAATGTGTCCACTGACCCAAAATGTTTGGTGGACTCCTGCTCTGCCCACCTATTGATGTTTGGAGAGACCATGGTAATTTTCCAGTGAGCAGCAACTTCCAATTGCGCAGCTGCAAACATAATTCTTATTGTCTTTATGAAGCAAGTATTCATTCTCATTTTTAAAGATTGACAATAAAATTAGAGACCCACCATGTCTGATAGACTGGTTTGTTATTTGGGTCAGAGTTTAGAGTGCAACTTTCCGATACTCTGCTACTGCATTACAAAAGTGCCCCATATGGAGCAGCATGCATTGAACCCACACCTCCTCCAGCACATAGGGGACAGACTGACCTTGATTCAGGACAATGTAACAGGGAAGTGCTACCAGTGTATTACTTTCAGGGAAGCTTCCCTGAGCTGCATAGAGCTGGTTCTAATCAAAGGATATGACCAAATCCAATTCCATCGGGTATCTGTGATATCGAAGTCAGTTTTCCACAGGATCTTATATCCATTGGAGTTACCATAGCTTTCGTTTAATAACCAACCATAGTTATTTGTTTTAATGTCATAGTTATTTGGTTATGTTTTTATTATGCAACACAAAGTGTATTTTACTGTTTGTCGCCTTGAGCACTATTTTTAGTGGAAAGGTAGGAAATGGAGTAAGTGGAGAGTGCACTTTAATCTGTTCTTAATTCATATGTTCCAGGCTTGAATTCTGGCACTGAAACATGCCAAGGCTAAGCCCTGGTGAGCCATCACATGCATTGTCCTAGCTTTGCCTGTCATAAGCAGAAAACTTATTATGGAAAGAGTTTGTCCACTTTTTCTGGGATGGCAGAATTGTATGTCTGAACAAAATTTAATCATGATCACCTGTTTCAAGCGCTGTGCAAGGCCCAAAGCAGCAGTGACAGTGCATTTCTGTACATGTCTACTCAGAAGTAAGCCCCATTGAGTTCAATGGGACTTACTCCCAATTAAGTTTGGGTAGGATTGCACCTTAAATGTGATTTTTAAAAAATAACGAAATAAACTACAAATAGAAGTCCAAAATCCACAGCTAGGTAGGGAATAGCTTTCTTAGGACCAATCAAACTGCCACAGAAAAGTGTGCAAGCTTTCAAGTTCTCCAGAACTTTTCAAGGCTCTCCAACCTTGGGTCCCCAGCTGTTGCTGGACTACAGCTCCCAGAATCCCTTGCCATCAGCCATGCTGGCTGGGTATGCTGGGAACTGTAGGCCAGCAACATCTGGGGACCCAAGGTTGGAGAGCCCTGGGCTAGATGGTACAAAAAGCAGGATGGACAAAAAGGCCAAATGTGGCCATGAGGCCTGTAGTTTAGACTCAGGACTCAAGATGGAGATTGCAGACCGAATATAGACACTGCTAAGTGTTGCAGGCATCAGGTTACACCTAGGCAGGGATGTTGAAGAGTCCTTGGTCTTGAGTCATAAGTCAAGTCTACATTAAAAATATAGGGACTCAAGTGGGGGGGGGGGGACTCGCGAGTCGAGTCCTGGAGTCCGAGTCCCCATCCCTGCACCTGGGACAAAAAAGCCATGACTGGCCCCCATTTCTTAAAACATAAAGGTCAGCTATAACTCAGCTGTTGATTGCTTGGGTGAAATACACAGGTTCCTGGGTAGGTAGAGAGCAGAAGTAAAGAGAAACATGACAGTATATTAGTAAAACTGGAGATTAATTTTCAGGTGGTGCACTAAATAAAAAGTCAACAGAAGCCAAATTGTGTAGTATAACAGTGGCTGGAAGGAATGGAACCCTCAAAATGCAAAGCCTCTCTTCAGGTGGTAGAAAACCATTCTCTGGTGAAGGATTCTTTATAGATAAAGGGCAAGTTCTTTTGAAGCTATATAATGTACTGAGTTGTTCTGTCTTCCTTCCTTAGAAAAGGGACTTTGTGTAGGAAGAAAGGCTAATTATTTGGCATTCGTAATCTTTCCCCCAACCCTAACATTATATTTAATCATTAAACAATGTTACTAGATACTCATGTAGTCTGCAGGGCTGGGGACAAGGAAGGAACAGCTGAAATATATCTTGAGATCTCTCCAGTACATATATAACATTCTTAATAAAGAGCAGTTTGCTTTTATCTATTATTTTTTAATTATATAAAGTGTTTTTTGGGCACAGCTCCCTGAGAGGCTTACAAAATAAAAACATAAAAATACAGTTAAAATCTGACAAACTCAAATTTGGCAGCCAGTTAAAAGTCCAGCATAAAAATGAGCACACACTAAAATGTTCTATTAAGCTTAAAAATTAGTAATCTTTTTTCTCATTTTCCCTAAGGCTACAGCCACCTGGTTACTTGACCCAGCAACGATAGTGGTATCTCAGAAAGGGGCACAGTTAAGAAAGTTATACAACGACAGAGGTACCAAGGCATGTTTTTTGTGCCATGTACTTGGCCACTGGGTGGTTTGATGTCATCTGGTGCATTGCTGGTTCAATGGACTTGACATCTGTAAAACTAGATTCTAGTCTAGAATCTAAGTCAGCCTTCCCCAACCTGGTGCCCTCCAGATGTGTTGGATTACAATGCTGCCTGGGAGACGCTGAGTTTGTAGTCCAACACATCTGGAGGACACCAGTTTGAAAAAGGCTGATCTAGATGTACCCTTATTTAACCTTTCCCCATCTTTTATACCATTTACTATACATTCAAAATTATATACACCTTATAACTCATTAACCTGAGATAAAATTTGGCAAAAAATGGTAATGACATTTGTATTTTTATTGTAGCATATAAAACCTCCTTGCTCATTGACTGGATATAACGCTGCTGAAGATGGGAAAAGACTCAAGCATGGGGTAGAATTATTTATGATGCTTATGGATCCAATTATAAGCCAGATCCACAGGGGGGGTGGGAATCCTCCATTGCTGAGGCAGAAGCTCCACAGGTCTTCTATTAATTTGAGCTGAATTCTGAAGAAAAAGTCACTTCTAAAACAATCTTTCTCAGACATGAAGACTATCACCAAGATGTAGCATAAAAATGAGATAAACCAACATCAAGAAAAGACTGACAGAAATAAATCCACTGGAAATTTGAGTTAGATGCGATGTGATCTGGCATTAATATGCAAGAATGTAGAGATCCAATAAGAAGGGTCCTGCATATGGCAAAACACGTGACATTCAGAAAGCCAGACATTTTGCAAAAACTGTAGGCAGAAAAGGAGCACTGAGGTCATACAAAGAATTAGTACCCGTGAAGTAGCCTTTGGCTGGCAACTAATTTTTAATAGGGGCAATGCGCATTCTTGGTTGGGGGGGGGGATTGGATATTATTTTGAGTGGGGCCCCTCTCTGGGTGTTCCCACCTCCTTGCCACTGTCTATATGCTTCCCTCGCCCTCTGGCCCAACATGAACCACCTCTTCTCATTACGTGTTGGCTCAGAGAGGCAGCAACAGAAAGGGAGAAAAGGGAAAGGACTAGGAGGCTCCAGTAATTGGCAGTGGACCCCCTACTGGAGCACGGACCTTGGCAGGTGCCCAAGTTTCCACCCAATTGGGGGCCATATTTTCAACTGAGGAAGGGGATGAAAGGCCAGCGGCATTGGATCCAAGTCATTCCCATACTAGTGAAGACACAGGCAAGGCAGCTCTTTACTGCCTTATCCCCAACAGCAGCTTTGGTTTAGGCACCTCAGCTGCTCACACCCATTTCTCTCAGTTTTGGCTTGTGCCTGGGAGCCGAGGGGAGAGATATTCACACTGGAGGAAAAGGGCATAAAGAGCCCTTCGCCTGTATCTCAACTTGGCAGAATGTGGCTGAGGGGCACAATTGTGTGCATATGTTCCGGGGGGGGGGGGTATCCCCCATGTTGGGAGCCAGATTTGCTCTTTAGTGACTAGATCCCTATCCTATGTATGCATGCTTGTTTAGGTCAATTTATGAGTTACCTTATGGCTGAAGCTGTCAGGGCAAATACAATAAAACCAATGATGTTGAAATACCATTGTCAGGAAGAACACCAAAAACCCACAAAGGTAACCCTGAGGCATTTCAGCTCTAGTAATGCTTAAGAAGTATGCCATATGAATACAAAGGAATTGGCCTGCACATACAGTATCTCAGTAACCCTTATAACGACTCTGTAAAGTATTATTCCCATACTGCAGATTGGGGGATGAGGGCTGATACTGATAGGACAGCTTGCCACTACGCTATGCCAGCTCTCAAATTTTGCGGGTGGAGCAAGGGTATCAAGAAGCAGTAAGGGAATAGAATGGGAGAGGCAAGAATGACTCCCTAGCTTCAGTACCCCCTCTGCTACTTGAGACAGGCTAATGCTAGGCATGGTAAAAGCAGGGCCCAATGTTCTTGTTGCATCCAAGACACAAGTGACAGAGATTACTACCAAAAAGGGGAGGTGGGTGGAGACGTGGGACAAAAAGACAACGGAAAGACTGGAAATGCACCATCTTTATTATTTTTACAACTGAGATGAAGTTGTACTAAGAAACAGTGCCTGGGGAAAGAGAGAAGGTGCTAATATACGGGGCGGATAATTCAACCAGTCCATCCCACCCCATGGGAAATTGCTCTCCTTCTCACCACACAACTTATCACCATCTCACATTGACTCCACCCCATTCAGAAGTGTTAGTCCAGCAACAAGTGCAGTTCCTGCTGCCACCAAATGCCCAAGAAATCAACTCTTCTTCCAGCATATCGGAAACTGAAAACATCCCCTCTGGGTAGGGGAGGGCAGGTATCTAAAGGATGATGTCCCTTGTGGTCTCCTCAGGCAGATCCTGGAGACCTTGGAGTTCACGCAAGCCCTGTGGGCAGGTGGGAGAAATACAGTCTGAACCTAGCTTTCTCTACTGATTTACTAAATTTCTCTTTCTGGCACAACCTCTCTTCTATGCCATGCCAGAAGCAAGCACCCTCCCCATACCATAGAGCAGCACCCCAGGGAAAAGCCATGCTAAATCTTATTCCAATTCTGCCCAGCTGCTCTCCAGTAAACATGGTTACTGTCCAACACGGTTCCTCGCTCTGGCTGCTCGGAGCAATCAGCACCCCCTAATGTGCCACATTTCCCCGTCTACACAACTCCACCCCAAATAGCAAACACGTTGCTAACCCAATTCCATTACCTCTAAAACCATCCGAATATTGGCTTTGATCTTGGCAGAGTCTTTGGTGAGAGCTTCGCTGAGCCTGTTAAGAGATGGAAGAAATCCATAGAACAGGGGTACAGAACGTCAAGCCCAGGTGCAAATCCAGCCCGGGGGGGGGGGGGGGCAGATGGCCACACTCCCTTTCCCCCAACCACATACGGTTTGGTGGTTTCCCAGCTTTCATGCAGTTTTATCCCCCATTCTAAAAAGTTGAAAGACCTCTCCTTAGTAACTGGAAGCAAGAGATTTAAGCTAAAATATGCTGGTATTTTAGGAGGGGTTGGCCCTGCCGCTTTGGCCTTTGGCCCATCCACCACCTCAATGCGGCCCCCAAGAACTTCTCCAAAATGGAATTCAGTCTTCAGGCTGAAAGAGATTCTGCACCCCTGCCATAGAAGGTAAGGAAGAAAGACGGACTGGGCCTGTAAACCCAAACACAGATGAGGACCACGAGGCATATTGAGAGGGATCAACCTTTTGCAGTGTATGCAGATATTTTCCAGAGCTTGTATTAGGCTGCAGTCCTATGCACTTACCAGAGAGCAAGCCCAACTGAATACCGTGGAACTTCTAAATAAACATGCACTGGATTACGCTGTACAAAGGAATGGGACAGTGGGCTTGTTTCTACCTGACAGACCACATTTATGCATGTTTGGCTGCACCCGCTGCCTACTTCTACATCTTGGCCCTTTCAGGATCCTCACCCTTGTAAATATTACTGATGTCACTGTGTTGCACTGAGGCAATGCCCAGCAACAAAGGGCTACAATGAAGGGTCTACCTACACACAAAGTTGTATCAGTTTTATACTAGTTTAACTGACAAGGCTTCCCAAAGAATGCTGAACATTGCAGTTTGGTGAGAGCTGTAGATTCTGTGTCAGAGATCCCTAGCCTCGTTCACAGGACTACAAGTCCACGAGTTCCCTGTAGACTATTAAACTAATTTAATCTGGCAGTATAGAGACACCCTAAAATGACAGAGATGAGGGTTTATTTGGCCAGCAGTCAATCAACATTATCCTAATCTCATTGCTCTGGAGGCTCCTGCCATATACACTGGAGCAGCATGGTCTGCTTATGACAGTCAGACACTACTGGTTGTTGGAGCAAACGTCGTTCGTGAGGCCTGCTAAATGGGAGCCAATAGAGATCAAACTTCCCTGAGTAGTTTGGGGGACTGAGAAGGTTGAATTCTTCCTACTCACTCTGTAAGAAGCTTGTTCTTCTTCTCAATGAAGGCTAGTGCCTCGGGAAGCGTCAACTCCACAAAGAACCCATAACCCAGTGCTACAAATATGGTGGATGTATCTGGCCTGCAGCAGGGCAAGGAAAAGAGGTTAAAGTCGGCATGCATTTGAGATGGCCAAAGAAAAGGGAGGCAGCAACTGTGGCAGGATCCACAGTCTCAGTGTTCGCACAACTAATGTTGCGCTAGTGTAAACCAACACTGATGCAAGGTCGAACCGCTATCAATGATGCACAAGCATTGGTTTATGCTAGTGCAAGGTCAATTGTGCTAGTGCTGGGACACCATTCAATCCTGCTCTATGCATCCTATCTGTTGATAACAGGACATGCAGCAATGGCTTTAAAGCAGTGTTCTCCAACCTTGAGTCCCCTGATGTTTTTGGCCCAGCGTAGCTGGCTGGGGCATGCTGGGAGTTGTAGGCCAAAAACATCTAGGGACCCAAGATTGGAGAACACTGCTTTAAACTACAGTAATACCTTGGATTGCAAGTAACTTGGTTTGAGAGCGTTTTGCAAGACAAGCAAAATTTTAAATATTATTTAAATTTTTTTGACTTGATATACAAGCGACGTCTTGCAATACAAGTACTGTAGTACGGCTTAAATTAAAAATCTCTGTACAAATTTTTTTGGGGGAATTTCATTTTGATATACAAGTGTTTTGGATTACAAGCATGTTTCTGGAACGAATTATGCTCTCAAACCAAGGAATGACTGTATAGGGAAGTCGATCAAGGTTCTACATTAAGAAGAACGTAGTCATTCTTGTCTACATTCGGAAGGATTTCTAATGGAATTTCATTTGGATTGTCTACATTAGACAGCGTTTCCTTACTGCAAATATAGCTCAGAAATGGAATGAGCTTCCTAGGGAAAATTGGGAATCTCTTCCCATGGGAATATTGAAGAAAATCAGGGAGGCTTGAGATAGAGCCAGTGTGGCGTAGTGGTTAGAGTGTTGGACTGGGACTCGGGAGATCCGGGTTCTAGTCCCCGCTTGGCCATGAAACTCACTGGGTGACTTTGGGCCAGTCACTTAAGAGTTGGAAGGACTTTGACTCTCAGCCTAAGCTACCTCACAGGGTTGTTGTGAGGATAAAATGGAGAGGAGGAGGATTATGTAAGCCGCGTTGGGTTCCTTGCAGGAAAAAAGGCAGGGTATAAATATAATAAATAAATAAATAAAATATAGGAGCCTTGGGATTAGATGATCCATGAACTAAGACAGAAATAGGGTCAAGATAATTATTACATGGAGATTCATCTAATGGTAACCCAATGGCACCTTTTCTGTTTCAAAAACTACGTGGGGAAGCAACTGGGAGCAGAAAAGCAGTGGGTGGATAGAGGGTGCTTCACTGTTTCCCCACAAAGGGAAAAACCATGAGGGATTGGGATGCCATTTGGAGCAGGGAGACAGCAGGTAGAAAAAGGATTAAGCATGTGTATATACATACACTCTTCTTAAATCAGAACCACCACTGGAATGCAGCCCCCGAGAACTTCTCCAAAATTGAATTTGGCGCTCGGGCTGAAAGAGGTTCCCCACCCCTGTCATAAGGAGACACAATCCCCTAGAGCTGCTACCACCACTTAGTTGAAGAACTGAGGCACAGGAAAGTAGGGGAAGAACCCATCCTTACAGTTCTCCTCCCAACCCATTGCGAGCAGGCGAAGAGGAGGAGGAAGCAGCTGGTAGGCTGGGAAGGAGAAAGTCAGAATACCCAACTTGATGAGCAAATGGATAGTAAGGAACAAAAAGATCAGACAGGACTGGCATAGATGGCTAGGCAGATGAAGGGCAAGAACTTGAAAACACCGTGGTACATTTTAGAAAAGATAGATTTGGAGATGAGAATGATACTGCAGCAAACAGCAGGTAGCAGTCAGTGGAGAAATTAACATTCAGAAGTTCATTTCAGGGCATGTAACAGAATCTTTTTAGAAGTAGGCTACTAAAAATGTTCAGCTCACTAGCAAACATTTCTGAAAGTGAATATAGAAGTTGACAAGGCCTAGTGTAACTGAAACATACAAGAGCGTGAACTGGGAAGTCCCTGGTTAAAAAAAATCTCACCTCAGCCCTGAACTCACTAGGCACCATCTCACAACCTCAGCTCCACATCTGCAATATTGGAATACTATTAGACTTACCTTATAGGGTGAGTGTAGGTAGTGTTATTGAGATAATGTACAGGACGTGCTTTGAACATTTAAAATGCAGTACATAAATGCTAAGTAGTATTGTTATTGGTTGCTTTCTTCTATACACACAACACACACACACACACCTTTCTTGTACAACAATCAACTCTAAAGTTGTGCTCAAAGTTGGGCACCATTTTGCAGTGGTCCCACTCCTATCTACAGGGCAACTTCCAGAGAATCCTGCTGGGGGACTGTTAATACAGGCCTGTGGCTTATGCTGGCTCAGCTTGTCTGAGTGTGGAAAGCTAAGCAGGGTCAGGCCTGGTTATTATTTGGATGGGAGACCCCTCCTCTAGTTTCCTGCATTGAGCAGTGGGTTGGACTCGATAGCCTTGTAGGCTCCTTCCATCTATGAAATCTATGTCAGCCCCATGACAGTCTTGCTATAGGGTGCCTCAAGGTACCATCTTGTCTCCAATGCTGTTTAATATCTATATGAAGTCACTGGGTGCGGTCATTAGGGGATTTGGGGTGAGGTGTAATCAATATGCTGACAACACCCAACTCTATTTCTCCATTACATCTGAATCAGGAGAGGCCATTCACAACCTAGATCAATGCTTGAACACAGTGGTGGGCTGGATGAAGGCCAATAAGCTGAAGCTGAATTCTGATAAGATGGAAGCACTGTGGGCAAGTGGTTCCCAGGTCCAGGAATTACCAGCTCTGGATGGGCTCAAAGGGTATGAAGTAGATTTCATAGATCATAGAGTTGGAAGGAGCCTACAAGGCTATCGAGTCCAACCCCCTGCTCAATGCAGGAAACTGGAGGAGGGGTCTCCCATCCAAGTAGTAACCAGGCTTGACCCTGCTTAGCTTTCCACACTCAGACAAGCTGAGCCAGCGTAAGCCACAGGGTTGTACTCCTGCTGAAGGAACAGGCTTGCAGTTTGGGGATGCTTCTGGACTCATCACTGTCACTGGAGGCCCAAGCAACCTCTGTGGCTAGGAGTGCCTCTACAAGCTTAGGCTGGTACACCAACTGCACCCGGCCTTGACGGGAATAGCCTGGCCACTGTGATCCAACCTCAAGATTTGATTATTGTAATGTGCTCTATGTTGGGCTACCCTAAGGCTGATTCAGAAGCCGCAGCTAGTGCAGAATGCAGTGGCTAGGTTACTGACAGTGGTGCCTTGCCACACACATATTATGCCTGTGCTAAAGGATCTACACCAGAGGTCTGCAACGCGGTGCCGAATTAGACAATCCCTTATTAAAGAGGCATTGCGGTGTCCAACAGACATGAAACAAAAGTTTTTGCTGAAAAAGATGCTGATGAAAATTGTAATATTGCCTGATTAAATCAACGAAGTAATGTAACCAATAGTTACAGTGGGAGGAAAGGGTTAATTGAACAATCCCCAGGGTGCATGTTTTGTAACCCCTCTTCCGTACTTCCGGCCTCTCTGTGGCCAGCTCCCTCTCTGCCTCTCCAATCTGATGGACACATGGTCTGAGCTGGCTTCCAGCCAGTGATCTCAAGTGAAGCAGACCCTTAACACCCAAGACTCTAATCTGCCTATATGCATCCTGCATATATGAATAAACGGACTGTAAGTAAACTAATAAATGTCTTTATTAGTTTTAAACCTTGTATGGCAATCTGTTCCTTTTAACAGCCTTTTAGCAGACTTTAGCAACCCACGTGGCGATAACCAGTTTCAATTACCAGGCTGCGCATAAGGGGGAAAACTCTGCTTCGTCCTAATCAATATAGGACCAACTCCTTTCCATATCCTCCAACAGACACAGCCTAAGATCTGCAGACGCAAAAGGGTTGATGCCAAATTTGTGGTGGTGCCTACAGCAGTTTTTCAAATTCCCAAATGTGCCCATGGGTCCAAAAAAGATGAGGACCCCGATCTACACTGGCGGCCAGTCTGCTACCAAGCTAGGTTAAAAGTGTTGGTATTAGTATACAAAGCCCCATACAACTCAGGGCCAGGTCACCCCAAGGAACAATTCCCCCGTACCAACCTCACACTATGATCTTTGTGGGAGGGAGGTCCTGTTGCTTGTACCGCAGCCTACAGATTTCCGTTTGGCAGTGACACGGAGATGGTCTTTGTCTGCAGTGGTGCCCGTCCTGTTGAACAATCTCCCCTCTGAGGTACATCAAGCTTCAACACTGGTGTGTTTTAGGTATATACTGAGGATTTATCTGTTTGCTTTGGCTTCCCCCCGGGCATGAGCTATCTTTGTACAGACTCATGATACTACTGTATATGTGTGTAGTCTTTTTTGTTTCTTTGTTTTTATTCTTTTGTAAACCACTTTGGGATTTGTTTCAAATGAGAAGCAGTATATAAATATTATTAATAAATAATAAACCTGTAGTAGGTGCAAGCCTCTCACTATCATCACTTTTCTGGTTAACAGTATGTCTTTGCTGCTGGCCGTGAGTTCACACTATGCTTGGCCCTCTGCTAGCAGGAAGTGGAGGGAAAGAAGTGTCACTTCACACTCAAACCCATCCTTGCACGGAGCAAATGCTAGAGGAAAAACAACCTAAATTTGGCTCTTGTTTTGTAAGATACCTTTCATTACATATTCGTTGTTGTTGTTACCCAGAAAGTCTTTACATGTGGATAAGACAGCAACATACTCGCAAGCTAGCATCTTCCTGTCCATATCCCCTAGAGCTCCAAAAGTCCTTCTTATACATTGCTTCATATATATAAATAGCTGGGGTTTGGAGAAAGTGTTCTCAAAACAGATCATAGCAAGTCTCCCCAAACAAAATGCTCACACTCTTCATCAAAAGGGAGAATTTGGGCGGGGGACAGGGGGGTAGAGGAAGGAAATCTCAGTCTCACTGTTAGCACACTGGCTGGGGAATGCTGGGAGTTGTAGGACTTTTTCTGTCTAAACATGCATAGGATTGCGCCCTTAGAGGCTTTAAAAGGAGATGAGACAAAGCCATGAAGGATGAGGCTACCAGTGGATACTAGGTGTGATGGCTACATATTACCTCTAGGATCAGAGACAGATGCCTCTGAATACCAGTCACTTGGGAGCAGCAGTGGAAGAGGGCTGTCACCCTCACATTCTGTTTGTGGGCTGCCCACTAGGGCATATGGTTGGTCACTGTGGGAAACAGGATGCTGGACTAGAGGAGCTTTTGGTTTAATCCAGTAAGGCTCTTATGCTTCTTCTTCACTGCCAGATACAAAAAGCTCTTTCAATTCTCACTGTTAGCTAAAGTCCTCCCCAAGCTGCTACTCACATTCACATACAAAGAGTTCTCATGAATAATAAAAACAGCAGCATTTATATAGATGTTTGAAATGTTTCACATGCTTTATCTCAGTAAACCTTACAAGAACCCTGTAAGTTATATAGTATTACTATCCCCATATTGCAGATGGGGTGGGACTGAAAAGCTGAGGCAGAGAGATGGCAGCTTACCAAAAATTACTTAGCCCATTTGTGGCAGAGATTTCAATCAAGGGACTTGCTTTCACAATACTCCTTACAGAATTGGCAGCACTGAGTTGTGGGCTTTTCTCCTCAAAGAGGCTCTATGCCTTTATCAGCTGCATGACAGGCTGCGCCCACTGAATGTCTGCCATTCTCCCAGTCATTAGGAAAGCTAAGTGATCCAGTGGATCATCTGAAGTTCTTTACTTGACTGACACCCTAAAACAACCAACTGTGGCACATGATCTTCTAGCGGGTGTGGTGATGTGCAGAGGACACTTCCCTTCTTAGAGAGGGTTGGACTAAATCAGGGGTGGGCAGAAGGTAGATTTCTAGGTGTTTGGAACTTCAACTCCCAGAAGCCCCTGACAGTATGGTCAATGTCAGGGATGCTGAGAGCTGAAGTCCAAAACATCTGGAGATCTACTTTCTGCCCACCACTGGACTAAATGGCCCTCTGCCCCCTTCCAATTTTTATGATTTTACCATGCCCAGTATCCTGTTTTCTTTAGATTCAAGGAAGCCATAAAAGTTACCTCAGAGGCAGTTCTCTCCTGTGTGCTCAACAGTGATATGATGCAAAGGGCAGCATTATGCAGGGAAATGGGTCCACATAGGAACACTGTCTTTGCACTACTCACACTTCTGCATTGACATAGAAATGGCAGCCCAGGTCCACTTGAGTTGTCATCTCCTGGCCTCCTGTCTCCTGAGAGAAAAGGGTAGCAGTTTACAGGTCCATCTCTGCTCTCTGGGACAAAGCAATTCTTACAATAATCCCTTTCTCCTGCTGTCAGCTATGACTAAAACCCTGCATCACATTACCTCAAAGCTGGCCAGAATCTTTTACGGCGAAGTGCTGTAAATAGCTTAGATAGGTTTTAAGTTACCTGTAATCGCTCAATAACATTCTTAAGCTGCAAGTACTGAGCAATCTTTTCATAGACCTCATCCCGTTGCTCCAACACCTTCCTGAAAAGAAACACCAATAAGTGTCTGGAAACACCAACAGAAAATGGACCAAGACAAATATAGGAGTCATCACAAACTAAGAGTTTAAATGAGGTGAGAGAGTCAAAAGGTGGGCCAGGAGAGAGGACTTTTTAGGTTCACTCACTGGAGATCCCTCTGCAGAACATCACCGATAAAAGCCTCATACTGAAGCACCTTCTCTTGCACCTGCTGCTCGCCTAGCATCACCAAAAGATTTCCACAACAGTATTAGTACCAAAGCCTGGAGAAAGAATGTGGAGAGGTTAGCAGGAGAAATTCATCTCTATAACTGAGGAAGGAATAAGTAGATTTTGAAATGGTAGTCCTCCTCACCAAAGTATATTTCCTAATTATACCGTTTCTGTCCCAATTAAAAAGTATGCAAATACACCTCAACCTTCATCCATCCTCAGCGCCCCTTTACCGCATTTATCACGACTCTGTAATCTAAACATTTACCGTGCTGCTCTTCAGTTCATGAAAACAATTAATAAACAGTCCAGAAAAGGGGGGGGATTCCTAAATTGTTTTCCCCCAGCCAGGGTGTTATACAAATTGCAGTCCTAACACGTCCCTGGAAGGTCAGGGCAAGCGCTCCTGTTTACAAGGAACAAGAAACACTCTTATTTCTTCGCTCTGTGACAGGCACAGAACGAACGTCAGGGTAATTGCATTCGGCCCACCACGAGTACTTCCGGCGTCAATAGCCTTAAAAGCGACCCTTCAGATAATACCTATGCCATAGAGATAGCTACCCTCACTTCCGGCCCTCGATGAAAACCCAACAAAAGCAATAAGGAAAATACCCAAAGGTGCTAGAATGGAATATGTTGGGAATAAAGAGTATTCCTTCCTCCATCTTTCGATATTTCCTTGCTGGAGCTGTTTTGCTTCTGCCTCAATGGAAGTCGCCATATGCGGGGACAGGAGCCACATGCGGCTGAGGGGCGCTCTACCCCATCTCTATGGTGCTTAGCCCGGAGGGCCCGCCACGCAGCTCAGCGTCCTACAAAAGCGCAACTCAAAACTTCTTTTCGCAATGTACTAGATTTTAAAAGAGGAAAGCTGCTGTACCGATTCGGTATGCCTACTTCCGGGTTACACTTCAGAGACATTTTATCTGTAATTATCACTTCTAAGAGGAAACAAAAAAAGTATCCCCTTTCCCCCATGTAATATACGGGTGCGTGCGTGCGTGCGTGCGTGCAGCGGACTTTTTTTGTTGCTTAGAAACCGGAGACATGGCTCCGGAAATGATCTCCCATTCACCAAGGGCACTTCCGTTCCCTTGCTTCTAAGGTCGACCGCCAGAAGTTTTCTTTTATTTTTATAAACCGGCTGTCGGTCACGCCGCAGGGAATTTTCTTCCTCTCCTCCATGGCAGCGCCGGAACTGCGGCTGGACGGTTCTATTCGCTTCTGGGTTTTGCTGGCCGTGGCCTGGATCGCGCTCGCCGTCGGGATTCTGCGGCTGCGCGTGGCGGGACTGTTGCGCGGCGAGCGCGAGCTGGGCTGGCCCGAGCAACGGCAGGACACGTGAGCGGCGGGAGGCCCCGCCCACATTCTAAGTCTTTGAATTGGGAGTTGACTTAGGCTTGGGTGGGATGCAAAAATACGTAGATGGGAGAGATTTGGGTACCTGCAAGCGTTTGCGTTTCACAGAGCTCCGAGTTACGCCTGACCTAACAAAGAGTTTGTTTAGTTTGGGTTGGATCCAGATTTAGTCATGCTTAGAGTAGACCCATTGAACTCAGTGGGACTTGAGCTAGTCGTGACTAACAAGGCCCATTTATTTCAATGGGTTTGCTCTAAGCATGACTAAATCTGGATCCCACCTTTCTGTCACAAATAGTGGTTAAGGCAGCTAACATCAATTGAATACAAAATGAAATGCAGAATCATGATTTGAATATAAAAAATCAATTAAAAAATAAAACAGCACTCATCAGTTAAATCCTGCTTAAGTAAACCAGTCAGCTCAAAACCCAGACACCAGTAAATAAAAATGGCTTTGCCTGGAGGCAGACGAACTTCAGAGATGGAATTAGCCTGGCCTCCCTTGGCAGGGAGTTCTGTAGCCTGGGAGCAGCCACCCAGAAGGCATTCTTTTCTGCCAAATGTGCTGATGGTGGTGGAACAGTGTGGCATAGTGGTTAGAACAGTGTTCCCCAACCTTGGGTCCCCAGATGTTTTTGGCCTACAACTCCCAGTAGCTATGCTGGCTGGGGCATGCTGGGAGTTGTAGGCCAAGAACATCTGGGGACCCAAGGTTGGAGAACACTGGGTTAGAGTGTTGGACTGGGACTTGGAAGATCCGGGTTCTAGTCCCCGCTCGGCTATGAAACTCACTGGGTGCCTTTGGGCCAGTCACTGCCTCTCAGCCTAACCCACCTCACAGGGTTGTTGTGAGGATAAAATGGAGAGGAGCAGGAGGATTATTAATGTAAGCCACCTTGGGATCCTTGCAGGAAAAAAGGCGGAGTATAAATATAATAAATAAAATAAAAACAGAGAAGGGAGAGAAGATCCCTCGGATCTTAACAGCTGGGTAGGCTCATCTGGGAGAAGGTGGTCTTTCAAATAGGCTGGACCCAAGAGTTTGTTGTGCTTGACAACTTGCATAGTTATTTGTTAGTTGGCTTTAAATATTTATAGCTCCTTCCACTTTAAAAAAAAAAAAAAAAAAGGCCCAAAGTGGCCAACAATCCATAAACATATAATCACATAATCAACTAAATTCAGTCTAATATGAAAAAAAACCCACCACAAAATCAAAACACACACCAGCTGTAGTAGTAGTAGTAATAATAATAATGTTTAAAAACCCACAGTAGTATAAAATATTAAAACTGCGGCTCCCTCCAAAGCAATTGGAACAGGAATGTTTTAACCTGTTTCCTGAAGAGGGAGAAGGGTGCCAGGTGGACCTCACTGTGGAAGGAGTTCTATGATCTAGGGATCACCATGCAGAGGCACTATCCCTCATGGCCTTTGGGGCCTCCAATACTGATGTAAGGTAGCCTTTGCCAACCTGATGCCCTCCAGATGTGTTGGACTAGAACTCCCGTCATCCCCACACAGCCTGGAAGTTGTCCAGCACATCTGGAGAGCACCAGTTTGGCGAAGGCTGATGTAAGGTTTAAGCTATTGACTTTATATAAGAGCAGGCAGGCCTTTAGATACCCTGGGCTATACCATATAAGGCTTTAAAGGCCCAAACCAGTCCCTTGTTTATTTGTTTACTTACAGTATTTTTGTAATAGTTCTCAAAATGATTTAGGGTAATAAAATCAGGTGTGTAGGCATAGGATGTTGCCCTCACAATGGCAGGTCCCATGAAGTGTATCCAAACACTGGAAAAGATACTTGCTGAATACAGTTATCCTGCTGCTCGTAGAGAATTCCTGAGGCAAGAGACATAAGCCTCACCTATTAGCGTTCTGTTGCCCTGAATCATGTGTGTATATATGCCCGCCTAAGTCGGTGTGTTCAAAGGTATCATCTCCCCCAGTTTTTATTGCCTGCCCCCAGGGCCAACCCAAGACATTTTCTCTCCCAATTTGGCTGCATGGAACAAACAGAAAGCCACACCTGAGGATCCCCTGCAACAGATTTGGGGAACCTGGGGTACAGTATTTCTCATGGATCACGCAGAGTCAGATCCTCATTTTTCCTCTGCCATTGCAAGAGGGATCCTAAGGGTGCAATTCTGGAACTGCATAGGTTGCTTCATTGGCACCCTATGAATATATCACTTCCATGTTTCTATATAGGAATGTGGATTGTGTGAGTTGATTAGGGTGGGGACGTGAGCAGTTCTGCCTTTTGGTGGTGGGTTAGGATTGAGGATCTGATTCCACAACTTGCATTATTCCAAATTATGTTGGAATTACAAGTGAATCGAGTGCTTTTTTTCTCTCAGGCAGATTCTGGGTCGTAGCCGCCTCCTGAGAGAAAACGGACGGTTCCTAACTCATCAGGTGAGAGTGAACATGAGGGCAAACCTTCCTGAAGACCTGCCCACTCCTTGCACGGCCCTTGGTAGAGACCCATCACATGCTCCTTGGGATAGTCCTTCTCACCAGAGTACAGATATAAACCAGGCACACATGATCCCCTTTGGGTTACATGTGGTGCAGAACATTGACCCGCTTGATTCCCCCCTCCCCCCTGCATGCACATGCACGTAGCTTCTGCACAGATGTCAAAGAGATCAGTTCAAGGACCTAACAAAAAGCTCCAAATTGACTTGTCCTGATGTTAGACGGTAGCATCTTTACTAGGATAAAACGATGGGTCTAGAACAGGGATGGCCAACTTCTCTATTTTTCAAACAGCGACGGTCTAGGAGTTGAACACCGTATGTAATTTGCATAGCAAATTACGAACATGTTGTGTACAAAAGCTCAAAAGAGATGCAACACTGAAGCGCATCCAGCTCACAGGGTATGAGATGGCCATCATTGGTCTAAAAGGGGAAGGAGAACCCAGGAGTGTTAAACTGAATGTCTAGAGGTAATCCTCTCATCTTCGCAGTGAGTCCTTACCAATTAGCATGCTAACATTTTGAGTTCTTCATTAAAATCTGAGTGCTGACTTCCCGTGGTTAGCATTAAGCATATGAAACTGGTGTGGTGTCTTCTTTTCAACACAAAAGCCAGTGATCAAAGGGCATGTGACTAGTAACTGCGCTCAGTGGAAACCTTGCATCTATTTCAGGAGAGGAACCGTTTCACACTTTCAACCATGTCACAACGGTCAGAGTAATATAGGTGTTTAAAGTAATGAGTGTTAGGCATTACCGGTATCTCTCTGTGTAGATTTTCTGATGTGCTTAAGCATATGGATTAACTTCAGAGTCACTTAAGGCACAATCCTATGCATGTTTAGACAGAAAAAAGGCATGCTGGGAGTTGTAGGCTCCCCCCCCCCCCGTCTAAACATGCATAGGATTGCACCCTTAATTCATGTAAGTCAAAGGGTTGGGTTTTTGTTTTTGTTTTTTATGTGGCTGTTTGATTGCTTATCTGCTTGCCTGGAGAACAATTAATACTAGGATTTGAAGGAGAGAAGTGACATGTATTCTCCTCCTGCCAGCCCCACTCTGTAGGTGTCCTTTATCTCTCTGCCTTGCCATTGCAACTTCTGTTTTCAAGAACTAGCACAGAGTTCAAAGATGTTTTTTAGGGGAGGGGCAGCATTTTTGCCCCCTCTCTTTCAGGTTATATTTCATTATTCCTCAGGAACACCTGTATCTTTGCTTGAGGGACACAAAGGTAACTACAACAAATGCTTTTAAAAGTACACTGTTGTTTTTCTGAATATATATTTGCAATGTAAATGTGAATTGATTGAAAGGCCGGCCTCTGAACTTTGCTGTGGATCTTTTCTCCTCACCCACCCTATCGAAAACCAGAAATGGCAGCCCTGGTCACGTAATGTCCCTAAGCCTACACTCATGTACATGCTTACTTGGAAGTAGCTCCATTGAACACACAGGGCTTCTGCCTGAATAAAATAGGGTTGGGCTGTAAGAGACAAGTCCCCAGTTCCAATATCCCCTCCATTATGATTTCAGCAGGTGGCTTGAGGTAAGCCTAAGATACTGAACTGCCTGAAAATAAGGTGTAAGGATTCCTGAGATAATGCAAACAAAGCACTTTGGAAACTCCAAAAGGGTTCTGTCGGAGGTATCCACCCTTTTTGGGTCGGTGGGCACATTTGGAATTTGGGAGAAGTGTCATGGGCGCTTTCACCAAATGGCTGCCCTAGTGGGCATGGCCAGTCACAAAATACCCACTTTCCCAGAAGGCAAACCAGTAAGATTAAAAGAAAAGTAACTTGCCCAAAAACCTAAGTACAAGGCAGAAGTGGGCTCTGAGCTCCAAAACACAAAACCGCTCTTTTGAACCCGTCGTCTTCTGCCCCAGTGCCTATTTCACGGAAGGAAAACTGATGAGGCTCAGTCGAGTAACTTCACCAAGAACCTGAGTATAAAGCTGAGGTGGCGCCTGAGCCCCAAATGCCAAATCACACGTTTGCCCCCACAACACACTACTAAATACCTATTTCACAGAAGGCAGACTGGTAATGCTCAGAGAAACACAAACACAGCCAAAACACTCATGCCACACTGACCCAGGCAAAATACACACACAACCACACACACCACAGCAACCCAGGCAAAATACACACAGCAACCACACAGGCAAAACACCCCTCTAGCCTCCCACTTACAGGTGGCAGTCCACTGCACGCAACCCCTAGCCTTCCAGGACTCCCTACTACTCCCAGCTTCCCCTTTTTCTTCCTTCTGGGGGGCTGGGCTGCAGCCACCCTCCATTTTTTCTTTTCTAAGAATGCCTCTGGGGCTCACATATGGCCCAGAAGCATTCTTGGAAATACAGATGGTGCTGGAGACCAGCACTTCATTTGGCAACATGCTAGCTGCCCAGTTAAAAAACACCATACATCTTTTTAATTGAAATACCTAAATAAAATAAAATCAGGTGGGGCAGGGAGCTCGGCGGGCATCAAGAGAGGTGCCTGCAGGCACCAGGTTGGAGATCACAGGGGTTTATCAACACGAGGGGTTTTTATTCTTTTTTGAAAGCACCATCATTCCATCCCGGCTTTTGCGGCCTTTATTTTTCCAGGGCTTTCTCATGCGCAAACATCACTTGAACGATCCCGAAAGCGGCTTCTTCCGCAAAACCAAGCGTAAGGTGCAGCCCCGAAACCCACTGACAGGTAACGAGGGCGACAGGCTTGGGGTATAAATGGCAGCTATGCCAAGGCCGGCAGGGTGGTGAGGGTGGAAGCTCTCTTTTCCTTTCCTTTCCCTGCCCTTGGTAGTAAAGATGATCCCGCTGAGGGATCCCACGGCCAGCAGGAAGTGGAGAGGCAGAACTGTCACACTCAAAACACCCATCCTTGCATGGGGCAAACGCTAGTGGGAAGACAACCCAACTTTGGCTAGCATATCATTCTGTGGTTTTCCTGTGCTCCCCTTGGATTTCAGCACGGAGCCAGCCCTTGTGTAATCGTTTATCTCTCTTCCCTCCAGACCCCACCATGGTTATGGAGATGATGAAAGGCAACATTGTCAACGTGCTGCCCATGGTCCTCGTCGGAGGCTGGATCAACTGGGCCTTCTCCGGCTTTGTGGCTAGTGAGTGAGGGAGAAATCGACACAGGTGTGGGAACGGGAGAGGGCTGCCGTGTTGGAGCTTCTCGTTCAGTTGTATGGTTTTCCTGTTGCTGTGTGTGTCCTTTGACTGGTTGGCTTTGTGGATTTTGTTTTAAATGTTACATAAGGGTGGTGGTGGGGGAATCCCTGTGAAACTTTTTTGTAGAAAGAACAGCATAGAAATATTTTAATAATTGAAAAGATAATTTAAGGTGCAATCCTATGCAAGTTTAGACGGAAAAAAGGCCTACAACTCCCACAGCCGTGACATGCTAGGAGCTGTGTAGGCCTTTTTTTCTGGATTGCACCCTTAAGGACTGAAGTTCCTGTTCCTAGTAACTCTCCTAGCGTCCAGTTTGGTTCAAAGTTCTTAGCTCAGCTCGCCCGCGGCATCGGTCACTGTGTTTTCATTTTACAAATGGGAGAACCCAGGCTGATGGGAGCTTGCCGCAGAGTTGCTGAGCCATGAAACGGGATGGCCCCAGTTCAGATCTCACCTCTGACACGAAAGGCAAAGCTAGCAACCCTCCTTCTTCCCCCTCCCCCCCGTTAATCTATCTATATAAAAGAAGGTGTCCTGACTGACTGACTCATCAATGCCCAGCTCAAACCGTTTAATCTAGGAACATGAAATTTTGAAGGGACATTTCTTTTATGACGTAGACCCCCACTAAGGAAGGATTTGGGGAAATTTCGTCCTTAAGGGGGTGAAAAAAGGGGGCAAAATCGCCCCACTCTCGTATCTGCAGTTCTGCAAATAGGTCTCACCTCATAATTGCTGCAGGAGCCAATAGCAGCAGTTATGCAAATAGCCCATACGGCACTTAGAATGTTCGCATGAATTCCTGCAGGGGCCAATAGGGCTGGGTATGCAAATCTCCCCTGGCCATTTAGAATGTTCTCTGAGGGGGTGAAAAAGGAGGGAAACTTTTCACATGACTGACTGTTGTGTGGGGGGCATCATCACATAGGCTCCATCACGTTTAGACGGATCTACCCCAAACTTGGCATGCTCACTCTTCATCACCTGCAGACTCTCAGGATTAACCTGATTTTTCTTTAAGAACAGATATTTCTGTCACAAAAGATTTCTGCTGTCCAGCACGCAGCCTAAACGTTACACTTTCAGTCAGAGACACTGCATCTTTTCCATACATGTTTCTTTTAAAAACAATTATACCAAATCCTAAAATCCACACGAGCGCAGCCGCGGGCAACAGCTAGTTTACAATATGGGGATAGTAATACTGACATAACCTCAGAGGGTAGTTGCCATGATTACTGTGCTAATGTGTCTGCCACGCTCTGAACACCTTGAAAGGAGGTGGTAGGAGCTGCATGTCGGTCCTTCAAGTTGTTCCCATGGGTGTAGCTCGGGAGTCCAGCATTTTCAGCCGATTTTGCAGGGGGCGCTGCACAAGACAGCTGTGTCCGGTAGATCAGGATTAAGCAGCGTTGTGCAAGGAAGGGAGGAGGGTTGGGGACCGTGGCGGGGGGGGGGGCGGCAGCAGCAGCAGAGCTCTGGCGGGGTGGGGCCAGCTCTAACCCCTCTCCCTCCCGACCTCCCAGCCAAGGTTCCCTTCCCCTTGACCCTGCGGTTCAAGCCCATGCTGCAGCGTGGAATTAACCTGCCTTCCCTGGACCCCTCTTGGTAAGCACCTGTCTGCCCTCAGGTCCAGTCAGTCCCTGGCGCCGGCGGGGATGGAGTTGGGAGAGGGACGATGGGGACCTCGGCCCTGGGTCCTGCCCCATGCGGCTGGGGGCCGGGAAGACTCCTGGTAATAGTCACTGACAGCTCTTCTCCTCCTCCTCCTCCCAGGGTGAGTTCGGCCTCCTGGTATTTCCTCAACGTTTTTGGCCTGCGCCGAGTATACAGCCTCGTCCTGGGGGAGGAAACTGGTGAGAAATGGGTTGGAGAACTGATGGGGGGGGGGGCTCAGGAGGAGGGAGGTCTTGTGAGGGAGCCCTGTGCTCTAAGGAGCATGCTAAGCTAGCCACGGAGATCAGGGTGGGCCCATGCATCATTCAGAATGCTGCTAACATGGAGAAAATAGGATTGGTTCTGTGAGCAGAGACACTAAGGCCTAACCTACAGCCAGGCCAGCGTTGTCTAGTGGTTAGAGCAGTTGTTGTGGACTACAACTTCCCAGCATTGCTGAACATGAGCCATAGTGGCTGGGTCTGAAGCCCAAAACATCTGGAGGACACCAGCTTGGGGAAGGCTGGCTTAGAGTGTGTCGGACTAGGGCTGGGAAGAGACCTGGCTTCAAATCTCCACTGATCCGTGAAGCTCACTGGGTGATCTTCAGCCAGTCACCCTCTCTCTCTCAGCCGAACCACCCCCACAGGCTTGTTGTGAGGACAGAAGGGAATGGGCAGAGCCCTGTAAGCCACCTTTAGCTCCTTGCAGGAAAGGTGGGCTTTACATGGATTGGATGGATGATGGTAAAATGGTTGCTGTACTTCAGATTACAGACATGACTGTGAATGCTGCCCCCTCAACAACAACAAGAGCCAGTGTGGCGCAGTGGTGAGAGTGTTGGACTGGGACTCGGGAGATCCGGGTTCTAGTCCCCGCTCGGCCATGAAACTCACTGGGTGACTTTGGGCCAGTCACTGACACTCAGCCTCACCTACCTCACAGGGTTGTTGTGAGGATAAAATGGAGAGGAGAAGATTATGTAAGCCGCCTTGGGTTCCTTGTAGGAAAAAAGGTGGGGTATAAATATAATTAATATAATAAATAAACAAACAAATCTAGTGCACAGAAAACTTGGCATTTCAGGGGAAAGGCTGGCTGTACTCGAAACCTTCTCCATGACATCTGGTTTTCTAAGTGGAGGGAAAATTCAAATAGGAACAGGAACACAATACCTTCAGAAGGAGCCAAATAAAAGCTAGCTCACTGCCTTGCAATGTTTAAGTCCCACAGCGTGTTGCCTTCAGGCTCAGTGTGAAAGGGTGAGGGGCGGGAAGGGAAGGGAAGGGAATGTAGGGAGGGAGAAAGAGAAACATATTGGCAGGTGCAGGCAGGGTGGAAGCCCCAGCCACAAGATGTTAAAGCCGTAAGAGCCTTTAAGGTGGCAATTCAGGAAGCTCTTCACAGACTAGTGAAGTTAGACTGTGCTCATGGGTTATAGCAAGGCATGCTGGGACAAGGAAAGCAGGGTCCATCAGCAGTTAATTCAAACGTGCCTCTAGCATTAATCCGAATTCATGGGTCCCTTGTAAGGCAGAGAGCAGAAGTAAAGAATAGCATGGCAATCCTTATATTAGCAAAGCTAGGCATTTATTCTAGGTAAAGTACTAGGCACAACCAAATTGGGTAGGATGTCCTAGTAGCTGGAGGGCATGTCCCATCCCCAAAGATAAAGTCTGTTTGGTGGCAGAAGCTCATCTTCCTCCAGTTCCCTAGATGAGAAGGGTGTTGTTTGATATGGGTGAGTATTGAAAACATGCACTCCCCACCCCCATTCCCAGTCTGAAGTGGTACAGCCCAGGAACAGTTTTATTACCCGATTGTGCTGTTAGTGTAGATCAGGCCCTGAGACTGCCTTAATTGGGGGGGGGGGGTAGTTTTCCACATTAAAACTGTGGAGCTACAGCCCCATGAGAGGACCGCATGCTGCTTCAGTCAAAGTGTTTGAATTAGCCCTAAATTTACCACATGACCACTGTTTGGCTATATATTGTTCTGGGGTGCAAAAAATCCTGACATCCTGTACCCACTGGTACCTAAAAAAAAAAAAAAAAAAAAAATTGGATCTGGTGACAGGGTGGCTGAAAAGAGCAGGAAACAGGATGCTCAGCCTCCCAAGGGTGCTGCTATTTGTAGGTTTGGGCTTCTGCTTCCTGCATGCCTTTGGATATAGAGCTGCCTTTCTCTTCCGTTATTTCTGCCTGTACCCTCTGTCTAACCCCAGTATCTTTTTAGGAGATCATGAGAATAGGCGAAGGTTCAGTCATTTTGGCTTCTTGCTTGGGTTGATTGGATTTTTTAGAGAGAAAACAGGCAGCCAACCCTCCCCCTCCCTTAAGTGCATTTTCATGTACACATTCTTCCAAATGCAGGCGTAATCCTATTCATGTTTAGACAGAAAGAAGTCCTACAACTCCCAGCATTCCCCAGCCAGAATGTGGGGAGTTGTAGGACTTTTTTCTGTCTAAACATGAATAGGATTGTGTCTTTATTGTACTTCTCTTCCTCTGCTCCTTTTGTTTCCGCTGTCTTCATCTCATGTTTTGTTCCTCCTCTCAGCATTTCTAGCCTGCTCTAATCCTGTCTGTCCTTTCTTTTCCACGATTCTCCCTCTGGACCGTCTTTTCTTCCCCGTGTTTATCATTTCTGATTTCCTGCACAGTGTCCCCCCCACCATCCTTCTCAGACCCAAACTCTTTCCCACTCAGTATCTTCCCCCTGGTCTCTTTACCCCATTTTTAGCCTTTTCCATTTCCCTTTTTATTCACCCCCTTCCTCCAAGTGCCTTCCCCAGAAGCGGGCCCGAGTTTGAGGCAGGGTTTCCCAGAGCGCAGTTCCAGAACATTCTGTGCTGGGGCTCAGCTACAGAAGCCACGGAAGAGGAGGAGGAGGAGAGTGCAGCTGTGAGCCTCTGCAGTGTGCTTTTCCTTGGCCACTGAGGAATCACAGCCAGCAGCCACCTGTTAGAGGGATATCCCAGACGTCTGAAAAACCATGGTGTCCTCTTAGCCTTGGGCTCTGGTTACTTCTCAAATAAACATTGCCTGGCAGAAAGGGCTGGGAGAGAGAACAGAACACACCACTGAGAAATAGGATCCTTCCCCTTACCGGTACACACAGGGTTTTCTCTCTCCCTCCAAGCTAGCTCCTAAAAGTCTCTCAGGGCACAATCCAATGCATGTTTAGATAGAAAAAAAAGTCTTACAACTCTCAGCATTCCCCAGCCAGGCTCCTAAGTTTGGTAAACATTTGCCCCCTACTCAAGATTCTGTATGAGATTGCTGTACTGAGTATCTGCCTCAGATCAGGGCATCCTGGCAGTTTTAAAGCATGTTCCTAGCCCTTATGATTACAAGGAAAATATTTCAGAGGGATAGCCATGTTAGTCTGTTGCAGCAAAAACAAGTCTTGTAGCACCTTATAGACTAACAGATGTATTGTGGCATCCATTTTTTGTGGATTAGAGAGCCCACTTGGTCAGGTGCATGAAGTGTTATCTCCAGTTGGCCGATACATCTGAGGTGCCTTGGCTGCTTTGGAGAACTTACTGGAAACCACGGGAGCGGTATCCAGCACCTCAGGATTTCTAGTGGTCACACGTTGGAACCTGATTGCCCTCTACAGCCACTTAATTCCACCACCCCCTCCCCTGCGGCTACTTTTTACCTTCCACCATTCCTCTGTAGGTCCATTATAGTGGAACCTGTGTCTCAATAAACTGTTAGTGTTTCTGCTGTAGAGAGAGTTTGCACGCACTCAGTTCAACGTGCTGATCAGTTAGCTTGACAGGACCTTAATTTCCTCTGCATCTACTCGACTTGCGGGACTTCTGCTTGCAACTTGGTGCGAACAAGTTTTCTTTCTCATGCGTTGTTTCTGCCGAATGTTCTCTCCTCAGCTGCAGAGCAGCATCAGCTACTGTTGCAGGATCAGTTCCTGGGCCCAGCTGTGCCTGCTCCACCTGATCCCAACAAGGCCTTCAAGGTAAGGCTCTTACTTTATTTCACTTAAGTGAGAGTGTGTGGTATGATTAGATCAGGGATGGGGGAACCTTTTTCAGCCCTAGGGCTGAATTCCATTTTGGAGAAACTCTCAAGGTGGGGATTAAGGTAAAAGGGGTGGGGCAAAGGGACCAGAACCAAAATGCCAAAAATACAAGCTTATGTTAGCTTAAAGCTCTTACTGCCAGTAACTAAACTTCAGGAGATGCATTTCAACCTTTTAGAATGGGGAAGAAATGGCACAAAAGATGGGAAACCACCAATCAGCAGTCAGGAGAAATGGGGCAGTGGCCCTCTGGGGAACCTCAGTGAACTGGATTGGGAGCCTAGGACAGTTGGGTTTTGCCCATGGGGTTGAGGTTCCCCACGCCTTAGATTAGATGGAATCCAGTATGCAGATTCTGCTTGGCTCGACTGCATCTTATTGACTGGCCTGCATATGTTCTGCCCTAGCTGTTGTGTTTATGCATAGGGCCTCTTGCTATGTCACAGTACAACTCTTGGGAGAGGCTTCTGTGTCCTAAGAGCCGGTGCAGTGGCTTAGCTAGGAAGTCCTATTTAAATCTTACCTTTGTCATGAACCCACTGGGTGGCTTTAAGCAAGCCTCTCTCAGCTATCTTCACTTCATCTGCAACACGGAGATAACATTGACTTGTCTTATAGGGCCAGCAGCAAGGGTAGGCATGGTTGGGCATGTGCTGAGGGCCCATACCCCAGCAGGGGCCCACTGGAGTTCTTCCTCTTCACCATTGCAACCTGCTTGTTCACCTGCCTCTTGCTCTGGCCCAGACAACAGTGAGGAGGAGGCAGCAGTAGATACCCCTGCCTGCTTGCTCACTGGCTCTCTGCCTATCAGGCAAAAGCAAGCGGTAGCAATGACAAGAAAGAGGCAGAGCACGAGCAGCTGGTGACAATGGATCCTGACCGGATTTACGTTGCCGTACATTCCATCACTGTTGGAGGCATGTGCGCATGTAGCTGCACCCCAGGACTGCCACTTGGTCTGCATGTTGACTGTTTCTGCTGGGATGGCAGAGGCTCAACCTTGATGGTCTCTTTTCTCTTTTCTCAGGCTGAATGGGAAGCTTTAGAGCTGGTTTCTCACCACTGGGCACTGCAGGATGTAGAAGAACAGCTGATGTCGCAGGACCTCGAGTTGGCAGGGATGTTTGGGCCTGACTGATCCCATCCGCGAGAGCTATGGGCTGCAGTCTTATGGGACAACTTTGGGCAGAGAGATGCACCTGCCCTGGGAGGTGACAGAGGGCCCTCCTTATCATGCATGGTGTGTAAAGTGTGTGAAATGGCTTTTTGTCTTTAGTGGCAAAAAGTTGCAGCGAACTGGTGAAGGTCATAGACCAACACTTGGTCAGGCAATGCCAATAGCACCACCAATTGGGGTTCATTGGAACTAGCAAGTTAATAGCAAAAAGCTAATTTCTTGTTCCGTTTGGAGAAAGCGTGGTAGATGCCTCTGACTATTGCACCGTAAAGCAGCATGTAGGCTGCAGAAGAGTTTGGCTATTAAAGCGAGGCAGCTGCAACTATTCCTGCTTTTCCATCTATTCCATCTTCAGGGTGCTGCTGGGGATAGATAGACCCTGGATTTAGATGCTACAAGTTTTCCCCCCCCAAATAACATCTTGAAATAACACTTTCCTGGGGAACTTGGGAGCATTGCTAGGCTTGGTAGCAGGAGGCAGCTCTTGAGAAGCTAGGATGGCCTGTATACTGAAACCAGGGACAATGGAACTTGAAAGGTAAAGGCACCTGTTTTTAATTCAGAAAGGAAATGGGAGACTGGCTGCTCAACAAAAATTAAAACCTGTAGGAAATTCCAGTAACTCTTCCTTCGGGTTGAGTAGGCCGTGGAGCACTCTTGCAGAGATGCCTGACTTTTCCAGCCGCAAGAGCTCATGTTTAATCCTATCCTGCCACATGGGGCCTACTCTGTCCAATCCTGTACTCCCCTTCCGTCTATTTCACCAGTCTTTTTCCAAATAACCATGGCCCCAGCAGTGCAAGCCCCCTTAGGTTAGGCTATAACCCAGTTGTGGGTTAACATCCAGAAGTTAAAGATCCATGCTATATATAGTTAATTGTCCTTGTGGAGTTGAAACAGAAAAAATTGGGGGAAATACTCCTCCTCCCCAGCTTAGGGACGAAAGTATCAGTCAAGCCCTTTAAGTCTGGCTACTCCTTCTGAAGAAGAGGGACAACCAACTTTCAAACGATTCAGAAAAGAAGAGCATGGCATAATGAAGACTGCAAGGGAAATGTGCTTTAGCTGATTCAGAGGTAGGACTGCTATGCCGATCTCATGCAAAATAAGGACATTGCAAGTATGTGTATCCCTACCACGTCAGCAAATCTGGTCTCTGCAAAAGCCAAACTTACTCGCATGGCATCTTAACTTCCAGCCAGAGTCAGCTGTCTTTGATCCATCTCCAGTGCAAGGAAGGTCAGAAAACTCCTGTGATGCCAACCTGCAGCCAGGAACCTTTTCCTTTGCTAAAGTGTTGAGGAGGAAATCGCCAAGCTATGGCTATATATGGTCTGCTCGAAGAGCTACTAATTCTCTTCTGCCCTCACCCTATCCCCTCCCACAAGCAGGTATGGCTTTGATGTGACATAAGCCTGGCCCTGTTGCAGTGGCAGGACACTACTGAGGGTGCCTACAGCCAGACTGGCCTAGCTTCAGGGAAGGCACTGCTAGGCCTAGTGGATTCTCTCATTCACCATGCTGCAATGGAACAAGACAGGTCTGGTTCACAGCTCCAAGAGGGGAATGAAAGCAGCAGTAGAGCAGGGTTGGAGATCAGGCCGATGGGCCAAATCCAGCTTTCCAGCATTCCCCAGATGGCCACAGGCCTGTGGCTCATGCTGGCTCAGCTTGTCTGAGCGTGGAAAGCTAAGCAGGGTCAGGCCTGGCAATTACTTGGATGGGAGACCCCTCCTCTAGTTTCCTGCATTGAGCAGGGGGTTGGACTCGATGGCCTTGTAGGCTCCTTCCAACTCTATGATCTATGAAATCTATGATACTTGCTTTCCCGACTGCCATTCATTTGAAGTTTTTCCAGGTTTTGCATGGTGTCCCCGTCCCATCCCCCACCATTCTTAAATGGTTGAGAGGCCTCTCCTGAGGCTGTTACTGGCAATAAGAGCTTTAAAGTAAAATATGCTTTTTGTTCCCTCCCCTTTTGCCTCTAGCCCCACCCACAACTGGAACACAGCCCGATAGCTTCTCTGAAATGGATTTTGGTCCTGGGCTGAAGGAGTTTCCCCACTCTTGGGAGTAGAGGGCGTTTGGGTACATTTCCCTAGAGGGAAAGGAAAGAGTCCACCTACCATTTAAAAGAAGTTACTTTATGTACAAGTTTTACCACATGCCAAAAATATTTTCTTCTGCAAAAAAAAAAAAAAAAACACTTCAAAAGGGAAAAAAAAGCCCCAGGGGTCAAGTGAAGGAATTTTCTTCCCGAACTCCTTAAGTAAGAAAATACACTATGTGCTTCTGCAGGCAGCAAGTGTCCTGTGCTTGGCCAACACTGCCTCTGCTGGCGCCCCTCCCCCCACATTGCACGCAGAAACCTATTTACAGACTAGCGCGATCCCTGAGCCTGGAAGCAGCAGCGGCAGCAGAGACACTTGGCAGAGAAGAACTCCAATGCTTCCCCCCCCCCCCCCCGTTGGGGCAACTGAGGAGGAACCTCCAGAGCTGGCAGCGGCAGATGGCGGTAAAGTTCCTCCTCTGCTCCATAAGACAGGGCACCAAGCTGGCAGCGGCAGGATGTAACTCAGTTCCACCAACAGGCTTTGATGCAAGACTTGGAAGCGGCCCGTTGCGGCGCCATCACTGGAGAGGAACTTCAGAAGCAGGAGTCCGTGGGAGAAGGAAGCCCAAGAACAGTGTGTGTGTGTGTGTGTGTGTGTGTGTGTGTGTGTACTCAGGATTGCAGGGGGTATGGCCTGTGAGAGAAGACGACGATGGCGGCTGCGGGTGGGTGGGGGGTGATATTGCAATTATTGCTCGAGGGGCAGAGGGAGGGAGGCACTTGGGAGGTATGTGAGGGGGCCACTGACCAGCCCAATACAATGACCAATGTATGGGGTTTAGGGGAAAGTGTTCAGTTGGCTGCCAACCACAGAGGAGTTATGAATACTTTTTGTAAAGTCCTCCCAAGCACAGGAGCCAGTTATGGTTAACTAGAGGCAAGGGTCCTAAATCAAGAGCAGCAGAACAAGGGCAGTCACCCTGATACTAGAGGGGAGAGGGAGGAACAGGTGCTGCCAGGGAAGAGGACAGCACATGCCAGGGCTCACAGGAATGATGCACGCGACAATCCCCCTCCATGGTGGAGGTCTGGTCCTGAGAAAGGCACCCCACTTTTGAGATAGAAAAAAGGAGGACACACACACACACCTTTGCATCTTATAAAACGCTGGTGCGAGACACTGGCCCTGTGAAGGGGAAAAACCAGGCCTTCCCTTTCAGCGTAGGAAAGCTCTGCAAAGCAAAGGGCCCAGCACTTGGGGGCAGAGGGAGACAGCAGCGGGGGGTGGGGGGACGTCTCCCCAGTCCTACGTCCCTGCCCGAACCCTATTCCAAGGCCTGAGAAAACAGCCACGGCCACTGGATAAAATCCAGCCTCTGGCTTCAGTTTGAGGAAAGGAAGATGCATGGCTCTCATCCTCCGCTCCGCCCCTTTCTCCTGCCACAAATGGAGAAGGGCAGGTAGGGTCACCGTCAGTCCACATCCATGAAGTCCCGACTCGCTTGCTCTCTGGGATGGGAATCGCAGCAGGCCTTGTAGTCCTCCTGATCTCTGCTACTAGCTGTGCTCGTGGATGCAGGAAGGGGAACGGGACAGCGGATTTTGTCCTGGCGCTGGTAGAATAGGACGTAGGCGGCTTTGGACTGTGGGAAGAAACAAAAAAGGAAAAAGTCAGATAGAGCCGCCCAAGGTGGAAGGGCTGGAGAAGCTTATGAGTGCAAATCCCAGATCCGGGAAGGAGAGCCATAAATGGATGATGGGTCCAAGTTGTATCTAGATCCCCAGAAACTCTCTGAACTACCAAATGAGCAGGGCAAAGATTATTCATGACAAGAATCCAAGAATCCAATTATGGGTTGGATCCAAATTTAGTCCATGAGTTAACCTAAATCCCACTGATTTCCATGGATCTACTCAAAGTATGAGTTAGTAACATTTTGTGTCATTTTATCCAAGAAGCTCAAACCCACTTGTGTTAGAGCAGCACTTCTCAAGCTGTGGGCAGAGGACCACCAGTGAGTCTCAGCCCACTTTCAGGTGGGCCTCTGTACTGCAGCCCATCCAGTACCTCCAGCAGTAGGGAGGGATAAAAGAAACAGTTGAGAGGTTGTAAGTTGAGTGCAAAAGGAGAAGGGGAGAAGAAGTGACAAGAGAGAAGTATAAGTATACTTTGAGAATCGTGGTGGTAGGGGAAGGAAAATCCTACTAATTTAAAAATCCTCCACTTGGAGCCTCTGGATCAGCAGATCCTGAATGAAAGGGGGAAGGTGAGTCATGATACATCCAGAGCCAATGTCTACACTTCACTTGAAAGCTGAATTATGGAACTCCCTGCTACAAGGAAATAGCTATGGCAAAGAAATTAGCCACTTCAAAGAGGGCTTAAAATCAATATAAAATTATGTCAGTAATTGGCTGCTGTTAATGCCAAACTCTACCTCCATCTGCCACCATATTGCAACTGGCTCCACCCCGGCACTGCCACTCATCTTCAGCTCTCTCAAAGGAGCCCCAAGGGTGGAACGTTTGAGAGCCCCTGTGCTAGAGGAAACGACTCAATATAAAAACCAGTGTGGTACACTAGATAGAAAGACTGACTACTAGGGGGACCTGCATTCAAATTCCACCCACCCCCCAGCCATGGAGCAAATATTGATTCAAGTCACGGGATAATGAAGGTATTTTGGAGTGGGGTAGGGGAGCAGCCAGGGGTGTCAAAATCCCCTACTTGGAGGCTGAAGTGATACAGTCCAGGCATATATACCACCCTAAGCTCACTGGAAGAAGGGTGGAGATAACAAATAGGAGAAATTAAAAACGGGAAAAAACATCATGGCTCAAGGAACTTCAGAATTGGGCAATAAATAATCCCTACAGAATACTGAGGACCTAAAGGCAAATTCAAGCCACAGGGTTTTTACTGCCTGTGGGAAGCAGATTCTAAAGAACCGAGGAAGAGATTTTTGGCAGCCGCCACCCAGCTTGCCTGAATTTTTCAGCTGGACCCATGTCACTGCACCGGAAAGGGCCGATTGCCACCATGCTCTCAGCAAGCTTAAGTCAACTCACAAGATCACCAAGCAAGGGCCCACACCCAGGGCAGAGTATTATATATATATATATATATATATATATATATATGTGTGTGTGTGTGGGGGGGGATATATATATATATTTTTTGAAGGGACATTGCTTTTATGATGTAGACCCCCACTAAGGAAGGATTTTGGAAAATTCCATCCCTAAGGGGGTGAAAAAAGGGCAAAATTGCCCCACTCTCATATCTGCAGCTCTGCAAATAGGCCTCACCTCATAATTACTGCAGGAGCCAACTTGCTGCAGGAGCCAATAGTAGCAGTTATGCAAATAGCCCATACGGCACTTGGCCCATATGGCACTTAGAAGCCATATGGCACTTAGAAGGTTCGTATGAATTCCTGCAAGGGCCAATAGGGCTGGGTATGCAAATCTCCCCTAGGCCATTTAGAATGTTCTCTGAGGGGGTGAAAAGGGAGGGAAACTTTTAAAATGACTGACTGTTGTGTGGGGGGCATCATCACGTAGGCTCCATCACGTTTAGACGGATCTACCCCAAACTTGGCATGCTCACTCTTCATCAGCTGTAGACTCTCAGGATTAACCTGATTTTTCTTTAAGAACAGATATTTCTGTCACAAAAGATTTCTGCTGCCAGCACCCAGCCTAAACATTACACTTTTAGTCAGACACTCTGCATATTTTCCATACATGTTTCTTTTAAAAACAATTATACCAAATCCTAAAATCCACGCGAGTGCAGCCGCGGGCAACAACTACTATATTATATAAGCACACAACATGCTGTTCCCAGGCAAGGCAAATTCTGTACCAAGAATTAATTCTGCAACCTATAAATGACACAACTAGAACATTTTAGAACACTTCCATAATTTATTCTAGTTTGGCTACTATCAGGAGGAGCTAGGATATGGAAGTCTTCCCCTGCCCCCCCCCCCCAATATCACTGAAAACCTTACTCTGCTACCCCCTCCGGATTCTGAGCACATCTTTGCAGCCATAAAGGATAGCAACTTTTTTTGAAAAATGAAGGCTGAGATTTTCAGGAAACCATATTGTATCTTAGTCATGGCATTGTGATTTTTTCTGTACTCCCATGGCAGACACTCAGCCCTGCCCATATCCTTCAAGATGCCACCACCACCACCACCTCCCTCTCCCCTTCCAATACTTGAGGGGCGCAGCCTCTTGTTCCTGATCCATGACAAGTTAAGGAAAACAGACTGAGGCAGACCCTGTTCCCACCTAAAGCACTGCTTCAACTGCTGCCACCCCACTCTAGAAGGAACTCTCCAGGAAAACCTCTGGAGGCTTCCAGCACAAGAAACATGTCGGTGTTATACCACCTGAGAAGAAGGAATATGTAGGATAAGCAAATTACACTTGCTCCCAGTGAATAAAAATCCCAGCCAGCTTGGAGATTTGACTCAGGCTCTCACAACACAAATACGAGCCAGAGAGTGTGTGTTTGGCATTGCAAGATTTGACAGTCCCACTAGCAAAGCCGGCAAATGTCAAGAAGATGGACCCATGTAGGGATGTTATGCTTTACTCACCTCAATCTGGCCCTTCGAAACGGCAGATACGCTGCTGTCAGTCAAAGTAGAACCATGTCCCACTGTCTTTGTTCCGGGCAAAAGTAGTGTCTAGAAGGCACCAAAAACCAATCAGACCATTGATGCACAACTTCACATTCTTCTGACCCCGCCCCCCCCAAAGGAAAGGGACGCTGGCTTACAAGATGGCCACAATTGTGCAGCATTGTGCTTGTGTCCCATTCATTAGCCTTAATGCCTATATAGTTCAGCTTTTTTAAAAAAGTAAAAAATCCAGTGGAGACAGTGGCTGAGTTCAGACAATATGATAACCCACACTCACGGGTTGAGTATGGGTTGTCATGAACTATGGGTTTTACTGAAACATGGGTTATTGTGTTGTCTGAACCCAGCTGCACTAACAAGCCATGGCTTGCTAACCACAAACAACCCATGGTTTGTTGTTGGATTATGAATTATGGGTTGTTCACCACAGTTTGTTACCGTGGCTGGTTCACAAAACACAATAACCCACAGTTCAACTACAACCCACACTCAATGCTTGAGTGGGGGTTATTGTGTTGTCTGAACCGAGTCACTGTCTGCTAAAGGCAGTAAAACTAAGAAGGGTCTGGGGAAGGTCTTCCAATAGCTGGGGAAGAGATTTTTACTCTGCAAAGAGAGTTTCCCCTCCTGAAGGACCTCAGCAATTAGCAGCCCCCTATCTATCCACCAATAGCCAGCATTTGTTTGCACTTCCCCTTCTTCAAGATCGAGATTATTTCCATGTGAATTTCTGCACTAAGGGCACAACCTCTGTTTCAACAGGAAAAAAAGTCCTACAACTCCCAGCATTTGCCTGCCAGAATTCCCCTTTTTTCTGTCTAAACATACATAGAATTGCGCCCTAAATCACTTTATTTCTGGACTGTTCTCATGGCTGCTTCAGTGGGAGTGCATTGCTGCTGATCCTCTCTGCTTTGTCCCCAAGCAAAAAGTAGCAGCCACCGCATAGCCTTTTTACAAGGGCTGCATTCATATGCCACAATAAACCATGGTTTGGTGTTATCATGGATGAGTCACAGTGGAGATGAGCTTCCTCCTGCATGAACCTGTCCTAGTTTGCAATCTTCAATGGAGGCCTTCCTCAGAGACCACCCATCCCCCTGAAATTAAGGTGGGTGGGGATCTGAGAGAAGGCTCTTGACAAGTTATGTAGAACACCTCAGCGAGGCTCAGCTGGGACCAAATCTGATGTCTTTTCAGGCAAAACGCTACTTAAAAATTTGTCCAGGCCTACCAGCATGTCACCATTATTTTTTTTAGAATGGTTTTATGGATTCCAATAGTAGTGTTTGCTGGCTTCTATGGTTTTAGTATTGAGTTTTATTGCTCTGTCCTTTTACATGAGCCATCCCTGGGGGATTATTGATGTTTTTAACTAAAGGGCATCATATAAGCATTATAAGTAAATAAGTAACAAAACAAAATTCTATTCAGATATTTGCATAATTTCTCCAATTTGCCAAAGGCAAGTTTCCAAAGTTATACAATCTGGAGAGCAAATTTCTGATTTGCAAGCAAAGATCCACGAACGAAACAGTCTCCTCAAAACATAGCGCTGCTCTGATTTTGCGTCTAACCACCCTTCCCAAGCTCTGAGGTTCCCAGCCCCACCACCCCTCTGTTCCCTTCAACCCCAAAGTAATACATACAGTGCCCATCTCGGAGGCCGCCATAGTGGTTGGACACAGCAATGAGGTCGTATTTGTACAGTGTAGGGTCAGTGTCTTTCCGTGGCTTGATGATAATGTCAGAGAAATCAAGGTCCCTACGGGATAAAGATTACAATATATATAGAAACTTTTCCAGGCACTCTTGAATTTTTTTGAAGCAGCAAAAAGGGGTCACCCCCCTCCAGCAATGTTCTCTGGGCATTTGGGGGGAACCAATATGTTTGCAACGGAGATCGCCACCCCGTCTATGTGCATCTCCCCCCCCCCAGTTATAACACTAATATTTGGGCTTTATGCTAACTTCCCCGAAGGGCTTAATGTACATTCTTTCAGTAATCTTTCCAACCACCCTGTAAGGTAGGCCAGCTAGTTCCTGCTCATATGTGTCGGTCCCTTTCCAAAGGGCTTCATTTTAGCAGGTATCTCTGCAAACATCACCGGCAGCATGGACCAGTCATGGCTGGGAGCTGTCGCCATAGGGGTCGCCCTGCCTCCTGAGAAATCTTGAGTGATGTTAGGAGGAAGTGAGAGATCAGCAAGGTGCTCTGTCCAAAGGAAAGAGCTTGGCAGAGGATGCAGATCTGGTAATGAGCGCAAAGCAGGAGCTACACCGGTCACGTGTAGAGCAGCATTTAAGGGCACTTCCAGGAAAGGCTAAACCTTGGACATCTTCCTGAGCGGAGAACAAAGCCCTAGGATAACTTGTTGGCCTCTGGAATTCTGAATGTTTAACGAACACATCAGTGCCCTCACCACAGAAATCCTCTGCAGTGGAAGGTGGCACAAGCCATCCCATGTGGCATCCCCCCTTCTCACTCCTGGGCTACAAGTGTGTATGCTTTAGCCCGACATTTTGGACTTCAACTTCCAGCATTCCTGACCAGTGGCCATGCTGGCAGGGACTTCTGGGAGATGAAGTCTAAAACATCTATAACTACCTTCTGCCCACCCCTTCTTTAGGCAACTGGCTTACCGGATAGGGAACTCCACAAGGGTGTCGAGTTTCTCCCGGGAGAACTTGGTATAGGAGAAGCGCTTGAGGTGAATGATCAGGATCTCCGGCAGGGACCATAAGTCCAGCTTCTTGGTGGCCAGCTGGTGCTTTTTGCAGGTGGGGCAATACCTGGGCGAGAGTAACTGGGTGTGAGCCTGGCATGTGGAAGACTCATCCTCCTCCATGAGGACTACCAATCAACCCATCTTAGACCTTACGGAGGAATTCTGAGCCAGATACCTTGGGGCGGGAAGAAGGATGTTGGAGGAAAAGAAAGGAGATGGGAAGGAGCTATTTGGTCAGGGGCTGAGAGTTCTGCAAGACATAGCAATTATGAGAACTGAAACAATCCGTTCTGCAATTCAAAACAAGCCTCAAAGCAAAACTATCAGAAGACTCCAAGGATCACCAGATGATCTGCTTCCGTGGGTTGGCATCTTTACCCCTGGCCAGCACAAACACACCTGAGTCCATCTGCAGCTCTTTCTGCCCAGTGAAAACCATGGACCCTGAACTAGGCCATCAACTGCCACATATACCCATTACGCATGAAGACATGTTGCAGATTATGAACCTATGCACAGACCTGGGCAGCGAGGGCTTGCTGTTGTATTCCCCACCACACACATATGTGTAGGATCATGCCACACACACAACTCTCCACTCATTGGAGATTTTTTTTAAAAAGCTCCCAGCTAGGCGACAGCCAATAGTCCCAGCTGACTGGCACTGCTGGGTTAGGAGCGAGCATGGTCATTTGGGCAACGTACGATGCCAGACACCACACAGAGGCAGTGCAACTCCCGCTGTCTGCCTGATGGTCCTGCCAGCCAAACACAGATTTTCGTTGCAGTCCCAGAAGCTGAGAGTGCAGTGTCTTTTCTAGTCTCTCTCTTAGCTCCGCCTCTACTTCCTTCTCTTCCTGGATGCCTGTGGAAAGAGAGCTCCAGACCTCAGAGTTCTTACCAGGGGTTCTCCTCCTCCAGCGTCTCCACAGTGGTGAACAGCTCGATGCACTCCTGTAGCCTGACCGGATTCTTCTTCTGCATGTAGCCCATGCAGTCATGTTTGACGTAGCCCTGAGGAGGCGGCAGACAGGTGGAGGGGGGGTCAGCTGCACACTTCTCGCCCGAGGCAGAAAGGAGGGAGGGAGGAGGGAGGGGAGAGGCTGGGAGCTGGAAAAGCCTCACACACACTACTCACCTCAGCCTCTGTCTCGTTGTAGTAGCGCTTCTTCATTTCGAAGTCCCAGTCCATGGCAACGTATGGTTGGGCTGTGCAAAGGGGGAGAAATGGGCGTTAGAGACATGGGGGCACTGAGCTGCCACAAGAGGGGTGTGTGTGGGTTTAGTACAGTGGGCACAGATGGATGCCAGAGAGATACGAGGTGGCTCTCTGACCCGGTTTTCCCCCTCAGCATGTATCCCAAGGGGCTAGGTGGCACTCCCCTCTCCACTTAGTATCTTGGGTCATGGGGCTCCATCTTTAAAGGCAGGAGTGGGCAACAAAGCTAAATTTGACCTTTTGGGTGCTATGGAGCTGTTATGGACACCATTTTCTTTTTTGGGGGAAATATATATACATTCCAATATATATATTTTGAAATATATATTTCCCAAAAAAAATATATTTCCCAAAAAAAAGGAGAAGAAAAGAAACGAAAGAAAGAAAATGGTGTCCATAATGGCCCCATAGCACTTAAAAGGCCTAATTTAGGTTTAGCCGCTACGGCAGTCCATAGCAGCTAAAGCAGTGTTCTCCAAGCTTGGGTCCCCAGATGTTTTTGGCCTACAACTCCCAGCATGCCCCAGAGTATGCTGGGAGTTGTAGGCCAAAAACATCTGGGGACCCAAGTTTGGAGAACACTGAGCTCAAGGGTTACATTGTGCTTGGAAACAAGCTAAATTTAACCATTGTAGCGCTACAGAGCAGTTTGCCCGCCAAAGTTCGGTGGCGAAACCAGCAATTTTGGCCCTTGGGGGGTAGGGTGGCCTGTAGTGGGAGTCTGGGGTGGGTGGAATAAGTGAATGTTTGGGAGTCATTTATAAAATCTCAGGACCCAGAAGGACCCTGAACAAATCTAACCCTGCCACTCTATTTTATTTATTGATTACACTTCTATACCACCCAACAGCCAAAGCTTTCTACAGAGGGACCCTCCAGACATTACAGACCCCTATGGAAAAATCCAGAGCACACTTTGTCAGAAGCAAAAACACCAACCAACAAGTCTCACTAGGTAACGTAAGCCACAACACCGCAAGGGAGGAGGGCTCACCCAGCCAATACGACTGGAAGTAGAGGGACATTCCTCAAGGGATACAGCAATTAAGGCCCCAAATGTGAAGCAACGCAAAATAAAAATCTGTCCACCTGGTCTCTCTTCCTTAGCAAACTCTTCAGGTCACAGATCAATGGGGCAATGCTGGTAGCTTTTTCTGGGGCTTCCTGCCCACCTACCCAGGGATCTCAGTAGGCCCACCTCTGCACCAGGCATGTAGCAAGAAGCACAGGGGACGGAGATGCTAAGGGCACAACTGAGGGGCCACCATAAGTCCATGTGATACAGCAAAAACCTAAACACAAGTAGCATTCACTTTAGTCAAATTTAAGACATATTGCACTTATTTTTTTATTGCAGGTTTTTTTTAAAAGGGAGACAAAATATGTTAATCTTCCCAATAATTTTGCATTCATTGCCAGAACACCGAGAGCCAGTGTGGCCTAGCAGTTAGGTACTGGGGAGAGCCAAATTCTAGTCCCCGCTCGGCCATGAAATAACCGTGTGTGCCTTGCAAGAAGAAAAAGGGCAGATCTAAATTTAATAATAAAATGAACAGAAAGGTGAGAGCGGGTTTACTTCTTAGGGAACATTGGGTGAGAACATTGCTTGCACATCTGAGCTGCAGGCCATTAAAAAAAAATTAAGGCTGAGAAATGTAGGGAAGGGGCCTTGAATACTGGGGGGGGAGGATTCCCCTCGCTACAGCACTGGGACCAACATTTAAGGGTGTTCCATTATCCATACCATCTTTGCAGCCCCTACAGGGGCTCGCTAAACCTTTTCTCACCCTACGAGGGCTTCCTACGACGAGTGTGTGTGGACTGAAAGGCCACGCTCCGCGGAAAAGGGACTCACAGTTGAAGGAGACGGTGCTGCCCTCGTCCTGGCCGGCCAACCGATCACTGGTACCATTAGAATTGACGGGCTGGAGGGTGAAGAGCAGTTTCCGCTGTTTCTGTGGCAGGCAGCATTTGCGTTTGGCCTGGTTGGCTGTGGGGGGGCTGGGGCTAGAAGAGGGAGTCTGAGGGGACTGGGCTGACTGGTGGGGAGATGGGTTGGGGCTGTGCCTCCCCTCCGCACCAGCCGTGTCCTCCCCCGCCGATGCGTCCGAGGGGTTTTCCTCCGTCTCTGAGCTGGGCTCCTGGCTGGTGGAGCCTTCTGCCGCCGTCGTTTCCTCTTCCTCTTCCTCCTCGTCCTCCCCTACATATCGAGGGAAAGAGGGCAGGCAGAAATGGAAGAGAAATCCTTGTTATCCCCCACGAACACACGCATGGGACTCTGCTCTCTCACCAATTTTACACCCAAAGGTAGATGCCTGGCCACCATGTGAAGAGAACGCTGGACTAGAAGGACCCTTGGCATGATTCAGCAGGGCTCTTCTGATGTACTCACCTTCACTCAGCCCGTTGGGCCTCTTATTGTAGAGGTCCTCCTCCTCCTCACTCTGATCCTCCTCTTCCTCAGAGTCTGGTCGTGTCACGTAGCGGCTGCAAGAGGAGAGAGCGGGAGGGAGGTCACCTCCTTAGCCTAAAAGTGGCAGCGGGGAAGCACCAGCCACAGCAAGCTCCCCCAGGGCAGTACTGTGATGAAAGGGAGACGTTACAATTCACAGGGAGAGTTCTAGTCATAGTGACTCTCTCCATCATGTGGCCAGGAAAGGGTGTGTGTGTGTGTGTGTGTGTCAAAATTTAATTGTGAAAAAATTTAAAAGAAGATTTGGCTTAATTTTTGGTTCAGGCATGGCTCACCTCCAAGGATTGCTAGGTTTGTTTGTTTGTTTTAAAGTTCTGGCACTTTCGGCTAAGTGTTCCTGAGCATGCGCAGGGTTCCTCCGCTGTCAGGAGAGCAAAATGTCCCTAATCTTGTGTTGAATGCCTTTTGGGGGTAATGGGAATAACCCTTTAACAGTCTGGGTATGGCTCTGGTATCCTGCACTTTGCCCTTGGCCAGCAGCCTCGAGGCTGCTGTGCTAGTGGGGTGGGAGAGGGCAGGGAGTCATTTGCCTACGCAAGAGAGGCTCTGGCTTCTCCAGAAGGGCTGCACATCACTCACCCCCACAGCAAACTCACCTGCCAGCTCCAGGGCAGTCACCCTAACTGCAAAACACGGCCCCTCCCTCCTTCCTGGCCGCAGGCCAAGAAGCCCCATTTGCCTCCTGCATGTTGACCTGCCTCAAATCAGGGCGTCAAATCCAAACCTGAACCCCACCCCCAAAAAACAACAACACCCAACCAAAGTGGTATTACTTCTCATAAACAGGGACGGGATGGGGATCTCTTGAACCCAAACAAATCTAACTCTCGTGCTGCAGCCAAAGCATAACTGAAGTACCGGTAGTTCAGGAAGAGATCGGTCAAAAGTGTAGATCTTGAGGGACACAAAGAGGAAAGGGGCTTAACCAGCAGGAAGGCAGTGGCTGTTTCAGATGCAGGAGTTCAAGGGGAGAGGACAGGAGAAGGAGTCAATACCAGCAAAGAAGTGTTCACTTTAAAGAAGTGTTCATTTTGGCTACCCTGAAGATAAATGGAAGGCCGACGGCTTTGCGGTGCACATGCATTATAAATATCCTGGGAAGTAAGCAAATGTCAATTGCCTCACTGGTTGTCATGTACAGCCATTCCGGTGGGCTGTACAGAGGGAGAAGAGAGGGAGCCTGCAGGGCTATTCCAGCAGCCCTGCTGAAAGGCCTCCACTCAACTGTCGCCACCAGCAGCCATTCCAGCAGGCTGAGAGGAGGGAGATGAGATGGAGCACAGGGCCATTCCACCAACCCTGCCAGAAGAATTAATTAATTCCCCCCCCCTTCTTCTCTCCCCATTCCCTTTTCCTTGTGTGTCGTGTCTTTAGATTGTCTTGTTAATTGATTATATGTAAGCCGCTCTGGGAGCCTTTTTTGGCTGAGGAGCGGCATAAAAATATTTCAAATAAATAAATAAATAAGCAGAGGGGGAAGTCCCTCACTTTGCCTAGGAACCCCTTCCCAACCGGATGCCCTCCAGACATTTTGGACTACAGCTCCCAGCATCCCTGATCACTGCCCATGCAGGCTGGGGCTGATGGAAGTTGCAGTCCAACATCTGATGGACATCAGGTTGGGGAAGGCCGCTGTATACATGCACAAGGGAAGAGTACCTTGGAGGAGTAAGAGAGGTTCCCACCCCAAATCTGTCAGAAAAAGGAGCCAGCCTCTTGCAGAGGTGAGGATTCGATTTGGAAGATCCATACGCAAATCTTTGCTCAGCCCTGTGACTGTGGGCAAGTCACTCAGGGCTGGTTCACACATGCAGGTACATCATGTGAGGACTGCATCATCAAGTGACGAATGGCATGCGTAAATGGGCCACCACAAACAAGAGCTTCCAGATCATCTCAAACAACACAAGCTTTGAAATGGGAGGCCATTCACACATGCAGCTGCCCGCCACTGAATGTTGAGCAAATCAAGAGACGTACCTGCGTGTGTGTACCAGCCCTCAGCCTAACCCACTAGTCTTCGACTGGCAGTGGGGGCGGGCTCAGGACCCACTACTAGATCCCACTATGACTTAAGCTGGGCTGCACCAGTGGGTCCCCAAATCAACATCTGGGCTAAAAAGGTGGATCTGACCCCAGGTCTGAAATAGTTGAAGACTACCGACCTAACATACTTTGCAAAGTTGCTGGGAGAAGAAAAGCAAGGTAATAGTAACCCATTGTGAACCTTTGGGAAAGGGCAGGGCAAAGTCTTCCACTTCCCTTTGGCTGTGGAGACATCCTGAGCAGAATGAGCCATTCCACTTAAAAAATATGTATATAGATAGATAGATAGATAGCCTGCCTTTTTGTCCTCTTGCAAGGAGCCCAAGGCAGCTTACCTAGTCCTCATCCTCTCCATTTTATTCCTCACAACAACCCTATGAGGTAGGTTAAGCTGAGAGTTGGTGACTGGCCCAAAGTCAGGATTTTAATGAAAAACAGGAGGATTTATGGCAGAGGTGGGCAACTTGTGGCCCTCCAGACTTTTTGGCCTATAACTCCCATCAGCCCTTAGGCAGCATAGCCAATGGTGAGGGGTGAGGGGAATTGTAGGCCAAACCATATAGAAGGACACAAGTTGTCCACTGCCTGCTTTAGGGAAATAGACTATCATGATCCCTTCTTCATGGCAAGGTAGAGGGGAGCAGAGGGAGCAGTCAGGCCAAGGCAGAGGTCAAAGCAATACAAGTCGCTCACGAGAGCCGATGCAGCAGGAGCTGGTAGAGGGCGTCCCAGGAGAGCTGGTCCCGCGGCACGGACACCAGGAGCGGGTGGCCGAAGAGCACAACCCCATAGTAGGTGTCACTGTAGTCCCGGCCCTGGGCGCGCTCCCGAAGGTACACGGGCAGCACCACAGCATCTGCCGTGGCCGGGTCCTCCAGCGGTGGACACAGACACCTCGTATCTGGAGGGGGAAGGAGAGACATGCTGTGTGGAGGAAGTGGGAGCAAAGTCTTTATGTAAAACAATGTCTGGAACAGACCACCCTTCCTCCAAGTGGATTCCACACTTACAGATACAAAAGACACAGACAACAACAATAAAACAGAGGCAAGCGGCAATAGAGTTCCAGAAGCAGAAGCAATATAAACAAAGAGGCCTGGCTGAATACAAATGTCTTGACTTGGCGCAGCAAAGACTACTGTCGGAGCCGGCTGCACTTCCTCAGGGAGGGGGTTCCAACACCCCAAGGTTCCCACAGGTCCATTGTGGCCAGGCTGTTCTTTTCCACTAGATCCCACGCCCTTCCCAGAGGACTTGTCTGACTCTCCTGGGGTAGAGTAGCTTCTTTCAGCCCGATGGCCAAATATAATTTCGGAAAAGCTCCCACTGGTGGGCGAAAGGCGAAAGGAGCAAGGCCAAAATACTGGCATATTTCAGCCTAAAGCTCTTACTCCCAGTAACTAAGGGGAGGCTTTGTGACCTTTTAGAATGGGGGGGAAAACTGTGCAAAACCCGGGAAACCAAATGGTTGTTGGGGGGGGACCGGGGAAGGGGATGGGGCCTTCAGGGGAACTCCCGGAGGGCTGGATTGGAACCCCAGGAGGGCCGGGCTTGTCCCATCGGCCTGAGGTACTGCTCTACCCCGCTACTACCATCCCCTGCTCCCAGACTCACATGAAGATGTCATCCCGGTCCAAGATGCAGCTAAGGGATTCTTCCATCTGGTAGATCTTGTAGAAGCGGTGGCTGAACACATCAGCCACCATCATCTGGAAGGGAGACATACACACACACAGTCACTACAGAGAGAAGAAATAGAAGACACCCCAACAGTCTGTGCGGTCAGACCAGTACTGATTCCCGCTCCCCCAAAACTCACCCGCTCAGCAGGCACCTCCGTGTGCTTCGACAGGGTGTGACAGAGATCTAGCACTTTCCCGGCTTTTGGGACAATCAGTCTATGCTGTGCAGAGAAAAAGGAGTGGGGGGGGGGGAGGTTGAAATTACTAGTCGAGTCTCTACCTGAAACAAAGTCAAAAACCCAAGCCGGAGCAAAGCTTCTATAAGACAGAAGCCATCTCCAGAGGAGGGGACGTTCCATGCCTCTACCAAGCTGCTCTACCAGCCCACATCCAGATACCGGGTGCAATCACACGTCACACTAACCCACCCCAGCAATAAGCCACGGTGGATTGGTTGTCATGTGAACAACCCAGAGTGAGCCCCCCACAGATGATCGGGCTCACTGTGGGTTGTTGGTCCTCCCGCAGGTACGCCAGGGGACACCTCGAGAGGGATGAGTCTTTTCTCCCCTCCCCGCCTCCACAAGCTGTTTCAGGCTCGCCATGGCTTTTTTTCCTTTTAAAATGTTTTTTGGGGGGAGAATTGTGAAAGCCGGCTGTCAAGCCAGCTTTCACGACCCCCTTTCTGACAGCCACAAGCAGTCCCTTCAAAGTGCCCCAGCGGCACTTTGGGTTGTCGTGTCATGTGGACCCAGTCACTGTCAGTATCTGCTGATAGTGCGCAAAATTATCTGCCTGCCCACACAACAGCTAAGTAGAACACCACAGAAAAGCGCCTCAAACCGAGTCAAGCCACTGGTCCCCCATCTCAGTATTTTCCCAGGCTTTTTAGTCTTTTAGTTTAAAAAAAATCATGTTAGTGTATTTTAAGATCCTTGCACCACTGCGAGCTTTTACTTTGTTTTTTTACTCTTGTCTTATTCTGCTTTAAACTCTTTTAACTGTTTTAATGTTACGTTTTATTGTGCAATTGTATTTTACGGTTTTAAGCTTTGTTTCATGAACTGCCCAGAGAGCGTTGGGTGGTATAGAAATATAATACATCAATAAATGCTACAAGTCACTCACAGCTCTACGAGGAGATCTAGGCCTAACACCAAGTGCAAAAGCACTCCAGGGTTTCACACATGGGTCTTCCCCAGCCTACCTGGGAATGCCAGAGATTAAACCTGGGGCATTCGGCATGCAGAGCCTGTGCTTTATAGCCCTTCCCTCAAGCCAATCCCAGTTCAGATCGAGCCCTGCTGTTCTGCTCACCCAAGCACCCCTTCCGGAAGGGATGGCTTGTACCTGTTCGGGTTTCTTGCAGGGGTCCATGGACACAAAGAAAACTTCCATCACCCGGTCCTTGCTGACGGGCAGGGGAGCACTGAGGTAGCAGAAGGGGTCAAAGGTCACAGAAACCTTGCCACATTCGGGGCACACCAACGTCGACTTGAAGAGCCCGTGGAAGATGTCGACAATGATGGAGTTGTTGCGACGTTTGTGGTTGTGCCATGCTTCATCCGCTACTTCCTGGAGGGAAAAGGAAGAGCTGAAGGGGCGGGTCTCTCTCCATTCCCCTGCCTCTGGCAAGGCACACACCCTGCTGCCAAGGAAGTCCCAATATCGATACACCCACAAGCAGGCATGGGCCTGATGGAGGAATTCAACATTTAGCATGGAAATGGGCAGCTGGAACCTTAGAAATTGCACGTAGATTTCCTCAAAGTGTAGAAGCATCCATCAACTCCCTCAAGGGGCAGAGTTCTCCTCCAGTGTCCCCTCCCACCATTCTTAAGTTTGTAGTCTTTAAAGCCCAGGGGGCAATGGATGAGTCAACCTACTCTGCCAGCTGGTGGAAAAACACTAAGCGGGGAGAGGAAAATGGGATGTGTTGCCTCGTTAGTTATCAGTTGCTTGCAGTGGAAAAATTCATTATTATAAACTCAACAAAAAGCCCTCTGGGTTGTATCCAGTATCAGTCCTACTCAGGGTAGACCCACTGAAATGAATGGGGCTTGTGAGTCATGACTACCTTTAAGTCTCATTTATTTCAATGGGCCTACTCTAAGTAGGACTAACATTGGATAGAACCCTCCAACCTTTCCCAAAGGATGCAAGAATCCCTTGGAAAGGAGCAACTGGTGCACCAACCTGCTGCGGTCTTCCAGCATGGCACTAAGTAACTGGCAAACCAAAGGGCAGCCCCATTCATTCCAGCTGCAGCATATTCCCTACAGACCACCCTCTGTGCCAGGGACTGCAACTCCCATCAGCCCTAGCCAGCATAGCCAATGGTGAAGGACAATGGGAGCTTGCAGTACAACCACACATCCCCCCCCCCCCCGCTGCTCTACGCATTGCCTTGTGTGGATTCCAAGTCTCACCACACTACACCCAGCCACCCCCATGTTATCCCACGGCCTCAGCCGAGTCAGGAGAGGCCTTAGGGGCCCCCAACCTGTCAGTCCTCTGCCCCCCCCTCCCACAGAGAAAACATGCTTTAAACAGGTCAGGTTATTCAATGGAAGGCTCCCGCCTATCTTGGACTAGGCCCCGCCAATCTTAGGTTGTCCCTGCAAAAAAAAGCTGAGACCAAGTGACCAGCTCTGAGATTCCATCTCTCACTTGACAGCTGGGGACCGAACAGCCTGCTTCACAAGGCTGGATGGAGGATCTTGGCTGTAAAAGGCACGCCAGGCTGAACTGTGGAAGTAGTGAGCATGGACTTTCGGCAGGAAAAAATTATCGCCAGAAGGATGCGAGTTTGGCTACATTTACTCCCAATGTGACACTAAAAACCAAACTAGATTCCAGATTTGGAACCACCAATATTCCCCACCCCTCTCTCACACACACCCTGCTCACCTCATCCGGCCGCCCGGCTGCATCTTTTAACTCTATGTACTCCTTCTTCTTGACACGGTTGAGGTCCTCATGCAACCCATCAAGCAGGAAGGAGAGAAGCTCCTGAGAGTCATGCTGCTGGTAGCCAAGGAACTGGGAGGCAAAATGGCCCACTTTGGTCTGCATGGAGAAGGAACACAAGATGGTGGCCTTTTTGCCCCGAGGAAAAGAACAAACAAACAGAAATGACAAGGGACGCACAGCTCACCTTGAACATGCGGGGCACAATGGAGCGGTGGTGGCCAGACCATTGCTGCTTGATGAGGTCAGCGTAGGCCTCTGCAATTTCACCCCTCATGCCCAGGGGATTGATGAAGTTGAGTTCGTTTAGGTAGCGATTGTTGAGGAAGTACTCGGTAAGAGGGGGCACATTGCTGAGACACTGAAAGAGAACGGGCCATCTTCAATAGAAGCTTTTATTCCACTGTCTGATGGACTCAACAACTGCTGAGTGGAACTGTGTGTGAGCAAAGAGGGGTTTTTTTGGAATCCTGAGAACCTCACCTTTCCTTTAAAGAAGCAATCCGTAGCTTTTAAGGGTGTGAAAACAGGCTTCCAAGTATGCTGTGAAATCTCGGAAGCTGGGGAGGGGTGGCTATAGATGCAGCAGGGCTTCCTGTGAGAAGGCTGCAGAGCTCCTTAACCCCAAATTACCCAAACTGATTTACACAGTTAAAGCAAGAGAGAGGTAAACCTGTAATATAGGTTCCAGAATTGTATTGTTTGATAGCAGAGGCCACTTGGCTCTGGCTATAGTCTGATGGATGCACTTGATCATGATGGAAGTCTGGTTTACACAGTTGCTCAACACATCACCAGCTCTAACCCGTAAAACCTTCACTCACTCACTCCTGAGATAGAACAGCTTCTTGATTAGACTGGGGGGGGGGGGGGGGCTTGAGGGAATGGAGTGGTCACCCAGCCCAACCCACCCGATTCTAAATCAGAATCATCCATAACTCAAGCACTTTTCATGCGTCATTCGCATGAAGAGACATATCGTGTTGGAGGAGCGGGGCTGCACTTTTAGCCCTGTCCCTGACAGTATGCATCTATCCGTGCATTGCGTATGATTGTTTGCAGAGGAGCCAGTGGCGGCTTTGTCCAGGTGAAGAATGCCATTTCAAATCCGGGAAAGTGTGCAAGTCTGACTAAAATAAATACGAAAAACTGCTCACATTTGGGGTGCAAAAATTGGGGGGGGGGAAGGGGTGACAAATCAATGACAGCCCCTCCAATGTGTTGCAAAAGGCGATCTCGGAAAAAAAGAAAAAAAGGGGCAAAAAAGCTGTGGTGAGTGCAAAAGGGCTTGCGATCGCAGCAGGGAGGGTGGACAAAACAGGTCCTGCTGCGGGGGGGCCTGGGATCCCCACGGGAGGACCGATGGGGGGACAACCCACGGTGAGCCCAATCATCTGTCAGGAGCACCATGGGTTATTTCACGAACAACCCACCCTGTGTAGCTTATTCACGGGGTGGGTTGTCATGATGTGCAAACATGCCCGGCGTCTGTGTCTGGCTCCATTTGCAATGGAAAAACAAACAAACAATGTTTGGCAGTCTTACTTTAATCCAACCTTGCTCACTTTCTGCAGATAATGGTCAGGGAAGAAAAACAAAGCAAGACAGGGGAGTGGGGAGGAAGAGGGATCCTATTTTTTGATGGGTTGTGTCAGTAAGAATAAAGATTTTAAAAGACAGCAGTCCCTAGTTTGTCAGTCCAATCCAAAATCCAAGTAACCTCCAGAAGCCAACGATCTCCCCAAATAGGTTAGCCCTCCCTCCCCCCCCCCGAAAAATCGGAGAGCAGTTCTAAATCAGGGGTGGGCAGAAAGTAGATCTCCAGATGTTTGGGACTTCAACTCCCAGCTTCCCTGACCATTGGTCAGAAGCTGGCAGGGGCTTCTGTGAGATGAAGTCCAAAATATCTGGAGATCTGCCTTATATCAACCTCTGTTCTAAATCATTCCAGTGGTCAGCACCAAGGTTTGGTCCTCTACTGCCCACTTGTGGGCAGACAGATAACTGAAACAGCAGCACCTCATGCTGGCAGAACTCAAGTAAAACAGGGTTCCAGCCAGTCTCCCCAGCAGCGGAGGTTTGGCATCCATCCTAAGGTCAGCCCTGCCTGCTACAGACCACCTTTCCTACCTGCAAAGCAGAGTTCATGAAGCAGGTGTTGCCCAGGTTGGTAAGGCCGCAAACCCCAGGCTGGCCCTGGTACAGTTCCTCGTCCTCGACAGAGTTCTTCCTGAGGGAGGCGAGGAAAGGCAGGTGGTGAAAAACAGGAGGCAAAACCAGGAGGAGATGAGCATCCAGTAGCACGAAAAAAAGAAAGAGAACTACGGGTATGTTCTCAGGATGCAAAATCTTTATTGAATTGATAAGCCCGACACATTTCGGCCTGTGAAAAACAGGAGCCAAAATGCTGAGGCCTGGCTGTTTATTTATTTTATGTATTTTACAAGATGTATACACAACTCCACATCTAACAAGAGTTCCCATTAGTTAACAAGAGAACAATACAAGAAAGAAAAAAGAATTAAAATACAGAATTAAACTATTCAAAATCCGATTAGATGAATAAAACTGTGGCCGGTCAAGCTGCCGCTATGTGTTGAGGCAGGGAACAATTGGAAAACAATCCTGACCTCCCATCATTCCCAGCCTTCCCCAACCTGGGGCCCTCCAGAAGAGTTGGACTACAACTCCCAGAATCCCCCAGCCAGCTATGCTGGGAGTTGTAGCAGAACACATCTGGAGGGGCCCAGGTTGAGGAAGGCTGCTTTAGGCTTACTCCACACCCAAACGCCAGCTGCCTCTGAGGAAGGGAGGCTGATCTGGAAGCTCAGAAGGAGAATTAATCACAACACAGGGCCCACATACATCCCTTCGGCATTCATAGGATGATAAGAGTTGGAAGGGGCCTACAAGGCCATCGAGCCCAACCCCCTGCTCAATGCAGGAAACTGGAGGAGGGGTCTCCCATCCAAGTAATAACCAGGCCTGGCCCTGCTTAGCTTTCCACGCTCAAGCTGAGCCAGCGCGAGCTACCGTACAAGTACCAGAGCATGATACTCACATGATATGTGGTCTAGAGCTGGGCCAAGTGCCATCTTTACTCCGGGTCTCCATTATCACCACCTAGCAGGAGCATGTGCCAGCAGGGGGAGGGCAAGAGGGACAAAATAAAAAGCGGGGGGGAGAAATAGGTCTGAATTAACTAAAGTGTAGCAGGGCAATTGGCCACCGCCCTTACCAGACGTTGCCATTTTTTCAGCAAAAATGCTGGGGAATAAAGTAATCAACCAAAACAGAGTGCCAAATGGTGATAATTCCCACCACCACCACCACCACCAGTACTTCTATACACTTTGGAGCTGTTTAACAAACTCTAACGCAGTTTAAACAAAACCAGTGAAACTGTGGTTGATGTGCTTCTGCAGGTGTCTATTCTAAAGACAACCCATATTTCTCTCTCTTTCTCTCTCTCTCTCATAAAAATAATCTCTACCTCCTTACCCTCATCTCCAACTGTCACTGATTATCTCTTGGCAGCAGCGGCAGCAGCAACAGGTCTAGTGCTAGTTTTAAGTCTGACCTGCACGCTAGATTCTGTTCCACCAATTATTTGCATCCATACTGTGGGAGAGAAAGGGAGGCAGTCCAAGGATAAGGAGTGTGTGTGGTCCTCGAGGTGATGCAGAGACCTGGGCGTAGAGGCCAGCACAGATATAACTAGAGAAGGAAGAGTCGTTGCCCGTTTCCAAGAGATTCTCCTTCCCCCGCTCCCCAACACACTTGCTCTCTTCCCCCTGCACTTGTGAGGTCCCTCTCCCCCTCTCTATGCAGCCCTACTGCTCTCCCAGTCCTCTTTCCATCTTGTTTTACTTCCTGTCATTTTACTAGTTTGACTCGATTTGGGGTTTTCTGTACAAAACGAGTGTTCAGAAGTGTTGGGAAATTATTTTCCCTGAATACACTATTGTATTGTATTTTAATTTTTTAAAAAAACAACCCAAATATTACACTATTTTATTTATTTTTATTTATTTATTACATTTCTATACTGCCCATTAGCTGAAGCTCTCTGCATGATGCATCAAATAGTGAGCATCTGATGCATCATGGAAGATGTAGCTGATTCCAACAGAAGCACTTTCTGATCTTAGCCATCTATCGGGTAACATACATTTTTATGCCACCTGCTGAGTCAGTAACCTAAAAGAGCCAGTGTAGCGTAACGGTTAGAGTGTTGGACTGGGGCTAGGGAGATCCGGATTCTAGTCCCCGCTCAGCCTAACCTACCTCACAGGGTTATTGTGAGGATAAAATGGAGAGGAGGAGGAGAATTATGTAAGCCACCTTCGGTTCCTTGCAGGAAAAAAGGCAGGATATAAATATAATAAAATAAATACATAAAATAAATAAAAGAAGCTGCTGTGCACTCACGAACACAGGTACATTGTGGCAAAACAGACCCTTGTGCAATTGCTAGGTGTGACCATGTACATGGTGGGTTTTTTTGCCCAGTTCAGATGTTACATAGCAAAATATGGTCTGTCACACACAAAAAGTGTCTGGGAAGGAATCTGAGTGTATGAGGTCAGGAAGTAGGAGGTATGCGAGGCCTGGAAGCCACACTTTCTGGCCAAGAAGTCCTCTCCCTAATTCCAGCTGTGCAGGGGGGCTGCAGTTATTCAGTGAGGAGGGAAAGACACTCAGCACATGTTTGGAGGAACCCTCTAGCACGATGACAAATAGTTTGAAGTAAATCTGGCATTCAAAGGTAAGTTTTAGGACTGAGTGCTGGATCATATTCAATCCTCCATAAACTTGTACAACACTTCACTTCCCCCGATCTCTCTTCTTGCTACCACACACTGTTCCTCGCTGAGGAACACTTGTAAGTATTTGGCAAATGCCCAATGTTGGGTTCAGAACGGAGCAGGCCAGTTGTGCAAAGAAGAGGGGCAAAACATGCCTTCTGGCAAGTCCGTCTAGCCTCAGCCCGGCTATTCAGCTTAAGAGCAGTGTTCGCCAACCTCGGGTCCCCAGATGTTTTTGGCCTACAACTCCCAGCATGCCCCAGCCAGCAATTGGCTACAGAATCGGACTCAAAGAGTGCTTATCAATGGTTCCTTCTCAAACTGGGGAGAGGTAACGAGCGGGGTACCACAGGGCTCGGTCCTGGGCCCGGTGCTCTTCAACATTTTTATTAATGACTTGGATGAGGAGGTACAGGGAATGCTTATCAAATTTGCAGATGACACAAAGTTGGGTGGAACAGCTAATACTCTGGAAGACAGAAACAAAATTCAAAGTGACCTCGATAGGCTGGAGCGCTGGGCCGAAAACAACAGAATGAAATTTAACAGGGATAAATGCCAAGTGCTGCACCTAGGGAGAGGAAACCAAATGCAGAGTTACAGAATGGGGGACACTTGGCTCAACAATACTACAAGTGAGAAGGATCTTGGAATTGTGGTAGATCACAAACTGAATATGAGCCAGCAATGCGACGTGGCTGCAAAGAAGGCAAATGCAATTTTGGGCTGTATTAATAGAAGTATAGCTTCCAAATCGCGGGAAGTGATAATTCCCCTTTACTCGGCACTGGTTAGGCCTCATCTTGAGTACTGTGTCCAGTTCTGGGCACCTCATTTTAACAAGGACATAGACAAACTGGAGAGGGTTCAGAGGAGGGCAACAAGGATGATAAAGGGACTGGAAACAAGGCCCTATGAGGAGAGACTGAAAGAACTGGGCATGTTTAGCCTTCAGAAGAGGAGACTGAGGGGAGATATGATCACACTCTTCCAGTATTTGAAGGGATGTCACACAGAGGAGGGCAAAGATCTCTTCTCGTTCATCCCAGTTTGCAGGACACGGAATAATGGGCTCAAGTTACAGGAACCTAGATTCCACCTAAACATCAGGAAAAATTTCCTGACTGTCAGAGCAATAAGACAATGGAATCAACTACCTAGGGAGGTGGTGGGCTCTCCCAGTCTGGAGGCATTCAAGGTGCGGCTGGACAGACATCTGTCAGAGATGCTTTGACCTGGATTCCTGCATTGAGCAGGGGGTTGGACTCGATGGCCTTGTAGGCCCCTTCCAACTCTACTTTTCTATGATTCTATGACCCGAGGTTGGAGAACACTGGCTTAGAGGACCCCAATCAGACAGAGCGCAGCTCTCCGAGGTCACTTTCAGCCTTACGAACTCAAATCCCTCAGATCTGCCTGCCCCAACCTTGTGCCCTCCAAATGTCTCGGACTACAACTCCCACCACCTTGGCTGGGGAGGATGGGCATTATAGCCCCACAAGCTTGGAGGGCACTGGATTAGGGGAGACTGCTTTCAAAGGGAGAGGCCAGCGTTTGATCCCAGGACCTTCCGTGTGCAAAGCATCCCAGACCCCAGCTACAGTAGCGTTACCTGCCCTGAACTGAGGCAGGCGTCCAGCACGGTCGTCTGTAAGTTTCGTAGCCTCTCGCAGGAGCCGTCGGCGTTTTTCACCCAGAGCCTTGTCTCGTCTTCTGCCGGAACTGAAAACTGGCGCCGCGTTTCCTGCAGCACTGTGTCTACGGGGTCGGGGGGGGGGAGACACAAGAACAAAGGACAGGTTATTCCTCGGTGGGAATGGCCACTGCTACGGGGGATCCTGGGCTCTATTCCCCGCTCCCCTCAAACATTTGGGTTCTTACCAATCAGGTCCATGCGGCTAAACTGGACCATAACAGGGTTCTCCATGTCACTGTGCTGGCAGAGGTACAGTTCCACCAGGTAAACCTCCACCTTCTGCATGCTAGGAAGCTCCACGACCTGAGAATCAGGAAGAGAGCCAGCGTGACGAAGTGGTTAGAGCGCTGGACTGGGACTCGGAAGATCCGGGTTCTAGTCCCCACTCAGCCATGAAGCTCACTGGGTGACTTTGGGCCAGTCACAGACACTCAGCCTAACCTACCTCACAGGGTTGTTATGAGGATAAAATGGAGAGGGGGATTATGTAAGCCGCTTTAGGCTCCTTGCAGGAAAAAAGGTGGGATATAAATGTAATGTAACAAATAAAGGACGACAACATCCCATTAGAAGAAGGCAAGGGGGAACTCAGCATGGGAGCAAGACATCCCTTCTCTGTCAGCAACATGGGCAGCCTTCCCCAACCTGGTGCCTGTTGGATTGCAACTCCGAGCGTTCCCAGCCAGCATGCTGGGGTGATGGGGGGTTGTAGTCCAAACACATCTGGAGGGCACCGAGTTGGGGAAGGCCATGCCAGAGCACGACAGACTGGTAGAAACTGACTATTTTTATATATAGGTAGAAATTCACACAGGTATCGTGCACATTAAGGTTTGACGGGGGTGGGGGGAAGAGAGTGTCTCTTTCTCTTCCCTGCCCACCCCTGGCCTCCTTTCAGTCCTCTCTCTTTCTCTATGCGGCCAGGTCCGCCCATCACAAATGTCACTGCAACGGCTTGGATGAAGGGCTGTGGGAGGGTCCACCTCCCGTCCTCACCCCCCCCTCCTTTGCACTGCAATGGACTCAGCTGCACCACCAAAGCTCCAAGGAGACCCTACGCTTCCAAGCGGCAAACGTCTCACCTTGCGTTCAATGGCTGGCTGGTCATGCTCAATGCCATACCAGCTCACCAGTTTGTTCCACACCTCCTCCGGCACCAGAACAGTATTCCTCGTGCTCCACCAGCCGATCCTTCAACCGGTACGACTCCGAATCTGGAGGGAGGGAGGGACAGAGCTTGAGATCAAAGAGGACGCCCCCACCCCGCTCCAGAGCAGCCGGGAGCTCTACAGCAGCCTTCGCCAACCTGGAGCCCACCGGATGTTTTTGTCTACAACTCCCAGCATTCCTGACCACTGGACGTTCTGGCTGGGGCTGAGGGGGGTGGGGTTCAAAACATCTGAAGGGCACCAGATTGGGAAGGCAGCTCTACAGCAAGGGCTGCATGGCCAGTTTCAGCGGGAGGAGAAAGGAGCCAAGATGCTTCATCAGCAGAACTCCCTGCTGCAAGAAAGGAAAGCTATTTCCCAACCTCCGACACACATTCACTTCCATGCGACTGCAATGGAGCCAAGGTCCCAGCATAACGTAGTTGTTACGACTGTTGGGCTAAGACTGGAGAGGCCCAGGTTCAAGGGCAACCTTGACGCTGTCCCTGACTCTCAACCCAATGTCCCTCAATGAGTTGTTGGATCAAATGTACACCACCCTGAGCTCCTTGGAGGAAGGGTGGGATTAAAAAAAATGTGAAACAAACAATAATTCAGTTCTCGTATGTTAACCAGCCTGGGAACTTATCTGAAAGGCAGGGGAGGAATCTCAAAGAAAATCATTAGGGCAAAGGAAGCTGTACCTTCAAAGAGCTCAGCGTTGTTGATCCGTCCTGGGAAAGAGCTTGAGTTCTGGTCTCCGGATTCCACATAGGCCTTCCACTGCTTGTACCAGTGATTCTCCAGCAGATACCTGGGCAAGGAAGCAGAGAGATCAAATCCAGCACTGGCACTGCCTTGTAGGGTGCAAACAGGAGGAGTGGGTAATTCTTCTCTGACTCTGTCCCCCACCCCGAGCGGGATCAGGAACAGTGCCTCCTCCACCAGGAAAGTCAAGGTGCTCAAGAATGCCAGAATTCTGCTGGCAATTTATATATCTGGAAGCCTGAGAACTCCAGCTATTTTGGATTGAAGAGCAAGTTCCTAGTCACCGTGACTGCAGTGATAAGCTTTCAAAAGGTGAAGGCCACATCAGCTAAAGGCTCAGACAAATGGAGACAAGTAAGGGCTTCCAACAGCCAGAGCAAGAGACCTTTCTCACTCTCTGTATTCCCCTTCATAGACCTAGTACCAGTTTGCCAGTGCCTCCTAATATCCAAAGATGCATTCTTCATCCTCTTCTTCCCACAAATCATGGCGGTCAGGATAGGCAAAGCAGTTAACTGCTTTGGCTGAAGGCAGAGATGCAGCTATATTTGATATAAATAAATCCATAACAATATTTCTAGAAGCCATCAACCCATTTAAATAATTAGTTGATTAAACATTTTAATCAAACAACTGCTTAAATCTTAAATATATCTATATATTACCAACACCTCTACATGCCTTTTGGAGATACCAAAGGAAGTGTCAGTTGACTTTTATTAAATTGTAAACTGCTTCTCATTAGAAGGAAAGTGTCTCAACTTGCAGCTCCACAGATTAAAATTGCCCCCACCAATTGTTCCTCCTTCAGATCTCAACTGTTAGTCATGAACTCCCTCTCCACAGGCTAGCTTCTGTCCTTCAGTCTCAGACACCCCCCACCCCATCTGCAACTATTAGATAAAAATGGCCTTTCCTTACTTACTGGGTTGCCGTATGTATCATTCAGATAATATATATGAAGCACTTTGGATTTTTTATATCATCATCTTCCAATTAAATGGATTAAATCTCCCAGCCTTAATTATTTGCGTAATATATTCCAATAGACAGCTTGCAGATGTGGATTGTCTCCCAAAGTCAGTTTTAATTTTCTGCTTGGCAGTAAACCAAGATCCTTGCCCATAATCCTCTTCCTTGCCAATGGCAACTCTTTATATTATCCTTTTCACCAAAACAGTTTCCCCTCATATTGCCCTGGGGCACTGTAGTAACCACTCCAAAGCCTGTGAAAGGGAATAGGCAGTCCCTGTGCAGGCTGCTGTCACTTTGAAACCGGCCACACCAAAGGGCAAGAGACAATCTGATAGCAACAGGGCCTCCACCTGATCCTCCGGTCTCATCCCTGGGAGCTTGACAAACCACTACTGGCATTAAAAAGCTCTGTGGAACCTTAAAAGACTGATAAATATATTGTGGTGTAAACCAGGCTTGTAAATGTCCACTCGCCTGCAGCAAGTATGATAGTCTCCAAGCGACTAGAAATTTATTGCAGACTGGATGAGAGCAGGTTCCTTTCCCTCCCCAATTTTGGGCTGTTGATGTGCCACAAATGACTTACGCCGGCAACACATAGGCAGATGGGCAAGCAACTTGTGAATTCATCTGCAAGGCTACGGGCATCAGCTTTCACAGGCCTGATTCTGCCTCACTTTGCCAGCTGCATCGTGCTCTGGCCCACAAAAGCGTGCGAGGCAACAAATCTCTTCATTATCAGGTGCTGCTGGACTCGTTTTTCTACAGCTAACAGGGTGATCCCTCTGGAGCTGGTCACTACTGACCCCCGGGTCGCCGAGCACAAGCAACACAGAAGAGGCGAGGCCCTACTTTTCATTGGACTGGCTTCTCTTGCAGCACACAAGTTTCCAAGGTACCAGGGTTTCCCAATGTTTCCGGAGGTTGGGAGGTAATTTTATGGTGCAGGGTTTATGAGGCCACACTGCGCAGGATACTACTAGACTGCGTTGCAAGTTTCCACCCCCTTCATGCAGGAATTATTCTTGCAGCAGCAGCAAGGTTTGAATATCACCAACACCCCTCAAAATCTTCTGGGACATTAACGGACATTCATCTTTCTGTTGCTGTGCGTGAGAATATGCAGATCAAGGCAAGTGGGGTGGGCGAGTCAACAGGAGTGCTCCCCTTTTCCTTCAGTCCTTACCTTTTTGCTTAGCTTCAATGCCACACACTCTTCCACTGAGCTCAGCACTGGACAGCTACACCATCGAGGCAGGCTCTGTCAAGAACTCAGCAGCTCCTTCCTCTAGCTCAGTGTTCTCCAACCTTGGGCCCCCAGATGTTTTTGGCCTACAACTCCCAGCATGCCCCTGGCTGGGGCATGCTGGGAGTTGTAGGCCAAAAACTTCTGGGGGCCCAAGGTTGGAGAACACTGCTCTAGCTGTTGCTTGCCGAGGTCCCACTTGGGGTCTCCCCCTCCTAGCTACAGCTCATCCTTCGCAGTGGAAAGTCAATCCCAGGGTCTCACCTCTCATGTTTTGTGACCTGCCCCACAGAGGCCCTGTCCTGTACTTTGAAAACCTGGGAGCCACACAATCCAAGAAAGAGTTTGCATCCTTCAAACGCCAGAAGTCTCTTACCCACAAGAAAGAGGTACAAGGTAACATTATGCATGCTTTCAAGTTAGCCAGAACCTCAGTCCAATGAAGGGCTCAGCCTAACTGAAAAACTTGCTATGTCTTATATAGTGCCTCTCTCTCTCCTCTCTCTCCACTGTCCACAATTTCAGGCCCAGCCTGCTGACCAATAGTATATCCCAGGATTGATCAAGGTACAGTAATACCTTGGATTGTAAACATAATTCGTTCCGGAACCATGCTTGTAATCCAAAACACTCTTATATCAAAGCGAGTCTCTGGTGGGCATGAGCAGGGCCGATTTCAGCCCGCTACACCCGCTCGAGGCAAGTGGTTACATCCCTACGACTACTTGTATTGCAAGACGTCGCTTGTTTATCAAGTCAAAATTTATTTTAAAAATTTGCTTGCCTTGCAAAATGCTCTCAGACCAAGTTACTTGCAATCCAAGGTATTACTGTACATGACTTAGCCAGGCAGAAACGATGCTGACAAAAAGCCCCAGTTCCTTCTCAGTCAGGGAAACTCATGGAAGGAACACCCCTCAGGACTTTCCATCACAACGGCAGGCCAATCTACATCCTTGGGATGCAGAGACCAGCACAGCCAACTCAGATTAGTTCTGCACCCTCTCCTTCATGAGAGTCTGCACCAAGTTCTGAGGGAATTACATCTTGGTAATCCCCCTCATTGACTGCCACACAGGACTGGCTCCAGCTACAACAGCATGGATGAAGCAGGAGAAGGAAATAAAACAAAGCTGGGTACCAGACTGAGGCAGGATAGCTGGTAGTGAAGGTGCAAGCAATACCTTCACTACCAGCTATCCTGCCTCAGCACGCAATATGAGATGGTAAAAGAGGGGAGAAAACAGCAGACAGGCCCGTGTGGAGTGGAGAGCACAAGAGTCAGGTCAGTATGGTGGAAAGTTTTAAAAGCTAAGGACTAGACACTTGAAGCTAATGTGGACAATGGCCTGACTATTATTTATCCCCTCTATAGCACTATTCACTGTATAGCATGCATTACAATTCTCATCTCATTTAGGCTGCAATCCTAGACACATTTACTTGGAAACAAGCTCCACTGAACTCAATGGGACAGATTACCAAGTAAAGATGAATAAGATCAAACCACACACTTCATAGATTTCATAGATCATAGAGTTGGAAGGAGCCTACAAGGCTATCCCTCTCGCCGGATCGTCACCTTGAAGTGGTGAGTGGGCTTGCGTGTTCCGATGAACCCTGTGAGCAATGCCGTCGGGAGCTATATACTCCCGGTAGGGTCACCCATGGCGGTAAGGTCCGGGGAGAGGAACCAGACAAAGAACGATCCAAAACAAAAAGTCCTCAACGGCAGAACAGGCGGAAGATAATTTAAACCTAAATTACAACGGCTGTGAAGGCGGATGAAGGCTGCAGCAGAGAATGGTTTTCCAATCGTCAGGGTAACCGTGCCATTGGATCATTTTGTCCTCTGTCAAGTTTGTGTGGTGATTCGTTGTGCACCGATCTCCCCACAGAAAACAGCTTCACGCACAGGCGTCTTCCAACCCAACCCAACCAACCCAACCCAACCCAACCACCAAAAAAGTCCCATGGCGACTGGCGACTGGCGACGGGGCAGGACTGTGAATCTGGAAGCCCCTAGTCACTGGACCAGCACATGGGCGGTGGATGCACTCAGTCGCCCTGTTCAAGGAACGAGGTAGTTGAGCAGCTCGGCAGCTGTATCCATGACTGAGCAGCCCTATTTAGGATCCACTCTGCTCACCCCGTATGGGGAGGGGGCTAGAAAAGGTGCCCTAAACATAGTCTACCTCTTTCTCCCCTGACTGGATTACCACGTCCAGTGGGGTCACCATTTTAGCGGTCGAAAAAGACATTTGAATTTTGGACAAAACCATCTTCCATCTGGTAACCTGTGTCCTCACTGTGGGAAGCTGTGTGGATCTAGAATTGGCCTCCACAGTCACTTACGGACCCATCGCTAGAGTCTACACAATTTTCTTTAGAATTTTCCTCCTTTTAAAATCTCCTTTTGTAATTTTTTTTTTTTTTAATCCTGGAAGACAATCTTACTCGGTCACGAGTGATCGCCTGACTGACTGACTGACAAGGCTATCAAGTCCAACCCCCTGCTCAATGCAGGAAACTAGAGGAGGGGTCTCCCATTCAAGTAATAACCAGGCCTGACCCTGCTTAGCTTTCCACACTCAGACAAGCTGAGCCAGCATAAGCCACAGGCCTGTGATTTACTGCAACCTTGTGAGGTAGCTTGCCTCTCCGCTCTGTGACAACACAGTGGAGCTGGTTCTTTTGCTGCACCACAGCTGGGCTGCTGTTCCCCAGTTGTCTCACCCCAGACACAGTTGCAAGTTAGCACGCAAAAGTTCAGAGGGACCAATGTGTGGGAAGCAAGATGTTTCTAAATCCCCCACCTAAGGGCACAAGGAAAGACGAAACAGCTGACGCAGGGAGTTCAAGTGGCCCTACAAAGCAGGAAGTTGGTCGGCTGATCAGAAGCGAAACCAAAACTAATTCCTTGCAAGATAAAGCCGCACAAGGACAGACACAAGCAGGCCAAATGCCGATGCAAAAGACAGCAATGCTGACAACATGCACTTTTCCCTCTGAGGTGGGACAGCTAAGAAACTGAAACTATAAATTGCACTTGGATGGCCAGCCAAGCCCAGAGTTGCTACTGTGGTTAGATAGCCACAGAACAAGTGCACAACACACCTATGAGTGACTCACTCAACTCACAAACTAAGGGGTTTTTTTTAATTATTAAAAAGAGAATCAAGATTCCTGGGCATTCCAAGAGGGAGAAAAAATATATCTCCAACACTTATCTTCATGCCAGGCCAAGTTGCAGCTATTGAAACGGAGCCTGTCATGCAACTGTAAAAGGCACAGGAATCGTGACCGGTGCTGGGGGTGGGGAGGTGATCAAAGGTACCTTAATCCTGCTATACCAGAGAAAACTGGCCACCATTAAGGAAGTAACTGTTTGATTTTTCAATCCAGTTTCCGTTTAGAGATATGTGAATAGTACAACAAGGAACACAAATTTTGACAGTCTTCAGGAAGGGGAAATCCGTTTTAAAAGCAGCCACCATGCAGTAGGAATGAGTGCCACTCAGGAAATATCCAGATGCCGTTGGAGTGTCTACATCAGGATACCAAATACACATAAGGGGCGGGGGGGGGGAAGAGGGGGGGCAGAAGAAAAGAAGAGCAATAACCAGACTCATAGACATGCCCTCATACTCCAAGCTGATTCAGAATAATCATCCCTTCCCAAACCCATATTCACAAGAGCTAAGGTGCATTAGAATTCCCATTTTATGGGTGATGGGTGACCATGTCTTGAGAGCGTACAAGACCCACCTTTAACCAAGCCAACAAGGAACATAAAAAGGTGTTTGTTTGTTTTTTTAAAAAAAAATGTGCTAGAGGAGAATGAATCCAAACAATGTGAGCTCAAGTATGTAGTACGTACTTGCACTAGAGATGTAAAACAGAAAAAAGGGGCAAGAGAAGGAACATCTAAGGGAAACAATTCTACCCAAAAGTAAAACCCACCAAGTTCAACAGTGATTGCACTCTAGTAAGTAAAAGCACACAGGATGCTAGACAACCTAATCCTATGCTTACTGGGGAGTAAGTCTCAATGAGTCCAACAGAGTGAACTCTCCATCAAATCAGATTGTATAAACTACCCAGAGCAAGGACCTACCTTTTTGCTTATGCTACTCTATTACAGCGCCATGTATATTGAAGGCCAAATGTAGGCAACCTACAACAGAATTGCAGGGCTTGTGTCATTAGGCCCCAATGATTTGAGGGTGGGGGTGGGGTGAGGATAATAAATGCAAAGTTGTGTACATTGTGGATCAGTTACCTCTTGAGACCGCCAAGCAGAGTTGTCCCTGATCCCGATTCAAGATAATGAAAGTGGGGAGAGCTGTGGGGATTTCCTCACCCCCACCGGGTTCTAGTCCCCGCTCAGCCATGAAATTCACTGGGTGACTTTGGGTCAGTCACTGACTCTCAGCCTAACCTACCACACAGGGTTGTTGTGAGGATAAAATGGAGAGGAGGATGTCAGGAAAAAGGGACATATGCTCATATGTGGTGGAGTTGTAAAAATGTACTGGTTTTTTGGCGAGAGGTTTTTACAGAAATATCGGAAATTATTGGTATTAACTTAAGAGGTCTGTCCAAAACTAGCATTGTTATCAATAACGGAGAAACTTATTTGCAACCAAAATACGAAGGAATTAATTGTAAACTTGTTAACTGCGGCTAGGCTAATGATAGCGAGAAAATGGAAAGTACAACATGTTTTCCTAATAACTGACTGGTATAAGGAAGTTTGGGATATAGCCCTAAACGACAAACTAACTTGTAGTATCAAATGCAAAAAATGACAGTTAAAGAAGAATAACTTTATGGATATATGGAATCAATTATTAGACTATGTATTAATAAAGGGGAAGGGGAGCATGCCTTGTCAGGATATGTCATATTTTTGGAATTTGGAATTGATGTAATCAAGGGGATGGAAGTATATAAATTGGTCCCTTGGAGGGGGGGTGCACTTTATGATTTATGGTATGTAGTTTACATTATATTTTTGTGTTATTCTTGTATTTTGTTATATTTTGTTTTGAAAAGTAAATAAAATTTTAAAAAAAAATAGAGAGGAGTAAGAGGATTATGTAAGCCGCCTTGGGTTCCTTGCAGGGGGAAAAGGCGGGGTATAAATATAATAAATAAATAAATATGGAGGAAGATTCTAACCTGGAGTAACGATGGGTTTCTACGGGACCCCGAATTACTCAAGAACTGAGCCCAAGGGATACAAAGAGGAATTCCCTCACAGCACATCCCTTCTTATCCTATCTCAGCTCCAACACCCCCTCCCTGTCCGTACAGCCCCTGACCCCAGCTTCTGCCCCCGCCGTCAGTCTGCCTCCCCACCCCCCAAATTCACCCCGTCCCCACCTCACCCCCTCCTCCACTTACCATTTCTCTCCCACTCGCAAGGGCCGCTCCCGCCCAAGCTCGCCAGGCCCATCCCCCTCTATCTGCCGCCTCTGGGCCTCGAGCCCCGGCAGCCCCCGCTCCGCCGCCATCTCCTCCCACCCCTCCTCCGCCAGCCCGGAAACCAGAAGCGGAGACACCTTATTTCCCACTCCCGGCTCTCTCGCGGCCCCGCCCACCTGCTTCCGTCCGGCCATGATAGGTGTGGCAAGTGGGCTTGGGAGAGGAACTAGCTCCATGTTGAGTGCGGCATACCCCGAGTGCGTCACCGCGTGGCGCCGTTTCTACCGCCATGTCAGTTGTGTCGTGGCGCGAGAAATTGAACGCCAGGACCAAGCAGGATTTCATAGTGGAGATTGAGCGCGCATATTCCTTTAAACAAACAAACAAATAAACAAACCAGCCAAAACGAAAACAACCAGTTGCCATCTTGGGTGTGCGGACCTAGGGATATAGCATGTAAAAAATGTTCACGCCACCTTGTTTTATTGGTATGTTGGGCACCGCCAACTACCGTCCTGAAAGGAAAAAAAGCGAGGCATTCTCTGCTGCACAGCAAGAGCCGTGCAGAACTTTTAACACCTAGGATGCGCTCCCTTCGAAGCTGTTCTCGCTATGTTTATTAAGGGCACGAATCCTATGGAAGCTTGGTTAAGTCGGTCATCTTTGGTATTGGCAGATCTTGGCGTTTGATTTCTAACCGGTAGAGAGACGCCATGTTAGATGTGGCACCGTGGCGGATGCAGCACAAGCGTTTTAAAAAATAGGGCGGGGTGGGAAGGTGGCTGAGCTGTTGACCTTGTTATGTAAATAAAGGGCGAGATGGAAAAGGCCGTCTAGTATAAATATACAGGTGAATATATAATTCAAGGAAATTACCTACTCCCTGCATAAGGTTTGACTTTAAAACCAATAAAGATGAACCCCTTTCCTAGGGTGGGAGTGGGGGAGAGAATTATTTTAAAAAGCAGCTCAGAGCAAAATGGTTTTGAATAAGTAGGGAAATGCCGCTGAAAACCCTGAGCAGAAAACTTGGGTTTTTTCTGTTCTACTGTTCTGGCAACTGGAGAAAAGCCGCCAGATTTTAAAAAGCTGTATGTTCTGTTCTGTGTGCCTGCCTGCCTGCTCTTGCTGTCTTTATAATGCAGCATACCCTGCCCTTTTACAGGAAAGATCCATGAGTAAATGTGGGGCCCCATGTGATTATTTTGCCACAAAATCCACCAAGGACTTGTATTCCACCATTACAGTTTCATGTGAATTCCCCTAAGAAAGTTGAGGTGGAAGTTTTAGGTTGGAAATGGCCCTTTGTGCAAGCTTTTAAACTTTATTGTGTTGGCTGGCTGGGGCATGCTGGGAGTGGTAGGACTTTTTTCTGTCTAAACATGCAAAGGATTGTGCCCTAAGATGCTTACAGGCTGACTTTTGAATCTGAAAATTTCTTCAGGAGTAACCAGGGCTTTTTTTCTGGTGGAACTCACCGGAACTGAGTTCCAGCACCTTTTCTTCTATTAATTGCATTACAATTTAATCGCCATCTACTCCCGAGGAAATGTAAGCCAAGAGTTCCGGTACCCTTTTCTCCAGAAAAAAAGCACTGGGAGTAACCCTTAAAACGTTACTCATACACAAGACAGGACAAACCCCTCTGTCACAAAGGCTGCCTGTACCTGGCTGTGCCAGTTTTCACCCAAGCTGCTGCTATTTGCACAGAGTCCACCCCACATCCAGTGAATTGTCATTTGTTTGTACTACACTTCCTGGTTTTCTTGTGCAAACGCATAGCCTCTCATAAATGGGCCATTTTGTACATCTGGTGTGAAGTTAATCTCAAATCATGTTTCTTCCAAGCAGTTGTCCTGCCCTTCATTTCATGATCAGAACCTGTGTACATATACCCCCGGTGTATGGGCTAGACATATATTCTTACAGGTGTGATGATGCAAATCTGCATCTGGGACCACCAGCTGTTACACACAAATAGGACTGGATTGGGACCACAACTCACTGGACTGGAGACACAGACAGGTGAGGCAGTGGAGTGGCAAAGGGTGCAATTCTATGCATGTTTAGACAAAAAAAAAAGTCCTACAACTCCCAGCAAGCCCCAGCCAGCATGGCTAGCCGGGGAATGCTGGGAGTTGCAGGACTTTTTTCTCTGTAAACATGCATAGGATTGCACCATAAGGGACAGGGGGCAATGGGGCAAGGAAGCCCCAGGCTTGAATCTCACCTTCCATCTGCATAATATTGATCTGCCATATAGGAATCTTGTTAGGATTACCAGGCAAAGTATGTGAAGTGCTTTGAGCACACCAAAAGGCAAAGCATTATTGTGTTGTTGTTTTTAATTAGTTTTGAGGTGGCAGCGAGGGACTAAAACAGAGATGGGTAACTTTGGGCCCTCCCGATCTTTTGGCCTACAACTCCCATCAGCCCTAGCCAGCATAGCTAGCGGTGAGGTATGGTGGGAGCTGTAGGGCTGAAACATTCAGAGGGCCACAAGCTGCCGGCCCACCCCTCCCTGCACGAAAAGTTGGAATGAAATGTCATAGAAAGTGTGAACGAGAGTTGCTTTGCTGTAATGAGGATTCCGTGTGTGTGTGTGGTTTGAGGAAGGGGTTGGGGTTGGAGATGAGCTGTTCTCTTCTGTTCCTTTTTTTATGCCTTGTTGGATCAGGGCACTGATCCATAGATCCACCACATACAGTATCGGGCTGCACACACAGCTGTGGGGGTCTCTACATAGCTTACAAATGGAATAGATCAGCCTTCTCCAACCTGGCACCCTCCAGAGGTGTTAGGCTATAACTCCCATCATCCCCATCTAACAGCCACTGGCATTTATTTATTTATTTATTTTATTATATTTATACTCCGCCTTTTTTCCTGCAAGGAACCCAAGGTGGCTTATATAATCCTCCTCCTCCTCTCCATTTTATCCTCACAACAACCCTGTGAGGTAGATTAGGCTGAGAGTCAGTGACTGGCCCAAAGTCACCCAGTGAGTTTCATGGCCAAGTGGGGACTAGAACCCAGATCTCCCGAGTCCCAGTCCAGCACTCTAACCACTATGCCACACTGGCTCTGCAATGCAGGATGGGACTTGTAGTGCAACACATCAGGAGTGCACCAGGTTGGGGAAGGCTGGAATAGGTGTGTGTGTGTGTGTGTGTGTGTGTGTGTGTTACAGTGATGATTGGGGTTGTTAAGGCAGAAGATAACATATGGTTAGAGAAGGGTGCAGAACAAGAAAGGATTAAAACGATGTGTGTGACTGGAGAGAAAGCCTGAGCACACTGCTGAACCCGGACATACTGAACCCTGACATGTTTCCCCCTTTTCCACTGTCACCCCTCTGTCTGCATAATCCCCACCCGGGGCACAGGAGACACAATTCTGGGCAGACCGGTTACACATATGCCACGTCTGCATACATTCAATGGGACACATTTACACTTCCCTCAAGGAAGAGCATGAGATTCCGGAGGTGGAGGGGTGCAGTCTCAAAGAGCTGCAAAGTACCCCAAAGTACCCATGGAGATGCCAGCACCCGAAAGGCGCCACCACCCCACGGGGCGGGACTAGCCCACCTGGTCATCAAGGGCGGGGAGGGGGCGGAGGAGGGTAGAAAAGATACGTGCCAAAGAACCAAGGGTTGTTGGGAACAAGGTACGGGCTTGCACAGGTCAGGTCGCTAGCTCCGGCTAGGACCAAACAACTTCCAACCCAGGGCGGGACGCCCGGCAATCAGCAAAGCAAACTGCTATATTAGAACCCAGAGTCAGAGTCTCTGGTGTCAGGTAATATTCTGCATTCGAGCAAAGCCTCCTAGAAAGCAAATTGAATACTTCCGTTTCCTATCTGAATTGTTTTGTGTATACTGTGAAATTCCTGTAGTCTATTAGTTCCACTCCATTAAACTCTTTTGTAACTGACTAGCTTGTGACTTCCCTGTGTTTCTAAGGGGATTCTTTGTCAATTTCACTCGCGGCTGAAAGTAAAGGGGTGCCAGTTAACTCTTAGGTGCTGAACCCGCGCAACGGACCAGGTTTGGTCCACCACAGTGATCAAATGCAAAAAAAACCCTTTTACTTTTTATACTTACTTTTGATAAGTAGGAGTGAAAGTTGGTAACTGCACATTAACTTGCATATCAAACTCCTACTAAACAACTGCCTTTATCTGGTCATCTTAGGAGAAATGGGGGGGAGGCTTAAGTGGGTCCCATATTGCAGGTGAGGGTTAAAAGTGGGCCCTTGGTATGAAACTCTTGGAGATGGTTGGCTTGATATGCAGATCTTGGGGCTATGGAGCAAGCAATCAGACAAGACCGACTAGCTGGGATCAGTTGACTAGGCTAGCTGGGATCAATCCTAGTCCTGGCTAGCAGGGAGGATTCTAGTTTCTAGGCTTGAACAGCCAGCAGCTCCAATCAATTATATCTGCTGCAGCTTGAATTGTATTTGGATAACAGGTTTTTATCACACTACATGTGATAATTGGATCACTAACACTAGGATGTTAGTGTTCTCACCACTTTGTGAGCGGTCACTATTAATAACATAATGGTCATTGTCTGTACGTTCTGCATTTCATTTCCCTCTGACTTCACGGTTTGCAATTATGTGTATATAACACACTTGCAACTTAGGATGGCTTTCATGCATCTGATGAAGTAGATGCTAGTCCGTGAAAGCTTATATGCCACAAATATGTTAAGTCTTTAAGATGCCAAAAGACTTGTTTTTTTGCTTCAGGAGACCAAGATGGATCTCCCTCTGGAAATAACTAGATAAAGGGCAGGCAAAGAAAGGATGCCGCTTCCTCCCAATCCTGGAGCTGCCCCACACACAGATGGTGTCCCTGTTGGGAGGGTCAGCCAACCCCACATTGCCCCCACCTACAGCACTTTACTAGGGGGTCTCTAGATGTTAGGTTAGCCCAGTGCTTCTCAAATAGTGGGGTGGGCCCCCCAGGGGGGGCGCGAGGCTCCGTAAAGGGGGGCTCGTTTGACCTCAGTTAAAAGTTTTTTTTAAATATTGTGTTCCTTTAAATCCTGTGCTCCTTTAAATCTTTTCTGCTACAGTTAATAAAGCTATTCTTTGTTGTAAATTGATCCACATTTCTTTCTTTTTTTATTCTCTTATACGTTAATAAGGATACAGTGTTATGCAGAGGTGTACTTATAACAATTTTATAGACAAATGATACTATTTACAGTCGCGCGGGGGGCGCGAAATGTTTTCTTCTTCCTAGGGGGGGCATGACAGAAAATAATTGAGAAGCACTGGTAGCCCCAGGGAACCTGCTTTTATGTGAGCAGGTGCTGATCGTGTAGGTCTTCCCAACAGAACCTCTCCCCACCCCACCAGGATGCCACGCCAGTTCTATGGGTGGTGCCCATGTGGCCAGCCTCCACCCATGCAGTTGCGTCAAACAGCTGCTCACAGGGAAAACCCCCCCCCCCCCCGGCCAGGGAAAAGTTTAGAAGGCCTCTAAAGCATGATGGGATGTTGGGAGAGTCCCAGTCCTTTCCCCCACTCTGCACCGTGTTGACATCCATCACTGAAGTCGGCACCTGTTGCAGAACAATACTTTGTGTCCCCGCTAGAAAGCAACAGGAGCTACTGTGAATCAAGCCAGCTCCCATTTGTGTTGCCCAGCCTGGGGTCCTGCTACTTGGTCACATCTGGTTGTGACGGTGTTGGGAGGATAGGTTGGGGTGTTGGGAACTGGCTGATGTGTTTGGGAAGCATGTTCAGTAACTTCTCTAAGGAGGCAGGGTAGGGGGAAACCTGTGGCCCTCTGGGTGTTGGACAACTCCCATCATCGCCAGCCATGCTGGCTGGGGCTGATGGAAGTTGGAATCCAACATCTGGAGGGCTACAGGTTCCCCACTTGCCTTAAGGATGTCCCTAACCTAACAGCAGCCTGACCTGCAATGGAACCTGTGCAATCCAAGAGTAAACAACTCCCTAGTGCTGGCTTGAGCAAGTTTACTTGCAGAGGAGAGCTCCAGTCAAGGGCTCCTCCCTGCCCAATGAACATGTTTACCTTGTGTCTAATAGGCCACTCCCTCTGCATGTGTACTTGGAAGTCCCAGTGCATTCACTAAAACTTATTCCCACCATAAGCAGGCATAGGATCAAGCTCTAAAGGCGGAGTATACAGCTCACCACCACCACCACCAGCCTCAGTGCATTAGAGCAATCACAGCAATCAAGGTTCCCTGCCACAACTGTAGAAGTAAATTTTGTCCAGGCTTCAGTTTAACAGAAAGGCCTGGAAGAGCAAGTCAGACCCTTGCCTTGACCTTCCAGGAACATGCCCTGAGGGCCCATCAATCATCTATTGATATTGCCTAGTCTCTTCTCTGTTATGCTAAAAGCTACTGAGAGTCATATCTCCCTTGTTCTAGACCAGTGTTCTCCAACCTTGGGTCCCCAGATGTTTTTGGCTTACAACTCCCAGCATGCCTGGCTGGGGCATGCTGGGAGTTGTAGGCCAAAAACAACTGGGGACTCAAGGTTGGAGAGCCCTGTTCTAGACTGTATAGATTGCCTTATGTAAAGCCATGATAGCCGGAAGAAGGGCAATGTCTGATCTTTGATCTTCTCTTGGAGTTGTCTTTTGTTCAGTTGGTCTGACTCATTGTTACCCAGCCTAAGAAATGGGTCAAAGAACAATCAGGTGTGGATACCAGGCCCCATCACATATGTTGGGCCTGGGCACACTCATGCTAAACCCTTGACCAGAGAGCAGCCATGTTGGGCCTCTGAGAGCAATTCCAGTGTTTCTGTCTCTCCTTAGCTGACTGCCTGCTGCTTCAGCACAGCCCTCCCCTCATGCTTCAGATACAAGAGATGGGTCAAAGGACTGGACATGTTTCAATTGGTTCTTGGGCACAGAGCAAGCTGCACGTATCTGTGCTTAGGCCTACTGTGCTGAGAACCAGTACCAGGTGCGCCTGCCCAATGGCCGGCTATGACGGGAACCAAGGCCAAGCGTGGATACCAGGCCCCATTGCAAATGCTTGTGCAAACATTACTCACCCTGCTCATTAGCTTAGCAGTAATGTTTTGCTTAGCTGTCAGCTTCAAACGCTAGTAGACTTGATGTATAGCCTATCAAGTGTAAACAGCAAAAATGTGTAAGCTACTGCCTGCTTTGTTTCACTGTTCAGACACTGGGCGCGCTTGTCTGTTCCAAGTCTTTGTCTGAGTACACATGCATGCTCTGAAAAGTTACTCAATAAAGCTGTCTCCTTATAAGCAATCCTGGAGCTGGCTCCTCAGTTTCTTGGGATCAAAGTGAACAAGCCCCCTAGCCCGGGCGTCAGGGACTACAAAGGGACCAGCACACGTAGTCACAGGAAAATAGGTTCCTTCAAAAGGACTAGGTTCCCCAAATGTTCCACGTCTCATCTCTGGGAGTTTGACAAACCACTACTGACATTAAAAGCTCTGTGGGACCTTAAAAAGATTGATAAATATATTGCGGTGTAAACCAGGTTTGTAAACGTCCACTCACCTGCAGCAAGTATGATAGTCTCCAAGCAACTAGAAATTTATTGCAGACTGGATGAGAGCAGGTTCCTTTCCCTTCCCACTTTTGGGCTGTTGATGTGCCACAAATGACTGGGTAGGGCAGATCAATTCAGGAGCACCCACTACAGGCTGCTTACTCATGGGTAGATCTGTGAGCATGGAGGGCTCCTGTCCGCCACCAGAGACAGAGCCTTCCCCTGCCAAATGACAAGCACACCCTGAAGCACTGCAGCAGATCTGTTGGCTGGAGAAGGCCCCTTTTCAAAGCCTCAACAAGCAAATCTACTCACGAGTACAGAGCCCAGGACGGCACTTCACATGAAAGAGTGGGCCGCTTACTTATCAGTGGGTTTTATGCCCTCTGCAATGGGCGGGGGGGGGGTCAAACTCCACACCTGGCAAAAGCATTAGCAGCAGAAGAATATTCCGGAAAGAAGGCCAGGGGAGTCCTTCCTTCATGTTCCTGGAAAAGAACTGTCTGGGGAGCAAGTGTACCCCAGAAGGGCTGAAATGGAAGGACCCTTTCTTCTGCACCAATAACCACTCCACAAGCCCAACCAAGCCATAGCCAGCCCCTGCCGCCCGAGTCCAAATGAGAAACACCAAACTACCTGAAATTGTTGGGAGACTTTTAATCAGTTCCGTACATTTGGATATGGCGCATTTGTTCACCCCGGATAGAGGTGTGGAGGGAGCATCTGGGAGAGAGAATTCTGCCCGTTTCCTTCCCTGGGGGGACTTTTTTTCTGCTGTGATCATTTCTGATCTTTTCTACAGAAGGCTACTCCCTCAATTCAAGTTATGTACAAGAACAGGCGTTTCCTTTTCCATACAGGGACAACTGAACTCTGTATTTGCTCCATCAAAGGTGGAGGGAAAAGTGGGTGGGTGGGTGGTGCACATGGAAATAGTCCATTCCATATGCTAATGATTATCCGTTCCAGGGTTTCCGTTTGCTACAAGAAAAGGTTAGTTGATCACCTCCAGCCCAGAAACAGGTTCTGAGGTTCTCCCCCTACAAAAAAAGCAAAGTCCAGATCCTCTGTACATTCACTGTCCAATAGGCCATCTTGGGTTTCCCTCTCACACTAAGATCCAACCTGGATAATCTTCCTCGGGTGTGTGGACTAAGAATACATCTCGACTATAAACAAACTGTCTTAGTTGTCCTGGCATTTGGCCCTGCTGTCACCTCTTGAGAATCCCGAATTCTCTCTACAGGCTCTGCATCTCAACCACACACTCAGCAGCCTCCCCAGAATGACAACTCCCACAATTCCTTCTGGGAAGCCCCAGCAACTCCGTTTCTGTTTGCAGAATAGAGGTATCTCTTGTTGCATCCACCTTTGCTACGTTTCCCTGTACTCTGGAACTCTATTTCTTCTCTTCCAGCAGCAGATGAAATGGGAAGTAGTTCCATGAACCTAACCAGGCTGGATTCTGGACCAAAAAAAAATAAATCAGCACCATATATCTTGGCCAGCGTCCCCCTGCTCTTCCACTCATACTACATTGTAACAGGAGCTCCTGCAGGACCTAAGCACACATAACGTTGAACAAACCATGGTTTAGCACTATGTCTTGATGCCTAAACTATGGATAAGGACTGGGCCACAAACCAGGATCTGAAATCATGGTTGGGAGAGAGGCTCGCAAACCATTGGTTTGTGTGACTTGTGGTTAACCATTACATCTCCTCAGACAAGACAAGATTAAGTCAGTTTCCCTACCTCAATGTCTCTCTATACATACTCCTGTGGGCACAGGATTTAGCATGGGAAACTAAACCGTGGTTCACTGTACGTCTCGCAACTTAATCAGGGTTAAGGCAGCAACCCCATGACCAGTGCTAAACCATGGTTAAGCACTCTGTTTGCATAGTGGAGTGAACAACAGAACATACACACAACCCAAATGGAAAGTCCTGCTAGAAGCAGGGTTGATACCTTCCAACCCAGAGATGGCAGGGAGACCTTTTTGGGACCCTGAAGGTCCAAAGCTCTTCAAGAAGCAGGTCTAGGCAGGAAGATGGCAAGTGTGATTGGATAGGATCAAGGAATAGGTCCACCTAACACAGGAGTGGGCAACTTGTGGCCCTCCAGATGTTTTGGCCTACAAGTCCCATCAGCCCCAGGCAGCACAGCCAATAGTGATGGGTGATGGGAGTTGTAGGCCGAAACATCTGACGTGTCACCAGTTGCCCAGCCCTGACCTAACACAAGCGCTTCGGTCTTAAGGTGCAACTCAGAGAGAAGACGAAAAGAAAGGAAGTAGGAGGCTAGTTTAGAGCAGATCCGAGCAGTAGGAGGCAGAAGGGAGGGTCATGCAGGCGAGTTATGGGGCTAAAAAGGACCCTTGGTTGCTGTTCTCTCAACTGATCTTTCTTGCTTATTAGGACTCCTTTGTAAACACAACCCTCTTCGATCCCGAGCATTGGTCACCCTTGCCCTATTCACGGTGGCTCTCCCTTGGCATCGGGGGATGCCCTGTATGCTGGGAGTGTCCTCAGGTTTCTCCACTGCAAAAGGCAGCTGCACCTGAGTGCCAAGCCAAGGGCTCTCCTGCACCACTCGCTCCTTGCATCCCAGCACAAGGCAGGCTACATTTCTGCATGACCTCGGCACCTTCAGAAATCCTTTTCGTTGCCTGAGGGTTAATAATAATAATAATAATATTATTATTAATAATAATAATATGGCTCTCGTCAGGGGAGAAGGAAGATTTGTGAACCTTACAAGCGCTTCATGCTGCATATAAAAATGGTTACATATGTACATATATACACACAAACACACATTATATATATATAATATATATATATATATATATATATTGATCAAAGGGAGGAAGGTTGGGTGCCATCTTGTCTACACACACACACACACACACACACACACACACACGGAGAGCAAAAAGTAGGATCTGAATCCGCATCCTACAGTTCTGCGCACCCCGGCCTCTGCGCCCTGAGCTAAAGGAACAGTCCTGGCCACCTGGGTTGCTGTGCTACTGGTGGGCTCTCAAAACTGGGGATGAGGGCGGTAGATATTTCCCCTTTCCTCTTGAGGCGCCTCTCGGGAGTCGAGTCGGAAGGAAGGGGAGCCCAAATCCTTGGGGATTCCCACACCCGGGCAGGATTCCTGAAGGATTTCTATGCCTAAATCAGCCTCCCCCATCCCAAACTAGAACCCCCCACCCACATCCCCAGTCATGTTGGCCAAGGATGATGGGAGTTGTAGTCAGCCACATCCAGAGGCTGCTGGGCTGGGACGGGGGAGGGGGGGGGAGAAAGGCTAGTAAGCTTTTCTGAAATGAGAGCGAGCCGGGATTGATTCATATTTGAGGAGCTGACGGCTTCCATGTTGCAAAGTACCGAGCATAATCCCAGGGCAGGAAGTATTTTTGTGTGAAGGCTCAGCAATGGGGGATGTTTGATAAAGCAAGAGGGGCTGAGTCCTTTGAAGGAGGCCTGGACAGGAACCGGTTAATATTTGAGAGCGCTGAGCAAAGGGCCTGTTAACACACACACACACCCTCAGGGGCTGCCCTGTGAGTGAGGGCTCAGGGGAGGTTGGTTTCACCCTAGAGAAGCTCATGGTTTACCTTTGATTCAGGACAGGGCAGGGATGAAGGGGCCCAGTCGTTTGGGCAAGGACTGAGACGCAACCAAGTAAAGGCGCCCTAGTGAAGGTCCATGTGTTAACAACTGCCGAGAGCAAGCTGGAAGCCCCGGAATACTGGAACAAGGACTCAGATAAGTGCGACATGAGTATCTGCATGAAGACCGAGTAAGGCAGGGGTGGTGGGCAACCGGTGGCCTTCCAGATTCTGTGGGATTACAACTCCCATCACCCTTGACCACTGGCCATGCTGCTGGGAGTTGGGAATCCCAGCAGCACCTGGAGGGCCACAGCCTGTCCACCAGTGTAGTAAATGCCAGAACATCAGAGAAAGGTCTGGGTGGGTGCCCATGAAAAAAAGTCAGCTTTTAGATTTCAGGGACAGGGAGTGATCATCTAGGGAATGCAGGGGCCAGCAAGCATGAAGGGAGTAGGGGGGGAAGAAGGCACAACCCACCGGGAGCGTTTCCTACAGAAGCCCCGCTGAAACGGTTGGGGGCCAGCGTGCAAGACGCCCGGGGCTTGTGCCGGCGAAGGCAAAGGAATAAGTGCAAGCCCTGAGTACAAAGCAAGTTATGTGAGAGGCAGGACAGATCGACAGGAGTAACTCCGCTGAGATGGACAGCGCTGGCCCAGTATGCGGGGAGAGCCCGAGCAAGGCACGGACCAAAGACCCAAGGAAGACGCAAGGCAGAGGAGAAAACGGGAGACTCGGCTTTGGTGCCAGGAGGAAACGAGGGCAGAGCGGACGACGGCCCTGATCCGAAGCAGCTTGAGAAACGGGGGCTCCCTGCAGCAGGAACATCGCCCGGGTGAAAAACAGGGAAGATGGAGGGGCAGGGGAAGAGGGACCGTGTTCCCCAGAGATGTAGAGAGCCCTCTGAGGATTCCTGCTTGCCTTCCCGAGAACCGGGCTCCTAAACAAGCATCCGGATTGGGAGAACGGCCACCCCAAGTCCACAGAAAGGCCACGGGAAGTGGGGTGGGGAGGGGAACGGGGAAATAAAGATCCACCCACCTTCCAAAACGCTAATGTAACCTCCCGGCCCCCCCCCCACCACCGCCACCGCCACAGAGTGCAGAGAACGGATCTATGGACACGGCGGCCTGGCGGCACGTCTTCGCCCTCCTCCACGATTCTCTCTCCCCGGCCCAATCCGGACGAGGCGGGCTGGGCGTTGGCTCCCCTGTCGTTAATACTGCACACTCCCCACTGCTGGAGAGGCAGGGGCAGGGGGGCGTCTCTCTTTATAGATATTTGCAAATATAGTATTTATAATATTGCATTGAAAAAATAAAACTGAAAAAATAAAATGAAACACCATGTGTGAGAGGCGGGGGCAGGGGGAGAGAGAGAGAGAGTGTGTCCGTCCCAGCAGCAGGAGGCATCAGTGCCCGGCGTGTCGGATGCCTGCGGGCAGGCTGCGCTCCTCTTCGGCTCTGGGCCGTCAGGACCCCCACGCACGCGCGCGCGCGACCCTCGCCCCGGCGAAATCCCAACGTAAGTCCTCGCTCCACAGTTCCATACGAGGAAGCCGCTGATGGGGATGTCCGCAAGTGGGGAGGGCGGGGGGGGAGCTGGTTTCGTTTCTGGCCCCCACCAACCCGGATCCGTCCGTGGGCTTCAAAGCAGCAGGCTTGGTCGTCCGTTCTGCCCGTTCACTGCAGGAAAACGGCAAAGGGTTATCGGCAGGATGCCCCCACCTCTAGAAATCCTCCCCACGTACACAATTTGCCATTCCCATCTCCCATCTCCTTTGTGGTTTCCTTTCCCAGCTGCCCGTTCCTCACTTACGTAAGCCTTTCAGCTCCCTAAAGTCGCAACTCCCTGGACTAGAAATGGGAGGTTTCACGGGCATTATCTCGGTAATTCCTCAGAACAACCCTGTAAGGTAGGTCGGTACTGTTATCCCATATTGCAGATGGGGATGGGGGTGGACATGGAGAAAGGGGGGGGCAAGGGGAAAGCTTGCTGAAGGCCACCTAACAAGTTTGTGGCAGAGAGGAGATGGGAACAAGGGACTCTTCCTGGTTCATAGCTCAGCTTCAAGACCAGGAGTACAGAACCTCGTCCAGCCTGAAGCTCTGCAGGGGCATCCCAGTGGTGGGTGGGGCTAAAGGCAAAGAGGGCGGGGCCAAAATACCAAAACTCCTAGCTTATTTTAGCTTAAGGCTCTTACTGCCAGTAACTAAGCCTTGGGCCTTTGGCTTTTGGAAAGGGGGGAAAGAACTGCACAAAAGCCAGGAAACCACAGATCAGTCGGTGGTTGGGGGAAAGGGGGCAGCCCTTTCTGAGGACCCTCGGAGGGCCAGATTTGGCCCCTGGGGCCTGAGGTTCTGTACCCCTGCTCTAGGCCACTGCGCTCTGCTCGACATGCCTTATGTGTCCCGGCTGCCTCCCCTCTCCTCCACCGCCTTGCCACCCTCTCCCTCGCTTTCGATTCCAGACGATACAGCACCCACAAGGGGGTGTGCATCGGGGCGGAAAGGGGTGCGCTCGGATGGGCCGGGGCCAGGAGTGCGGAGAGGGCTACGACCAAGTGCTGACGAGAGAGGGGGACGCCAGCTCATCATGCCGAGAAGAGGAAGGGGTGCCGATGGAAGACCGGGGGGAGGCGAGGGGCACAGATACCTGACCCGTCGGCTAAAATTCAGTGTCCACTACCCGGAACACGGCGCTGCCTGTGGGAGAGGAGAGACCGTTCACCGCATAGCCGCAGAGGTCTGCGACAGGGAGCGCACAGTGAACCCAGGAGACGGGACAAGATCATTTCCCTCATCACAGGGGATCTTTGGGGGGGAGGAGGGAGAATGGGCAAGGCAGGGGCTCGAGGAAGTGCAGTTTGCCTTTTCGGTGCTGAGGGACAGGAGGAGATGGGGGTGGAGCTTTGTTCGGGGCCAAGGCAGAAAATCCAACCCCACCCCAGCCCCCATTTTACTACATCGGGGCATAACCTGCTGGGAAGTTCTCCTGCACATGCCTCACTGAAACTAAAAGGATCGTGCCCCACGGCGAGATCTCCCTACTCCCTGCTCTGCCGCCTGTGTGACTCCCAAGGAAGAAAGCAAAAAGGGTGTTGGGGAAAGACCAGGGGCAAAAGTGGGCGGGGCTTGGCTCCCAGTGGGCAGGGCTGGTGGAAAGCTGGCCGGGACTCCTGCTGCTGATAGGCCTCAGTCACTCACCTGATTCGGGCAGGGAAGCCGATCGCAGCCCCGTCTCTTTCTGTAACTGAATCTCCTTTAGTGCAAATATTGACGTTGCTGCATAAGGAGGAGATAAAAAGGGAAGAAGCACAGAGCATGTGAGACAACACCTTTTACTGGGCTGCACTAGGCTATAAAGCGAGCATTTCAGTTGCAGCTAAAACCAATTTTGGGGTAGGGGTGGGGGAATAGTCTCAAAAGTGTCCATGTTCCTTAACTTAAAAATTCAAATTGCTACATCTCTGAATCTACATATTTTAAGCCACACTCCGAGTTAGGGATGGAGTGGAACTTAAGTGCCACTCCAAGTTGGATTTTCAAACTTTGCGAATTCAGATCAATTTCAAATGTGTGCAAATTTGAATGCATTTTAGTTGATTAGTCACTTGCATTTAGTTAATGAATTAACTGATCCAATTAATGAATGAGTGAATTAATGGATTCAGTTAACCGATTCAATTTGCATATTACCCAAATCTCAAGTAATGGTTCCTTCTGAAACAATGAGGGAAGTTTAACTTATAAATTAAAATAGCGCTATTTGGCAGAAGAAAATGCCATTTATTGTGCTTGTAAAGGTGAAGCCTTTGACATTGATTGGTTCAGCTGATGTGATGTTATGGAATGTCTACAAACATTCTAACTTCTTAGAGAATTAACCTTGCAGCAAAACAAGAACAAAACAAAACAAAAAGGTCCACAGCCCAATTTCTGTGAACACAGATACAGTAATACCTTGGATTACAAGTAACTTGGTTTGAGAGCGTTTTGCAAGACAAGCAAATTTTTAAATATTTAATTTTTTTTTACTTGATATACAAGCGACGTCTTGCAATACAAGTACTGTAGTACGGCTTAAATTAAAAATCTCTGTACAAATTTTTTTTGGGGGGGGGTTCGTTTTGATATATGAGTGTTTTGGATTACAAGCACGTTTCCGGAACGAATGATGCTCTCAATCCAAGGCATGACTGTACTTATCAGCTTGCCTGGCATTACAACCTCACACAAGTCCCATGAAAGGAGAAACTGCAAGGGGAAGGCTAAGGACTGGAAAATTGACTGTGATGAGTTCCCAGAATGTATGGAAACTAAGGGACAGAGAGAGACCAAGGCAGAGCTGAAGGAAAGGGGCAGAGTAAGTGGTGGGCTAAGATACGTGAGCGTGCGAGAAAAGCAAGTGGGTGAAATGGAGGTGTAAAGAAAAGGCTTCAGGACTGTGGCTCTAGAGTGCCAAACAGTGCATAGGGGGGTGGTGGTGATGATGATGATGATGATGATGATGATGATGATGATGATGATGATTTATTCCATTTCTATACCGCCCAATAGCCGAAGCTCTCTAGGGTTGCCAGGTCTAGATCAGGGGTGGGCAATGTGTGGCCCTCCAGATGTTTTGGCCTACAACTCCCATCAGTCCTAGCCAGCGTAGCCAATGATGACGGATCATGGGAGTTGTAGGCCAAAACATCTGAAGGGCCACAAGCTGCCCATGCCTGGCCTAGAACCCGAGACGGCTCCGGTCCCTTTCAGAGTGGCACAGGAGAGGGAAGTCTACCCACTGTTGCTTCTGCCATCACTGTGATATTGTGTCTCTGTAAACCTAAGGGAACGGTGAGGGTAAACATGTTGTGGGGTGTGGCGTTGAATTTCACACACTGAACTAACCAGACAGTTCTTTAGCTGCAGGCTTCCAGACTTTCAAATTCTATTGCACTAACCGAGCCTTCCCCTTCCAGTTGTTTTGGACACCAACTCCCAGCATTCCTGACCACTGGCCAGGCTGTTTGGGGCTGATGGGAGTTCAAGTCCAACACATCTGGAGGGCACCAGGTTTGGGATGGCCGCCCTAACCCATCAGAAGCAAAACAGCTTCAAAAATAAGCAGGTGTGCTCTTAACTCTCAGCCTCACCCCTTAAAATCTGCCATCCGCACTTAATCAACCAAAGCTTTAGTTGATTAATCTACCAAACTAAAGCTTGCAGCCCTACTTAATAACAGAGGAGGTGGGGGGAGGGGGAGGAGGGAACGGAGGGCTCATGCATGCCAAGAACTGTCAGATCACAGCTTGTACGCAAACCCACGGTGCCTCGCCATGCCTGTCTGCACCCAGTGTCAACGCCACATCCCCTTCCATCAGTGCGTGTTCTCATTTACTCATCCCAATACCCCGTAGCACTGGCCACCCATTCCGCCTCCCTCCCTCCCTCCTCGGCCTGAACCTACTGTCCGGGAGTTTGAGGACTCGCTCTCCCAGACTGTGGAAGAACAGGTGTCGCATGGCCTCATCTGCAGAGATCCGCTTCCTGCCCTCAAACTGCATTTGGGGAGAGAAGAGGGAGAGGAAAAGAGGCGGCAAGAGAGAGATCAATGCCAGGGGCTGGAATCAAGGCTACAAAGCAGGGGTGGGCAACTTGTGGCCGCCCCCAGATGTTTTGGCCTACAACTCCCCTCACCCCTCACCATTGGCTGACAGGAGTTGTAGGCCAAAACATCTGGGGGCGGCCACAAGCTGCCCACCCCTGCTACAAAGACACACGTCTGCCCCATTGCTCCCACTAGGGAAGCCATTTTCACAAGAGAATGTAGCTCTGTAGCTACCACACAGAATCTCCTGTCAGAGTCTCATTCCAAACTGAGTCCCAGTCCTCAAAAGAGAAGGGCACTCTGGTTCCAGATTCCCCATCCTCTGTGATGGTAGCTGCATGGATTTCATTCCAACAGGAGGCGACAACATTTACCGCATAATAAATTATGGTAGGGCATCATCTGGGTGGATCCAGATGGCTATTTAGCCACATGTTCTACCACACCATGGGGATCTCGCCAGGATCCCTCAGTCATCCATACAGACTCACCCAAAAAGCCCCTGCCAAATGGTGAGGAGTGTTTGACCACGCATTTTTCACCTGATCTGAGACCCAGGGAAGCAGAGGAGTGGTAACGTTCTCCTCATCATTCTCCAGCAGGAAGTTACAAACAACCAGCTTAACAAATGTGCTTGGAAGCTCGTTACGGGATTAAGCTGCCACTAGTTAATGCAGAGATGGGGAACCACCAGCCCGTGGGCCTAATCCGGCCCACAGAGGTTCTCCATCTGGCCCGCGGAGCCCCCTGGATGAATCACTGCTGTTACGTCCGATCACAGATCAGAGAGAATAGCAGGAATGCGGGTGGCAGGGGACTCGGGGGGGGGGGGGGCTGGGAGGAGAAGCTATTCTTCCCAGCACCGGCAGAGTCCGTTTGCATGGCGTGAACCACACAACCAACCATCCCCAGAACATTTCAAGTTTTATGCGATTTTAAAATTGAAATCAAGCCTGCGCAACTTGCAGCTCACAGCCGTGTATTGTGGCCCGCCACTCAATGCTTAACAACCACCTAGGTTGAGCTGTTCCAGGCAGGCGGCAAAAAACAGGGAGATATACAGGATGGGCTGCCATGCATGGCTGGTGGGCAGTGCTTGGTTTGGCGGGTCACAAGTTGTCAGGCCTGTTTTGAAAACAGCAACAGCACGCTCACGAGAAGCCTGTGAAACAAGAAGGGCGATGGGGGACAGATCCAGAGGGACCCTTCCACTTTGTCCTGCCTGCCTCACACGTAACATATTAAGTATGTAACATATTAGCACTAGCAGGTTGTGGACCGCCCAAGGGGCGGGAAGAGGGTGAAAGTGGGGTAGTTACGTTTGTAGGAGCCTCTGTTCCGGGACAGATGGACAGGTTGCTTACCTGTAACTGTAGTTCTTCGAGTGGTCATCTGTGCATTCACACACATATGGGTTCTCTGCGCCTGCGCTGAGATCGTTCGGGAATTTTCTATAGCTGAGGTGAATTGGGCGGGAGCCCCTCCCCCCGCGCGTGTCCCTTAGCGCGGCTCCCGCCCATCTCCTCAGTTCCCTGAGACCGCCTATTGCGACCGTCGGGACCGAGGATGACATTGCAAACGTTTTGATACCATAAAAGAGATACGAACTCGGCATATACTTCGATATCGAGTGGAATAGCAAAAACAGCTTCCCAACCCACTTCCTTTCTGGTATCCATCGAACTCGATGAAGACACCGAGCGGGGAAGGAGGGCGGGTTGTGTGAATGCACAGATGACCACTCGAAGAACTACAGTTACAGGTAAGCAACCTGTCCTTCTTCTTTGTGGTCTCTGTGCATCACACACATATGGGTAGATTAGCAAGCTGACTTACCGGAGGTGGGTCGGTGTCGGTAGTCAGATGGTGATTGAAGAAAGAACCGCCCTGCCGAATGCGTTCTGCTCCCTGGCTCGAACGTCGAGGCGGTAATGCTGGATGAAAGTAGAGGGGGTAGACCAGGTCGCCGCCCTGCATAAGTCCAGTAAGGGAATGCCTTTCCCGAAAGCTGTCGAGGTCGATAGAGCCCTGGTGGAATGGGCCGTCACAGACCCTGGCAAAATTCGTCCAGCTAATTGATAGGCAAGTTCAATAGTGTCCACTATCCAAGAGGATAGTCTTTGCTTGGATACAGGATGGCCCGATTTCGGGGGGCCGTAGCACACAAAAAGTTGATTGGTCTTCCTCACCGATTCCGTAAGGGCTTTGTAGAATAGTAGAGCCCGGCGGACGTCGAGGCTGTGCATCGATCTCTCGATCAGTGACGAGGGGGACGGAAAGAAGGTTGGGAGAATAATGTCCTGTCCTAGATGAAATTCTGACACCATCTTCGGCAAGAAAACTATATCAGGTCTTAGGACGACTTTGTCTTTATGGAAGATTGTGTAAGGTGGATCCACTCGAAGAGCATGCAGCTCACTCACCCTTCTTGCCGAAGTAATTGCTATTAAGAATAATGTTTTGAACGATACCAGTCGCAGGTCTGCTTTAGCCATGGGCTCGAATGGCGGCTTTGTCAGAGCTTTCAGGACCAAGGGTAGATCCCAACCTGGGACTATGTTGCGGACTGGAGGTCGAAGATTTTTAAGCCCCTTCAAAAATTGCTTAATTAACGGGTGTACAAATAAAGACGTCCCCGTCGAGGCAGTTCTGTATGCTGTTAAAGCTGCCAGATAGACTTTGATTGACGAAAATTTAAGGCCACAGGTCATTAGTGAGTGGAGGAAATCGAGAACGGTCACGATCGAGCAAGTAACTGGGTCTTTGCCCAAGGGTGATACGAAATCAAGGAAAGCTGCCCATTTCCTGGCATAGGAGAGTCTTGTGGAAGGCTTCCGTGCTGCCAATAGAACCTCCTTCACCGCGTCGGAGAGGTCTATATCTGCCGCTATCTGATTCTCCAGGCCATTAGGTTTAGAGAACGTAGGTTGGGGTGAAACACTTTGCCTTTGTGTTGTGTTAATAGGTTGTCTTGTAATGGTAATGGGAGATAATCTCCCTGCGAAAGGCTGAGCAGGTGTGCAAACCAAGGTTGACGCGGCCACCGCGGGCATACTAGAATGCAATTGGTTTTGTCTCGAGATATCTTGGTGATCACACGTGTAAGTAGTGGGATTGGGGGGAATAGGTAATAGAAGTCGCCGCTCCAGGTCATCAGGAAGGCATCGGTGATCGAATTCGGGTCCGAGGCCGCCCTGCTGCAGAACATGGGGCACATAGTGTTTTCGCTGGTGGCGAACAGGTCTATTCTCGGATGACCCCAGCGTTGGAACAGTGAGTTGACCACCTTCCTGTCCAGCGTCCATTCGTGTGATTGCATCGACACACGGCTCAAGGTGTCTGCCAGTACATTGGACTTCCCTGCGATGTGGATCGCTACAAAGGACATTCCTCGAAGTAGAGCCCATTCGTAGAGTTGCATGGTCAGTCTTGCGAGGCGCGTCGATCTCGTGCCGCCTTGTTTGTTTATGTACGCAACCACTGTAGTATTGTCGGTCACGACTTGGATGTGGCAGTCCGAGAGGTATTGTTCTAGGGCTTGTAATGCCTTCCAAACGGCCATCAGTTCTAGCCAGTTGATGTGCTTGGCAGCTTGTGTTGACGTCCATGTGCCTTGCACGACGTGATCGCCTGAGTGGGCCCCCCATCCCAGCAACGATGCATCTGTTGTCAGTATGCGGTTCGGTGTCGGAGATTGGAACGGTATGCCCGCGTTCAGATTCGACTCCTGTTGCCACCACCTCAAGGACTCTCTTACGGCTCGAGGAAGATATAGTCGGACGGATGTTTGTCTTTCTCTGGTTTGAATTCTTTGATGAACCAGGTTTGAAGGGGCCGCATGCGAAGTCTCGCATATCGTCATCATCATCATCATCAGGCGATCACTTGTGACCAAGTAAGATTGTCTTCCGGGATAAAAGGAGGAAATTCTAAAGAAGATTGTGTAGACTCTAGCGATGGGTCCGTAAGTGACTGTGGAGGCCAATTCTAGATCCACACAGCTTCCCACAGTGAGGACACAGGTTACCAGATGGAAGATGGTCCTGTAGAGACCGCAATCGTTGAGGCCATATGTCCCAGTAGTCGTTGAATCGTGTGGGCGGAGCATATTGGCCGTTTCGAAAAAAATTTCTGCGAGGGTGCGTACTTGTCGTACTCTGTCGCTTGGCAGGTAGGCCCGACCTTCGAACACGCTTAGTATTGCGCCGATGTACTGTATCTCCTTTACTGGTTGAAGGATCGATTTCTCTATGTTCAGGCAGAGTCCCAAGTCTTCCAGGAGGTGAAGGGTCTCTTCTAGTGCGTGTTGGAGCTCCCATTTTGATGGAGCCACTAGTAGCCAATCGTCCAGGTACGGGAAGACGGTGATGCCTCTTGCCTGAAGACTCGCACAAACCACAGCCATACACTTCGTGAATACCCTCGGCGCGGTGGAAAGTCCGAATGGAAGAACTACGAACTGGAAGGTGTCGTCTCCCACTCAGAACCGAAGGTATTTTTGGGTGTCCTTGTGGATAGCGATGTGGAAGTACGCATCCTTGAGGTCGATGGATGCAAACCAATCGTTCCTTCGAAGTAGTGGGAGGATCGATTGGAGTGTGACCATGCGAAATCTCTTCGGTGGGATAAAGAGATTCACCGTTCGAAGGTCCAGGATTGGTCTGAGTCCTCCCCCTTTTTTCTTTACGATGAAGTACCTGGAGTACAGGCCGTCCTCCAAGTTCTCTGTGGGGACCGGCCGTATTGCTCCTTTTTGGAGGAGGATCGACACCTCTTCTAGGAGCACTCGAGTTGGACGGGTGGCCTTGATCCCGAGAAAAGGGGGAAGGATTCTGAACTCGATCCTGTAGCCATGTTCTATTATACTCAACACCCATCAATCCGTCGTGATGGTCCTCCAGGACCGAAGGTGCTGGTGAAGTCGGGAGCCGAAGAGAGGTGCCTGAGGTGGGGGAGACAAGGCGATTGGAATGTTGGTGTCGAGAGTCGGTCGGATTGGAGGAGATAAGTCGGTCGGGCTGGCGACGGAGTCAAAGGCGCCGACAAGTGAAGTCGCCCCCCCTCCTCGAGCCCCTCGAGCGTTGTTGAGGGTATGAACGCTGCGGTGCTTGAGGCTGTGGGGCTTGAGGTCGACGATTTCCCCCCCGATACTGTCCAGATGGCTGGTAGTGTGAGGAAGGGTATGGGAATCGAGACCATCGCCTCGGTCTAAATTGTTGAGATGGGGGTGGATGGACAAGCCCCATCTTCTTGGCCGTCGCCAGGGCCTTTTGAGCGGAGTCGAGGGAGTCGTCTGTAGTGGCGTTGAACAACCCCTCTCCGTCAAATGGGAGGTCTTGTATCTTCGCTCTATCATCGGGAGTCAGGTTGGTAGAGTGAAGCCAAGCATGTCTCCTCAGAGCCACGGATCCGATCATCGACCTAGCGTGGCTGTCGACCTGGTGGCGGGCAGTGTTCATCTGTAAAGCACCGATGCTGGTTGCTTCCTTGATGTATTGTGCCGCTAGGTCTCTTTTTTCGTCCGGCAGATAATCACAGAGGTCTCCCAGCTTCTCTGTGATGAACATCTGGTATCTAGCTAGCAACGCCTCATAGTTAGATACCTTCAGTCCGAGGGAAGACGAGGAGTGGATCCTACGGCCGTAAGAGTCTAGCGTCTTACCCTCTTTGTCTGCCGGCGTGGTATGCTGCTTTCCCCCATGAGACTGCGCTGATTTTACTATGAGCGAGTTTGGGGTCGGATGGGAAAACAGGAATTTTGCTCCTTCCTCCTGGATCCTGTACATTGACTCCAGCCTCTTAGCTGTTGGTTTCGTAGAGGCCGGGGTTTTCCAGGTTTCCTGCACCGTCTCCAGCAGTGTCGGCAAGAATGGAAGGAGTAAATGGTTGGACTGAGTGGTCTTTAGGATCGCATAGATGTCATCTTTTGCTTTCCCTTTTGCAGTTTTCGCCTCAACTCCCAGAGCTGTCACCATCCGGCTGACATGCTCAGCGAAGCTACCCATATCTTCCGATGGGGAGATCGCTTCCTTAGATTCCACTCGCGCATCTGGTGAAGTGGAATGGGAGGAGGAGGCCACTGAGTCCGAGTCCGATACGTACGCCGATCCCGACGACGAGCAGGTCCCGACAACAGGGGCGAGAACTGTCTGGGCAGTCGAGGCTGAGGCGGTTGGTTGTACTACGGCCTCGGCGGGTGCCCGGGATACAGCCGTACCCTGTCTTGGCGTAGGCGTCCTGGACCTGCGCCTATGGATTCGCTCTCGAGGGGTGAGTGTGGGTGTCGATGGTAGTAATCGTGCCTTCTCCGGTCAGGAGAGCCTCGGGATCGGGATCTGTAGCTCCTTGATCTCGAATCCGAATAGTAGGAGCCCGACCAGGATCTGTCGTCGCGGCAGCAAGAGTAGACAGATCGAGAGGTGGATTCCCTAGAGGCTGAATCATGGCTCCGGTATCGAGGAGATCGTGATGGTTGATGCCCTCTTCGCTCCTCTCTAGCATATGCTGCAGGAGGCGATAGACGCGGCGGAGGACCCCTCGAGCCCGAACGGGGTCGCTCCATCGGTGGTGAGGCCACGATTTCTCCCTCCGACAGGGAGGTGGTTATAGTCGGCGGCTGCTTCAGTGGGGTTTTCGAACCCGACTCTCGGTCTCGAGGAGACGTCGTCGAGACCGGAGGAGACTGGGGGGCAATCGGTCCCGTAGCTCGATCTTGAGCCCCAGTCATAGCCGACATTAGTAGAGCAGTTCGCTCTGAGACCTTCATAATGGCTGACGTTGAGGGCTCAGCGTCCTTGCCGGGTTTTTCCGCCATTTTCTTTTTCAGGCGTTCCGCCTTGTCTTTGTGGGCCTTTTTCGCCAACTTTTTAGCTGCCAAAGTATCTTTTGTCGGCTTTTTGGCTGATTGGGATCCCCCAGGTTTTTCTTCTGGATCAGGCCCTTTAGCTGACAGAGACTGCTCCCACAGGAGAGCTCGCAGCTTAGTTTGGCGGTGCTTTCGGGCCTGTTTTGTAAAGGCCTGGCAATCCTGGCAGGTCTCCATTTTATGGCCTTGCCCTAGGCAAAGCAAGCACAGCAGGTGCTTATCAGCAGGTGGGATTTTCGTTCCACACCGCTGGCATTTTCTAAAGGCTGCCTTCAGAGGCATAGTTAGAATAGTGTAAAGTAGATTAGGTGATAGGTGGATAAGATCGGGGGAGAGATATGGGTATAGTAAGGATTTTTTTGTAGATTTTTTTTTTTTAAACGGAGGTTAGATATTGAAGAGAGAAAAGAGGATAGAGGATATTATGAAGAAAAAAAAGTTGTAGTAAAGGTTAACTCAGCTGAAAAAGCGACTCTGGAGAGAGAGAGAAAGAACCCGACGACTAGACGCAATGGCGGTCGAAGAGGAACTGAGGAGATGGGCGGGAGCCGCGCTAAGGGACACGCGCGGGGGGAGGGGCTCCCGCCCAATTCACCTCAGCTATAGAAAATTCCCGAACGATCTCAGCGCAGGCGCAGAGAACCCATATGTGTGTGATGCACAGAGACCACGAAGAAGAACCACCATGCCCCATTTAATTCTATTCCAAAAGGGCAGCACAAACCACAGCGAGACCGTAAAGGTGAAGAAATGGATTGTTGCAGAAGGTTCCTGATCTGTAGCCCCCTTTGTCAGATGCACTGGTTCTCTGAGTAGGGCAGGACAAGCCTAACTACCTGTCATGACCCAGGAGTCCTGCAGTGACATGAACTCTGAGGCTGAAGAACCAGTGGTGCCAAGAAACTCCAGGACCAAGCACCACTGTAGGGCTGCCAGAGACCCCCAAGCCTAGCTCCAGCACCGGACCAGCACCCTTTTCTACAAGAGCCCCACATTCCATGGAGTCGATGCGCCAATGCCGGCAGCATGCCAGGCATGAGCTCTTGGAGAGATGGAGGAGTGGTAGGCTACAGGCCTGTCCCTTTAAGGCTACCATTTTGTAGGAAAGGGTGGAGTCTGGGACTGTAGCATAAAAGGCTTCAGCTTGGTCTCAGACCTCCTTGGAGCAAGTTGCTCACTAGAAGCTCTCCTGGGTGCTGCAACTTCTGGCCTGCTTTGCCTTGTTGCTTCACTGCCTGGTATTGAGCCCCCGTGGGCTTCTGCTTGGTCCAGAATTTAAAAAAATATATCTATTTGTTCAAAGCCTATAAAATGAATTTGCCGTCGCTGTTTGCCACAGCACGGAAGGAATCATAGAAAAGTAGAGTTGGAAGGGGCCTACAAGGCCATCGAGTCCAACCCCCTGCTCAATGCAGGAATCCAGGTCAAAGCATCCCTGACAGATGGCTGTCCAGCTGCACCTTGAATGCCTCCAGATTGGGAGAGCCCACCACCTCCCTAGAGACGGGTGTGATCCTGGAGGAGAGGAACGACGCGCCAACCACGCGGGCACCACTTCTCACCTGCAGCAGCTTCCCTAGGAGGTCGGCCCCATCGTTGTCCAGCCTGTGAAGATCCAGGAAAGAAAAGATCGATCAAACCCATGACCCCGCCTTGAGGGAAACAGAGACTCTGTTTCCTGGGGGCTGTGACTCTCTGGTTCTTCAGCTGCTAAACATCATCTTTCTAGCACTTGTGATATACGACATGCTTTATAGCCCTACGTCAGCATTTAAAACAAAACAAAACAAAACATGGGCCACATCTGGAACTTAACAAAAGGGCCAACAACATTCCCTCTGCCCTTGGGAGCCAAGACCCAGGAAAAGGTCTTACTGAGCCCCCTCCTCTCCCCGCACCCCAGTGTGAACAATAAAAAAGATTGTTTGTTGGTCTGGTCAATATGATTCCCATATTACAGTTTTCATATATTTTTCACAGATCATAGAGTTGGAAGGAGCCTACAAGGCTATTGAGTCCAACCCCCTGCTCAATGCAGGAAACTGGAGGAGGGGTCTCCCATCCAAAGATGGGGAACAGAGACTGAGAGAGAGTGAACTGGCTATGACTGCACAATGAGTCCATGTTTGTCTGTCTGTCACTCTCATATTTTCTTTTTAAATCGAGTTTATTATATTTTTATTTTTATATTTATATCCCACCTTTTTTCCTGCAAGGAACCCAAGACGGCTTACATAATCCTCCTCCTACTCTCCATTTTATTCTCACAATTACCCTGTGAGGTAGGTTAGGCTGAGAGTCCATGACTGACCCAAAGTCACCCAGTGAGTTTCAGGGCTGAGTGGGGACAAGAACCCGGATCTCCCGAGTCCCAGGCCAACACTCTAACCACTATGCCACACTGACTCTCCAAGTCCCAAGCCCTTCTGGTTGCAAAGGCATATTTGAAAGTCTTGGGGGCAATGCCTAGCAGATTCTCAGAAGCATTGTACCCCAACTCTCTTGAGGGCACGGCAGATTTTCTCCTTCTGTGTTCAGTAGTGCAGGGACAGGCAGACAGACTTCAGACTTAGGGGATCTACTTTGTTTTTCACTTGAACCCCAATGTCCAACCAAAGCCAGATGTAAAATTGTGGCATGGAGCAAACATACACTTAGAATTAAGGAACAGGGTCCCTCTGAGCACATGCTCAGCCCAGGAAATGGTTTTTGTTCCAGAACCAAATCCACAGTCCTTTCACACCAAAATCACTCCAAATTTCCCACCTACCACCAAGCTTTTTTTCCTTTTCAGCAGCCAAATTTACTACCTCCCAAAAAGCCTTGGTGTCGTTGCTATTGTTAAATTAGCAGGAGCTCGAAAACCCTGCAAATCGCCTAGAGATCTACCTCCTGTTCACCCCTGCTGTAGTGACTCTACTGGCTTCTTGCCTTTCAGAGGCTGCCACATCCCATGAACCAAGCGCTGACACTCACCTAGGGGCGTGGTTGATCAGGGCCTCAGGACGGTACTTGGGGTAATTATAAGTTCGGAATTCTTCGTTGGACTGGATTCCAGGCCAGGTCTCTTCATTGGGAGTCCCTGGCAACGGAGGGGAGGAGGAACAGAGATCAGAAAAGGTGCAACTATGAGAAAAGCGAGGCAGCATCAGCCCCTGTGCAGCAGAGGGTTGCCTGCAACTGAAATGGGGCGCTTAAGAAGCATCCATGTTAGCGCTACGGTCATGACAGCTAGAGGCAGCCATTCCACCAGGAAGAAAGCGAGAGCAAGATGGGGCGCAGGGCCACTCCACTGGTTCTGCTGAGAGTCCGGCTCCTTTTGGCTCCTCCTCTCCCTAAACAGATTCCATCTCACCTGATCAGAACTCTGTTAACTTTAAGAACCAGTGACTGAGTTTGCCTTTCCCCCTCCTCCTCCCTGTTTCCTTTGGAGTAGTGTCTTTCAGATTGTAAGCCTGAAGGCAGGGGCTGCCTTGTTTTTCTGTTGATCTATAAGCCGCTATGGGAGCCTTTTCTGGCTGAAGAGCAGAGTAAAAACACTTTCAATAAAATAATAAAAGAAATAATGTTTTACTTCATTTTGTTTGTCCTGTCTGATTGCTTGATTTTGCATCCTGCTCTTTGACTGGAATCCACAAAGCAGCTCACAACACTCATCTTGAGCCCACAAGTGCAGTCTCCTCTGGGGCCCTCCTGCCCCTCCCCCAGAGATTTCTCTGCAATGCAGCCCTGCGAGGTCTCGTACCCAATATCCGAAAAATGAAGTGCAGCTGCTCCTCAACAGTGGAGCCTGGGAAGAGTGGCCGTCCTGTAGACATCTCGTAGAAGATGCAGCCCACACCCCTGTGGAGGAGAGACATACACACAGGCATCACTGGCAGGAAAGCAGTGATAGCAAAGACCATGTCCTTTGTGCTTTAAAAGACACTCCCTAATTTTGTTTTACTTCTGTTACAGTACTCCTAGATTCCACCTAAACATCAGGAAAAATTTCCTGACTGTCAGAGCAGTAAGACAATGGAATCAACTACCTAGTGAGGTGGTGGGCTCTCCCACTCTGGAGGCATTCAAGGTGCAGCTGGACAGCCATCTGTCAGGGATGCTTTGACCTGGATTCCTGCATTGAGCAGGGGGTTGGACTCAATGGCCTTGTAGGCCCCTTCCAACTCTACTTTTCTATGATTCTATGATTCTACTCTAACAAACTAATTACAAAAAAAATATCTACAATCCCTAATGCTGTCCAAAGAGATCTTAAATCCTGCACCAAGAAAAGCCAAATTCTACAAAATTATCCCTGCAGGTGTTTTGGACTACAATGCCCAACAGCCCCTATCTGCATGGCCAATGGTCAGGGGTGATGGGAGTTGTAGAGCAAAACATATGGAGGGACCTGGGTTGGGCAAGGCTGCCATAGGGACTCAGCGACTATGCTAGTGGGTCCATCCTATACATGTTTAGACGGGGGGAAAAGTCCTAGAATTCCCAACATGTCCCAGCCAGCATGGCTGGCTGGAGGGATGCTGGGAGTTGTAGGACTTTTTTTGTCCTAAATCTGTTTGCCTCTAGCATCAGTCTTCCTCTAATCTGCAGCTTCTCCCTTCCTGAGCGTCAAGCAGCCCAGTTAACGTTTGTTTATTACAGAACCAAGTACATCACCTCATTTTTGTTTAAAAAGACAAACCAAGTAAAAAACAGGCAGCACTTTTCCTCAGATGACCATTGCTGTACAAATAGAAGAGCATGAAAACAAATAATTCAGTCAAGGGTGTGTGTTTTTTATTTGGGCAAATTTAAACTGCTGGCACAGAATGTGGTTTTCTACAGTGTGGCATATGATTGAGCCCCAGTGATGTAAATTGGGGGATCAGAAAAGAAAAGGAAAAAAAAGCATACATGGCATCCAGGGGGCAGAGCATCTTCCCTAAACATACAAAACACAAAGGTAACCATGTTGGGTATAAAGAAAATCTCAAAATCCATGTTAGTGTAATACCTTTATTAGGCCAACTCAAAGATCACCCCCCCCCCCCAGAATGAGCAAGTTTTCGAGCTCTCCACATTTATTTATTTATTTATTTTTATTTTATTTATTTATTTATTTATTTATTATATTTATACCCCGCCTTTTTTCCTGCAAGGAACCCAAGGCGGCTTACATAATCCTCCTGCTCCTCTCCATTTTACTCTCACAACAACCCTGTGAGGTAGGTTAGGCTGAGAGTCAGTGACTGGCCCAAAGTCACCCAGTGAGTTTCATGGCCGAGCGGGGACTAGAACCCAGATCTCCCGAGTCCCAGTCCAACACTCTCACCACTACACCAGGGAAGATGTTGCAAAAAACAGGGCAGGGGGGGAGGCTGGCTGGATGTTGTAGGATGCCTGCACGGTCAGAGTCTTAAGATGCCATGGAGGAGGAGGGTTTGCAGACATTCAAATTGGCCTCTGCTGGGTAAAGTGATGGTTTCAGTGCCCCAAAGGCCACTGGGAAGAAGAAAGTCACAGGAATTGTTGATCCTCTATTTTTGAAAATATAAAATCCAGCTGTTAACCGCAAACTGTCTCCATCCTGGGAGAACCAGAGAAGTTCCTTGGTTCCAGGCAGCCTTTTCTTTTCTTCCGCCGATTCCCCACTGCCAACCTGCCTTTTGTAACATCTTCCTTCTTGAGAAAGAGATCTGGAGATCTTGAAAGCGTGAACAATTTTGAGATCTTGGAGTTGGCCTAATGAAGGCTTCATGGACTGTGGCATTTCCCCTAAACATGCCGCTGCAGAATATGGTGGCAATCATTGGGTAGTGGGGAGGATCTGCTGGCTACAAGCCCACTGAATCCTTACCACATGTCAATCTGCGTGGAATATTCTGTCGAGCCCAACAGGATATCAGGTGGTCGGTACCAAAGTGTTACCACTTCATTCGAGTAGGTCTTGGTGGGAATGGATTTTGCCCGGGCCAGTCCTGGGAGAATTAAAGCAGCAAAAAAATGAAACATATTTATTAACAAAAGCCAGGGTTGCTCTACAGAGCAAAGGAGGAGAGCTGATTTGTACTCACCAAAATCTGCTAGTTTGAGCTCCCCTCTCTCATTAATGAGCAAGTTCTGGGGCTTGAGGTCTCGGTGCAGCACCTTCTGACGGTGGCAGTAGGCTAGGCCACGCAACAGCTGGAACAGGAACAGCTGGAAGCAGAAGCAAAACCAGCTAGGTGGGTTTCTCCAGAGACACACCATTTCCCCCTACCCTACAACCAGTGATGTGTGTGTATATTGTGATTCTGCAGGACCAAGTGAGGCATTTCTAATGTACTTATTAACTCAAAGGATGGGATGGATCTGGACGTTATTTGACCCACTGAAATCAATGGGGCAAGTAAATCATGACTCGCTAAAGCCCCATGCAAAACCAGTGTGTATGAAAATATATCTGATTTGTACAACTTGTTCAAATGGCAGTTTTCCTTGGGAATATAACCTTCTTTTCTTAATGCGGTTCCAAATCAGTTTGATGGCGTCACCACCTATAACCAGGAGAGCATCAAAGAAGAACATGCAGATTAAGTATCTAATCCCTGCATATTGGGCCCATGCTCGCTTTCGTGCACTGGACATAACAGCCTCCGATAACTGCTGGAGATGTGGATACATCTGACGCATATAACATGAGACTGCCCAGTACTGGGGAGCCAACATTTGCACCAGGATCATTCTTAAATCCTTTTACACATTTCAAGGGCCCACATCCATAATCAGAAAAATGGGCTAACCAGGGCATTTTTAGTTGCTCAACATGTGATCCTCAGACACTGGAAGTGTAAGTCTCTGCTGAACCATGAGAGGTGGGTGGAAGAAATGCTAACACAAGTAGCCTCAGAGCATATACTAGCTGAGAAAATCTGCAAAAATGTGAAAGCGTTTGGGGTGGGTTTTGGGGAGCTATAAAAGTCTAGATGCCATTTGGATCAAGCCAGAGGGGAAAGTGAATTATATAAATTTCAGTTACAAATTAGGAATGCATTGTATGATGTTTATTTTACATTTTCATATATCTCTATCTATATATTTTTTATGCACACACACACGTATATACATATATACAGTAATACCTTGGATTGCAAGTAACTTGGTCTGAGAGCGTTTTGCAAGACAGGCAAAACATTTTTAAAAATTTTGACGATGAATGAGCAAGGTCTTGCAAGACAAGTAGTGTAGGGATGTAACCGCTTGCCTCGAGCGGGCGTAGCGGGCCGAAATCGGCCCCGCTCATGCCCGCCAGAGACTCGCTTTGATATAAGAGTGTTTTGGATTACAAACACATTTCTGGAATGAATTATGCTCTCAATCCAAGGTATTACTGTATAAACATGCATACAAACACACACACACACACACACACACACACACACACACATCTTTCTTTTCTTTATTTACATATTTATTTCAGTTATTTTATATTATTATTATTATTATTATTATTATTATTATTATTATTCAGATAAATATCTGTAAAAGAGGGAAAGGGAAATGGGCGGCGGGGGGGGAAGGGCTGTGGCTCAGCGGTAAGAGCACCTGCTTTGCATGCAGAAGGTCCTAGGTTCAATCCCCGGCATCTCCAGGTAGGGCTAGGAAAAATTCCTGGAGAGCTGCTGCTGCCAGTCAGTGTCGGCAATACTGAGCTAGACTGGACCAAAATGCTCTGACTCCGTAGAAGCCGAAAGGGGGAAATGGGGATCATCTGTACGTGTATATAACTGAAAACCTTTCAACAACATGCTAAGAAGAACAATAAAAGTATCAAATTCTCAAAGGGGGTAGGGCAATGTGGTGGTACCCTCCAGATGTGGAGTTTATGGGAGTTGTCATCCAAAACATCTGGAGGGTGCCATGTTAGCTACCCCTGCCTAAATGGAATCTCATGTTAAATGAGCTATGTAGCTACTGGCTACGTCAGTAAAGTTGCTTGCGGTAAAGAGACCCGCACAAAAAGAAGGGGGTCAAGCACTTACCTTCACATTGTGCATATTTATTACGTTGCCACAATCGTCTAGATACTGTTTAAGGTCTTTATCCTGGGGGGAAGGAAGATACGGGATTGGCATCCTTTCTCCCCAATTTAGTAACTCGGGGCGCAATCCTAGGCATGTTTAGACAGAAAAAGGTCCTACGACTCCCAGATGCCCCGGTCAGCATGGCTGGCTAGGGCATGCTGGCAGTTGTAGGACTTTTTTTTCTGCCTAAACATGCATAGGATTACGTCCTCAAACATATATACCTATATACAATTAAGGCTGCAATCCTATGCATAGTTCAGCGGCCAATGGTCCCCCTGAACTCAATGGGTTTTGATTCTGATTAAATATGCCCAGAAGCGCCTTGCTCATCATTAAGGCAATGGGAATGATTCATCCTCCGGTGGGCATGGCATTCACAGATGCAGGATTGACAGGTGGAGGATTCGCCACGGGAGTCAACGGAATGCCCCCACCCCAGCGAGGCCTCCGTGCTGCACCAATCCAGCCATCAGGAGGTCTGCGCGTGCCTCCCCATCCTGCGTGCCCTCTCACCCCAATGTAGGTTCCTCGAGCAAGAGTAGCTTGGACCGGAGGAAGGAAGAAGGCTGGACGGGGAGACGGGAGGCGCACACGGACCTCCCGATCCCCGTATTGGCCTGGCACAAGCGACTAGGGGAGTGGCGGGACAGGGCTCAGCTGCGTCCTATGGTGCGCCCTCTATGTGCGGGTGCTGCACCCATGCTGGCATGGATCGCATCATTTGCACAACTGAGTACAACTGTGTTGTGCTGATCCAAACTGGCCTTTGTGGTGCAAAGCTCATGGGTTGGGTTAATTAGGGCCCTTGCATATGGGATATCATAAGCTTCTCTAAGATCCCTTTTCCTAAGTCAAATTCCTTTCTTTCTTACCCATCCTTACCCATCCCCCACCGCACCCCAAAAACCTGAGCTGTTACATCACAGTGGCTAAGAGCGGGAGCTATGAGCTGGGAAGGTAGCTATGAGCTACCTTTTCAGCTGAAATCGGGATATAACGATAATGGCCCACCTTACAGGCTCATTACAAAGATCATGTATGTGAAGCACTCTGCATTCTCAGAAAGCCTGGATACAAGTGCCAAGTATTATTATGATCACTATTATGTTCCGGAGAACTAGGTCCCACCTATGCTACAAAATCTTCCCACTGAGGTGGTGGTTTTGGTGAGGGTGCTGCTGAAAATTCTCTCAAGAGCTCTTGAGCCACTCATAAAAGACTACAATTCCCAGGAGCCCTTGGGAGGAAGCCATGACAGCTTGCCGTGTAAACGACATCTTATAGATCATAGAGTTGGAAGGGGCCTACAAGGCCATCGAGTCCTACCCCCTGCTCAATGCAGGAAACTAGAGGAGGGGTCTCCCATCCAAGTAATAACCAGGCCTGACCTTGCTTAGCTTTCCACACTCAGACAAGCTGAGCCAGCGTAAGCCACAGGCCTGTATATCTTTGTTTAAACCAACTTGGCAGCTCTGTATGGGGTGGGTGCTCAATTTTCTGCACACTCTTGGGAACTGGATTTTAACTCATAAAGGAAGACAAGTTCCAGTTTACTGTGTCGACCCCAGCCCAGCCACCTCCCCTCCACCATTTACTGTACTCACTAAATACTCGAAGACAAGCGTGAGGGATTTCTCTGTATGTATGATATCATGCAGGGTCACAATGTTGGCATGTTTCAAATCTTTTAGAAGTGAAACTGGAAGAGAAAGGAGAGAGAGAAAGAGGGGGAGCACATGTTGAGACCTGCATCAGAAACACCTCTAATGGCCTCATGCAGCCATTCCCAAACTCTGTACTTCTAAAGTGCGGCTCGCACGCTGCACAAATTATGAAATAATTCAAAAGCACGCAGCCAGGGAGGAGGCTGCCTGGTGTGTCCCTGTATGATTCACTGCTCTGGTCTTGCAGGTAAATTCTGTGAGGAACGGTTGGAAACTGACTTTTATATTCATAGACAAGTGGGAGATGCTACAAAATGTTGTGCTGCATCTCCGGTGTGCCCCGCCCCTCACCTGCACCACCAATGTATGTTTGCGTGTGTGCGTGCACGTGCGCATACGTACAGGGAGAAGACTCTGTTAAAGAAAAATGTCACAAAGCTTCCACCTCCCCAGGACCCAATTTCACCTGGTCCCCTGAATCCAGAGGAGGTCAAATTGCTGTCCTCAGACTCTGAGGCCTCCAGCCATGAAAACAGCAGCATGCCGCAGCCACCCCCATGTCATCACAGCCTGCAGCTGCTAAAACAACCCTTTAAGAGCCTAAGGATGCAATCCTGTGCATGTTTAGACAGGGGGAAAAAGTCCTTCAACTCCCAGCATGCCCCAGCCAGCATTGCTGGCTGGGGCATGCTGGGAGTTACAGGACTTTTTTTTTCTGTCTAAACATGCACAGGATTGTGCCTTACGGCTGCTCAAACTGCCCTTTAGGAAGCCAAACCCCTACTTAAGGCTCGGTTTCAATTTGCTGCTTGGTGGAGCAACATACGGACAAGCTTGTCTGGCTTCCAGCCCCACTTGGGAGCTCTCTGTGGTGCTCTCCTGTTCCGGTCTCAACAAGAAAACGGAACTCATCCCAAACCTTGATAAACCCTTGAATCGATAAGAGGAATCCTGTAACCAAGACCTCCTCAGCAATGTGAAGCCCTTGCCATGATAGAAGCCGAATGGAACAGGGTGTGGCCCCTCTGCTTCTGCCACCCTCCTATCTCAATGCCTCAGCAAGGTTGCCAGAGTCGTCGTCTCCTCCTCCTCCTCCTCCTCCTCCTCCTCCCCCCCCCCGTACATTCAGGGGTGTGTGTGTGTGTGTTTCTGCCCTCTTGAAGTTCACCTTACAGGCCCTGCTGAGGAAGGTAGAGGGGAAGGGTCAAGATGGGAGAGGCTGCAGCCATATCCTGAGCACTGGCTGAACCTCATTTAATGGCCTCACTAAGCCGCATCTACATTTGCTCAGTGCTTCTTCCCTGCGTCTCCCCCCTACCATTTCCTCCATGTGACCACATGCATGCACGGTCATCCTTTCTTCTGTTTTGAGGGCCTTTGGCCCCCAAAGGGTTTAAAATATATATATATATCTACTTTTACAAGCCTCAAGGTTCCACCGAGCCTGCCAATACTTCCTTCCTGTGCATTGGCAGTGCCGTTTTGGCTACAAAAGGATCTCTGCACGCACCTCTGAACACTGCTAATGGACAGAATGATCATAATGTCATTTTGGGCTTTGCACCTCTGCCTGCCACACCTGATTCGCTCAGAACCTTACCTGCCCTATATGAATTCCTCTCTACTCCTGGCTGCTAAAAAATATTTTCCCCTCCAATCACTGCAAACATCTTACATGACTAGTCTTTGAGTTCATCTGAATCAGAGGTACTGGAACCTCTTTCAGCCTGAGGGCCACATTGCGGTGGTGTGTGGGGCGAAAGGCAAATGCGGTGTGGCCAAAACCCAAAAATGCCAGCATAGTTTACCTTAAAGTTCATACTGCCAGTAATTAAGCCTTAGGAGAGGCATTTCGACCTTTTAGAGTGGGGGGGGGGGGGAAACGGCACAGGAGCCAAGAAACAAGCAAATGATCAGCGGTTGGAGGGAAAGGAAGTGGAATTGGGGGAAGGGGGCAGTGCCATCTGGGGAACCCCAGCCGGCCAGATCAAAACGCCGGGCCTGAAGTTCAGCACCCCTGATCTAAATTTTCAGCCTATATCTCTTCTATGAGCGTCTACAGCTAGTCTGGCTCACAGAAATGGCCTAACCGTCTCCACTTCCCAGTGCTTTCATGCAACTGGCTGAAACATAAACAAGAGTTAATAAAGAAGGGTTGATAAACAAATGTCTACTTATTAATTTATTTAATATATCCCTTCACCAGCTTTCAAGACCGCGGTCTTCCCAAGTACAAATCAGTATACAGGCAGTCCCCAGGTGACGAACGAGTTCCGTTCTTAAGAATGTCTTTAAGTCGAATTTGTATGGAAGTCGGAACAGCATGGCGTTCTATACGGTAAAATCGGCATTTACGCAAATTGCGTAGTATACTATGCTATGTACTCTACATAAACGACGTAGCGCCGGGGAACCCAGAAGTCTGTTCTTAAGTATGGGTTGTCTGTAAGTCAGATGTTCTTAACTCGGGGACTGCCTGTAATTCAATATCAAACAAATGATCAAAGTGCCTTAAATTTAATTTTTTTAAAAAGAAGCCAGTTACAATAAAATACTATTTTGAATCTCTAACACCAGCAAAGACCAGAAAACCTTTTCAATTAAAACCCTGAGAGAACAACTATGTGTTTAAAGCCTTCCTAAAAGCGGCCAGAGGTCGACGTACCTTCCCGGATGGCTGTGCAAGGTGCTCCCTCCTCGTGCTCAAGACGGATCTCCTTCAAGGCTACCAGGTTGTCAGTGAGTTTGCTCTTTCCCTTGTAGACCTGTGGCATACGTCCCCTGAAAGTGGAAGAAACACGGTTTAGCCTAGCAGCCCAACACCCAATCTCAACTTGCCTCCCGCCACCCCCGGAACTCCCCTCTTAAGCCCCAAGGTGTCTGTCGGTTGACTTTTAGCCGCTCCCCATGCCACCACAGAAGAAATTTCACACACACACCCCAAACTGGGATGCAGAACTGCAGCTCCAACACAGTAATTATTTCAGCCGCGTCTTCCTTCCCCACCACCAACTTCCCTTGCCCCACGTTCCTCCTCTCCGCAAAATTCCTGGGAATATACCTGGGAATTAACCTTCCTAGGCCCTAGTTCTCACTGTGGTCCTAAACCTATGTCTGGTCTGTACCACTTCAGACTGCAGGTGGGGGCTTGCCTGGTGGAATGCCCCTCCGTGTCAAGGGGAAAGCCCTGCTCCCCGGGGAGTGCTCCATCCTGGGACCACCATTTACAGTCTGAAGTGGTACAGCCCAGACACGGGCTTTACCATTCAATGAGAACAACAAGGCCACAGCCTCTCCCCTTTGGTCTGTCTCCCACCAGGCTTACCCATTCAGGCTTCAACTCCCATCAGCCCCCAGCACAACCAATGGTCAGGAATGCTGGGAGTTGTAGTCCAAAATGTCTGGAGGGCACCAGGTTGGGGAGAGCTGACCTACTCAGCCACAGTTCATCCCCTTGCTGTGTCACAACCTCATTTGGGGCAGTAACAGGGATACTCTTGGCAGCCACAAGGAGAGCGAGGACTGACACACAGCAAGTGTGGGAAGACAGGGGCTGCTGGTGGGGAACATTGAGTTAGGCAAGGCTCTTGGTCTACGCTGTTGCAGAAAGACATTCGGCACCAGACGGGTTTGAGACCATCAGAGGGAGAGGAAGCAGCAGTCAGGCACCCCTCCGTTATGCCTCCGTTATGCCTGGATCCAGCTGAGCCCCACCCCGCCTCCACTAACTGCCACTGCTGCGCTCGTCAGCGGGAGAAGAAGTAGCAGCCCTTCCATTGTGTTTAGATCCAACTACATGACTGGCTGAACTTTGCAGCTAAGAATCTAATGCTTGAATTTGCTTTTTTCCTCCTCCCTCCCAAATTCCCTTTCCTTTTGTGTTGTGCATAAGTGTGGGATAAAAATGCTTCTAAATAAATTAGGGACAGGAGGTTCTCTGGTCTGAAGTGGAAGGGAATGATTTGCTCTTGACTTTATAACCTTCAGTGAAGTTAACAGAATCCCCTTCTCTCATTCATCCTCTCAACAACCCGGAGGTGGGTCATTAATAGGCCCATTTTACAGATTTGGGATTTGAGGCTGAGTTATGGGCGAACATGGAGCTCTGGGTGTTAGCTGCAATCCTAGAAAACATAAGATATCATGTGATTTGATGTGTTCCAAATGCATGTACTGGGATAAGGAAGGAAGATCCGAAGACCATTCTGGAATTTAAACCAAGGACTCCCAAATCCAAGTCTCTCCCCCAGGTTGGCTGGATCAAATCCACTGTGAGAGGTGCTACTGAGATGGCGGGTGCTGGAGTTCTTACTGGGATAAATGGGCAAATATACCAGACTGGTCAAGCTTACTGCTCTTTGTGGTGTGGGATTAGGATTGAGGAGATCCAGGTTCAAATCTCTGCTCGGGATCCCTTGGGCCAGCCACCCGCTCTCAGCCTAACCTACTTCACAGGGTTGTTATGAAGATAAAATGGTGAGCGAGAAACCATGCGCACCACCCTGCGCTGCTTGGAGGTAGAGCAGACTACAGATCAGTCAATTTAAAAAAAGTAATTAAAAAATAAGCACGAGAACAAAGATTTCTCAGGTACCCCAAGATAAGGCAAGGCGAAGGAGTTATCCTGAGCGCCTCCTAGACTGGAATCCTGAGAAAGCCCTGCCTTCCTGCCCACGCCCAGGCTTCACGAGGATGGTCACAGCACCCACCTCTCCCAGCTTGTCCAGCTTCACGTACGTCTCCAGCTTCCCAAAACCGATCTCCGACTACACGAGAAGGCACAAAGAAGCAACGCGTGAGAGGCGGCCCTTTCCCAGCTGGGGTGGCGGGGGGGGCTAGAGAGAACCAGCAGGAGCGGGTCTTCAGCTCTTGCCACTGATCCAACTCCAGTGAGGGGGAGGCAAAGCCGGCTGGCAGAAGGGGGCGGGGCTATGACTTACCAAAGAGACTCTACGTAACCGTCTGCTCAAAGGCTTGTCAAAGAGGGGGCTGTTGAGGGTCAGTTTCTCCAGATAGCCTTCGGGCAAACGGATGTCAGCCGGAAGGGACAGGCGCTTGTTAATGTCCTGGGGAGGTAAGAGAAATTTGGGCAGCCTCGTTACCAAGCCAAAAGTTACCCCAAAAGTTACATACCTGCAAAAAAATTGACTTGCTTGCTTTTTACTCTTAAGCGGGCCTCCTCTTATGAATAAAGAGCAGCCTGCTAAAAAAAACCCCACACGTGTAGGCTAGAAGTGCAACAGGCAGGCAAAGGAGAAACAGAGCACTCTGCTTCTCCTTTGCTGGTCTGCTGCATTCCTGTATGGAGAAAGAGAAGCCCCTTCCTCTGTGGCCAGTATAGAATCCAAGTTGGCTGATGAAAGAGGGCCAGAGCACTCTATCCCTCCGTTGCCAGCCTGATCACTCGCCTGCACTGATTTTCTGCTCGCCAGTGGCAACCAGGTATGATGAAATACGACGGTGAATTTGGTCCAATTTCTGAGGAATAAAGCCAGAGCTTGTAAAACCTCAGTGAAACATTGCTGAGCAGCAGAGGCGAGCAGCACCTGATGCCTGCTGAGGGTTCACACTGCTGCAGTGCCCATTCTGTGGTAGTCCCGTCCTAAGGGGACTCTCATCAGGACCTCTTCAGGTTTTTCAGAAGGGCAGCAGAGATCACTCTGCTCCTCAGGACATTTGGAGGTACTGGGGTTTCAGCCCCCCTGCGGTGGGCCTGACAGGATCTCTACTTACAACGTACATGTGCACCCAATAAAGCCGGAACGGGCCTCGGCGTGGCTGTCAGGCACCACCCAAGGTCCGAACAGCCACGCCAAGGCCCGTTCCAGCTTTATTGGGTGCATGTGTATATTGTAAGTTGCTCAATAACAAACTTGTCTCCCTGTAAGCAAACCTGGAGCTGACTTATCGTTTCCTAGGAATCAATTGAGATCCTGTCAGGCCCACCACAGGGGGGGGCTGAAACAGCTGGCGTGGATTTAATCTGCCTGACTTCACAGGGAGAGTCCTGCATGTGGGACTTCAAAGAGGTCACAATGAAGGGCAAAGGGCCAACTGAAGGAGCATGTGCCTAATTGGTCTACTGCCAAGCATTTCGGTGACTAGCATGATTTTGCATGAGGTTTCTTGCTGCAGATTTTGAATATCCCTGACCACTGCAGTGGCTCTTTTAGGGGGGAGGAGAACACAGTATTTGAATGGAGCCATCTCTGTACATATCTCTTCCATGATCCTCTCCAAAATGAAACTCGGGCTAAAAGGGAGATGGAGAGCAACCCACCCGCCCCCCGGCCACCTCAGCAAGGACTGCTCTCTAACGCGCGCACCTCGGTGGAGATCTTGCGGGTTGAGTTGTTCCGCATGCGCACCCGGACTGGAGATTGCACCTCATCAGATGACGTCCCCGACGCCTGGTCACTCTCACCGTCTGAGCCCATCTTGAGGTCTTCATGGACGATTTCTGCACCAAGGAGAGACGGAGATGGAAATACCACAAGCAGGGAGAATTAGTGGTCTCTTTCCTCGCATCCAACTCCCTCTAATACCTCTAAAACTGAGCAATAAGACCTCGATCTGCTTTGAAACCACTTTGTACATTTTGCATATACGGTGACGGCAAGTCTGAAAGTTCCCTCTCTTTTCTTCTTGGCAACCCCCATCCCTGAAGTCTATTCTGTGGGGAATGCTGTCCTCAGACTTTCCTCCCACAAACAGGAATAAGGCCCAGTCTACACATGCAGCAGACTGTGGTGGTAGAAAGGACAGCTCTACTCCAGACCATAAGTGTGGATGGAGCTGGACACATTTTTTGAACGCTCCCCTATATTAAAAACTCCCTGCAAAGAGAAAACCAGCACAGCAGGCACACAGGCTGGGGCTGGAACTTTCCCCCTTGATGTAATAGTTTTCTATTTGTGGGGATTTTTTCAGTGGCGAGGTATTCAAAAGTTGTATCCTTCACCCACAGTCTGAAGTTGTCCAGCCCACCCAACCACCTTACGCTGCTGCAGGGGTAGACCTAGCTTAAGATCCAACCACTTTGGGTAATAAACCCTACCCAATCAAATCTCCCTCTCTCACCATCACCACCCCCGCAATACAATACAATTATTACCCAGTTCCAGGAACTTGGGTTGCTTATTTGTGGTACTTCAAAACATTTTCAGACCATATTTTTGTATGAAAAGTCTGCTAAAGGCCCAATGTAGTATCTAAGCAGCAGCAACCCTGCAAGGCTAACAACCAAAGGTTTGGGGTTTCTTCTTTTTAACGATTCCCATTTTTAAAATTGTGATTTAGAAATAGAGACTTGCCCAAAGCCACACAAGAAGCCCGTAGCCAAGGCAGGGGCTGAACCCAGATCCACCCCCCAATACTCTAGGCACTGGATCCCATTGGCTCTCTGGGTTTTGGGACATCATTTTAAAAGCAACAGGGACCTTAGAACCTGCGTCTAATGGAACTGTCTCAATGTCCTTTTTTAAACAGTGAGATGTACGCGGATTTCATGTCAGTGTCACTTCTGAAAATCTAGAACAGCCTTCCCCAACCTGTTGCATTGGACTACAGCTCCCATCATCCCCACCCAGCACAGCCATGTCAACTGGGGGTTATGGGAGTTGTCGTCTGACACATCCAGAGGGTGCCAGGTTGGGAACGATAGAAAGCTGTTTTCTACTGAGTCAGTGTACACCAGCCTTCCCCAACCTGGTGCCCTCCAGATGTGTTGGACTGCAACTCCCAGAATTCCCAGCCAGCATGGCCAAACACATCTGGAGGGCACCAGGTTGGGGAAGGCTGGTGTACACTGACTGGAAGCAGCTCTCCCAGATTTCAGACAGGGGTCTTTCCCAAACCTACGCTGAGGTCCCAGGGATCGACACCTCTTGTGTGTGCTCTAACTCCAAGCCACTCCCCTTCCCTAAGGAGGCCTCCCATGAGCCTTCATGAAACTGACATGAAACAGAAAACACATCTAACCGGTGAAGAAGTGCAACTGACATGAATGTTACAGCATACAGCAAAGCTGACTGGGAATAAGGCCCGGAAGTCCTCGTCGCCAGCACCCTGACCAAAGTCCTCCTAGAGCCGGGAACGGAAATTCAGGACCTTGGGCTGCCTAGACTCCTCACATCCCAACCCTGGGAATCCCCAACTTGGTGACGAGAGGCCCAAGGGCGTAGTCCAGGGGCGGGCAGACAGTAGATCTCCAGGTGTGCTGGACTTCAACTCCCAGAAGCCCCAGTCGACATGGCTGATGGTCACATATGCTGGGAGTTGAAGTCCAAAACATCTGGAGATCTACTTTCTGCCCACCCCTGGCTCCAGAAACCCTCTCTTTAGGCCAGTCAGGACTGGCATAGGCCCCTACCCACAAGAGGGAGCCATTACGGGCACAGTGGGAGGTGCGATAGTCACCTAGTCGGGCGGTGCGGTTGAGGTGAGCGCTCAGGCTGCGGCTGACGGCCAGGCGAGGCCTGCGGAGAGAGCCTGCGTAGTGGTGCAGGAAGGCGTGAACGCTGCGGGAGGTGCTGGGGCGCACGCTCTTCAGTGTGGGGCCTGGGGGGGGAGGGAGGAATGGGAAGGGAGGGAAGCCCATGGATGGACAAATGGACAGGCAGACGAGGGTGGACAATGGGAGGGATACGGGGAGTGCCGGAACGGAGGAGTGTGGAGAGAGACAAGCGGAGGGGGCACGTGAGGAGTGCGGAGGTGGAGAACAGAAATCAACAAGGAGAAGAAGGGGTGTGATGGGGGCGGAGGAGGAAGACACCAGTGAGAAGCAGCAGCAGCAGCAGCAGCCAAAGGGGAGAGGAGGAGGGTAGGATCCCAGGGAATGGGCCAAGGGTAGGAAAGTTGGGAACCGGGATAAGAGAATCCACCACCACCCCGGCCCCCACACCCGACCACAGAGGAAGGTTCAAGGGGCCGAGGAAAGAAGGGAAATACACACAGGGCGAGAGAGGAGGTAAAAGGGAGAGGAAGGAGAATCACGAGCACACCCCAAAGGAAGGCGTAATGTACGAACAGGAGCACATCAAGGGAGGAAAAGCACACGGGTAGAGGAAAAAGAAGGGGAAGATCGAGCAAAAAGCAGACAAAACAGAACCCAAACCCACGAAGGGGGCAAGAGGGGAGTCCCAGCACCACAGTGGAAGGGAAGCGGAAATAAACAGATACACAAAAAGAAAAGAGCAGGGAAAACAAAAGAGAAATATGAAGAAAGGAAAAACAAAAGAAAAATCACAGCAGAATGGAAATCAAACTTAAAAGTGAGCCCTTGGCAAAGTGGCATGAAGGGGAGATAAGGGAGAGGCAGGACTTACCTGAGAGGGACAGCCTTCTCCCCACAGCTGTGAGAACTGGAATCATCCCCACCCAAATGATGGGGGGTGGGGGGGGGGTGGGGTGTAGGACATTTACCGTGTTACCATGAACTCCAAGAAACCACCTGATCTGATTCCCCCATGACGAAGGACTGGAAATGTCCTTCACCTGGAAACAGAACTACATCAAGGCCCTTGCGATATGGAAAGGGGCCAGTTTACTGCATGGACTCAAATCGCAGCGTGTGGCTGCTAGTGCAGTTCTCCAGTGCACCTATTCAATTCCTTAGGATCCCAGCTTTCATTCTTAAAAATAAAGGGTCGAGTTTCTAGTCCTCATTGTTACAGGGATAACCTTAACACAGCAAAGGCAGTTATCAGCGAAACACTTGCACAAGGGACTGGTGGTGGTCAGAACGATGTCCTTGCTCTTCACAGCCCTTCTTCTCTTAAGCCCCTGGGCAGCTATTCATAGAATCATAGAATCATAGAATCATAGAAAAGTAGAGTTGGAAGGGGCCTACAAGGCCATCGAGTCCAACCCCCTGCTCAATGCAGGAATCCAGGTCAAAGCATCTCTGACAGATGTCTGTCCAGCCGCACCTTGAATGCCTCCAGACTGGGAGAGCCCACCACCTCCCTAGGTAGTTGATTCCATTGTCTTATTGCTCTGACAGTCAGGAAATTTTTCCTGATGTTTAGGTGGAATCTGGGTTCCTGTAACTTGAGCCCATTATTCCGTGTCCTGCAAACTGGGATGAACGAGAAGAGATCTTTGCCCTCCTCTGTGTGACATCCCTTCAAATACTGGAAGAGTGCGATCATATCTCCCCTCAGTCTCCTCTTCTGAAGGCTAAACATGCCCAGTTCTTTCAGTCTCTCCTCATAGGGCCTTGTTTCCAGTCCCTTTATCATCCTTGTTGCCCTCCTCTGAACCCTCTCCAGTTTGTCTATGTCCTTCTTAAAGTGAGGTGCCCAGAACTGGACGCAGTACTCAAGATGAGGCCTAACCAGTGCCGAGTAAAGGGGAATGATCACTTCCCGCGATTTGGAAGCTATACTTCTATTAATACAGCCCAAAATTGCATTTGCCTTCTTTGCAGCCACGTCGCATTGCTGGCTCATATTCAGTTTGTGATCTACCACAATTCCAAGATCCTTCTCACTTGTAGTATTGTTGAGCCAAGTGTCCCCCATTCTGTAACTCTGCATTTGGTTTCCTCTCCCTAGGTGCAGCACTTGGCATTTATCCCTGTTAAATTTCATTCTGTTGTTTTCGGCCCAGCGCTATTCCCCCATCCCTTCCCACCCCCACCCTGATTTTCAAATATTCCATGATTGGGGTCAAAAGACTTTGGTTTGGCTCAGTATTCAACCCATCCATTGTGCTCTTCACCCAAACATTCTGCTCCCCTCAGCCCTCTTGTGTGTGCCAGAGGGTGTGGAAGATGGGAGGTGTGGTCTCGCCCTGGGCTTCGGCACAGGCAGAGGCAGCTCAGGTTTCTCATGCCGCTTCCGCCTGCACCACGGATTGAGAACCACCCCCCACCCCCCTCCTCTGCATCCATGATTCTCGCTTCCCCTCCATTATCACCCTCTTTCACAGTTAGGACAGTATCTAATCTTAGCACAGATGGCACATTCTTGTAGCAAATGCCATCATCTGTTTCAGGGCTGGGCGGAAGGAAGGCTGTAATTCGTTGCCAGACCAGAGCTAATTTCCAGCGGACCACATCGTGCCTGCAGGCGGCCGAGATTCTTGCAAAGAATACTGGGCCAGGCGGTGGATCTTGCCCCGATCCTGCCAGGCACGTCTTACGTCCTTCAGAAAGGGTGAAAACCCAGGACCGCTTAACGCAGGCTGGTTACACTTTTAAGCGTCGGGAGTTCCAAATTCGGCAGTTTTGGGTTGTAAATGTTAAAACACGTACACGGAGTCTGGAGATTCAAGTCTGGTCGTTCAAAAACAGAAAAAAGAAAGAAAAAAAAAAAGGAGATGATGCGAGTCAGTCCGCCCCCTGTACTCAAGGTTAAACCACACCAACGTACAGGGCGGCTGCCTAGATACTGGCGTGTGTGCTAGGGTGGCAAGATCTAGAGAGGCACCATCTTGCCCTTGGGCCTTTGTATGCTGTGACACACTTGCTGAAAAGAAGGGCCGCCATTCTCTTCGCATCCGTGTTATCTTAAATGTAGCACGGCCCTCCATGACTCCATGTTCCAAATCCTAAAGGAACAGGGGCACTCTTGGTGGCTGTTCCTCAGTTTTGCAACTCCCTTCCTCTTAACAGAGCCTTCCCCAGCCTGGCGCGCTCTAGCTGTGTTTTGGGGCTAAAACTCCCACCATCCCCAGCAAACGGCGACACACACACACCCACACACACCCACACACCCAGTTGGCTGGGGATGATGGGACTTGAAGACCGAAAACACACCTAGAGCGCGCCAGGTTGGGGAGGGCTGCTCTAATAACCTGAAAAAAAAGCCAGAGGCAGAGTATCTTTGAGAAGCAAGGTAAAGTCTCTTTTATCCAGGCAAGCATAAGGATGAGCAGGTGGTTATTTTGATGCTTGGCTTTTGTTTTTCTGTTGGTGTGTGTGTGTTTAAATTTAAAGACATTTAGTAGGTGTTTTGATTATCTATTTCTAAATGCTTCCCACCCTAAGCCTCTGTAGGATATGGAGGATAACAAATGAAAACAACTGCATGATATCCGTTCCATGCTTCACATGATTTATATCTTGCCATGATTTCTTTTCCAAGGTATTTTGGGGGGGATTTAATTGAAAAGTTGGAGCTTCATGTTCATCTCACTGAGGAATACAACAGGAGTGGCATAAACCTAGGAAGACAGAGAGATAGGCACTAGGGGACCACCAGGAGACACTGACAGTTGCATTGAGCAAAGGGGCGCCATCATCTGACCAGTGAACAAAAATTACCAACATACTGTCATGTGCATTTTTTCCCCTCTCTGAAAGCTTAGGGACTAGAAACTTGCTCTTTTAAAAAGACCTCTGATCTAAGTTTCCCAAGGCACCCAACAGGCGCTGTACCAGATACTGCACGCTCCACAGTTCATTGCTGACCATGTGAAAACTCAGGGCTTGGTCCCTATCCACATACTGTCTTCTCCACCTTTGGCAAACAGGAGAACTCACCATTATCACTGCTGTTGTTTTCCTCGATGTTGATGGGTTCATTGAGGTTTTTCTCAACCGTCCGGCTCCCCCGCAGCGTCATGGACAGCTGCCTCTTGATCTTCTTCATCCGATCCATGGTGGGGTGATGGGCTGGAGTCACTGAGGGGAATTGGGGAGGCGGGGATGGTTACCGAGCACATGAAACACATGGGCAATTCTCTCTTGATATACAAGAAGCCAGGTATAGCAAAACCTACTGATGTATTTATGAGATTCCAACCCTGCTTCTTGGCCTACAAAGTGGTCCATAAAATCATAAATCTGCTTCTTCTTTTTTTAAATCAGTTAAAAGACTGAATGGACACAGCCAATCAGTCAGACAAAAAATGCAGGATGAATGATGAAGGGCCAGCAAGAGCTTGCGGCGGCTCACAAGTAACTCAAGGGTGTCTCTTGGGCTCTCTAAGAACCAGCTCATATGGAACCCACATACTAAGGGCATTTGTTTTTTAAAAGGTATTTTTAGACATGTAAAATATTTATGTCTGTGGTTGCATATTATGGTGACTAGAGGTTTGCAGCCAAAGGTTTGACTACTTATTCCAAATCAATAGACAATCCCTCTCCTTTTTCGAGCTCCTAGCCTTATATACTTCTCCTCTCTACCTACTCTCTCCCATTTTCCTTCAATAATCATGTCCTATCCCAACCCCCTTTTTCCTTCACTCCCTCAGGGTCCAACTTACCTAGGCTCATCTTCTCCCCATCCTTCCCTCTGTCTTTCTATCTGCTCTGCCCCATTCTTGGCTCTGGACAGCTCCAACAGTGGCACCCTTCTGCCCACCCCTTCTTTCTGTGACCATAAGGCATGCCAGTCAATCACTGCCAGAGGCTAGATCTGAACCACCACCACCGCAACATCTCTTCATGCATCACGATGTTGATGTGCATTGTATTCTTCGTACTGGAATGAGAATATGGTTTTATGTTTCTGAGTTATACCTTGATAGATTGAAAGGGGGGGGGGTGATATAAAAATAAAATAAATAAATAAATCTTCGCTTCCTATACTCTGGAGGTCAATGCAGACAAGAACGGAGAGGGATCACCCACAGAAACCGTAAACGCCAGCCGCTGCTCATCAAAGCCAAGCCAGAGCTAAGCAGAGAAGCACAACATATAGATAAACTATGAAATCCTCTTCTGTGAGATGTGGTGATGGCCACAAACGTAGATGGCTGTAACAGGGGATTAGACAAATGCATGAAAGGGCATCAATGGCTACTAGCCATAATGGATATATGCTACCTCAGGAACAGAGGCAGCGCAGTGTGTCTCTGTATACCAGCCTTCTGGAGAACAACAGCAAGAGAGGGCTACTGTCTTGCATAGAGGTCCAGGTCCAGGAAGATAACCAGTCTTTGGCTTCTTCTCACTGCCAATGTCTGCCTGGATGGATGAGGTTGTGGTGGCAACAGTGGATGGAGGGTGCCGTGGGGCTGTACACTGACACGCTCTATTGATGGGGTTTGAAGAAGATGTATAGATTCATACGATCATAAAGTTGGAAGGAGCCTACAAGGCTATCGAGTCCAACCCCCTGCTCAATGCAGGAAGCCCATGCATGTCCTGGCTGCCACCACCAAGCAACACCTGAGGAGGGGGACACATTGCCATCCTGCACCTGCGCAGAGGCCTATGCAGGCAGATGAGCTGGGAGAGACCTCTCTGAAGCTGCAACATAGCATGTGCGCCACCCACTTTTGCTCCCTGGACACTGCCTGGTGATGTCTATAACAGGGGTGCAGAACCTCAGGCGCAGGGTCCCAATCCAGCCAGCCCAAGGTCCCCAGATGGCCACGCCCCCTTCCCCTGACCACGCCCCCTTCCCCCCCCATCACCGATCATTTGGTGGTTTCCCAGGTTTTTGTGCAGTTTTCCCCTCCATTCTAAAAGGCTGAAATGCCTACCTTAGTTACTCACAGGAAGAGCTTTAAGTTAAATATGCTGGTATTTTGATCCCGCCCCTTTGCCTTTGGCCCCGCCCACCACTGAATATGGCCTCTGAGAGCTTCTCTGATATTGAGCAGCACCCCTGGTTTATACAAACACACACCCTCCTCCTCAAGTGCCATTTGGTGATGACACCCAGAAAATGTAACACACCCCGCTATATGGACTTGTGCTGGTTGAAAGGACAGCGCCAACAACAGCGTGTGTGCTGTGATACATTACTATGCTGGGAGCAAAGAACCGCCGGGAAACTGATACATTTATGAAATATACAGTCATGCCTTGGATTGAGAGCATAATTCGTTCCGGAAACGTGCTTGTAATCCAAAACACTCTTATATCAAAACAAAATTCCCCCCAAAAAATTTGTAGAGATTTTTAATTTAAGCCGTACTACAGTACTTGTATTGCAAGACATCGCTTGTATATCAAGTCAAAAAAATTTAAATAAATATTTAAAAATTTGCTTGTCTTGCAAAACACTCTCAAACCAAGTTACTTGCAATCCAAGGTATTACTGTAGTTTTGTCTTCAATTTGCCATTTCAGCTGTGCGTCCAACTGGGTTCAAAAAGGTCGCCGCCCCTGCCCCCAACTTTATTCACCCAACCCAGACTCGAGATTTTTCTTCCTGTTCTCTAAGACCAAGTTCCAGTTAGCTTATCCTCAATGAGGGGATCAGTAACGGCAGACAAGCTTCCCTGAAAGACAGCTTGCCCGCCACTACCGACTCTCCTGTGCAACCGCAGGAAAGCGTCGGGTGTATTCTAAAATGCAATCTCCGTTCATGTGGGGTGACACAAAGGGCCAGCCCTACCATAAGGTAGAGTGAGGCAGCTTCCTCGGGCGGTGGATGCTGGGGAGGGGCATGCGGAGGCGGCGAAGTGCCGGAGGACAGAGCTGCACCTCCTAGGCTAGCCTGCTGCCCTCAGGTGCGGTGGGGGTTGCTGTCCAATTACCAGTGTTGAGGAGTCAACTGCCAGTCCAGCAGGGGGGATCTTTGCTCCAGGAGCAAAATGTCTTGGGCAGTGAGACCCAACGGCCTGGACTGATGGGAGTGTGCAGCCTACAATACTCTCCAGAATCCTCGGCCACACACAGGGGGGTTCTGAGACAGACATGGAAGGGTTCCTAGGCTGACAAATTGATGTGGAAAGGGTTCCCTGGAGACAGAAAGCTTGAAATCCACCACTCTGAGGCATCAACAATTGCTGAGGCAAGACGGATTATGTTCGATGGGCCTGCTGCACTAGCGTTGGAGGGGAGAGAAACCCAAGCCTTCCTTTTAGAGAGGGACAGCTTTTATTTTGCACTTATCACCATATTTGGAGCCGGGAAGCAATTTTGCCCTAGGTCAATTTGGCTAGCAACACAATTAGCATAATTCATTCTAAGCGCATAATTTGGAGGGCGTGTGGCCATGCGCACCATACACAAAGACCCCTCCGTGGCACACTAATGAGAGGGAAGAGGATTTCATCCGTGGTTTAAACCAGCCTAAGTTTGGTCACAGGCTATATTTTGGGGGGGCATTCCTTGCTTTCATCTACCTCTTGAGCCTTCCTGTAATGAATGGTGGGCCTTAAATTTAGCACAAAGAGCTGGAGTGTGCAAGGAAACCGCCCAGTCTGGGCATGCAGTTGACAGACGGAATCCAACTGCAACTTAAAAACATAGGTGATGTGACGACGCGAGGCCACGGTTTTCCAGATGCGTGGGCCTCCCCTTTGGGACGTGGGCCATGGCCAGCCTAGCCAGCAGCATCACCAAGCCTAAGAGCCCTGCCGCAGCTTTCTTTGTTTATGGCATGCCTGGCATCAGCCATTTATTACACACTCGAAGTGTTACCGCCAATGTAAACAAAGAAAAGATGAGTTACACTCAATTCCTTATGCATTAACTCAGGGGTGGGCAACTTGCGGCCCTCCAGATGTTTTGGCCTACAACTGTCATCAGCCCTAGTCAGCACAGCCAATGGTGAGGGCCGTACTGGGTGGGCGGGGTGGGGAAGGAGAGTCCTCAGGGCCGGTGCAAGGCAGTTTGGTGCCCTAGGCAAGATCAGATATTTAGCGCCCCCCCTCCCACTTGAGAGCGCTGTATTTTTTTTTCAAGGCGTTTCTGGCGCCCCCTTTAGCTGCCTAATTGGCCTAATGGTAGCACCGGCCCTGAGAGTCCTCCTGCCTTTCAGTAGATGCCCAAGATGACAAAGGATATACAGCATAAATGTTTCTTAATTTTAAAATATGCATATTCTACCAGTATACGAAGTCCGCACAAGGCAAAAAGTATTTTATTTATTTACTAAGAATAATGCAATGCAATGCAATCTCTTTTTGCCTCTATTCTCTTAAAGGCATGTGACTGTATTTTGGATGCCGATCAAGAGAAGCACGGCCGCTCGGTTTTCAGCCCCTCATGATTTACAGCCCTACTTCTGCATCCAAACTGAACGGATGGCTTGAATTTTAAGGATGTTGCCGCCCATTGCCAGGACACCCTTCCTCCAGGAGGCTCGGGGCGTGAAAGGTTGGTGGCCTCAACTGAAGCTCCCCCAGCCCCCCAGGCTGCCCTTGGCTCCCCCTCTGCCAGGTCCAGCGCCGTTGAGCCAGGGAGATGTGACAAGCTGGGGAGCCCGGGGCCACAAGGCAGGCAACGAGCGGCGGATGCACACTGTGAGCGGAGATGACATTCCTCACCTCGGTCTGCCACTTTGCGTTAAGGGCGAGCTGGATGGGAGGGTGAGGGGAAGACCTCACTGCCCGTGACAATCCTAGGATGAACAGCTCTTGCCAGCCCCACATGAAACACATCGGAAGCCGTCTGTGTACTGAGTCAGACCATTGGTCCATCTGGCTCCATCTGGTCTACACTGGTAGCAGCTTTCCGGAGTTTCAGGCAGGGGTCTTTCCCAGTCCTACCTGGAGATGCCGGGGACTGAACCTGGAACCTTTTGCATGCAAGCAGGTGCTCCGTCCTTCCCCAACATACAGGCCTAGCTCGCTCGGACCAACCAGCCGAGCTAAATGAGAGCCCTTCTCTGCCACAGATCAACCAAGATCAACAAGGCCTGTGGCTCACGCTGGCTCAGCTTGTCTGAGCGTGGAAAGGTAAGCAGGGTCAGGCCCGGTTATGGTACTTGGATGGGAGACCCCTCCTCTAGTTTCCTGCACTTGAGCAGGGGGTTGGACTCGATAGCCTTGTAGGCTCCTTCCAACTCTATTAATGAAATAAGGCAGCCCAAGCGCTGATCCGTACCTCTTACAACTGGGGCGTGTTGACTTGCATTCCAAGGAAGGAAGGAAGGAAGGAAGGAATCAAGAAAGAAAGAAACTGGGCAGCTGGCACAGAATTCTGCATCCTGATCGTCGAAATTCCTCCCCATTCTCTCCCCCATCTGAGTTGTCCACTCCTCCAGCGCGGACACCCCTCAAGCCACCTGCTCTTTTAGAACTGCCCCACCCATTTTCCATGACTGCCTTTTCTGTCCAGAACTCCCTCCATGGAGCTCAACCTCACCCGCTTTTCACACCCCTTCCCCAAACCCACCTCTTCCGAGAAGCCTTGGGCTTAACCCCTCAATCATCGTCCCCAACCAAAAAGAAGCCCTCGTAAAGCTTTCCCCCAAGCTGGTGCCCTTCAGAAGTTTTAGATTACAGCTCCCCTAATCCCCGATCACTGACCATGCTGGCTGGGGCTGATGAGAGTTGAAGTCCAAAACATCTGGATGGCACCAGCTTGGGGAAGGCTGCCCAAATATGCATGCCTGCATCTGCTCATATTCATCCTTTGTTATCCTTCCCTCTCCCTCCCCATTGCCTTCCCTACTGTTACAAATGTAAACTGTATATTCCTTGGAGCAGGGACCTGTCCTTTTTGCTTACGTTACCCTGAAAAGTGCATGATGGTGTTATATATACAAAAACCGCGAAGGCTGCAGTTGATAATGATAATACGTAAACAAAAGTGCCACGGAGCACACAACTGCACAGAAAGAAAATATATTATCAAAAATTATCACTGTAGCCCCTCAGAAAGAGATATGTGCCGACTGACCATGACAAGGAATAAACAAATAACTAACAGTGAAAAAACATGTTGTGATAATCAACATGAGATATGGTACGTAGTAGTAACAACTAATAATGAAGACACCAGAATGCTGCAAGCATGTGCCAAAATATATAATATAAACAAACACAGCCAATCAACAATTGATGAAAAATATAACACAAAAGTAAGCAGGTCAGTAACAATAAGTAAAACTACAGTAAACAAAGTATAAGCAAAGGCAAAATGAGAGAGGGGAAGTGAAAAACAATCTGAATGAGACATTGTTTTTCACTTCCCCTCTCTCATTTTGCCTTTCTCGGCAATGTTTCCGGCAAAGGCTCAGAAAGTGGAAGTGGTCTTGGTAGTATTCTAAAATCATTGGAACGCTTTTCAAAACTGAATGGCACGAGATTTGGACTGGGACAACCTGAGTTTTAGATCCCTAGTCAGCCACAGGACTCTTGGGATGGTTCTTTTGTGGAGGAAGGATGAGATACAAATGTAAAAAACACATTATACTAAATAATTGTCCAGCCCTCTTTATAGACGAGCCAGCTTTACCAAGTGCAAATGTCCTTGCTTCAAACTACCATACTCCTCAAATCACACGTGGATCCAAATCCCAAACATGATCAAACATGATTGTCCCTTGTGGGCAGAGAACACTGTGTTATTATGGGACTGTTGAAAAGGGCACGGTAGCAAGTGGGAAAAGGAGTGGCGGGGACCATCAAGAGCTACGTGGCCTGGTTGCAGGGCCCAGTCAGCATGACCAACGGTGGTAGATGATGACAGCTGTAGTCCAACAAGATGTTATTCTGTCAGTCTGTGAGAGTGGTTTTCTGAGCTCAGGAAAAAAAAAACCCCCGATGCCGCATGATACATTCACAGAACGCAGCACTGTAGGCAAGGGACCACACTTGCCTGCCCAGAGCTAGAAAATTCCAGCTACCTAGACCAGCCTTCCCCAACTTGGTTCCCTCCAGATGTGTTGGGACTACAACTCCCAGCATCCCCCAGCCAGCATGGTGGGCTGGAGAATGCTGTAGGTTGCACTCCAACACAGCCAGAGGGCACCAGGTTGGGGAAGCCTGACTTACATTTGATGCCAACATTTCAAGATCAGGATCCCGCCCCCCCAAATCCTCGCAAAAGTCTTAAAATCGGATTTATTCCCCACCCCCTGCCAGCTCTAGCCTCAGCCATTTACACCAGAAAACTCCACCCGCATTTTGCCATGCGTCTATATCACGCCAAAGTGCGGCTAAGCGAAAAGCAAATCCTGCCCTTTCTGCCTCCTCATACAGCCTGCGAGGGAGTAACAATATGTGGCACTGGAAGCTCCCAGCATCCTCTCCTGCCCATTTTATGTGCGTGTTCCATTCCCCCCCCCCCACATTTGGGCACATGATTGTACTATTCCAGTCCCCTTGTAGGTGCAAAGTAGCGTAGCTGATGTGAAAGATTAAAAACAAAGCTCCAGCCAAGGGGACAGCGATAGACAGCCAATGCCTGCCCCAAGTACACCCTAGCTACCTGGCATCAGTTAAAAGCGCGCTGATGTGCCCCCCCAGCCTCCAGACCCCTCCGACAGCAACTGCTTCAATAACAACCTCAAGCCAGGAAGGTCTCAAAGCCACAGAATGTGCTTGACCTGGAGCCTGAGAAGGAACTCTTCCCGAGGACACCCAAGTTCCCAGATGCCAAACTTGGGGGCAGCCGCTCAGGTGAGGAACCCGCCTCAGCCCACCCACCAGCCAATGCAGCTTTTCCCCACCCAGTGCCTGCCAGATGTGCTTGGCTACAACTCCCATCATCCCCAGCTAGGGGATGGTGGAAGTTGCAATCCAACACATTTTGAGGGGTCCAGGTTGGGGAAGCCTGCTCCAAGGAGTCATTAGTGGAGGCGGTAAATTCAAAGCCCATTGATGGTGACACAGTACAGAGCCCAACCCTTTAAATTCCCATCACAGCCTGATGGACGGGCAGGCGGGGCTTTCAAAGTCATCAGGCCCTGCTTGGGGGTGGATACAAGGCAGGGGTGCAGAACCTCAGGCCCGGGGGCCAAATCCGGCCCTCTGGGGTTCCCCCAAAGGCCACGCCCATTCCCCTGGCCCCACCCCCTTTCCCCCAACTACGGGTCATTGGGTGCAGTGTCGTCGTCCCCCATTCTAAAAGGTGGAAATGCCTCTCTGAAGGCTTAGTTACTGGGTGTAAATGCTTTAAGCTAAAATATGCCGGTATTTTTGGTATTTGGGTTCTGCCTTTTTGCTCCACCCCTTTTACCTTAATCCCGCCCACCACTAGAATGTGGCCCCCAAGTGCTCCTCTGAAATGGAATTCGGCCCTTGGGCTGAGAGAAGTTCCCCACCCCTGATCTAAGGGTTCAGCTGAGCTTTGGACCTTGTTGGATCGACAGCTGCCTCCTTCCCGGACTGCTCTCACAAGGTCTGGCCGACCTCGGTCTTGCTACCTTGCTTCTGGCCGACTCCCACTGAAGGCCAGCTCCCTCCAGCATTGCTACAGCACCCTACGGATCCACAGCCTGGCCAAATCAGTAGACTACCTGGTCAGCAGAATGGTGGAGGGACAGGCGGGGGGGGGGGATATTCCTAGTTTTTGCAGCCCCAGGCACTTGGGATTCTTCCAAATCGGCTGATTGCCAGGACACAATCTTTTGTGTCCGGCAGGGATGGGGACTCGGACTCAAGGACTCGACTCGTGAGTCGGCCTGAGTCCCCCCTCTGACTCGACTCGGACTCGAGTCCCAATATTTTTAATGGGACTCGAGACTCGACTCGGGACTCGAGACCAAGGACTCTTCAACATCCCTGGGCTGTGCCAGAAGGAGTGGAGAGGAGTGCGATCGCCGGCGAAGAGCGCATGGAAGGGAGGTGTGCCACTGCTCGGCCACTATGGACGGCTACCAGGAGTGCAGCCCCAACAGTGTGTCAAGATTTATTTTGATTGATGTGTTGCGTACTTGGGAGAGGCAGAAGAAGGACCTAAGATTACTCTGTGTGGCTGCTCTGAGTGTGTTTCTGGTTCCAGCAAGTTCATCACCAGTGGAGCGGGTGTTCAGTGAGGGTGGAATTGTGATGAGATCTCACCGTTCCAGAATGGGGGCCAAACATTTAGAAAAAATCATGTTCCTCAAATGCAACATGGATAAGTTTTAGGAAGTACAGCAAGTTTATTTTTTAAAATCATTTTTCTAAAATGCAACCTTTCAGACATTTTGGGTTTGGCTGCCTCTGCCTGCCTTTCTGGGGTTCCCAGCCTCCTCTGCCTGCCTGGTCTCTTCTTGAACAGTTCAACACTTGTGCCTAGAATTTATATAAACCACACATCTGAAGTAGCCTTATTTTGTTGGGGGAAAAACCCATTGATTTTAATAGGGACTCATGGAGTCAGCTTTGGGAGTGACTCGTGACTCACCATTTTGGACCAAGGACTCGGACTCGAGACTCAGGTCCAAAGACTCGTGACTCAACTCGTGACTCGAGACCAAGGACTCCTCAACATCCCTGGTGTCCGGTACCTAGAAACATATTTTGCTGGTCCGCCTAACCCAGTGTTCTCCAACCTTGGGTCCCCAGATGTTTTTGGCCTACAACTCCCAGCATGCCCCAGCCAGCGTAGCTGGAAGTTGTAGGCCAAAAACATCTGGGGACCCAAGGTTGGAGAACACTGGCCTAATCTATTTCAATGTGGGGAAAAGCACGTAAACCTCCCAGTGCAAGTTTGCTCACAATATGTTCTGTATATGTATCTACAGTGCAGATGTGGGCCGTGTGGATTTCCGCCCTGCAAGAAAACACATCCAGTTCTGACCCATCCAACTTCCTATTTATACCTAATCCTCTCTAAGCTGGGCCCAGGAAATCAGCAGCCTGCAGCTCCAGGCAAGGCCAAATATATCTTCAGGGCTGCAGCACTCTGAGAGCAGACTCCCATTAATTGAAAGGTACAAGGCGATCCTCCCATGGGCAAATTACAAGGTGAAGGAGACATTGATTCCAGAGTCCTCTGCTCCTGATCAGATCAGCATTCCTTCCCTGTCTTATCAAGACAACAAGTCTGGTCAGCCCATGTTTTCTGATAAGCAGATCTAGGCCTTGGCCCTTTGTTTGAGAGATTAACAGACCAAACCAAAGGGGGAGGGGGAGAGACACACCACTGTTTCCTATGCCCTGCTAGGCTCACACCAGGAGGATGAAAGGTGCCCCCCCCCTACATTTTCCCCTTCTTTAAATATCTCTTTTTGACCGCAATCAGCTTCAGGGCTGGCATAGTTTTGCCCCTTCCGGGAGCACATTGAAGAACAGGAGTGCTTTGGACCAAAGCCTCCTCCAATCTGCCCATGGCGCGTGCACACACACCCTCCCAAATGCCTCCTTTTCACCCTTTCTGGCTTCGCTTCTGATAGTGGAGGAGCAACAAGGACAGGCCTTCCTACTGCACTCTACGTGGGGCTGCTCTTGAAGACTGTTCAGAAGCTGCAGCTTGTGCAAAACGCGGCAGCCAGAATAATAACCAGGACGAGAAGGTCTGAACACATAACACCAGTTCTGGCCCACTTGCATTGGCTACCTATATGCCTCCGAGCCCGATTCAAGGTGCTGGTTTTAACCTATAAAGCCCTACATGGCTGGGGACCACAATATCTGATGGAACGCCTCTCCCACCCGCAATCTACCCGGACACTACGCTCAACATCTGGGGCCTTCCTCCGACTTCCACCTCCAAGGGAGGCTTGGAAGGCGGCAACAAGGGGGAGGGCCTGGGGAGGGCCTTCTCAGGGGTGCCCCCCCCAATTATGGAACAAGCTCCCCACTGAGGCCCGCCTGGCACCAACTCTACATCCTTTTTGCACCAGGTTAAGACTGCCCTCTATGCCAAGGCATTTACCATATTTTTCGCTCTATAAGACGCACCCCCCCAAAAAATAGGGGGAAATGTCTGTGCGTCTTATGGAGCAAGGCCAAGCCACGGGGGGGGGGTGCCAAACAGCTGGGCAAAGGATCAGCTGTTTGGCACTGTGGGCCGCTGCTGGAGGAGGCAGAGGTGGGCAGGGGCCAATGATGGGAGAGTGGCGGGCGCAGGGGAAGGATGCACCTGCAAACACCTCCTTTGCCTTCCCTCCCTCCGGCGCGCGCCTCAGGTTCCTCAGCTCAAGGTCCCCTGAAAGCAGTTATTTCTAGCAACCAAGGAGGGAGGGAAAGGTATTTTAAGCTAGCTGGGGCTCCAATGTTTTAATTATTTACCATGCTGTTTCTGTGTTTTGGTTTTAAATGGTTTTAGGATACAATCCTACGCGTGTTTGGAGGGGGGGGGAGTCCTACAACTCCCAGCATTCCCCAGCCAGCCATGCGCAATCCTACGCATGTTGAGGCAGAAAAAAGCCCCGGGGCTTTTTTCTGCCTCAACAGTGTTTAGGATTGTGCCCTGAGCTGTTGATGTTTGCTTTACTGTACTTTGAATATTGTCTGCCTTGAGCACTGGGCTGGTAAAGGGAAAGATAGGATAATATACATTATTCTGATAAAGAAATATTGCAACAAAGTGATAGAGGGGAAGCAGCAAGTTGCGTAAAGCCCCTCCTAAATTTGAACCAGATGATCCACGGGCTCTCTCTTTGCTATGTTTCTACTACATCCATCCCCCCCCCCCCCGCAACCCAGAAGGTGTATGAGTCAAACCGGTGTCTCTGCACCTCCACCCTGTGAGGTAGGACAGGCTGCAAGATGCCCTTTTGTCACTATTCCTCACAGGTAGCGCCACCACATCTCTCTCACATCCTTTTTTCATATCCCTTGTGCTGCCCGCAGGAGGAGACAGGCTTTTACATATATATGGAGTAGGAGAAGGCCCTATGGGGCGGCACAGAAATTAAATAAATAAATGCTGGCACACAGAGGTGGCTTGCAAGGGAGCATCTCCTTCTCTGCCTGTGGATCTCCGAGGTCATACTTTATCCCAGCCATCTGCAACCAGGTGTGCCCACCAGAGGTTTTGGACTTCTACTCCCATCAACCACAGGCAGTATGGCCAATGGTCAGGGATTCTGGCAGTTTATTTATTTTATTATATTTATGAATCACCCATCTGGCCAGACATCCAGCCACTCTGAGCGATGTACAGCCCAATAAAACACAAGGGGACACACACACACACACACACAGTATAGAACACAATTAAAAACAGTACAAAACTTAAAAATCCTAACCCACCCCATAATTCCCGCCTGAAAAGCCACGTTTTTAATGCCTGGTGGAAGCTAATCAAGGAAGGGGCATGGCGGAGGTCACTGGGGAGAGAGTTCCATAAATTGGGGGCTGCCACAGAAAAGGCCCTCCTCCTAGTCCCCACCAGCCTGGTTTCTCTGGCTGATGGGACAGGGAGGCCATCCATGGCAGATCTTGTTGAGCAGCCTACTTGATGTTGCTGGAGGCACTCCTTGAGATATACTGGACCGGAGCCGTACAGGGTTTTAAAGGTCAACGCCAACACCTTGAATTTGGCTCGGCAAACAACTGGTAGCCAGTGCAACTCTTTGAGCACTGGAGTGATGTGATCACGGCAGGCAGCGGCAGCCTTTAACCAGTTGTAGTCCAAAAAACCTGGAAGACACCATGCTGGGGGAAGGCTGCTTTATCCTATGGCCCCTGGCACGCTCTCCCGGTGACCATAAGATTGTGTCCCAAACCTGTTAGATGGGTGGGTGGGGGTGCACCTGCATTTCAGTCCTCCAGGAATCCTAATTCTGCTTCTAATTTGTAAAGCAAAGAGTATCCAGTGGGTTATGTTAGCTCACATCAGTGTAAACACAGATCTTCAACAACAAAAGAATCAAAATTGGTTTAAAAAGAAAGAAAAATCTCCTTTATTTCATCCACGTTTGCAGACATACAAAAGTAAGAGCTGCCTCGCTGAGTCAAACCAAGGTGCAGCATTCTGTCTTCAGCAAGGATCTGCCAGATGCAAGATAAGACACAGAGGCGATGGCCGTCCCTTCTTGTGCGCGTCTCAGTATCTGCTGCTCAGCAGTATATACTGCCTGCGGTACAAGGGAGATTCCATTTCGCTATCATGGCTAAGAGATCTATCCTCTATGGACAACTATGCATTTTAATGCATCTGTAGCTTGATTTACATATGCAGCAGAATTTGGTCAGATGAACGAACGGCATCACTTCAGACTGCCAGTGCGGAACTGCACTTTTAATGCTCCCCTATGCAGAAAAAAAACCCTCCCTGCAGTTAGAAAAAGAGCACAGCAAGGAGTGGGGCTAGCCTAAAACCTCTTTCCCTGATGTGGCTATTTTCTACTTGTAGAGAGGTTGTGTGTGTTTTTTGCAGAGGTGTATCCAAAATGCTATCTCCCAATGCGCTCTTCAGTGGTACAATCCAGTCCACTACCTCCTCATTCCGTTGTGGGTGTAAAGCCAGGTTCAACTAGTGGTTATTCAAGCTTGCAGTAGTGAACTCCATACATTTGTGTGTTGTGCAGGGCTGTTGCTGGGCACTTAAAAGATTCGGGGCCCAGCCCATGAGACAGAGATCTGCATGAAATGTGCATGTTCTTCTGGAAATCCACACCACCACCACTGGAAATTAAGTTTTTTTTAAAAAAAAAAAAATACCACCACCACCACCTCCCCATTGGTACTAATGGAAGCATTTTCTTCCAAGCTTAATTTTGCCATGCAGAGCGAATCTTAGAGGTGGGAGTGGGGTTGCAGAATGTGAGAAGGAGAGGGTCACCCCTTCCCTCCCCAGCTGCAATCCCCCTTGGCAATTGCCCCTTGCATGGCAATTAGACTGGGAGGGGTGGGGGGGGAACCTTCCATTGGCACCAACAGACGCTCAGGTCTCTGGGGAACAGGTCCGGGGCCAGGGCCCCATGGGTGTTGGTCCGGTAGGGATGTATGAGAAATTCGTTTCAGTTTTTCCCCCCCAGGATTTACCCAGTTCACACCTTCTGGACTGAACACGGACTCAGATGCAATCGGCAGTCGAAATCCGTACATTTCTGAGCCTGCAGTGTGATTCACAGGCCGCAAAAAATGCATTCGACATCATGCATACATTTGAAAAAAATGTGCATGAAAAAAATGCACGCTTTTGAAAAATGCACACAAATACACTTTAATCAATGGGAGAAGAATGCATCCATTTCAAAGATGCACACAATTGATGCGTACATTCAGAAAAATATACACGAAAATACACATGGATTTCCTTGCAAAAGGAAATGAACAAATCTTGCAATCTGATACGGATTTGAGTCAGAACGAGCTTTGGGATAGAATTAGGAGAACTTCAGAGAGCTCAAGTGTTGTTGATTCATACATCCCTAGCAGAAGGAAGCAAACATTCCCCAGCTACAAAAACAAGGCCACTCACTTCTACTGCCAGCCTTTTCATTCTGTCAGACAGACAGGGACATAATAATAAAAAAATACAACAACACCCAACCCTCACCACTTCAGGGCGTTGCAGTTTAGTCCGGATGCCAACTCAGTCAAGATGCTCTTTGGCACTCTCAGTAGCAGCCATATGCAAGGAAGTGAGGAAAGTTACGTAGTTACATCGGTACCGTTTTGTGGGATGAGGAGCAAGGGAGGCTTTGGTCGGCATTGCTGGCAAGAGGGAGGCCTTTAAAGGAATTGTTGTCTGCCAGGAATGGGTTGCTCTGTTTCTTTCAGGCAAGAGAGAGAGATGACAATTCTGTACTAAAAATCACCAGTCAGCCACCGTTCCGAAGTGGATTTGAGCAGGTTTACTGACTCACATTGGACATTTTGGCCATGAGCATTGACCTGATAAGCAAATCTAACAAATCTTACTTGTTTGTAAAAACAATTGCCCTTGAAAATGTTTGACTTGAAAGGAGTAGAATAAAAGCAATTGCCTTCTCCTATGCAGCTGCTGTTTTCCTCCTTTTTGGGGGGTATGTGCATCTATTTTGGTCCCTCTTGTTGTTTCCAATTCAAAACCAACCCAAAGGCATTTGTCATCAGCAGCCAAAAATTCAAGACTATGCCATATTCTGCAAGTCAGCGTACAGAAAATTCTTTGCAGAAGACAGGATCTGGCAGCAGTAAATTTCAATACCATGCTTCTAAAAAAAACGCTCCCCCACTCCAAGTTCCATGTGTCTAACAGAGACAGGGGTCTTAAAAAGTACTTTGCTATTTTTAAGTTGCAAAGGAGCTTTTGAGCTTCTGCAGGCAGCGATTTGGAAGAGGGAGGGAGAGTTCAAGAAATAGACCATGTATCAGTCCCAGAATGTAATTTGGCTCCTGGCAGAACTGTGTCAGCCAACACAGGCGGATGGCAAGAGGCAGAGCTCCTGCCTGCGTACAGGGGCATGCATGGTCCTGCCTCCATCCACAAAACTCCACCCACATTCCAAAGCTTGGCACTAGAGCGAGTGTAGAGAGGGTGCAAACCGCACCCTCGCAGTGGGTTTGCTTGGCTCCAACCACAACTCTCACCGACATGATTGACTTGCCCTGCGTTTTGAGGGGCAGTAATATTTTGGACATGTGAAAGATCTACTTCAAAGCAGATTAACAGTGTCCCTGTTTCTCCCAATGACCTTTTGTCATGTCCCGTCCCGTCCCCCCGTTAGCCTTTGGCTTTTCTCCATGTGCAGGGCTTCAAGGGTGCACATGCTCTAGGGCAGGGGTGGACAGAAGGGAGATCTCCAGGTGTTTGGAACTTCAACTCCCAGAAGCCCTTGCCAGCATGGCCAATGGTCAGGAATGCTGGGATCTGAAGTCTAAAATCTCTGTCCACCCCTGTTCTAGGGTTCTAGAACACTTGATCCCACATGTCTGGGATCCACCAGTCAGAGCCAGGTGCAAAATAGTGGCTTGTGACGGGGAGGCAGACATAAGCTTAGAAGGAGGGAACAGGGTGCCTTTGAACACATGCAAAGTTCAGGCATTTTGTTTTCAGTACCCCTAGATTCACTCATGGTTCTCCTCTCCAAGCTTTCTTGCTTTCACCGAGGTGCATAATTTGGGGAGAGCCTTTTTGTTGTTGCTATTATTAAACCACTGGGAGCCAGAAGCCTTGCTGGAGTATTGTAAACAGCCCAGAGAGCTACTAGGAGATCCTAGTCTACCTTCTGCCCACCCCTTGTGCTGATAAAATTGAAATCCTACACCAAGAGAAGCTGAATTCTGAAACTTGTCAAAGGCGGCAATCCTATGTACACTTTCCTGGGAGTAAGGCCCACTGAACACACTCTTGAGTAAACATGCATTGGCCTGGAAATTAAGCAAACTGGCATCATTTCTTCTATTTTGGTATATGTTAATCTATTCTGCAAAATTTATTTTGGTTTTACTATTCACGGGGAAGAGCAATGAGCTATCCACGTCACTTAATCCCCAACCCATGTAAATCTTATTCTGCCACCCCTCTGACTTCTAAGATTAAAGCGGAAACTGTCTGCACACTTTGCAGCCATAAGGGCTAGAAGAAACCTGCTCTTTAAAAGAAAGAAAAAAGAAAAGAAAGCTATGATTTTTACCTGGTATCCCTTCTTTCTCTCTGTGTTTTCTGCTCTCTGAGGAATTGCAGCATATACATAGAAGTTCCCATGCATTTCTCTCTGCCTGCCACCGAATCATTCCTTACCAAACATTTCTCAAACTCCTGCTAAAATAACAGGTTCCAAATAAAGCACAAAGAAGGCTGCTTACGCAAATATGGCCAGCACCAGCAGTCAACAGGTTGACTCATTAAGGCAGCAATCCTATACACACTTAACTGGGAGTAAGCCCCATTGAACTCAATGGGATTTACTTCTGAGTAGACATGTATATGATTGCACTGTCCGAGACCCATCAAAAGGCAGTGAGTGCACTCCATCTTTACATTCACTTGATGATGCCCAGCTAGACTGGAGGTACTGAATACTGCAGGGGTTCTCAACCAGGGGCGAATTCCCCCCGGGGCGGGATTTTAGGGTTTCGGGGGGGGGGGTTGGGACCACAGACTCAACCTGTTGGAATACTGATCTTTCTACAAATTACAATTCTACAGATTGTACATGATCTACAGGACATCACACCTTATTGTATGGCACAGATTAAATTAAAGATAAAGATAAATATTTCACTTGTTATCTGTGGAAATATTCCATTTATACTACAATGTACATGTACCAATATAGAAAAAAATAAAAGATTTTCAATATTATATGCATATTATTTGGAATGCAACTTTTGAGTCAGACAATCTTGGAAAGGAGGGGAATGACATTCTGACACATGGTGAAAAGGGTGCATGGGGCAAAAAAGGGTTGAGAACCACTGGAATACTGTCTCCAACACAGCTGGATCCCATGCAGACAGAGCACTCCCCAGAGACCCTTGCAACCCCACTTCTAAACAGGGAAGGCAACCTCCTTGCTTAAAGACTCGCAATAACCTGGAGCCTGCCTTGGATGCAAAAAAATCCGCAATTTTGCATATAATGAATTGATTTGCTTGCTTAACACCGAGACCCAAATTTGGGTTACCTAGCACAACAAACATTTGGGATTGGGGCACAATGAGCCCAGATTATATCCAAAAGGTCCAGCCCACAGAGCAGGAGGTGCAGAACCTTAGGCCCAGGGCACCAAAGGCCCCACCCCTTCCCCAGGCCCCACCCCCTTTCCCCTGACCAACAATGGCTTGCTGGTTTCACGGCTTTTGTGCAGCTTTTTCCCCATTCTAAAAGGTTGAAATGCCTCTGCTAAGGCTTAGTTTGTGGCAGTAAGAGCTTTAAGCTAAAATATGCTGGCATTTTGGGGTTTTGGCCCCACCCCTTTTGCCTTTGACCCTGCCCACCATTGGAATGCAGCCCCTGAGACCTTCTCTGAAATGGAATTTGGGCCTCAGGCTGAAAGAGGTTCCGCACCCCTGCCATAGAGAGTTGGAAGAAAGGGGGGGGGAGTGTATGCTTGTATAGGGAGGAAGGACTGAAAATCCGTTATCTTTGCCTCTCGCTAAACCTCCACCAACTCAAGGACAGGCCCACGCTCCATAGAGGCCCATCCTATGAACCAAAAGAGATTTCAGTGGAGCCACGAGCCCCAGATGGGTGAGTGACAGAAGCAAGATCTGGTTACATTACAAAGAAATGCTTGTCCTAGTCAGAACCCTCACCGGGATGTTGAAGATGATGATAAAGATCCAACCTTTTGTTTCAGAACCTGAGAGATGGAAGCCAACGTGGCATCAGTATTCCTCCCTCTACTAGGCCCATGGTATAGCATTCAAGATTGCCTGAATGTGCAGCATTGGGCATCTGGTTCAGAATCCTCCCCAAAAACATCAACTTTAAATTACCATGGCTACAAGAAGTCTGAAACAGTCACGGCAGACAGGCTGATGTGGACTTCTGAGGGTGAAGGTTCAGTGCTTGCATAGCAGGCATAATAAAAACAAAATGGCGTCTCATAAATAGCAAAGAGCCTCTACTAGCAGCAATATGGTGTCCGCCTAAGCCCACAGCCCCCATGGGATTAGATAGGAAGCTGCCTCAAACTAGACCTGGGTCGGACTATTTGGTTCGTCTAGCCCAGAAGTGCCAACCCTGACTGGCAGCTGCTCCCCAGGGTCTCAGGCAGAGAGGTCTTCCCATCACCTGCTACCTGATCCTTTTCTAACTGGAGATGCTGGGGACTGAGCCTGGACCTATCCGCGTGTAGTGCTTGTGCTCTACCAGTACAATAGCCTCACATATATGCAGGCCATACCCATTCCACCCACCCGTTCACAACATCACAGTCACTGCTGCTACTTATTTGGGTGCCTTAGGCATGATATTCTTCATCCTGATGTTATCAGAGGTAAAGGCGAATGTGTGTTCCAGTTCTTTCTTCTCTCCCCCACCCCCCACCTCCATGAAACACCCCAGAAAAGTCCCTGGGTGGGGTTCTTTTTTTAGGAATCCACCTTTGTGTTTTGTCAAGGGAAAGTCAGTTCCTCATCATTAAACTAACTTCCCTGCAGTATCTGGATGAAGCTCTCATGACACACCTTCTCTCAGCTTCACAGCACTAGGAGTGTCAGCTTACAATTTTGAACAGCAAGTTTCCAGCCTACCCGTGATTACTCACAGTTTGCCCCTAGAAGTAGCACACATGCCTCTCCCTCTGCTACTAAGCTGTACACAGGACCGGTGCAAGGCAGTTTGGTGCCCTAGGCAAGATCAGATATTTAGCGCCCCCCCTTCCCACTTGAGAGTGCTGTATTTTTTTTCAAGGCGTTTCTGGTGCCCCCTTTAGCCCTGCGCCCTAGGCAGCTGCCTAGTTGGCCTAATGGTAGCACCGGCCCTGGCTGTACATACGTACTGCATAATGTACAAAGAACAATGGAGGGATAGGCAAGGGCCAAAACATGTGAATAAGCTGCAACAGAGGGCCCCTGCTCATATATCCCTTTCTGCAGCTTATGACCTCTGAGAGGGATACCTTCACAGCAGAAGGATACCTTCACAGCAGGACAGCAGAGACCCTGCCCGGAATCAGTTTGCAGAGTGTAAGCGGCTTCAGACGTGGTGCAAATCTGGAGAGTGCCAAAAGAACATTCCCCATCACATCTGAAATTCTTTTTTCTTTTATTTTACAGATACAATAAAGACAATATTGTCCTGATATTTGCTATTCTAGAACACCACAACATCAGATCTGAAATTCTATTTCAAATGTGTCATGAGATGAGGATGAACAAGCAGTGCTACACTTTCAGCTCCCCGCCCAATCTGCAAATATGCATTGAAGGAGAAAGGGTGAAATCCACTGGAGTTTTATCAAGGTGATGCAGCAGTACAAAAGATAAATATGAAACCAGGCTGAGGGAAGCTTCATTTCACAAACCCTGGAAATGACAGTGCTATTCTCCGCAGGCCTGGGAAGGCCTCACTAGGAATATATCAAATTCAAGAATGTCACACTGATAACTCAGAAAGAATTCAGAGAGTGCCTAAAAGAGGGTAAAGGGGATAGAGGGAAATACTTTGTGAGGTGAGGGAACTGGCAACGTTCCGCTCATAATAAGGCTAAGGAAAAATACATTGGCATTTCCCAGCTCTATAAAAGGATCTTTAAAAATGGGACCATTTTGGATTTCTCTAGATGAGAAAGGCAAGGTTCACAGGTCCACTCTTGGATATATTCAAGATTAAATTGAGCCAGTGTGGCATAGTGGTTAGAGTGTTGGCCTGGGACTCGGGAGATCCAGGTTCTAGTCCCCGCTCGGCCATGAAACTCACTGGGTGACTTTGGGCCAGTCACTGACTCTCAGCCTAACCTACCTCACAGGGCTGTTGTGAGGATAAAATGGAGAAGAGGAGGATTATGTAAGCCGCCTTGGGTTCCTTGCAGGAAAAAAGTTGAGATATAAAAATAATAAATAAATAAATTGCAGAAAAAGCAGTGTATTTTAAGACCATGTCTTGTGGTTACTTTTTTATGGTGCTTAATAACATTAGCAATATTATCAAAAAGCAGGTCACTTTTCTTTCTTTTTTTAATGAATGGAATTTGTGCCTTTCGTGTGCATACAAAAATAAAAAATACAACGCACACACCCAGTGTTTAGAACAATAATCACTCAGTGTGTAGTGATTGCAGTGGTGAGATGTAGCGGGTGAGACATCCACAGATACAAATGCATTCCTGATGAACAATCACATGGGGTCCGAAACACACATGGAGGAGACAGTCCTCCGCCATCCCTCCCTAAATGGCACTTCTGATACCATAAAGAAGGGAAATGATTACGCATACTATCCGCTGACAAGGGACAAAAAAAAATGTTGAAATGTTCATGGACTACAAGGCTGCAGCCCTAGACTAAACACCGAGGAAGGGTTTGTTTACCACGAGTAGCTCACCAATGGAAACAACTGCCTAGGAAGGTTCTAGAACTGTCCTCCTTGAGGGGCGCTTTAAATGGAGGACAATCTGACAGGGAGGGAGGGGAGGCTGATTGAGAGTCCTTCCAATTCGACAAATTTCTATTTCCCTCCCTACCTGGAGACTGAAAAATGGCCAAGTCTTCAGAGCCACACAGCTGGTCATGCAGGCCATCTTCCGACACCTGCTACCTCCTGGGGAAAGCGAGTGCTAACTGGCAAGCCTTGTGCTTCATCTCAACAGAGGTGACACCGGGGTCCATATCCCTTGCCTTTAACCCACTGTTTCAGAACCCCAAGTTAGTCCTCGGCAGCTGGGTGCAGTGAGGGAGGGGGAACAGTGCAATGAGGGAGGGGTGGGGTTCGAATTCCGCATTCCCCAAAGTGTTCCATCTTCTTGTGATGGGGATAAATTCTGTAAAAGAACACAAACATCCTGGCTAATTAACACGTGTAATGGGAAGACTCAATTTAAGTCAATCCACCTTAGAAGCAAGGATTGTGTTCATAAGAAAAGACAAGGAGGTTTGTGAAATAAAATTAAAAAAACTAGCCTCTCCCTCACCAGAAAGAGTGGTGTTGCAAATTTAGACAATAATGTGACATGCTACGGAATTTTTTGATAAAGCCTCTGGCAGTGATTGGCTGAGCTGCATTAATGTCACAGAAGGGTGGGGCAGGCAGAATGTAAGAACATAAAATAAAACCTGTGGGATCCAACCAAAGGTCCATCTTGTCCAGCATCCTGTTTCTCACAGTGGCCAACCAGATGCGTCTGGAAATCCACAAGCAGAACATGAAGGCAATATCTTTCTCCCATTACTGTTCCCTAGCAACTGGTATTCAGGGGCACACTGCCCCTGAACCTAGAGGGAAGAGTACAGCCATCTTGACTAGTAGCCATTGATAAGACATCCTCCAGGAATTTGTCTAATCCCGTTTTAAAAGCACATCCCACAAATTATGTGTAAAAAAAGGGGGGGACTGTCTTGTTTGTCTTGAATCTCCTGCCCATCTGTTTCATTAAATAACTTCCCCTTCCACCCAACACCCACCCACCCCGACATTACGAGGGAGGAAAAACTTCTCTCCATCCACTTCCTTCCATACCATGCATAATTTTATACACCTCTATCACATCTCCCCTTACTCACATTTTTCTTAACTCAAGAGCCCCAAATAGCTTAGCCTTTCCTCGCAGGGATGATTTTCCAGCCTCCTGATCACTGGGGGCAGCCCCTTTTTGCCCCTCTTCCAACTCTACAATATCCCATCTTGTGATGCAGCAACCAGAACTCCACATAGTATTCCAAGTGTGGCCGCAATGAAGATACTGTATGTATAAGGGAATTATGACCATGGCAGTTTTAGAGAGCTTCAGCTATTGGGCGGTATAGAAATGAAATAAATAAATAATAATAATTTTCTATCCCTTTCCTAATAATCCCTAGCACGGAATTTCCCTCCTTCGCAGCTGCCGCACACCGAGTGGACAATTTCAAGTTTCTCTAGCTGACGTTTTCTGAGCTGCTCGACTCCCAGAGAGAGGCAGAGCAGGCAGAAGGGCCTAGCAAAGGAGAGGTACAAGGGTCAGGGGAGGCTAGGAAAAGCAAGGTTGGAAACAGGTTGTGGTCCAGATGAGTGAGGGCAGAGGAGAGATGTGCACATGGCCAGGTACTGCAGAGGTGCACAAGACTGAAATTAAAGTATTTGAGGATCTGAAATACCTAGTCAAATTATTGACTACAGGGGTGCTTCTACATGAGGCTTTTTTCACGCCATCACTCTGCCTCATTGACAGAATTGGGGAGAGGGGGAGAGAAGGGCAGCCGACAGTGTCTTCCACCCATGCCCCTCTTGCGTTTTCCCAGTGTCCTGTCTATTTTTTCTCTTACTACAGAAAATCCATTGGAGGAAGAAAAGACAGAACAGCTACATGATGCTTTTTGACTGTCATCGCTAGAACTCCACCATCTGGAAGCACCCCGGGGTCTCTAATCCTCATTAAAACAAAACCCAGCAAACTCATATGAAATTCACAGAAGCCTTCCTAACCATATTCTGAGCTGAAGGTGGAAGAACTACATTAACAATGATCTGGCTTATTATGGCACATAATTATTAACAGTGCAATCCTATTATGTCTACTGAGAAGAAGTCCACATTGGAGTTCAATGGAACTTAACTTCCAGGTAAGTGCATACAGGATTTGGAGTTTATTTTGATAAAGTGGGATATACAGTAAACTAAAATATAAAGTCTTAAGTATCCAATTTTAAAATTACACTGACATTTTGCTAAAACAGAAACCTTCCAAACAGATTATTAAAAAAAAATAAGGCACCCCTTAACACTAGCAGACACTAATGTTTATAGAATAGACATACCTGAAAGAGAAAAATAATTTTGTGTTGCTATCGTTGTATTATAAAATGCAACATATTCTGTGGCTCTGCTACTGAGCTGTGGTTATAGCCTTTACTTTTGACAAGAGCTTGCTCCAGATCAAGCTAGGACAATGGCTCTCAAAGCAAGAAGCACGGACAGAGAAAGTGCAACTCTTGAGGAAGTACAGGTTGCCCCCCCCTTTTTAAAAACCAAAAAAGAGGTGCTGGAGCTCAAACCAGCCTGGAGGTCACACCCTCCAACTTGGAAGCCCAGCTCTCTCATCCCAAACGTGTGGGGACTAGTTGCGGTTACACAGCAGTGACACTCTGCACATGCTCAAGTAGACACTACTTGTGAAGGATCACCAACAGGATCCTCTGCGTGAGTTCGGCGCTTAACGGGTTAACCGGCAATGAGTTACAGCCCGTACGAGCGCTAGCGACCGCCTGCGAGGCTTTCGCACCCGAGAGGAAACCTCAGCCCTTTAAATGTCCAAATAAGGCTTTTATTTGTTTACACAAAACACAGAGCGGAACTAACCGCTTTCTAGGAATACTACAACATCAACACAACCTTAGTTGACCCCTGGGTTTCTCAATGAACAGGCTTAGGCTAGCGGAGTGAATCTAGTCAGTTACCTCAGATCAAAGACTCTACGCCTAGTCAGTTTCAGGCTGGCTCCGGGTCGGCCGATCCGTGGATGAGAATGGCGTACTCGGGCTGCTGTTTGGAGGATGAATCTGGCCCCGACGTACCCTTGGTTCCCAACAACCCCAAACCGGAAGGGAGAGGGGTTTTCTACCCCTGAGTTCCCGCTCTCCCCGCCCTCCAGGTCAGGTGGGGGCTTATGCCTGCCCCTTCGTTTCAGGTGGGCTTATTCCTGCCCGGGAAGAAGGTGACGTACTAGTACTTTGCAGCTCTTTGAGACTGCCCTGATAGTTTGATGATCCTTGATGGTCCTTCCTTGGTTTTTGTGGATCTCCACCGAGACTCTCCTTTGTTGGGGGATGATGGTTTGTCTGCTACTTCTCCTATGACTTCATCCCCCCTTCCTGGCCCCCTCCCTTGGGCAAAGACCGTGTGTGTGTGTGTGTGTGTGTGTGCGCGCGCGCGTGCGCACAGACTTGTGTTGTGCTTTCTCCACACTACTGTTACTTCAAATTGCATCCTAGGATTGAACCATGGCTCTGAAAACAGGTTTGAGGCAGAGTCCTGGTCCCAACCCCTGGCATTTGATACAAGTACCGGGGGCATCCGTCTCCTTCTCTCCAGTTCCTCTGACCCAAGAAAAGAAGCCCGGGTCCTCTTCCCAGAGAAAGAAGTCAGCCTCTTCCCAGAGAAAGAAGGGAACAAGGGATCCCCACTCCAGACAGGAACTAAATTCTGGATTCATAAATGCCTTTTCCAGAGATCGGCAACAGTCGCCCCAAACTTGGAAGACAGAGAGAGGACCCGGGCTTCCGTTAGTAAAAACTGATTCAGTATGTTCAGACATACATGGATTTGACAGAGCTGTCCTCCTCCAGTTTGGCGCCACAGGGACTCCTCCAAGCCTGCTAAAACCTCTCAGTTTAAGCACTAGTGTGACAGGAAAGTCATAGCAACCCCCAAGTAGTAAGCCAGAGGTTCTCTAAGTCCTCTAACTAAAAGCTATGGGGGTGGGGGGGAGGCGCTGATATACATTTTACATAAGGGTGCATCAGACAAGCAAGAGTTAACCCCCAAGACCTCCCCCGTCCCTCTACCCACCAATAAAGAGCCAATCACCTGCCATGTCTTAAAGGAACAGATACAAGGAGGAAAGGAATCCTACCACAGTATAAGAGGCTCAGAGCCGAGGACTGCATGCAAGGGACTGCACTCATCATTCTATTAATACTCATGGGAATAATTTGGCCAATGAGTAGGCAGAGGAGCAGCCCAGTGGAGTCCCAAGTTAGGTGTGGGGAGGGGGGGTTGGAAGGGAGAGACGCCCCTCAACCTCTCTCCCTGGGATCAAGCCAATTAAAAGGCACTCGGGTTCCCACTCCCATTTCACCTAGGAAGCACCAAGGATTTCTCTTGGGACAATGTGCAGACTCAGCACACAAAAGTCAGATTGTCCAGGCAACATCAGTTTTAATCTGGGTGGGAAACACACTGCTGGACTGGCCACAGAACTCTTTGCCATGCAAGCCTGCTGTGTGACCCAGAAGTCTGCCATCCTACAATTATTGACTGATTGTGTTTATATCCTACTTTTTCGCCAAGATGGGCTCCGGGTGCCTTATGATTAAAGTTCAAATGAAGGAAACAAGAGAATAAGGGATAGCTTAGTGCATGTAGAGCAGTCTATTCTGGACCTGGCAGTTGCCGATAACAGCCCAGGTTCTTCCTGCCAGAGGAAGGGGGCAGAAGGAGCTGCAGATGGACGCGGAAGCTGACAGATGGTAAAATTAAAAAAAAGGCACCAACCCACGGAAGAAGCTCCACCGATCTGCACTGTCTGGCAGAAATCACTCAACATTTTGGCAGAACTGGAAAAATCCCATGCACCTAATTGCCCAGGACATTCCTGGAAATGAGATACTGATGCACAGGAATTTGTACTTGGCTTCTAAGAGATGCTGGATCCAAGAGTCTAGCATAATATATATTTTCTCTCTCTTTCTCTCTTTCTCTTTCTCTTTCTCTCTCTCTCTCTCTCTCTCTCTCACACGTGCGTGTGTTGGGTGGGGAACCACAGGCCTAGAGTCCCAATCCAGCCTGTCTGAGTTCCCCAGAAGGCCATGCCCCTTCCGCTGGCCACCCCCTTTCCCCCTAACCACAGATGGTTCTGTGGTTTCCTGGCTTTTCCGAGACTTCCCCCCTCCCCATTCTAAAAGGTCAAACGGTTTCTCCTAAGGCAGTGTTCTCCAACCTCGGGTTTTGATAGATTTCATAGATCATAGAGTTGGAAGGAGCCTACAAGGCCATCGAGTCCAACCCCCTGCTCAATGCAGGAAACCAGAGGAGGGGCCTCCCATCCAAGTAACAACCAGGTCTGACCCTGCTTAGCTTTCCACGCTCAGACAAGCTGAGCCAGTGTGATCCACAGGCCTGGTCCCTAGATGTTTTTGGCCTACAACTCCCAGCATGCCCCAACACTGTCCTAAGGCTTAGCTGCTGGCAGCAAGAGCTTTAAGCGAAAACAGGCTGGCGTTTTTTGTATTTTGGCCCCACCCCCTTACTCTTCAGCCTCACCCACCACTGAAAGGCAGCCCCTGAAAGTTTCTCAGAAATTGAATTCCCGCATTGGGATGAAAGACGTCCCCCACCCCCGTGTGTGTGTGTGTGTGTGTGCGTGCATGCACGTGCGCGCGTGCGAGAGAGAGCACACTCTCTCAGAATCCCATCGTACTCTCCCAATATTTTGTCATAGTCTAGCACGGCCAAGAACTGGAACCCAGGGCAGACCTGCGCAAATCGGGACTTGCTTACTTCTCAATGGCTTCCATTGAGTTCTATGGTACAAAACAGCCAGGTTGCAATCTGGGAGATGGCTCAGGGGGCAAAACATTCTTCTCACTCCAGATACTGTGAGCACCAGCGGTGAGTTGAGCCTCCACCCCACTGCTGTCCCTGAAAGCATGTCTCCCCACCCCCCCACCCCATATAAGAAAATGGCTTCCATTCACCCACATAGGAAAAATGAAAAGGGGCTATACTTGGAGACATCGTGGCAGGGGTGGGGGGGCTACAGGGACCCTACAGGGGTGAGCAGTGCCTTTCTTGAAGGCAGATTTAGGGTTACAGGGGAGGGGGCAATAGATTCCCACCCACCAGCAAGAACAAAACAGGAGCTGCGTTCTTCTCCAATGCTGAAAAAATAAAGTGACACTTAAGGCTAATATTGTATTCATGGAAAAATCCACCTGGACATGGAGGGAAATGGGACAAATCTGTGACCTCTATTGCTGGCCTCGGGGTCTCCCCCCCTCACACTCACACACACAGCTTCTTTTCATTCATCTTACAGAATACCAATTACTTCAATATTATGGGTAATTTCTAGAGCACTTTTAGAATGTGAAGTGCTGTACATCCCTTATTTCTTTCACCCTCAAAACAAACCTATCTGGACAGGGATAACCTGGCTTTAGCCGCCTACACTCTGGTAACCTCCAAGTTAGATTACTACAATGCACTCTACTTAGGGCTGCCCCTGAAGACAGTTCAGAAGCTGCAGCTTATGCAAAATGCGGCAGCAAGTCTGATAACAGGGACAAGAAGGTCCGAACATATAACACCGTTTCTGGCCCGCTTGCACTGGTTCCCTGTATGTTTCCAAGCCCGATTCAAGGTGCTGGTTTTGACCTATTAAGCCTTACACAGCTCAGGACCACAATACCTGTTGAAGCACTTCTCCCGACATGAACACACCTGTACACTACACTCATCGTCTAAGGCCCCCTCCTCCAAGGGAGGCTCAGAAGGTGGCAACAAGGGAGAGGTCCTTCTCGGTGGTGGCCCCCCAATTATGGAATGAGCTTCTCAGCAAATACAGGCCTGTGGCTCATGCTGGCTCAGCTTGTCTGAGTGTGGAAAGCTAAGCAGGGTCAGGCCTGGTTATTACTTGGATGGAAGACCCCTCCTCTAGCTTCCTGCATTGAGAAGGGGGCTGGACTCGATGGCCTTGCAGGCCCCTTCCAACTCTATGATCTATGAATCACTTAAGGCCTGCCTGGAGCCAAAACTGTTATCTTTTCAGCGCCAGCTTAAGACTTTCCTCTACTCCCAGGCATTTGACAGCATGTAATAGGTTTTTAATCAGGTCATGGGATATTGTTTGGGTGGGTGTGTGTGCACGTTCTGTTTCTATGTCTGTAGTTAGCTGTTTTTATATTATGTATAATACTGTATTTTTCAGGTTTTTGATCTTTGTAAACCTTAGCTTTGGCTATTGGGTAGCTTAGAAATGCAATAAATGAAATGAAACCTGTCAGGTAGGCCGTTACAATTCCCAATCTACAAGAGTGGAACTGAGGCTGAGAGGCAGTGACCTGTTAATGGCTGAGCCTGTCTTTGAACCTGCGTTTCCCTCATTTTCAAGCCCAGGAACCTTACTTCTGGACCACGTTGATTCTCACAGCTTTCGTACCCTTCCATCCCAAGTTCAACCACGGTTGGGTCCCTTACATGTTTCTCCCCAAGCAATTTTCAGTGGCGCCAAGGATACACAAACCATCACCAGCAGAGGGGCAAGCTTCTCCTGCTTGCCCCTCTGCTGGTGACAGTCTGTGTCTTGACTGAGAGAAGAGACGGAGGAACAAACCACCCTCAACCAATTAGTACAATGTGGTAGTTGAGTAAGCACATCTGTTTACACAGGCAGTTATCCCATGAAATATCTCCCCCTAACCATGGTCAAACTGGAGGCCTCTGGGCAAAATCCAGCCCTCTTGAGAGGTGCCACCTGTAGAGAAAGTTGCATCTGTAGCAACAGACTTCGTTGGCAGGCCATTTTGAGATGTTATTAAAAACTTGCACATTTTTGGTGATCTTTGAGTTGGCCGAATAAAGGTATTACCCTATATGGATTCTGGATTCTTTTTTCTTATATAGAACTGCCGTTCGTCTCTTCTCAAAGTGCTACTTCCAAGAAATCAAGTTACTGCCAAGGTCTTATGGTCATTTGCAACCTCTGAAGTATTTACAAGCCAGTGAATTTTTTTGCCGGGGAGAGGGAAAAACTCCCAGCCCTGGCCACCTGAGGGCCTACACCTGCGTGCTGCTCTCTGCCACGGTTGTTCCCTAGCAGTGGAAGGACATGCACATTCACATCATTCAGCTCCAACCAGGAAACTCTGTGTGTGGGGGGGGGGGGGGAGTCAGGGATTTTCAATCCTCCCCAATATGGTTCTAAAAGTGTTGGTGGCTTCTACCACCGGCCCTACCCCTGCCTTGTCTTCACCTTTTTGCCTCCTAGCAAGCCTGCACAGGGTGGATCCACTGCAGTAGTACAGGGAATGATTTCAGAAGGTGAGATTGCCAGTCCCTGCCAACATTCGGAACCCTTTGTTCACCTTCCTGGGCTTTATCCTGGATTAAGTGATCATACGAGGGTGGAGTTCACCATTCCCTACAGGGAACTAGTTTTGCCAGAGGGCCACTCTGAGGTGGGGCTAGAGTAGAGACAATCCCTCCAAAGTGGGCTGCAGTCCACACCCACCACTCTCCACACACACCTTTCTTACTTCTGAGTGGGCAACTGACGAACCATTTGGCACTTCCGCCCCGCCCCCCACTGGGGACAGATTAGGCCCCCAAGGCCTCCAGTTGCCCATCACTCCAGTTGCCCATCACTAGCCAGAGAAAGAGACAATCTGTGAATGACACAATGTAAGTCAAACCACGGGGGGGTGGGCCACGCTGAATGTTTTTTCCCAGACTTCAAAAGGGGAAACTGGAAAAAGAAAAAGAAGCAATCCATTGTATTAGTCTTCGTCACGCCCAAATAACAAGAAGAGAGTCCCAGCACAGAACCAGTGGCCAATTTGCTTATGGAAGAGCAATGCTCAAAGCAACCCAAATACATCCGGGAATGTTTGGCTCCTGCAGGCAACAGCTGAGGCCTGAGATAAGCCACTCTAAATATCGATGATATTGGGCACTGAGCGCTTCTTAAATAGTGGCTGCCTCCCCCCACACCAAAGAGGCAAGCCACTTTTCAGGTTCAGTTTTAGAATGTCAATTGAACAGCAGCTTGCCTCTTCAGAGAACCCTTCCTCGACCCCACAGGTGAGTGCACTGTTCCCCCACCCCGCCCGCCCCGCCCCACCGCACACACAGAGCTTCGCTATAAGGCCATCACAGAGGATGGACTCAGCAGTCGAGTTTCATTTCAGAAACCTGTCAAGTGCCCACCCACACTGCTTCTGAGGTTGAAAAACAAACAAGCAAACAACAAACCAACAAGGCAGCCTGCAAAGGACAAACTAGAACAGTGGCTTTTCAGGACAACAACATTTTACGGAACGCTGGCCAAGAGAATGCGCTCTGTGCACACAACGTTGTAACATTTTAAAAATCTCAGCAGGTCACTTGGTCTGGGCAATGGCTGGAAGGGAGAATGCCTGGGGACTCCAAGTAAGCTCCTCTGAGCTTCCCAGAACCTGATGGCCTGCGTGTAGTCAATGTCATTTCAGACTTGGGCTTGGGAAACCTAGGTTCAAATTTCTGCTCAGCCACAAAGCCTTTCCAGGTAACCTTGGACCAGTCATGCTCTCAACCTAATCTACCTCACAGGGTTGTTGAGGGGATAAAATAATCCTCATGTATACCAGCCCCAAGCTCCTTGGGCAATGGGAGCAAGACCAGGGATGGGGGGGGGGGTATTTCAACTGAGAGATAAGTAAGAACAGGATACAAGTGTAATAAAATAAAATAAGCCAGTTCTGTACTGTTGTTTGAACTACTAGGGTTTCCTCTCTGCTACTGAGAAAGAACACTACTGGCGATCCCATATTCCCTTGCACTGAGTGAGAGCAAAGTTATTTATCCACATGCATCCTAGGGAAAATGGCTGGAAACAACCACTGGAAGATCCAGCAGTAAGCATAAACCCCAAACTATCGCTGGCCCAATGCAAACTATATGGCGATAAGATCATGTTCAACAATAAACCGCCAACAACAGTGTACTCCATGTGGGTGTTCACATCAACCTTCGAGGATGAGGTGGGCTTATGAGGCCCCTCTCCTTTCTGATCTGCTTGCCCATGGCCGTAGACAAGGGTGGCTAGCTGCTGCTTGACAGATAGGCACTTTTAGGCTTACTGACAGTTCCCTTGGGTGGCAGACTCTGGCCTCATCCATCAGCCAGAGAACCAAGGGCCACTGTGAGGTTGGACCCCATACCTCCCAGGAAGTAAGATCACAGCAAGGGGGAGACCAGCCTGGCCCCATACATCAGCCAAAGAGGGAGCAGCCGCAGGGAGCTTGCTTCACCCCTCCCTGCCAGAAGGAACACACAGCTCCAACTTACAGTTACCTGGGGTGGCTGACTCTGGCCTCATCCATCGGCCAGAGAGTCAAGGGCCACTGGGAGGCTGCACCCCATGCCTCCCAGGATTAACTTCATGGCAAGGGGGAAGACCAGCCTGGCCCCAAACATCGGCCAAAGAAGCAACAGCTGCAGGGAGCTTGTTTTGCCCTTCCCTGCCAGAAAAAAAAGAAAGGAAAAAAGAAAAGAAAAAATCATTAAGAACCTTGTGACCGAGAACTGGTGCCTGAGTTTTGCTTTCTTCCTCCTCCCTCCCAATCCCTTTTCCTTTTGTGTCATGTCTTTTAGATTGTAAGCCTGAGGGCAGGGACTGTCGAATATAAATCTTTGTAAGCCACTCTGGAAGCCTTTTCTGGTTGAAGAGCAGGGTAAAAATGCTGTAAATAAATAAAGAAATTATATGGTGGAAGCCCCTCCCCCAGAATCCACATAGAGAGACTCAGCAGGTCAAATCCATGCCCTGCAAGATGTTGCCCAAACCTAGTCGCAGACACAGCTAGGTTCCGCCCAGACTCCATCCTCATAGGGATGTGGCATAGGTGTTACCCTGAAGAGCCCTGGGGCTGCGTCACACAATGGACATGTGGCCACAGCATGTGGCCATACAACTCAGCACCTGGATCCCAGGAAAACACTGTGCTAGGGTCTGATCTTATCTGGGCATTCCACAGGCAGAACAGAGTTTCAAGCATTTCAGGATCAAACATCTCCAGCAGAGGGACAGGATGGGGAAAGCCACAACACAGAACTGCACAAGGATGGACCCTTTGAAGCAGCTCAAGCCAGGAGGAAGCCATCCATCCCATCCAGCAGGCTCCTCACCTTCTCATCATGGCTGCCCAGAATGACCAGATGACCCAGTTGAAGATGGGAATGACCAACGGTGGATGGGCCATTACAAAATTATTCCTGGCTTCCCTTCCTTCACACCCAGTGCTTTGTTTATTGCACACACTGCCTACCAGAAGGCACAATCAAGGTCAGCCTATCAAGCTGCACAGGTCATCAGCAAGGTTCGGTACGCCATCATCTCAAACACAGAAAGGAATATTGCAAAGAAGGGTTTGGCCTGTGAAAAATCTCTGCTTGCTTTTTTGTTGTTGTTCTTTTTGAAGAAACAGGTTTCTAGCCCTCATGGCAGTTTTGACAACATGGGGGCTGAACTTGCTGAAGTCTCAGCAATTCAAGTGGGTCTGGGCAGGGCTTCCAGCTGTCAACCGATTGTGCAGCATATTCAAGCCATATATATGATCTATGAATCTATGTCTGCACTGCCCCACGACTGCTGTTAGCTGCTCCCCTTCCCCTTGAAATGACATAGATTGCATAAATAGAGTTGGAAGGAGCCTACAAGGTCACAATAATAAAAATGTACATTGGGCTTGGGTGGGTGGGGACCAGATGCCTTAAGAAGTATCTACCCACTTGCTTGGAGAGAATATATTTTAAAGAAGCACAATACACTCCTCTCTATCTTAACTTTAATCCTCAGAAGCCTTTTGGCTTGAAGGTTGAGATAAAGTAAATGAACTAGCTTGAAAAGATCAGTCTTGCATTACTTCAAAAAAAAACAACAACTCCTGGGCTCAGACTTTGGTGAGTCTCCAATGGGGGTGGGGGAGAAGCACCAGGACCTTTCTCTGCATGTCACCTCACAGGTGGTTAGGAGCCCTCGACTGGTCTAGGCCAGAACAAGGCACAACAGGAGGGAGCAACGTTGGGCCAATGCTTATTTAAGACTTTTGAATTGTGCCCTCAAGTCAAGAGGGAGCCAGGGCAAATATTAGAGTACTGGCATAATTAGCAAACTTCATCTCAAAGCCATTTTACTTGGCCCCTGGCCATCTTCAAGCAAGGCATGGCTTAAAACGGCCCTGGTATGGAAAGGAAATTACAACATTTTTATTGATGACAGCACAACAGGTTATTTCTACAAAGTGGAAATCTCAACAGAATCTCACAAGAGAAATATGGTACAGTATTATAATATCTGGAACACTGTATTAGCAGAAAAATTAACTAAACAGTTTAGAGCTTATTGGGGACAACAAGAAACAGATGACTCTGTAGCGAGATGGCACCACTTCATTAACTTGATAAATGACACTAAGGATGCAAGGTACCCACCAACCACTCGTGGTACACTCTGCTAAGACACTTTCAGACATAGCTCTACAATGCAAGATGATGGAACTGACTCTTAAGAATCAGATGGGACCATCTCAAACCTCACTGACATGGGCTTAATAAATTCCTTCAGTTGGTTTGTTCTGTAATTCATGTTTACTATGAATTGGTTCAAGAAAATTAATAAAACGTTTATTTAAACAAAATAAAATAAAAACAGCCATTGTCAATACAGTCACAAAAGTTATCAGCCTGCAAATTTTTTTACGAGCACGTGCTAAGAGGCACGTGCAGATTACTAGCAGGCTAGTTCTAAAACAATGGCCAAGAGGACTGGTGGAGTCCTTCACCTCTCCTCTACCAGTCAGCTGCCTTTCAGCGCTGGTTGCAGAGGAACGGGCTTTCCTTACTCTGCGAACAGCAGAGAAACCAAGCGGGCCAGAACAGGAGAATGGGCACAATCCGACCCTCTTCCGACCAACCCCACTCACTTGCCTGCATGGAATTCTTGGTTGTATGTGGCTACCAGGCAAGTTGTTAAATACAAGGCTGTCTTTTTTCCTTTCTTTTTTAATGCCTACAGCAGTGTTGTCCAACCTTGGGTCCCCAGATGTTTTTGGCCTACAACTCCCAGCATGCCCCAGTCCAGCATAGCTGGCTGGGGCATGCTGGGAGTTGTAGGCCAAAAACATCTGGGGACCCAAGGTTGGAGCAACACTGGCCTACAGATTCACTTGCAGGAAGAGGAAATCACTAGATGGCCTTAGGCAAGTCACTCTCTCCGTCTCAATTTGGAGGTAACACTACTGACTGAATTGCAGAGCCATTGTAAGAATTGCGGCAAGAACACACATACTCGAAGTGTGCTGAACTCTCTACAGCAGGGGATAGGCGACCTGGTGCCCTCCAGATGTTTTGGACTATAACTCCCATAATCCCTGACTATTGACCATGGTCTGTGGGCATGATGGGAGTTGTGGTCCAAAACATCTGGAGGGCACCAGGTTGCCTACCCCTGCTCTACAGTGTGGTCTGGAGTACACTAATACTACTATCTATATCTATACATATATAAAAAGGAGAGGCACACAAATTCTGGTGTGGCACTCTCCTAACAAGAGGAAAAGTCAGCACCCTACCTGCTGGCTCAAAGTACACAAGCAGGACTGTGAGAAAGCTCAGAAAGGAGCTTGGCCAGCCTTTAGCAACTGTCCCATGCCACCTTACAAAGGCGCTCTCTCCCTCTCTCTCTCTCTCTCTCTCTCACACACACACACACACACACACACACGCTCCAGTTTATGAATCACACCTCAAGAAGCAGGCCTAGATCAGCCTGCTGCTTCCTATGACTGGAACCGCTTCCTCCGCACCCTCACTGCTCCCTCACCACCTCGCCTCAAAACCCACTCCTTCTGCCAAGTCGCCCCTGGGCATCCCTAACCCCACCTTTTCAAATACCAACTATCCACCCCCTCCTCATTTGAGGTGCTGCTTTAGACACAGTTTGGGCCTCAAATACCTCAGAGACTGTCTTCTCTCCTTTGTACCTTCTGGCTGTGCCACCCACACAGGTCAAAAAATGGCTAGCAGGCGGGCATGTGCAGAGCCAATCTTGGTGGCTGCCCCTCAACTGGAGAACTCCCTTTCCCTACGAACTCATCAAAGTCCAAGCCTGTAGATAAAAAACAAAGATGGCCATGCTGGTCTATAAGGGAAAAAACAAATAAACCCAAAATACACAGTTGGGCAATACCTTTATTAGGAGCAACCGAAATGCAACAAACACGGGTGCACAAGCTTTCGAGCTCTCTAGGATGCTTCATCGGGTACAAAACGCAGGACAACACAAAAAAGTAGAAAAATTAGGCCAGGGGTTGTGGTCATGAGCAGGGGCGTTGCCAGGCACTTAAAAGAGTGGGGACCTAGGCCCATAGGACACAAACCTGCATAATCATTTTAATCATCTTAATCATTTTAATCTTGTAATCGTTTCTAATTCTGTTATTAGCTGCTGCTGCTGCTAGCTCTGCTGTTTGTTTTTAATCTGTGGTTTTAAATTTTATATTTTATATTGTATTTTATGATTTTAACTGTTGTAAACCGCCCAGAGAGCTTCGGCTATTGGGCGGTGTGAAGGATCACCAACAGGATCCTTTGCGTGAGTTCGGCGCTTAACGGGTTAACCGGCACGGAATTACAGCCCGTACGAGCGCTGGCAATCACCTACGAGGCTTTCGCGCACAAGAGGAAACCGCAGTCCTTTAAATGACCAAATAAGGCTTTTATTTGTTTACACAAAACACAGAGTGGAACTAACAGCTTTCCAGGAATACTACAACATCAACACAACCTTAGTTGACCCCTGGGTTTTCTCAATGAACAGGCTTAGGCTAGCGGAGGGAATCTAGTCAGTTACCTCAGACCAAAGACTCTGCAGTCTAGTCAGTTTCAGCCTGGCTCTGGGTCGGCCGATCCAGTGGATGAGACTGGCGTACTCGGGCTGCCGCTTGGAAGATGACTCTGGCCCCGAAGTACCCGTGGTTCCCAACAACCCCAACCCGGAAGGGAGAGGGGTTTTCTACCCCCTGAGTTCCCGCTCTCCCCGCCCTCCAGGTCAGGTGGGGCTTATGCCTGCCCCTTCGTTTCAGGTGGGCTTATTCCTGCCCGGGAAGAAGGTGACGTACTAGTACTTTGCAGCTCTTTGAGACTGCCCTGATAGTTTGATGATCCTTGATGGTCCTTCCTCGATTTTGTGGATCTCCACCGAGACTTTCATTTGTTGGGGGATGATGGTCTGTCTGCTACCTCTCCTATGACTTCATCCACCCTTCCTTGCCCCCTCCCTTGGGCGAAGACCGTGTGTGTGTGTGTGTGTGTGTGTGCGCGGACTTGTGTTGTGCTTTCTCCACAGGCGGTATAAAAACGTATTACCGTAAATAAATAAAAATAAATAAATAAATAAAATGCCAATTCATGTCTTTATATGCAAATTTAGAATAATTACTAGGATTCACTTAAATTTCACAGGAGGCAAAGCCAGCCAATTAATTTCACATCCAAATAATCTCAAATAAAATAAATTCTTCAATTAATTTGCACCCTGACCCAGATCATCCAAAATCAAAAGGAAACACTTTCTCTAAGATGAATTGCCCTGCATGGGAAGATTGTGGGGTGGGGTCTGAAGTATGTAGGAAGGTGAGAGCTAACCCTGCTCTCCCCAGCTGCAATCCCAGTGGAAAATTGTCCCCTGCATAGCAATTAAGCTGAGAAAAACCCCTCCCATTACCAATCAGTACCTCAGGGCTCTGTGGAATAGATAGGGGGGGGGCAGGGCCCAAGACTAGCAGCACCTCTGGTCATGAGGTCTGCACTCTGCAGTTTAGGCTCAAGTCTCAAGATAGATATTGCAGACTGAATGGATTAGTCACTAATAGGTGTTGCAGGCATCAGATTACACCTGGCATTCTGAGACAAAGAAGCCATGGCTGACCCCCATTTCTGAAAACATAAAGTCCAGGACAGGTACAACTCAGATCTGTCTCTTGCCTTGGATGAAACTCACAGATTCTTGGGTGGACACAGAGCAGAAGTAAAGAGAAGCATGACAGCCTTTATATTAGCAAAGACAGAGATTAATGTTAAGTGGTGCACTAGGTTTAAAAAAAAAAGTCAACAGAAGTCAAATTGAGTAATATTACCTAGTGGTTGGAAGGAATGGATCACCCAAAATACAAAGTCCCTCTTCAGGTGATAGAAAACCATCTTTCTCTGGTGGAGGATTCCACCCTAAATGACTAAATATGGTATTCAGCAAGGCACATAAACCTGCCCAAAGATAACCAAGCTGGTCCATGAGAAAAAAGCCCAAATCAACTGTTTCTGTAGTTTCTGGAAAAAGCAGTAAAGCCACCTTAATTAGGGTGACATTCAGTAGCAAGGATTAAACAGGTCCAGAGTAACCTGGGCATTGTTTTTATTTTTGTGGAGGAAGGGGGGGCTGGCCGGCCCGCCACACCCTCACCCTTTCCTACTCCAAAGGAACCAAGACCCCCAGAGATCTCAAGGTACCAGATTGCCAGCCTCAGCTGTCTGCAACCCTACTTGGATCTCTGTTCAGGGACTCGCCTTTAATTCTGTAACCCGGATTTAGATACTGAAGCCACAGAGTACTACAAAACCCATGTGGGGTAAAACCAGGACAAGGTTTATTCTGGTAGCATTTTACAACAAGATTAGGGAAATGAGAGAAGCACACAAAATAAAGAGAGAGACACTTTAGTACACAGAAATAGAGCTAAAACACAATAAAACCTGATTCCTTAATATCTCTCAGGCACACACCTGTTACCTGAGGGTGTTCTCTTCAAGGGTTAAATCCAGCACAGCCTCGCTGCCCGAGGGAGATTACCACACCTACCCGAAGGTCTGAGATGGGTAAAACTCCCACAAGGCTTGCCTTTACTAGAGCCCTCAATCCAGCTAATTTCACCAGGAGCTGCCTGGGGTCCTTGGCTTACCGCCATTACCACAGCCGGGTAGAACAAAGACCAAAACCCACGCTTTGGGAAATATACCTTTCCCCCCCTCCCCTCCTCCTTGTAACTCTGCTGCCTCTCAGCCAATTAGATTGAACTTCACCTGGCCAGTCAGGATGAGGGAGGCTCATGAGTCATGCCTCATGGCTTACTGGGCCTGAACTACATCTGCATATGAAAGCCCTCAGCCTGGCTCCTCTAGACTTCCAGGCACCATCCCTTCTAGAGGAACTATGCACACCCCACCCCCAGCCTTTAGCCGGTTCACACATGAGGGTGTGTGTGTGTGTGTGTGTGTATGAACCCGCAAAGGCGGGTTCATATATGCGGGGTAGGAAGGTTCACTTCCTACCCCGCATATAAAAAACAATGGCTCATCATAGAAGCATATGTGCTCCATACCTGTGAAGCCTTCACTGGTAGGCAATGCTCACAGGGCCGGGCCATCTGCAAGGAAATTCTTCACAATTTTTAACCATTTTTACCAATCCTGAATATGTGGGTAGGAGTAGGAAAGAAATCAAACTAAAATAGGCACATCTTCGAATCTCCACCCTCCCTCTCCGTTCTGGCCACCTGACAGACCAGGGGTAGCCAGATGGAAGTCCAGAGGCCAGTCTAAGTCTCCAGTGGCTCTACCAAATTCTAATCAGATATGTGGGGTTCACTTCCTTCCCCGCATATAAAAAACAATGGCTCATCATAGAAGCATATGTGCTCCATACCTGTGAAGCCTTCACTGGTAGGCAATGCTCACAGGGCCGGGCCATCTGCAAGGAAATTCAGATTGTCTGGAGAGCAGAGGGCCACCATCCCACCCAAGAACACAGGAGATGGCCCTCTTTTCATCACCAGGTTAAGACTTTCCTCTAATCCTAGGCATATGGTGGCATATGATGGGGCTTTTTAATGTTAGTTGTTTATTGGGTCTTGGTATATTATTGTTTTTAGCCATTTAAAAAAGTTTGAAGTTTTTGTATATTAAAGGTTTTATACTATGCTTGATCATGTTATATTTTAGGGTTTTAATTTTTGTAAACCATCAGAGAGCTTTGGCTATGGGGCGGTATAGAAATGTAATAAATGAATGAAAGAATCCCTGTAATCAACAATAATTCTTCCAGGTAGGGGCCACATTTATTCTGTGACCCGTACAGCACCAAGCACACTGCTAGCCCCCAAACAAACATTCAATAGGATCACGTGGGGGGTTCAAGCTGCCAAGAGCAGGTAATGGTACAACAAAGATCTTATTATGACTAGGGTTGTTTGGGCTTAATTTAAAAAAGGGGTCAAAATTATGCACCAAAGCATCCCAAATTCTGTGCCAAGAAAAACTGAAGCCTCCCTGTGTTATAGAAATTAAGCAACTTTGCCTATAGCTGCCTATTTAACATAATGTATTATTCTAGCCAGGGGGAGGGGCAAAAAGCTACAAAAGGGATTCCAAGCTCCTCCTCCTAGCACTGGAAATTCTGCTGAGGCCCACCTCCCCCATTCCGAGATTTTGCAGAGTGTTGCCCACAAGTCTTTCAAACCTATCTTCCCAGACAGAGGAACCAGAACCACCCTTTTTACTTTAGGGGGAGAGACAAATGAAAGCTGAAATGAAGAGGATCCTGAATATGGCACTTGTACATACTGATGGAATACACAGCGGCTCAGCTTGTCTGAGCATGGAAAGCTAAGCAGGGTCAGGCCTGGTGATTACTTGGATGGGAGACCCCTCCTCTAGTTTCCTGCATTGAGCAGGGAGTTGGACTCGATGGCCTTGTAGGCCCCTTCCAATTCTTTCATAGATTTCATAATAGAGTTGGAAGGGGCCTACGAGGCTATCGAGTCCAACCCCCTGCTCAGTGCAGGAAACTAGAGGAGGGGTCTCCCATCCAAGTAACAACCAGGCTTGACCCTGCTTAGCTTTCTACGCTCAGACAAGCTGAGCCAGTGTACCTATAAACACAGGAAGGGAAACAAGGAAGACTGAGAGTCAGCATAGCTCAGAGGGAAAAGCAGCTTCCCCAGCCTTGGCCCTCCAGATGTTGTCGACTTCAACACCCATCAGCCCCACCCAGCACAGCCAAGAGCCAGGAATACTGGGAGTTGTAGTCCAAGCCATCTGGAGGGCACCGCGTTGGGCAAGTCTGCGGTAGAGCACACCTCACTACTGAAGGTCACACGGCACAGATTACAGCACAATCCTAATGTGTTTAGTCCCAATTCATTTAATAGGATTTATACCCGAATGTGTGTGTGTATGGATAGCAGCTTTAGTTACCACTACCACACCATGACACTCGCCATGAAGTTCAAGAATGGCCAATGGGTTCCAATTCTTAAGAATGGTGGAGATTCTAAGATTCTAATCTAAATTAGCACTTCAGAACATGGAACGGGGCCTGGGCAGCAGGGAGGATTACTCCAGGTTTGTCAGCATAGTGTAAAAGCAGATGTGTATGCAATCCATGTCTTGAACCAGGGTTCAAAATCCACTGACTGGGTGGCCCTGGGAAAATGACAGTATCCCATCCTCTGTCTCCCACCTGCACACTGGAAGAGTTCTTATAGTTACTGCAAAGGTGAAGGAGAAATGTCTTCATGCTCTGAAGAACTAGAGAAATAGAACATCAACCAATGAATGGATATGTAGGATATGGACATGGAAAACACAGGACCAAGCCCCCACTCTGCGGTGAACTTCACTAACAGTGTAATCCTATGCACATCTACTCAGAAGTAAGTCGTACTAAATTCAGTGGGACTTACTCTCAGGAAAGTGTGTGAAGGATTGCAACCTAGCTAGTCGGCCTCGCCTTCAGCCCAATGTCACAGGTTCTGCATACCCAAGAAGTGCTACAGAAGTAGCCATTTCCTCCTCTCCACATGGCTCTCTTTCTTGTGTCTTCTGCAGAAACTAGCAAGTTGGCTCGCTTGCCTGAGGCACCTACAGCTTTCTGCTTTTCATGGGCACCTTTTCTGCCATTTACCCGATCTCTGCCTGTGGTGCATTGTGATCTGGATCGTGTGGGTTGAACTAGAGTCTGGAGTGGATCGTCCAAGCTGTGGGTATGAGGCAGGATTAAAATGGCTTTTTGGTCCAACTCCGATTCTACTCACAGCACATTCAGCAGCAGTGAGGAAAATTGCAGCACTCAAGTGTAACTAGACCCCCCCACCCAAAGACCAAATAAGAGGAGCCGTTAAAGCAAAAATAGAAATAAAATCTTTATCTGATGGGTTAGGATCTAAGAAGAAATCCAAAAATGAAAAAACCGAGGAGGGAGAAAACAACATCCTTTTATCAACTGCAGCGAATCTGTCCTGCTCTCCTCTCAATACCAACTCAATAGCTAAGATGTCATTGCAGTTTTCTCTGCAGAGTCCTGCTGAGACCTGGCACCAGGGCCAACTCCACTGAGTGCCAAAAGCTGGTCATCGAGGCCTAAACTGGCAGAGAAAGGAATAAACTGCAAGGGGGGAAAAGGCCATCTCAGCTGAGATCCAGGCACCCATGTATTCTGTAGCTCCCTGATGAGCATGCCTGACACACACACACATCTTCTTCATAAGGGATCAGCAAAGGCTTGACAAGCAAATGAGGACAGGCAGCCAGGCATGGTAGCTGCTAAGCTGTCAGCTTCAGCAGGGCAAGCAGCAAAGCAGGGTGACAGAAAGGGAACGGTAGCCTTCCCGGGAACTCTGGGTCACATGCATGGGGACAAACATGGAAAAGATCCAGGGGGCCCCTCCCTCCAGCGGGCCTCTGCACCAAACCTCTCTGGGGCTAATCCTGCCAAGCAGCTGCCCAAAAGCCAATCCCTTCCAAGACAACCCTGATCCATGCCAATCTCACAGCATCGTCACAGGAGCCATTTGCCTACCGGCGCATTATTAGTCGCACACAGACGCAGCGCTGCGTGAAGAGGGGAGGAGATGGAACACCCCCCCATTACATCATCAGGCTTATGAGGAGGCAGGTGATAGCACTAGGACTTGGAGCAGAAGGTGAGCAAATGAACTCCCTTCCACCCCCAGTAGCAGCTGGAATTCCTGAACAGAGACACCAAGAATCCCCTACGGAGGCTTACTGCGGTTTCTCTTCCTGCAGAGTTTATTTTCTCCACCCTTTTTCCTAGCCTAAGTGCCCTGAGAACATGCCAGATCCGTATCAGGACTCAGTCTTTGTACAAGGCTGGGGGAGAAACAAGGAAGGGGTGCATGATCCTATATCACTTATGTAAAGTTTTTGTTTTTTTTTAAGTTCCGTAACTTTGAGGCTGGGCTATTATCCAGTTCCCCTCCATCCACCTCTTAAAAGCCATGGGAAAATATTACTTCTCTGATTTGGAGCAGGGGGAGGGAAACTTAAGACACTGTCACAGAAAAATGCTTAGACCAATGATCAGAAAGGCAACAGATCCCCCAGGAGGAATGCCCCATACGTTGTATCCAGGTCCAGGGTTCGACTAAAAGAAGCAATCTTACAAGTCAAAGACTGAGCACAAAGCAAGGCACAAGGGAGTCTAGTGACAAGAGCAGACGTGAAAGATCACCCAGCAAGTCCAAACAGAAATAGGCCTGTTACAGAGGGACCGACTAGCCCTGAATCATCAGCCATGAGTCAAACAAAAAGTGCCTGGACTGAGTCTCTGAAAGGTCCTTGCTAGGTCAAAACCAAGGAAAAGCTTGGGGCAAAAAGGAAGGCCAATAGGGGTGGGGGAACCTCCAGTCCAGGGCATGGCAGCTAACTGGGAGTGGTAGATCTTAACGGAGAAATAAGACTCCCCGATACAAATGGGGCTTATAATAGGGAAGGCACAGATCCTCATAACGCAAGCACAATCCACTGCTAATTTCAGCACAGCAACAAGGGATATAGGACAGATATAGATATGGTTTTAAAAATTAGCAGAACGGGTGGATCCCACGGACTAAGAAGTGAAAGCATGGATCCTTGAGCGAAGGATTAAGAAGTAACAGTATGGATCTCTAATATTCCCCGAGTTAATGCATTTCCCTTGGGTCCAATGGGAAAAGGGGGAAGGACCTGGACCAAGAAGATCCACTGAGGGAGGGTTCAGAAATGGACTGGACGCAGTACGCCTTGGGGATAAAAGAGAGTTAAAAGTAGACCAACGCGAAGCCTGCGTTAATGACAGAGAGTCTATTGTAGCTAGACCTCAGTAATTAATGAAGCAGATCTACGGGGGGGGGGGGAGTTCATGCCAGGGAAGGATTAAAGGGAGGTCAAAACAGATCTCCTGCGTGACCAGAGGGGCCCTTCGTAGGGCAGTGAGTGATCCAGTCTAAAGGCAACGGCGATGATCCCTCGGGAGGCAGATTCCTAACACGGGGTTAAAGGTCATGCTGGATTCCCCCCCCATCGCTCCCCCCGTGAGGAAGAGTCTCTTACCTGAGCGGCGGCTACTGCTATTGCGAGTCCCAGTAATCCTCGGCCATGGCCGCCGGCATGGGCCGCCTCTGGACTCGGCACCCCTCAGCCGCCCATGGTCACCCCCCGAAAGCCCGGGTTCGCTCGGCTCCTCCCTCCCAGCTGCGCAGAACCACCCCCAGCCTGGCCGCCTCCCACCCTGCGACTGGCCAACGCCAACCCCCTGGCTGGGCTTCGCTCTCCCCTCCCCTTTAGGACATACCATTCTCCACACGATGGGGAACGCGGTCGGAGGGACCGCAGGCCGCCAACAACCCCGTCCACTCACATAAAGGGTGGTGGGAGGGTAAAGCAGTGGAAGAAACACCCCACTAATATCCAGAAAGATGGAGCTTTGTTAATCTGTGAATGGGCAATAAAGCCTCCCCCGTTTCATTTGATTTGGTAGAATCCCAGCCTTACCATTTTCTGAGAAACGGGGAGGACTCCCCGCGCTAAGAACGTAAAAGCTTTCCCCCGTATTTGGCCAGATACTAATTATTTACCGCCCTGCTGTAATCTTAATAATTTGCATCACTTGAGACTTAAGAGCCGTTCAGTAGTCAATATGAAGCTAGACGATTCCCCCCCCTACCACATGTATTACAACGGTACATTCCACACCGTCTTTTCCTTCAGTCCTTAACTAACCGTCCCTCTTAACCACCGCCACACGTTGCCCCCGACACCATTCGTGGGCGAGGCGATACCATTTTTACTTTTTGGGGCAGGATTTTTTTTTTTTTAACTTGAGGTGGGAGGCAGAGGTAGGATATTACGGATTTTTTCTCTTTTCGCCCGCTTCTTAGTCAAACTGAGCAACAAAGTCCTTGTTAACGTGGCTCTTTGGAGTACTTTCTAAGACTCAAAATGGCTTTTCTGGACAATTGGCCCAGACACATCATGGTCACTATTCGCTACCAAATCCAAAATAAGCTCGTCCAAGCCGCTTTTTATCAAGCTGCAGAATGCTGGGGCGCGCGACCATTGCTAAATAATAATAATTATTATTATTATTATTGTTGTTGTTTGCAATGTAGTAATGATGAATGTAATGTTTTAAAAGTGGAGTTAAGTCAAAGAAATCACACTCTGATCATCAGAAAGAGTTCATTTGCGGGGAATTTCAATGACGGGCAAGAGGGGGATGGGGAGCCCAATTTTTGTCCCCTTCCCCTCACAGAGGTTAAAAAGATTTCATCTGCCAACCAAGGCAGGCCCGGGAGCCGTTGGCCACTGCCAGAAAGCACGTGGCGCGGAGATAATGGAAAAAGAACTCGGCCCTTCCGCGTAGAATCTGGAGGCATTGTTTTTGAATTCGAAGTCCCTTCTGAAATCCTGTCCGGGAACATAACGGGAAAAGGAAGACTAAGATGCCACTCCCCTCTCTTGAAGTTCACAGTGGTTTCGCTCTCAGAGTAACTCTGGCCGTTGGGTACTACCATAGCTCAAATAGGGGAAACACAATAGTCTTAGTCGTGACTAACTTAAGTCCCGTTGATTTCAGTGCGTCTACTCGAAGTATGACTAAACCTGGATCCAACAGATGGAAGATACCCGCACCGCTCCCCCTTCCACCTCTTTTTAAAATATTTATAAATAACGAAGTGCCTGACTCGGGGGTTAGGTGGATTTGTCGCTTTTTATTTTTACTCTCTACCACTGCCCTGGAGTTATGCAGTTGGGCTTCTTAAATTAAATAAATGTTTTTACAATATGGAAGTCGGAGCTTTGTTTCCATTACGTTTTTGAGTTGATCAAGTTTATACTGACTTTTTTTAAACCCTCTCTTTAAATTATTATTGAAAGCTCTCTGGGAACAGAGAGAGAGAAAAATAAAACAATTATGTGACAAAAGAAAAGTAAAGATCACTAGGAAGCCAGCAAATGAGGATAATATCCTGGCCTCTTTGAAGTTCTCTGTCACAGCATTGGATTCAAATAACCCAAAAACCCACTTTCAAGGGCTGAGTGTGGGTTATTGTTGAACCATGGGTTGTTGAACTGTGGGTTATCATGTCTGAACCCAGTTGCATTAACAAGCCATGGCTTGTTACCCACAAAGAGCCCATGAACAGAACCCATGGTTTCTTGTTGGGTTGTGAACTGTGGGTTGTTCATCAAGGGTTGTTATTTCAGCCAGGTTCAGACAACACGATAAGCCTCATTTCAACAACAACCCACACTCAGCCCATACTCAACCCTTGAGTGTGGGTTATCGTGTTGTCTGAACCCATTGGGTGCCATTTACAGGCAAGAGGCATCACCTCAGGCAATGGTAACTAGTTTTCCATTGTCTTTTTGATGATGGGAGCACTCAGGCAACCTCAGGTGGCTGGCTATTAATCTCTATCCCTAGCCTCTTTATGGTGAAAGCCATATGTGCCTTGTACTGGAAGTTAGAGTGGCAAACTATTCAACCCAATATTGGAAGTGTCAAGAAGGACTACAGTCAGACTGTACCTTCTTGGTCAGGTCTATCATTGCCTTTGCTGTGGAGAGGAGGGACCTCATTGAGATCCAGCATGTTGCTCTGTGAAGTTTCTGAGAGCAAATGGACTTTGGAGCCTTCTAAGAGAACAGTTATTTTTCTAACATTCCATTTTTAGGTGTGGTCCTCCAGCCAGCATATTAGTGACTTCAAATGTTTCTGGGTGATATTGATTATCTAGGTCCATTTCACTCTGGCTTTAGGCCCAATTTTAGGATGGAAACAGCCTCAGTTGCCATGGTAGATAGCATACCCCAGGAGCAGGACGGGGAATGCATCCCTGTTGGTTCTGCTGGAATTCTCAGAGCTCTCGATCTCATGATCATGGTATCCTTCTCGACTAGCTTCCTGGAACTGGACTTTGCGGATTTGGGATTTGATGTCATCAGTGTGCTGATCACGCCCAACTCTTTCTCTCCTTCCCATCTCATTCCAGGGAGGATGCAGAGGTCCTGAACTGATACCTGGAGCAATGTGGGCAAAATATTGAAGCTTAATCCAAACAAAACAGAGATGCTCCTGGTTAGTCAAGCTGACCCAGGAATAAGGGGTTAAACTGATGTTGGGTGGGGTAGCACTCCCCTTGAAAATGCAGGCTCATAGTTTGTGGGTTCTTCTGGAGCTTGGATCCTCCAGTATTGGCTGCGACCAGGAGTGTGGTGATGATCTTTAAAGCTCTTTAAGTTTTGGGGGCAGGATATCCAAAGGGCTGCCCTCTCCAATATGAACCTGCCTGCCTATTTAAATCATTGTCAAAGGCCCTCTAGTGCATGCCAAGACAGCCCCAGAAATTCACCCAGTTGGGACCAGAGAGAGGGCTGAAGCCAGGCTCTGGAAATCCCTCCTGAAGGAGGCGTGTCTCACCCCTTTTCTAATAGCCTTCCGTAGGATGGAGGTCACCTTCTTTGGGGCCATAAATGGTTGCTCCAATTTTGGAGTGGCTTTAAATGCTGTGGCTTTTTGAAGAGACTTGAAATTATATTTGATAGTTGTATTTTTAACAACGTTCCCCACACACAGAGATAAGTTTTAGTGTTTTATTTATTTGAATTGTACCCCACTTCGCTACCAAAAATGGCGCTCAAGGAGGCTTACAATCACTAATTCAAGAAAGCAGCCACAAAACACTAAAACACCAGAGCAAAAAAAAAAAAGTTTTTAAGGATGCAATCCTATGCATGTTTAGACAGAAAAACATCCCCTGGCTAGGGCATGCTGGGAGTTGCAGGACATTTTTCTGTCTAGACATGCATAGAATTGTGCCCTAAATGGCCCTGTGGGGTGGGGGCAGTCCAGCCGGATCAGGCCCTGAAGAAGGCAAGCAGCTGCAGTCCAGTGCTTTCCTTTCCAGTGCACCCAGCCACCAAGCAAAAAGGGGAAACTGAAAAAAGGGACTCCTGTCCAGTAAGCTCAGGGTGGGTGTAAAGGGAGCAGTCAGTCAGTCAGGCGATCACTCGTGACTGAGTAAGATTGTCTTCCAGGATAAAAAAAAGAAAATTTACAAAAAGGAGATTTTAAAAGGAGGAAAATTCTAGACTCTAGCGAGAGCAGTGGAATACTAACAGCTGGGGGAGGAGGGCAGGGAGCCAGCTGGTAGAAACCTGGAGGGTTGGATGCTTCTATTTCTGAATAGATGGGGGCTGCGTGTGTGTAAGAGAGAGGGATTCTGGAAAAGTGGTTTTTCATGTGCTTACAGCGAGGAGGCGAATGGAGAGATGTGCCTGTATGCATGCATAATGGATACATGGAGTGCTCGCCTGTGTGAATGGATAGAAGATAGATGGTTGGGGGCTTCTGGTGTGTGGGGGGGGAGGTGAGAGAGAGCACGCGCATATGGTGAGCTAGAGTGTGTGTGTGTGTGTGTGTGTGTGTGTGTGTGTGAGTGGATGCTGATCCAGAGCGAAAACAGAGAGAGAAAAAGACATACCGTAGTGGGGAATGAGTTGGCTAGGAGGTGGCAGAGGGAATAAGAGTTTGCCTTCTGCGAAACAGGTTCCTATTGGTGCTGAAAACTGGGTTCAGAGAAGTTGTTTACTGTGTTGGGGCTCAAACCCCATATTTGCCGTGTACTCAGTTATTTGGGCTAGCCACGCCTCCTGTGGCAGTCTTTCAAATGGGCCCATGGGTTGCCTACCACTGCTTTATTGTATTTATTGTTGATGTTACACTGTTTCTAACATTATTGTTTGATGTTGTTAGCTGCCTTGGACTCTGTCTCAGCAGGGTATAAATATTTTAAAGAAATAAATAGCATTGTCCTCTCTGTTCTTTGTTATTCTTCTAATAAAGTAATGCTTTTTAAAAACAAACAAACAAACAAAATCCCAAGTGACAGGGATTTTGTTTGTTTGTTTTGACCGGTCAAATGCCAGCCCTCTCACTAAGCACTAGGGAAGTGGTCCTAATTCAGTTTGAATTCCAGCACTGCCAGGAATAAACAAACCAAGGGAAAGGTGAACAGGGAACAGATGGAGAAAGTGTTTTTTGTTTCTCCCCCAGTAGCAAGCTTGCTGTTAGGAATCCTCTGCCAAGATTGTCAGCTGTAAATAGTTCAGTGATAGTAATGTATAAAAAGGCTTCTGATGGTATCAGGATTCCACACTGTGGCAAACACACATGTTCAGAATTGTCATGGGTTTTCACTTTGGAGGTCTGGCCAGAGGGCACAATTAAGACGTATGTTGTTGGGGGGGGGGGGGCTTAAGCCAAAGACAAGGAGAATGGTTTAGCAGTTTGTGACAGGCCCTGGAATTGTCTTGTGTCACTTAGTCATTTCTTCCAGCCATCAACCCGCAAACTACACAGCAGTTGCAGCAGGAGACAAAGTTTCTTGCAAAGCCATGAATCCAGTGGATGACTAAAAAAACCAAAACCCCGGGGGTTGGATCCAGGATCTGCCTTCTGAAAGAAGGAGGGCTCTGCTTGCAGAAGGTTCCTCTGCCCAGTTTTGGGGAATCCCATCCGCACATGCCACAGCTCACCCCGTTCAGCAGGGTCTCTGTGTGGCATTTTCAGGGGGCTGGAGGGGCTACCATGGGCACAAGGGCGCAGGGAAATGGTCCTCCCTCAGCCTTCTCCAACCTGGAGCCCTCCAGATGTTTTGGACTGCAACTCCCATCAGCCCTAGCCAGCATGGCCAATGGTCAGGAATGCTGGGAGTTTTAGTCCCAAGCTTCTTGGGGAAGGCTCATCCTATATCTATGCCCCAGGAAAATTATACCAGGGCGCAAATTTAACAGAAAACCATCAGTTTGATATAATCTGAATGACATCAGATTCCTGGGGAGTGCAATCTCAGTCCTAAATATGGTACTGAGTTCTGATCACCTGTGTACACACCCCTGCAAGGCTGCCAGTTCTTCTTTGCCACAGTTGAGTGACGATTTATGAGCCTGAACGAATGGACAAGTATTCTGCCCTGGCAGCCTTGAGTCTCTCTGTGTGTGGCCACGGCTGGGAACAGGATTAGAATTATTCACTGACCAAGGGGAGGAAATAATGGCCTGACTGTGTGTGTTTCTGGGCTAGTTGCCGTGTGTGTGTGTGTGTGTGTGTGTATAAAACCCAGAATTTGGGGCTGGTTGCCAGAGTGCACATGCACTAAGGAAACAGATTGGTGAGCTCTGCCGTGGTTCGCCATTCCACAGCGACTGCAAAGGGCATGAATGTGCTTCTTCCATCATGCCCCCTGCCCCCCCCCCCCAGGCTCTGTCAAACCAAAAGCAGGCAGGTGAGTGGTGGTAGCACAACATGGCAACTAGCCAGTGGCAGCTGTGGCAATTGCTCTCACGCAGACACACCGCACCAAGCACTACAACACCAGTGCAAGCTCAGACCGTTGTATCCGACAGCTCCAGCCGTAGGAACAAACAGAACATGCTACTAGCTCCACTCCTGGAGTTTGGACGGGCTCTGCCCCCTGACCCAGCCAAGTACCAGAAATGTTGGGATCCAAAGTTGGCAACCTGAGGGTTGGATCCAGATGTAGTCATACTTAGAGTAGACCCATTGGAAACACCAAAAAGCAAGGAAACGAAAAACCTATTAGCCAACCCTAACTTCAAAGGGGGGGGGGGAATGCCCAACAGGAATAAACTGGACTTTGCTTCTATTACCCTGATGCTAAACATATTTACTTGGGAATAAGTACTATTTTGTTGTAGAATAGAATAATATATTTTAAAGTAAGAATCATAAAATGAGCATCTGTAACAAGGTATATACTCAGTCGGTCACCCCCCGACCATAAAATGCTTTTTTTTAAATGAAAGGATGCTGCTCTGGTCCGATGACAGCCCAGGTGCTGAGGTCAGGCCCATTTGCCACTGCACCATCACCTGCCATTCTCTGGGGGGCTGGGTCATTTGTGTGTGGGGGGGACTGGGCTGTGGGGCCCTGCACTTTGTCCCCCGGGTCTTGCCCTAGCTGCACCACTGTGTTGATTAGGCAAGGTCAAAAGCCAGGTCCCTTGTCTCGTTTGCTCATTTCTGAAACAACCCATAGTTAGCCATTACATGTGAGCCGAGTCATAGACCTGGTTCGCACGTCACAGTAAGCCACCATGGGTTAATTCACCCACAGGGCTCAGAGATGTGTGCCAGCTGTCATTTTGACTATGTACGCCGCAGCTTATCATGTCATACCAACCCGTGCATCGTAGGTTATTTGAGAGTTAAACAATCCTTGAACAAACCATGGGTTATTCTAGGGTTATCTGAGGGTTGTTTAACCCTCAACCCACAATGCCTGGGTTTGCATGACACAACCAGTGGCGGTGTGCCCCCGCCGCAGCTTGCATGTTCAAAACAGCAGCCGGTCTTGGAGCCCCGTGGATGAATTAACGCATGGTGGCTTATTGTGATGTGTGAACCAGCCCATCGAGTGCTGCGGCTACGTAATTTTAGACCTTGAATTTATTGGTCTTCTGAGGGGCCCCTTTAGACAGTCATGTCTATTACTTCAGTTATGATAGACTCTATTGACATGTCGGTTTTATATAGAATCATAGAATTATAGAAAAGTAGAGTTGGAAGGGGCCTACAAGGCCATCGAGTCCAACCCCCTGCTCAGTGCAGGAATCCAGGTCAAAGCATCCCTGACAGATGATTGTCCAGTTGCACCTTGAATGCCTCCAGACTAGGAGAGCCCACCACCTCCCTAGGTAGTTGATTCCATTGTCTTATTGCTCTAACAGTCAGGACATTTTTCCTGATGTTTAGGTGGAATCTAGGTTCCTGTAACTTGAGCCCATTATTCCGTGTCCTGCAAACTGGGATGATCGAGAAGAGATCCTGGCCCTCCTCTGTGTGACATCCCTTCAAGTACTGGAAGAGTGCAATCATATCTCCCCTCAGTCTCCTCTTCTGAAGGCTAAACATGCCCAGTTCTTTTAGTCTCTCCTCATAGGGCCTTGTTTCCAGTCCCTTTATCATCCTTGTTGCCCTCCTCTGAACCCTCTCCAGTTTGTCTATGTCCTTCTTAAAGTGTGGTGACCAGAACTGGACGCAGTACTCAAGATGAGGCCTGACCAGTGCCGAGTAAAGGGGAATTATCACTTCCCGCGATTTGGAAGCTTACTTCTATTAATGCAGCCCAAAATAGCATTTGCCTTCTTTGCAGCCACATCACATTACTGGCTCATATTCAGTTTGTGATCTACCACAATTCCAAGATCCTTCTCACTTGTAGTATTGTTGAGCCAAGTGTCCCCCATTCTGTAACTCTGCATTTGGTTTCCTCTCCCTAGGTGCAGCACTTGGCATTTATCCCTATTAAATTTCATTCTGTTGTTTTCTGTTGTATACACACACACACCGCCATTCCATGACCTACAGCTACTTCTATATTCCTGATATGTTAAACCAACAAAAACTGTTTGCCAACCCTGATTTAAAAAAACAAAAACTCCAAGCCTGTGCAGTTTCGCATTATAAACTCACTTAAATTAGGAAGGGCACAATCCTATCACCCTCTGACCTTGTCTGGGGGGGGGGGACATAGGATGGGGCATAGAAGCCCCTGCAACCACAGGAATCTCTTCTGAGGTCGCACTGCTGTGGAGCGCCTGCGCCCCCCACCCACCCCATAGCTGGTGCAGTTTTTTCCGTGCCAGTGGGGAACCGAACATGGAAGATCATCTTTGCTTGCCTGGGGGTGGGGGGGGGAGGAGGGAGGCACCACCGGATTCCGAGGAACCCAGGCGGTGTCTCAGCCTCCTTGCAAGGAGAGGAAAAACACCTAGATTCTAGATGGCCAAAACACAGTGGATATCCTATCTGCCGTGTTCCTCCCTCCCTCAATAGGATGCCTGCAATCCTTCAAGTTTGGAGGGTTATGGGCAACCTCATAGGATGTAAAGGCGCAATCCTGTGCAAGTTTAGACAGAAAAAGGCCTACAACTTTTTTTCTGTCTAAACTTGCATAGGATTGCGCCCTAATTCATTACATTTCTATACCATCCCATAGCTCGGCGGCTCGCAAAAATTAAAAACCTAAAATACAACATAAAATGTAATAATATAAAACCTTTAACATACAAAAATTTTAAACGGTTTCAAACAGTTAAAAGCCATTAAGAATACACTACCAGGACCTGATTAAAACAACAACATTAAATCACAGCACCATCCTAACTACAGGAATAAAATAGGGTTTGCTTCTGCTGCCCTCATCACCTGCTAGTGACTAGTCTCTGGGCGATCATTTTGGGAGGGGGCTGGGCTGGGCTGACCTGGACTCTGGCCCCAAGGTCCAGCCCTGGCTGCATCACTGCACACACAGGCATACAAATCCCCCCTCCCCTCCATCCAATTAATCAGAAATGCGCCTTTCTTGCTGTTTTCCTGCCCGAAGCAACAGGGAAATGTCTTCCCCTCTCCTGCTGTCAGGCCGGAGCCGGACATTCCCCTGTCAGATTCTGTTAGGATAACTCAAAGAGAGGGCTTGTCAGAGTTCTGCCCATCACGCCGCCTAACAAGCATTAGAGCTGGAATACAAAATGGTGGACCGCAGGGGCTCAACCAGCGCATGCCGAGAAACCACAGGCTTCCCCAGACCCAGGGAGAGGTGCATGCAATCTGTGTATTCAGAGGCTGGGCCAGGGCCAGGGCCAGGTCACTTGGCTGATGGGAACAGAGTACAGTTGCCAATAGACCAGGAAAAAAAGCTGGCCCAGCCTGCTCTTGCGCCTTTAACATCAGCTTGACCTGCTAGAAATCCACAGGTGGTGGGTGCTCTTCGCAGCATGGAGGAGGTAAGCATTATCTGCTGGGCTGGTAACAGTTGGCGGATTAAGCAGCTGTTAAAGGCACAGGAGCAGGTGCCGGGGGGTGGGTGGGAAGCTGGCAACAGTGGCGTAGAAACTATGCATCTTTACTCAGAAGTCCTAAACACCTTCATTGTATACAACTAAACATCTATATATATAAAAGAAGAAGTCCTGACTGACGACTGACTGACTCATCAACGCCCAGCTCAAACCGTTTAATCTAGGAATGTGAAATGTTGAAGGAACATTGCTTTTATGACGTAGACACCCACTAAAGAAGGATTTTTGGAAATTCCGTCCCTAAGGGGGTGAAAAGGGGGGGAGAAATCGCCCCACTCTCATATCTCCTATGGGCAAAACAACAGGGCAGCAGTTATGCAAATCGGCCTCACCTCAGAATTCCTGCAGGAGCCAATAGGAGCAGTTATGCAAATAGCCCATAGGACACTTAGAATGTTCGTATGAATTCCTGCAGGGGCCAATAGGGGTGGGTATGCAAATCTCCCCTAGGCCATTTAGAATGTTCTCTAAGGGGGTGAAAAGGGAGGGAAACTTTTTAAATGACTGACAATGTTGTGTGTGGGGCGCCGTCGCATAGGCTCCATCATGTTTCTTTTAAAAACAATTGTACCAAATCCTAAAATCCACGTGAGCGAAGCTGCGGGCAACAGCTAGTATATAACATACGAGTCTTCTCTGTATGCATTTAGACACCAGGTTAAGACCTTTCTCTTTAAGGAAGCATTTAATCTTTATCCTGTTGCTTGATTATTAAATTTACTGCTGGCTCCTCAAAGTTTAAAATCTTTTAAAATGTTTTCCATGCTTAATATTGCATTATTTTGATGCTTCGTTACATTTTTGTTGTTGTTTGGTTTTATCATTGTAAACCATCCCAAGGGTATTGGCCAGTTAGGCAGTATTCAAATCTAATAAAGCCGCATCAAATTCAAGTGGGACTGACTCCCAAGTAAACGCTCATGGAGCTGCAACCTTCCAGTCCCAGCCTATGCATATATTTTCAGAACGTACTCCTAACTATGTGTGCATAAGATTGTACCCTTGGCTTTACAGTTCCCAATTCCCACACATATTCATGTCTTCAAATGGTGAGTCATAGACCATAATTGGGTTATGCCTTTACCTAACACTGATCATACCAACAGCACCACTGTCATTTTATTTGGTTAAACTTTTTTGTTTAAGAGACAGGAAAAGGGAGGGGCAAAGAGAAAGACAAACAGAGAAGGGAGAAGAAATCTGTGAAGGACTGCCAACCGGTACTTTTCTCAAGACCAGAGATCAAAGGTGCAAAACTGCCAGCCTTAGCTCTGCCGTCTTGACTTGATTCTCTAAAGGGTCTTGCCCTTGTCTATACACTGGATTTAGCACTGAACCACAGAGGAACCACACACCCCGTGTGGGGTAAAACCAGGAAAGTTTATTTAAGGTAAACAGATTACAATAAAAGGTGGGGAATGAGGGAAGAGGGAGAAAGGTGGGGAGACACTTTGGCACATACACAGTAGAGCTACAAAACAACAAAAGCTAGTTCCTTTACTATATAACTACCCAGGCCTTACTCCTTTACCTGGGTTTTTTGTCCTCTTCAGGGCTTGCCTCAGCAAAAGCCCTCCTCCCGCGAAAGCGTGCAAGCAACAACCCAACCCAGAAGCCACAGCAGCAGTATAGATTCTTCCCCCACCCCTCCTTTCAGTAGCCCAGGTGTCTTTGGCCAATCAGGATGAACTTCATCTGGGCTAGGCAGGGGAGGGGTGGCTCTTTGCCGCATTTGCATGCAAATAGCTGTGGCACCAGCCAGGCCATCAAAGACATGGGATGGGAGACCCTGCGGCATCAGAGAAACTATGTACATTTGCATGACTTTCCCAGCCCCCAGCTGAGATTATCTTGTTTACAGGTGTGAAGGTATGTGTGTGTGTGGTGCAGGAAACTCTGACACTTTTTCCTTCACAAAATCCAGAGACAACAGGGCTGCCAACTCTTTGCTGGACCCTACTTTTGTGTCTTCACTTTTAACAGCAGCTTCACCTGCAGACATCTGCAAGCGATCGTATTAATTTCCATGTGCAGAAAGTGCCGTAAAATCTGCCAGGTTTCTGCAAATCAAGCTGCTCTGAAAGGCACAGGAGCAAGCAAGGCCTTCTTTTCTTGGTCAGTTGGCAATCCTAAGAGAAGGAAGGATTGGAGATAGGTCTTGTTTTGCCAGCCGGGCTATTCCTGAGATGCCCAATTCCAAAAGTAACTTCATCTCACCCTTAAAAATACCCCTAGGAGCTGCAGCGAAGGCAGGAGACTGGATGGTGCAGCAGGAAACTTTCCCTTGCCAGTCATCATGACCTTGAATGTGTTTAGTAGATAGTCAAAGGCCAGTTCTTCAGCTCCACTTAACCACTATAGGAATGCACTTCAATGGTGCATTTCCTGCCCAGTTTGGATGGCTTTGACCTACTTAGCCCACTGAATATTTAACCAGAGGGGAAAATAAGCCAAATATGCCATCCCAACTCTTGAGAGGCTTTGATCACAACTTGCGGTAGCAACACCAATGAATTCCTTCCTGTCATTTGAGTTGGCAGTTGGCACAAGCCTCTCTCCAACTCCAGCCATAAACAGGGCATCAGTCAGCCACTAGAGGGCAGAATATATATATATATTGGTCTGCTCTCTTGAACCAAATAGGATGGAGGCCAGGTTCTCTCCCTCAGATCAAACACTGCCCTTTTAAGCTATATGCCAGGCCTGCACAATTTGGGACCACAGCCCACCAGCTGTGGTGTGGTGATTTACCAGACCTAGACAGGAAGCAAAACCAAGACATTTGCCAAACCCATGGTAGGCCACTATGCCTAGCTAACGGACTCAGGGCCAGCATCGAGGGTCGGCATGGTCGGGCACCTGCCAAGGGCCACACCCCAGCGAGGGCCACTGACAAAAGCCCCCTGGAGTTGCTCCTCCTCTTCGCCGGTGCAACCTGCTTGTTCATCTACCTCTCGCTCTGGCCCAGAATGTGGTGGTGGTCAGAAGGAGGAGCAGCAGATGCCGCCGCCGCCTTGCTCACTGGCTCTCTGCCTGTCAAGCAAGCAAGTGGTAGCTATGATGAGAAAGAGGATGAGGAGCAACAGCAGCTGGTGACCATGGCGGTGAGAAGGTAGGCTCACTGAGGGGAGGGGCCCATTGGAGGCATTTATTTATTTATTTATTATATTTATCAATCGCCCATCTGGCCGGTCACCCGGCATCTTGCCAAAGTGCCCTCAGAAACCTGGAGCTGGCGCTGAAAGGCTGCATTCTGCAGAATATGTAAAACTAGCTTTTGCCCGCGGCTTCGCTCGCGTGAGGAAGAGTGACCATGCCAAGTTTGCACGGGTCGTCATTTTCCTATAGGCACTATTTGTTCGAAATTCCTTAAGGTCGCTGACCGCTGTTTTGAGTCGCTCCATAGGAAAGGTCCCCTGGGACTACATAATGGAATCCTAGCTCCCCCGGGACTTCCAGCTCCCCCGGGACTGCACAATGAAATCCCAGCCCCCCCCCCGGGGACTACACAATGAAATTCCTGCTGCCCCCCCCCCCGGGACTACACAATGAAATTCCTGCTCCTGGCTCAGCTTGTCTGAGCGTGGAAAGCTAAGCAGGGTCAAGCCTGGTTGTTACTTGGATGGGAGACCCCTCCTGTAGTTCCCTGCATTGAGCAGGGGGTTGGACTCGATAGTCCTTATAGGCTCCTTCCAACTCTATGATCTATGAAATCTATTACACAATGAAATCCCTGGGTCCCCGGGTCTACACAATGAAATCCCAGCTCCCCCAGGACTACACAGTGAAATCCCTGTTCCACCCCCCAGGACTGCACAATGATATCCCTGCTCCCCCCCCTCCGGGACTGCACAATGAAATCCCTGCTCCCCCCCCCGGACTACACAATGAAATCCCTGCTTCCCCCCCCTCCCCCAGGACTACCCAATAATGAGATCCCAGCTCCGTCCCGGCTATGGTTCATAAGAACATTCTGTTTTGACGCAGGAGAGATTTGCATATCCGCTCTTGATTGGCCCCTGTGGCAGTTCGAACATTCTATATGTCATTGGAGCGATTTGCATAACCGCTCCTGAATGGCCCCTGCGAACATTCCAAGTGACGCCATTGGCTCTCATCTATTTTGGGCCGTACAGGCGCAGCGAGGGTTTTTCGGAGATTTGTCTTTGTCCTTGGGTGATGGAGAGTATGCGTGCCAAGTTTGGGGCGGATCCGTCAAAACGTGATGGAGCCTATGCGACGACGCCCCGCACACAGCAGTCATTCAGTCAGGTAGTTATTTTAAAAGTTTCCCTCCTTTTTCACCCCATCAGAGAACATTCTAAATGGCCGAGGGGAGATTTGCATACCCACCCCTATTGGCCCCTGCAGGAATTCATACGAACATTCTAAGTGTCCTATGGGCTATTTGCATAACTGCTCCTATTGGCTCCTGCAGGAATTCTGAGGTGAGGCCGATTTGCATAACTGCTGCCCTGTTGTTTTGCCCATAGGAGATATGAGAGTGGGGCAATTTCTCCCCCCCTTTTCACCCCCTTAGGGACGGAATTTCCAAAAATTGTTTTCAAGTTTATTGTTTAGGGAGAGTATTCTAGTACTGCTGCTAAACTGTCTGACAGCACTCCAAACTTGACCGTACGGGTTCACTATGCATGTTTGGACAGAAAAAAAGTCCTACAACTCCCAGCATGCGCCAGTCAGCCATGCTAGCTGGAGCATGCTGGGAGTTGTAGGACCTTTTCTTTTTCCTTTTTTGTTGGGTCTAAACATGCATAGGATTGCACCCCGAGTCCCCTTCAAAGTAGCTATATGGTGATCCACAGCTGCAATTCCACAAGATGCAGTGATGCTAAAGGGAATTAGACAAATTCATGGAGGAGAAGGCTGTCAATGCTACAGATAATGATGGCAATATATTACTTTGTCTTACCTCCAGTATCAGTAGTAGTACCGTATGTCTCTGAACACCAGCTGGGGAACACAACTGGGAAAGCATGCTATTGAGCTCCTGTCCTGCTTGTGGACTTCCCACTGGGGCATCTGGTTGGCTACTGCAGGAACAGAATGCTGGATTTGAGAGGTCTTTGGTCTGATTAATAAACAGGCTTGGTTTATTTTATTTATTTATTTTATTTATTATATTTATACCCTGCCTTTTTTCCTGCAAGGAACCCAAGGCAGCTTACATAATCCTCCGCCTCCTCTCCATTTTATCCTCACAACAACCCTGTGAGGTAGGGTAGGCTGAGAGGCAGTGACTGGCCCAAAGTCACCCAGTGAGTTTCATGGCTTGGTACAATAATACTGTACAGTGACTAGGACCAACTGATGTTGACAAAACCACATATAAGCTTTTGAGGAGCACAGAATTTTTCCTCAGGTGCGGTCAAGCTCTTGGCTGCTGTGTATTTCATTTTTAGGATGATTAAACAGAAGAGACTTCTGCAGACATAACTTGATTAGCACTGGGTTGTGAGCAAATTATAACAACAGCAGCCCTCCAATTTGGCCCGAAATTCCATCTCTCTTAGGGAGTAAGTCTGTTTTTTCTGGGCTTATCATCTTGCAAAATTATCATACAGGGTGGCAATTCGCATAAAAAACAACAAGGAGAAGGTACGGTAGGTTGTCAGCCATTTTCCTGACAGAGTCCGCTTGTGCCTTTAACCATGTCACAGTAGGCTGACATTCAACAGGTGAATCTTTTCACAGTGGGAAAAGATGCCCATGTTGAATTTCTGCTTGAACGCAATGAGGCTTACTTCTGAGTAGATATGTATAGGATTGCACTGTAAATTATTGGTTGGTAAAGCTTTTGGAATGATTTTCTACCCAGCTAAGGCTGAATTTGGACACAGGCAGCACTGAGGGAATAGTGCAGCCTGGATGTCTACCTGGTTAAAAACTGCAGGACAGAGTGATGTTCCGTGTAATATATTGTAAAACAATCACCACCACCACCACCCTTTACCCACAGGGAGACAAGAAGATTGTGATATGTACTGTTCTCGGAAGAGATGGCAGTAGAAACAAAAACAGCTCTTTCCCATACCGGGAGTCGAACCCGGGCCGCCTGGGTGAAAACCAGGAATCCTCACCGCTAGACCATATGGGACGAACGCGCTAAAGCTGCTTTCTCTGCTCGGGTGAAGACCAACTGCAGAAAACGCCGCTCATGCCCGCCACCTCCCGGGAGAAAGTGAAATTGCAACATTAAAAAGTGGGCTGCGCGATTTATTTTGGAACGAACATCCTTTGAATTCCGGTATGTTGTCAGTCCCATTCCAACGTGCTTACTTGGTAGCAAGTCATCTCGATTCTTAATGGGGGCTGGCTCTTTTAAGTAAGAGGGCTTAGGAGAAGGCTATTCGGAATACTGCATCTGAGTTAAGCTCGCCACCGTCCCTGTTCAGGTTTACTCGGTAGTAAATCCCACGGAGGCCAATGGGGTTGACTCCCGGGAAGTGTGCATATAGGACTACAGCAGCCTGAGTGCCGTTCTGAGTGAGATCCCCAGAATAACCATCCTCCGATACATCATTAAGGGCCGGGGAGGGAGATCATAAACTGGCTGGAGTTAATCGCGCGCACGTGAAACAAGGCATGGCTGAGCTGCTTAAAAGGCGGACTGGGGGCCCTTGTAAGTTTTAAGCTCTCCTCTAAAGTTGCTTTTGTGTAGGGGGAGGCATCTGAGTAAGCTCTGGAGAGATTTTATCTGGGAGTCCTTGTTCCATAAATATCCCAGCGAAATGGGGTGGTGTCTTGCTGTAAGGTGAGTTTGGGGGTTATTTAGAGATTGTCTTTGCTGTGTACTAGCGGTCGGGTCCAGATTGAATCATATGTAGGGTAGACTCATTAAAATCAATAGGATTTAAGTTACCCGTGATGCCATTTATTTATTTATTTATTTATTTATTTATTTATACCCCGCCTTTTTTCCTGCAAGGAACCCAAGGTGGCTTACATTATCCTCATCTCCATTTTATCCTCATTTTAATCGGCTTACTCGAAGTACGCCTAAATCTGGACCCAGCCCAAGGATGTTCTTTTGTGTTTGGGCTCTCTCATGGCGGTACTTTCTCATTCTTTATTTATTTCACGTCTATACAGCCCAATAGTGGAAGCTTTCTGGGTGGGTTCACAAGCTTATTAATGCCTTGGATTGCAAGGAACTTGGTTTGAGAGCATTTTGCAAGACAAGCAAATTTTTAAATATTTATTTTATTTTTTTTTACTTGATCTACAAGCGACGTCTTGCAATACAAGTACTGTAGTATGGCTTAAATTAAAAAATCTCTGTACACATTTTTTTGGGGGGGATTTCGTTTTGATATAAGAGTGTTTTGGATTACAAGCAAATCCAGGCCTGTGGTTTATGCTGGCTCAGCTTGTCTGAGTGTGGAAAGCTAAGCAGGGTCAAACCTGGTTATTACCTGGATTGGAGACCCCTCCTCTAGTTTCCTGCATTGAGCAGGAGGTTGGACTCGATAGCCTTGTAGTCTCCTTCCAACTCTATGATCTATAAGCACATTTCCGGAATGAATTATGCTCTCAATCCAGGGCATGACTGTACCTGTTTTCGTTTGGAGATGGGGAAATCGGCTGCGTGACTGGTATTAGTCTTATCTGAGGCTTCTTGAGTGTGTGGGCTCCTGTGGAGGCTGGTCTGGCGATAGAAGCTGGGTGCCAGGGCTCCAGTGTCTGTAAAGGGGTATGGAGTAGGCTGGTGTAATTGAGTAATCTTAGACTCGATGGTCTTATTATGCCCCCATTCTTTTTAGATGATAATGCGCGCTCCTGCATTTGGGGGTGGGGCCCTCCTGCTCATTCTGTTGATTGGGGCCCTGGATGTCTGCCCCAAAGTCCTACCCTTATGGCACCACTGGTTGAAATAACTATCCCTTGCACTTTAGAAAGGGAGGGATTAATTGCTGAATCGGGTGGGGGGTATGGGCTGGATATTCTATCTGGAGTATAACCACAGTGGGGTTTATGTAGTGCCTCTGAAGGGGTTGTGTCCCAATGCTGGCTGAGCTGCTTGTCTGAAATGTCATGATTGATCCATGCTTGTTTTTCAGGTTGTTTCTTGTCGTCCTTCTGGCCCCTGGAGTGTGGCTTCAGTTTGTGCCTGCGACAGGTAACCAGAGATGGCTAGGCAAATGCAAAACATTCCCATTTTATCCAGTGTGCCTTTAAAAGTTCTTGCAGGCTGCCTTTGACTTCTTGTTGTGGAAGAGTACATCTTTTTAAAGAAGGGGAAAGCCTGTGCTCCTGAACTGCTTAATCATGTAAACCAGGGGTGTGGAGCGTGAGGCCCGAGGGCCAAATCTGGTGGCCCAGATGGTCATGCCCCCTTCCTCTGGCTCCACCCCTGCAGTTCTCTCCCCACCCCCCCATCCTAAAAGGCTGAAATGCTTCTCCTAAGGCTTAGTTACTGGCAGTACAAGCTTTAACCTAAAATATGCTGGTGTTTAGGCCCCACCCCTTTTGCCTCTGAGCATGCCTACTACTGGAAGGTGATCCCTGCGAGCTTTTCCGAAATTAAATTTGGCCCTCATGCTGAAAGAGGTTTGACACCCCTTATATAAGCAATACCAGAGTTGGGACTTGCTCTTTCTCAAAGTTCCTGTTTACCATGTAGTGCAGCCTTCTGTTGTGATATGTATCACTTTAACCAGCTGCAGCACATTGTTTACACATGGAAGGGACAGAATGGCGAGGTAAACAGGTTTGTTACAGTATTTTTCCATGTATAAGACTATACTTTTTCCTAAAATTTTTAGACTAAAAATTGAGGGTCGTCTTATACACGGAAGTAAGCCAAGGAGAGAACCGCGCGGTTGCGAAACTGCCCAGTGGGGGGGCGTCTTATACATGGGGGCGTCTTATAGACGGAAAAATACAGTATGTCTTACTAGAAGCCTTGATTCTAGACTGTGAGAACAGTATGAGCTGGTCACATGGTTTGTATGTTCTGATGATGTGCTAACTTGTTTTTCTGTCTGAAGCCATCTTAGAGAGAAGCTGGGCTGCTTTCTCTCCTTGCTGGACTTTGTTACTGCAACAATGTAATGTCTTTGCTGAGGTGGAGTGAAGCTCAGCTTACTCCACTGGATGTAATGCTTGCTATGCATTTATGCTCTGCACATGGACTGTAACTAGGAAATGTATACTCTGTAGAACTTTACTTGCTAAGTGAATAAACAGGTAGAATTAGACCTGTGGTGTTCCAGAGTGTTTCCTGACTCCATGGATTGATCTGCAACGGGGAAGCTGGAAGCAGTCTGACAACAAGGCTGACTGGGCTGGAGAAACTGGCACAACATGCTGCACACTACGCGGGGGGAGGTGAGATCTGGAAGATCTGTGTGTGGAATTTCAGGCCTCTGCTAGCACACAGGCACAGGATTATAAATGTCCCAACTCGCACACACTCTGCTCAAAGATAACACCGACAGGGTTATGGGCCCAGATTGGACCAGAACTAGAACCAGTTCGGAACCAGAACCAGATTGGACCGGACCAGAGCCAGGTCAGTACCAGCGCCGGGACCTGTTTGGCAACAGCTTCGACTCCGGTGATTGCAGTGATTAATGGCAGAGGAGGAAGACATCAAAGAAGAAATATCTCCTGGTCCTTCAACCAGTAAGGGGGAAGAAGGGGGAGAGAATCTGTTGGCTGACACAGACAGCTTGCAGGCAAGTTCCAAGGCCGATAGCTTGGAGGGAGAAAGCGAAGCTGAGGTTTCTGGTGGGGAGGAGGAAGAGAATCCCCCGGGCACAGGAATGGCAGCTGCACAATCCCTGAATCCACAAATTGTGGAGAGAATGTGCTGTGGAGTTTTCAGATGCAGCATTATTTAACCCATGTGGGACTCTGGTCTGTAGTAACACAGGATCCAGATGCAGTGGGTGACCAAGCTTAATCTTTGTGGAATTTACAAAGTGCAGCTTTTTCTGCTTCAAGCTGGAGAAATGGCTTGTGGAGATAGCAGAATGGAAAAGCAGCAAGCAAAGCAAAACAACTCTGGCCGTAAGTTTGCAGACAGCCAGGCTGGTGTGGCAAACAGCCAAGTTGCAAAAAAACAAACGGGAAACAACAAGCACACCTGAGGAGGCAGTTAAAACGGGCAAAAGTTTGATTGCACGGGTGGGGGTTTCTAATGATGTTTGGGTTTTGGACTCTGGAGCTTCTCATCACCTGACTAACTCCAGGAATGTATTTCAATCTCTGGAAGAAGATGGATGTCCAGGTCAGCACGTGGAATTAGCTGACGGGAAACGTATAAATGTTTCAGCAACAGGAACAATTGAATTTGCTACGTTGGGTCAACAAAGAGCACTGCTTGTTCCGGAACTGGACACAAATCTGATTATTTCCCAATTAGCTCAAAATGGCTATGAAATGTGTTTTTTCAGACAGCACATGTGTGATTTCATGTGAAGGGACAGTCTGTGCAAAAGGTGATTTGCAGAATTCTCTGTATGTTATAAATCTATTTGTAACAAATGATGAGAGTGTGAAATATGCAAATTGTAAACCTCATGATAATTGTATACATTTATTCCACAAACGTTTTGCGCATGCAAATTACAGGAGCATCAAAAAGATGCCGGGTCTGTGTGAGGGCATGAAAATGAAACCTTGTTCAAATTATGTGGAATGTGAAGTATGCAGTCAGGCAAAGTCACACAGGCCTAACATTCAGAAACACAGTGATAGAGTGAGCACAAGAATATTTGAGCTGGTACACTCTGATGTTGCTGGGCCTTTTGAGGAAAGCTATGGGGGGAAATAAGTACTACATGACTATCATTGATGATTTTTCTAGATTTGGATTTGTTTATCTTCTGCAGCATAAATCTCAGGTACAAGAGAAATTTGAATCATTTGTGAAATGGGCTGGTAACAGATTCAAACAATACCCCATAGGTGAATTGCTCACAGATGGGGGGGGGGAGAGTACATGAGTACAAAATTTAAGAAATTCTTGGAAAGTGAGGGCATTGGACACAAAGTCACAACCCCAAACTCACCGTTTCAAAATGGTGTAGCTGAAAGACGCAACAGAACACTCCAAGAAATGATGAGGGCTCAATTAGCTGACTCACAGTTGGGAAACCATTTCTGGGGGGATGCACTTTCAAATGCTAACTATTTGCTGAACAGATTACCTAACACCACAACTGGAAAAACTCCATATGAAATGTTTCATGGGAGGAAGCCAAAGATAGCACACGTGCGGATTTTTGGAAGCAAATGTTTGGTTCATATACAGGCTAAAAGCTTTGAATGTTTTCTGCTGGGGTATGATGGACAAACAAAAGGATACAGGCTGTGGTCACCACAACACAGAAAGGTAATTTTAAGCAGAGATGTGATTTTTCATGAGCAAACACATGAAAAGAAACAGCTGGTGGAATTGCCAATGCATTCAATGGCTAAAACACAGCAGGAGGTTTCTGAAACGGAACAGGCCACTGAGCAGATATCTGGGGAACAGGAGGGAGGTGAACAATCTCTAAGGCGTTCAACCCGAGAACGTAAAACACCTGTTAGATATCAGGATGAATTCCAAAGTGGGAAAACTGTTGTACATAAAGCTCTCAAAATAGCTTTAGAACCTCAAAGTTTTGAGGAAATCCAAAGCATGGAACCAGTAGAAAGAAATGATTGGTTTGAAGCCATGCAGGATGAAATCAATGCAATGCATGTTAACAAAACATGGAGTCTGGTATCTTTACCTGTAGGGCGCAAGGCCATCACCTGTAAATGGGTGTACAAGGTGAAAACGAATCACCAGGGGCAGGTGGAAAGGTACAGGGCAAGACTCGTGGCAAGAGGGTTTGCACAAAAACATGGGATATATTTTGATTCCGTGTTTGCACCAACAACAAGGTATGCAACTGTAAGATTGTTGTTGAAATTGGCAGCACAAAGAAAATGATGGCATTTCATTTTGATGTAAAAACTGCTTTCCTATATGGGTGATTTACAAGAGGAAATCTACATGGTGCAACCAAAAGGTTTTGTAGAAAATCCCGGTCTTGTATGTCGTTTGCACAAATCCATATATGGGCTGAAGCAAGCAGCGAGGTGCTGGAACCAAAAATTAGACAGAGTTTTGATTAGTTTGGGATTCAAACAAAGCAAGGCTGATCACTGTCTGTACACATGTCACACAGAATTGGGACATTGGGTGTATTTGTTAGTCTTTGTTGATGATATATTGCTGATAACAGAATCAGTAAGTCAAAAAGACAAAATTGCAAAAGAATTGCAAGCACACTTTGAACTGAAAGATCTAGGTTTGGTGAAACACTATCTTGGAATGCAATTATCCCAGGATGAGAAAGGTTCTTTCTTGGTTGAACAAAGTGGAAAAATTCCGAAATTGCTGGAAATTCATGGATTGGAGAAATGTAACCCAGTTACCACTCCAATGACTCTTGAATATCAAAAACACAGAGATAACACTGAATTTGAGGATATTGGAAAATATCAAAGTGTTATTGGAAGCCTGCTATATTTGGCAAATGTGAATAGGCCAGACATCAGCAATGCTGTGAACATACTTAGCAGGAAAACGCAAAATCCTTCTATGTATGATTGGCTAGCTGTGAAACGTGTATTAAGATATTTAAAAGGTACCATGAATTGCAAACTAAAATTGTTATCACACACAGAGGGAGGTTTTCGTGTGTACACTGATGCTGATTGGGGCGCTGCAACAGATAAGAAGTCCACAAGTGGGACTGTGATCTTGTATGATAAAAGTTTAAGTGACTGGTATACACGAAAACAATCTTGTGTGGCTGTAAATAGTGCAGAATCTGAATATCATCATAAAGGGGGGCTCGTTTGACCTCAGTTAAAAGTTTTTTTTAATATTGTGTTCCTTTAAATCCTGTGCTCCTTTAAATCTTTTCTGCTACAGTTAATAAAGCTATTCTTTGTTGTAAATTGATCCACATTTCTTTCTTTTTTAATTCTCTTATACGTTAATAAGGATAACAGTGTTATGCAGAGGTGTACTTATAACAATTTTATAGACAAATGATACTATTTACAGTCGTGCGGGGGGCGCGAAATGTTTTCTTCTTCCTAGGGGGGGCATGACAGAAAATAATTGAGAAGCACTGGTTTATCTCAAGCATGCAATGAGATTGAATGGTTCAAACAACTGTTTACTGATTTGCAAATACCAGTAACCAAGGCTGTTACAATTTTTGAAGACAACCAGGCTTGCATAAGCATGGCACAAAATGAAAAATGTAGGCCAAGAACCAAGCACATTGATGTTCGTTACTCTCATGTAAAGGACTGTGTGCAGAAAGGATGGGTGCAACTCAAATACTGTGCAACAGGGGACATGGTGGCAGATCTTTTCACAAAACCATTGCCTGTAGTAAGACACAGGAAGCTAATGACGGTGCTAGGCCTCATTGAGCAAATGTGAAACAAGATGTACTCAGCTTGTAAGGGGGATGTTGTGATATGTATCACTTTAACCAGCTGCAGCACATTGTTTACACATGGAAGGGACAGAATGGCGAGGTAAACAGGTTTGTTATGTCTTACTAGAAACCTTGATTCTAGACTGTGAGAACAGTATGAGCTGGTCACATAGTTTGTATGTTCTGATGACGTGCTAACTTGTTTTTCTGTCTGAAGCCATCTTAGAGAGAAGCTGGGCTGCTTTCTCTCCTTGCTGGACTTTGTTACTGCAACAATGTAATGTCTTTGCTGAGGTGGAGTGAAGCTCAGCTTACTCCACTGGATGTAATGCTTGCTATGCATTTATGCTCTGCACATGGACTGTAACTAGGAAATGTATACTCTGTAGAACTTTACTTGCTAAGTGAATAAACAGGTAGAATTAGACCTGTGGTGTTCCAGAGTGTTTCCTGACTCCATGGATTGATCTGCAACGGGGAAGCTGGAAGCAGTCTGACAACAAGGCTGACTGGGCTGGAGAAACTGGCACAACACGCTGCACGCTACGCGGGGGGAGGTGAGATCTGGAAGATCTGTGTGGAATTTCAGGCCTCTGCTAGCACACAGGCACAGGATTATAAATGTCCCAACTCGCACACACTCTGCTCAAAGATAACACCAACACCTTCCACAACCTGGTGCCCTCCACGTCTTGTGGCCTAAACTCCCATCATCCATGACCCTTAGCCATGCTGGCTGGGGCTGATGGGAGTTGTAGCCCAAAACATTTGGAGAAGTGCCAGGTTGGGGGAATCATACCTGTGGCCATAGGTTGGCCAAGATTGGCCAGTTGTGCTGCCTGAACTCATTAAGAGGCCTGCTAAAAGTGAGTGTGAGTGAGTGAGTGTGAAAAACTGAAGTTCACAGGGGTGGCCCAACCTTAGAGAAAATCCAGATAGCCTCATAAGGTGCCAAAATTCCAGGTGTGTTTGCCTTGACTATTAAAATCTGGAGAATAGCCACTGCTGTCTCTTCTGGGGTATGTTTCTATGGGGAAGCTGGTATCCTAGCTGATACTTGATCGCTTAAGGCACAATCCTATGCAAGTTTAGACAGAAAAAAGGCCTACAACTCCCAGCATGCCCCATCCATGTTGGCCTTTTTTTCTGTCTAAACTTGCATAGGAGTGCATCCTTAATGGGCTGTTATGCTGTTTGTCATTCTGCTGATGATAGGGAGGGTCAAGGTTGCCCCTTTTTTGAACTGCCCCCTCTATCTGTTCCTCTTTCTTCATGCTGGATTGTTAAAAGGCATAGGACCAGGGAGGTGAGACTCCTGAAAGGACAGAAAAACAAGCATTGAACGAGAGTGCAGTAGGCCTCTCAAACATTCTCAAAAGTTGCCTGGCTGATGGTGGCCATTGGAGAACCTTGTTCCCACGTTGCCTTGAGGCTGCAAAGAGGGAGTGGAGGCCCAGCTTGCTAACAACATTTTCCCTCCTTGTCTTCCAGATCGGGTAGATGTGGAATGTCTAGGCAGCCTTGCCAGACTCAAATTGAATTCAGGCTATTTCCAGAACAAGTACATCAGCTTTGCTGCTATCGGTGAGTCTTGATCTTCGTATTTTGATAGTGAATATGCAGGATAAAATCCTACCCTTGTCTAATCTACTTTTTCCAACATGCAGTGGAGGAATGAATGGATGCTACCCAAGTGCCTTAACCTTCTCCAGGTTCTGGACAGTGGCCAGGTGTTTGCTTCATCTTTATTTATTTATTTATTTATATATTCATTGTATTTATATCCCACATTTTTTCCTGCAAGGAACCCAAGGCAGCTTACATAATACTCCACCTCTCCATTTTATCTTTTTAACAGCCCTGTGAGGGAGGTTAGGCTGAGAGTCAGTGACTGGGCCAAAGTCACCCAATGAGCTTCATGGCTGAGTGGGGACTAGAACCCAGATTTCCCAATTCGCAGTCCAACACTGGAACCACTACGCCACACTGGCACCTTGCCTGCCTAAGACAACCTCCTTAAAGAAGCGTTAGCTGGTGTCCTCTCAAGGGTTGCAGAACTGTTCTTGCTGGCACTGTGAACTCACTTGGCCAAATATCAAGCACCTGGTGCTATAGGCCGTTGACCTCAAGCACTTGCTGAGACCAGACCTTGTTCAGGCGGCCAGTGCTAGTGTTGACATCTCTGTGGCAAGGTGGATTCTGGGGTATGTTCTCACTTTGCATGCTTCCTAGCTAGGGGCTGGAATCTGTTTGCCCCCCGTTCCTGCTCTCTGAGGCAGAGTTGTGTACCTGTATCAGTCACATTTCTGAGATGCAGCTCATCTTAGGAGAGATGTGCATATCAGGGGAAGTGTACAAAAATGTATAGATTTGAGAGAACTGCGCGCAAAACTGTATTACAGCAATGTACTTGACGGGAGGGAATGTATACATTTCAAAAATGAGCACCAAAAATGCATACGTTGGAAAAAAATGTGAATTTCCATGCAGATTTTTTAAAATTGCAAACTTGTGCAGAAATGGAATTTGACCTTAATGATCCGACAATCTTGGCGAGAACAAGTTTGACAGACCCACCCATCACTAGCCCTGTTGCAATTAAGGGGGCCTCCTTTCCCAAGGCTCCCAACCCTGGAGCTGGCCCTGAAGAAGAATCAGTGGGGTGGGAGGCTTGCTTTGACGGGATCAAGTAGAATTAAAACTTCTCAGCACTCCGCATGCCGCCGCCGCCATCCCTGCTTTGGGCGAATACGATGAAATAGTTGCCCTTCTTCTGAATTATTCAAATTGCTTGTTCTTCCAGACACGTTTGGCAGGTCTTGGCTGATCGATGAGGTCCAGGCTACAAAATGTGGCTACACCATCTTCCAGGATGTCTGGGGAAACATTGAGATCCGTGCCTCCCTGATCGGCTGCTATGTGCAAATGGTACTATGTACTGTAGGATGGGTTTGTGCTGCAGGGCTGTGAACCAGGTTTCTGGATTGTGTAGCATAGACATGGTGTATGTGAAAGAAGAGCCAGTTGATAGGCCTGCACAGTGCACAAACCCTATATCAGGGGTGCAGGACCTTGGGCGAAATCCGGGCCTCCTGAGATCCCGGTCCGGCCTTCTGGGATTTGCCATTTGGCCATGCCATGCCCCTTTCCCTTGACTGAAAACCCTTTCGCCCAACAGCCGATGGTTTGATAGTTTCCCAGCTTCCCCCCTCCCCCCCCCCCAGTTCTGAGAGGTTGAAATGCCTCTCCTAAGGGATAGTTACTAGCGGTAAGACCTTTAAGCTAAAATCCGCTGGTCTTTTGGTCATGCCCCTTTTGCTTCCGCCTGCCACTGGGATATGGCCCCCCAGAGCTTCTCTGAAATTGAATTTGGCCCTTCGGGCTGAAAGGTTCTCCACCCATGCTGTAGGGGCTGTGAACCAGATTTCCGGATTGTGTAGGAAGCTGACTTAACACTGAAATAAGACAAATCATCCACTTAGGCCCACTGTTGAACTCTGTTTAGCCGTGGTTCCCCAGGGAACCTAACCTTCTACTTTTTGGACATGTCATTCGTTTATTCCAAAGTCTTTCTTCAGCAGCCTTGCTTCTGGGCACCCTTGCAACAATATCCCAGTCCTTAAGCCTGCCCCACGACACTACTCCTTTCCATAGGGCCTATATGTGAGGCTGTGCTCCCAGCCAAATTGATAACATTTCCTTCCTGCACAGATGCTGGACTGTAAACATTTTAGGAGTCTTGTTCCTGAGGCAGCTGGGATGTTGGTTAACATTCCATTCCATCCAGTTCAAGCTATATCAGCATTGAAGGCTTCATTACCAAAATGGCTTTGATTAACCCTTGGTTCCTTCCTTCCCACAACCCTGTCTTCAGGATGAGCAGCACTTCACTCTGAACATACAGATCCAGGCAGCGACCGACTCAGAGATGCGGGATGCTGTTGTGCTTAATGTCCCAGTGACCTGTCCATATGGCCCATGGCAGCCCAGGGAAGTTGTCTGTGAGGCGAATTATATGGAGGTAAGTTTAGACTTGAGAGGGAGGCCCAACGGCAGCCGCTAAAGCCCTGCCCCAATCGCTGCATTTTATTCAACAACCTGGTCTCAGGACATCTTGGCAAACATGGACGAAATACCTACATGCGTTCAAATATACCCTTGCAGTCATAAGAGCTAGAACAGGGGTTCCCCCCAAGGGGGGAATTTTAGGGTTTCAGGGGGGGAATTGGGACCACAGACTCAACCTGTTGGAATACTGATCTTTCTACAAATTACAATTCTACAGATTGTACATAATCTATAGGACATCACACCTTATTGTATGTCACAGATTAAGTCGGACAATCTTGGAAAGGGGGGAATGCCATTCTGACATATGGTGAAAAGGGTGCATGGGGCAAAAAAGGTTGAGAACCACTGAGCTAGAAGCTTCACTTTTCCAAATTAAAGCTGGTGTTCTCAGAATCTCACCTCCTGCACCCATTACCACATCCTTCCCTCTTGTGGGATTGCAGTGTACAGACCTGCTTGAGGTGTAGCCGGTGTGTTTGCCAGTTTTTGCCCCAGCCCTGGTGACCTCGGTTATGCTTCCAGTGCCCAGAGTGTAGCACTGAACAACTGCAGCTAAACCGAAAAACAAAAAGAAGAGCCCTGCTGAGTAGGACCAAATACCTGTCTAGTTCAGCATTGTGTTACCACAGTGGCCATGGGACGCCCACACAAGCAGGACATGAATGCACCCTCCCACTCGTGTTCCCCAGCAACTGGTAATGCTACACCTGAAGCATCTACTACCCTGGTCCGTGATGGAAAGTACAGCTTAAACCAGGGATAACTCAGTACAGTAATACCTTGGATTGAGAGCGTTTTGCAAGACAAGCAAATTTTTAAATATTTATTTATTTATTACTTTATATACAAGCAATGTCTTGCAATACAAGTACTGTAGTACGGTTTAAATTAAAAGTCTCTGTACAAATTTTTTTGGGGGGGATTTTGTTTTGATATAAGAGTGTTTTGGATTACAAGCACGTTTCCGGAACGAATTATGCTCTCAATCCAAGGCATGACTGTACACTAATGCAGGCTCCGTTCCTTGATCAGGAGAGGCAAGGACACTTGGGACCCAATCCTATGTATGTCCTACAACTCCCAGTATGCCCCAGAAAAAAGTCCTACAACTCCTAGCGTGCCACAGCCAGCTGGCTGGGGCATACTGGGAGTTCTAGGACTTTTTTCTGTCTAAATACGCACAGGATTGTGACTTGAATATATCCTATTGTAGAGGCAAGCTGGACATCAACCTGTGGCCCACCAAGCTGAATGTAGCTCTCGTGCCACATTCGATGGCCTCTTGGGTGCCTGACTATACTCGCCCACCCCTTCCTATTTCTGCAGTTTCAGGCAGGCAGCAAACATGGGACGCTTATTGAGTCCATGGTGGGGGGCTGTGTTGACTCCATGATCAGATGATGCTCGGGGAACTCCTTCCATGCCTACCCATTGCTAAGTCGTGATACCAAATGGATACCTAGGAAAGATTTTGGGGTGGAGCCCAGAACAGATGCAAGGGTGAAGCCAAGGGGCCAGAACCTGGCCCCTCTTTGGGGGGGACATTGGAGGCTGCCTATATTCCGGGGGTGGGGATATACCTCAAAGTCTGAGAAGGGTGGGGGAACCATCCCTGGGCCCGTGATTTCCAACCAGTCACTGGAAGAAGCAAGAAAGACAATGCTGGCTTCTGTTGGCCACCCTGAGTTAACCACCCTGAGTTAATAAGAGGTGGGGAGGGACATGAGAGATCACATACAGATGATGGCTGTGAAAAAATCTCCCAACTACCGTATATTGCACTTGCTTTTTCTCAAGGTCTCTGTGAGAAGGAACGTGCCCCCAATCCCAAATGATGTCCTTCAAGATCAACCAGAAGACTGGGCATCTGCCTTCCCAGAGGTAACTCCCTCTCTCCTGCTTGATGAAGAAAGTCATGGGTGGGGCTACAATCCATGAGGAAGGTTAAGCAACTCTGAAATAACACCTTCCTTGCTTCCCTCCGCCCCTCGTACAGGCCAAAGCAGGGGCGCCCTCCATTTGGCAGATAGTCTTTCACATGGACGCCAAGAAGAAGGCCATGCTAGTTGAAGATGCTCATGCGGTTGGTTATGGGGTCAACACAACAGACACCAGGATCGTGTTGAGGGCTTCCTACAATGCGACTGAGGCTCAGAAGTTGGAGGTAAGCTCCAGTGGAGAAGGCGGTGACAAGAAGTGTCCATACCTCAGTGCTATTGTCCACTCATCCCCATAGTTTCTAGATCAGGGCTCTCCAACCTTGGGTCCCCAGATGTTTTTGGCCTACAACTCCCAGCATGCCCCAGACAGCATAACTGGGAGTTGTAGGCCAAAAACATCTGGGGACCCAAGGTTGGAGAGCCCTGTTCTAGATGGATAAATATACAACTTTGTTCTTGGATGGTGCACATTTATCTTATATCCTGCCTTTTCCTCCAAGGAGCTTGGGGTGGCATGCATGGCTCCCTGCTCCCATTTTTGCCTCGCAACAACCCTGTGAGGTAGGTTAGGGTGAGAGAGAGAGAGTGTGAGTGAGTGAGTAATAGCTGAAAGATTACCCAGTGAGCTTCATAGCAGAGTGGGGATTTGAATCTGGTTCTCCCTGGTCCTACTCCACACTCTAACCCAGCCTTCCCCAACCTGGTGCCCTCCAGATGTGTTGGACTACAACTCCCTATCACCCCACACCCGGAGGACACCAAGCTGGGGATGGCTGTTCAAATCATTACACCATACTGGCCTGCTCTTGTATCACAGCAGGCATTCCCATCTGTGTCCCAGAGAGAGAGCGAGTGAGTGAGAGAGAGAATGCCCCTAAGATGCCCCCTTGCCAGCCACTTTGTTTGTAGCTGTACAGCCACTTCGCAACAACAAAAAATTTACGTACTTGGAAACGCTAGTCAAATGTTGCAGTCCTATGATCTGGATTCCCAGCTGCAACTGCTTCATCTCTCAGCTACCCTCTTCAGCAAGTACGAAATTGGCTTGGCTGATCAGGGGCAGCCGGGTCTGTTTCGCCAGGAAACCTTGTGGTTTTGTAGTGGACTGGGTGGTAGGGGAGCATCTGACAGAGTGCCTCGGCTCGGCTGGCTGGGGCATGCTGGGAGTTGTAGGCCAAAAACATCTGGGGACCCAAGGTTGGAGAACACTGCGCTAGATCATATTTCTGCAATTGAAGTATGGAGGAAGAGGGGTGCCAATCACGGAGGGGGGAATTCGCTCCTTGAAGAGGGCTTTAAGTATATTTCCTCAGAATACGTATTTAGCACAGGATTACTCAAACTGAACGTCAACAAAAGCTGCGCGACCGGTTTAGCATTAAATGTGGCGAACTCAGCCCCCTTGCCTAATCCTGCAGTTCTGTTGCCAATCATTTGGCACTTGCTAGTCTCTGGGGAAGGAGCTGTGTGAGACGCCGAAGCTCTGCCTGACCCCTTTGGCTTTGCCAAGCAAAGCTCTTGTACTCCAGAGTCGGCCTAGCCCTAGGCAACCGTAGGGGCCTAGAAACAGTGTCGTAGCAGCACAGGGACTTTCCAGTTAGCAGGGATGCTGATGTCACCTGCCACCCGTCAGGCTTCCCTGTTCCCTCTGAGCTGAACTGCAACCCTCACAGTAGCTGGAGGGACATGGATTTTCCCAGCCACATCATATTGTTCCCTGCTGCAGTGCAGGGGTTTTGTGGGGTGTGATGTGGGTTTTTTTTGGTGTGTTTTTTGTGGGGGGGTTGTTGTTGTAATGCAGGGGGTTTGTGTATTTTGTGGGGTGGCTTGGTCTTGAATGGGCAGTTAAAAACCCATTCGCTTTACAGAAGACCTGCTCCTGGTGGACATGAGAATTGCTAGGACTGGTTTGTTGATATGGGTCAACCCCGCCACCTGCATTTTTGGATTCTCCTTGGGGGCATCACTGTAGGGACCCTCACAATGAGAGCCTGCGCTTCCAAAATTTACCACTGGCTAGGAAGCTTGTTGGCTTCTGTTAAACCCAAGACTCTTTGGGAGCCGACCCCCTGTCGTTCCACATCCTGTACTCCTGTGGAATGGCAGAGGCATACATGTGTCTCCAAGTGCTACTATATTATTTATTATTATTATTATTATTATTATTATTATTATTATTTTATTTATATACCGCCCAACAGCCGAAGCTCTCTGGGCGGTTCACAACAATTCATAAAAACACGCAATACAATATACAATATCTGCAAGAAGGCGAGTGTGTAGCACAATACGGGCATAGTTGCTGCTATGCCACAAATGCCAGTTCACCTGCTGAGATTTCCCGGTGCTGAGCATTTAACAGGAGCTCCGTTCCCCCTTCCTTCCCCCGTACTCCTGGGATACTTGCTCTTTTAAAAACTCGATTCCACAAAATCGTGACTTGAAGATAATGGCGTGATAGTGTCCCCTGCTCTGAAGGTGCAGAGATTCCTAGGCAACCTGGCAAAAGGCTTCACTCTAGTTAAAAAATATATATAAATAAAACAAACCCAAACAAACAGTTAGGAAATTCCTGCGAACCTTTTTCAGGTCGATGGAGTTCTCTTCTCCGCTGTGAGATCCAGCACGTACTACAAGCAGCGTTGGATGCTCCTGATGGTGGACACAGCTGTGGCCTGTCCCATAGGTGGGTAAATGGGGGGGGGGGAGAGACTCCTTTCAGCCTAGGAGTGCAGAACCAGATGGCCACACCCCTTCCCACAACCACTGATTGGTGGCTTCCTGGCTTTTGTGTAGTCCCCCCCCCGTCCCCATTCTAAAAGGTTGAAATGTCTCTTCTAAGGCTTGGTTACTGACAGTAAGAGCTTTAAGCTCAAATATGTTGGAGTTTTGGGGCCTGCCCCTTTTCCCTTCAGCCCCGTCCCCCGCTGGAATGCAGCTCCCCCACCCCCAAGCTTATCTGAAAAGGAATTTGGCCCTTGGGCTGAAAGAGGTTCAACACTCCTGCTCAGGTCTATGGACACCTTAAGGCTATTGGTGAAGCATAAGCTTTTTCCCCCTCCTTTTTTTTTTAAAGGGTTCCCTCCTTGTAGCTTTCAGGCTTGAGCTGTGATACCTTTTTCTCCTTCTCATCCTCTCCCTCCCTCCATCACACAGATGGTGTGACCTACACAGATAGCATCATCACCTGGACTATCCCAAAAGGCATCTCTCCCCTCCTGGTTGGAGTTGGCACCATCAAAGAGTTGCAAGTGCAGATGGGAATCAACCTGTACAAGCTGCCTGCACAGGAAATAGTCCGTCGGGGGTACTCGCTGGCCAGTGACAAGGATGCTATCGTAGTAAAGATTCCCATTGGTGCGCTGGGTGGTAACTACAAGGTGGGTTCATGGGTGCCTTTGATACCAAAGGGTCTAGCATAGGGTTAGGCAACTTGGTGCCCGTGGGCACCACTGTGCCCCAGATACCTTTCTGGAGCCTGCCAAGGTGCCTTACCTGTCCCACATTTTTCTTCTTAAATTTAACACATTTTCTTACTGGCAGCTGGAATTGCTGTGAAATAGGTTTCTGTTGGTGCCGAAAACTGGTTCAAGGGAGTTGTTTAGAGTGTTGGGGCTTAGACCTTACCTCTGCTGTGTTCTCAGTCATTTGGGCAGGTTACTTGTCCTTCGCCATGCCTCCCATGGCAGCCATTTTGTTGTGCCTGAGACAGTTTCTCAAATTGCCAAATGTGCCCACAGGCCAAAAAGGTTGCCTACCCCTGGTCTAGCACAGTGTTCTCTTGGGAAGATGACCATATATTACTTCCACTTCTGAACGAAATCAATACACCAGGGATGAGGAACCTCCAACCCGCAGGCTAATTTGGCATGTAAGACCATCTGGCCTAAGGGGCCTTGAGTGAGTACCTACCCCCTGGAGACTACCAGTGGCTTGGGAAGGGGGTGCGAGGAAGAATTCTTGCTGTTCCTTCAGATCTGTGATTGGGGAGCTCTGTGCTTTGCCCACCCCACATCCTCCCCAACAGGGGAATGCACAGGTAAGACAGGAGCAATTTTTCTTGCCTCACTGTGCAGAGAGAGGTGGAACTGTCTCCTGCTTCTCTCTGCACAGAGCAACTGTTTACGTCAGGGGGTGAGGCTTCTGGAAGGATGACGCCAACCTCCGAATGTCATTTTGTCCCCCGAGGGGGCTGAGACGGAATGGACTTCGGTCCCCCCCGGAGGATAAAAGTCCCTTGACGCCTGCCTGCTGCACACAATGCCGTGATGGTGCTGCAGCCCAAAACGGCAGCATCAAAGAATTGCTGAAGCTGGATTAAGCATGCATGAGGGTGTGCCCATATTAGGCCGATCCTCAAATCTTCCTAGAGCCCTTAAGCCCCGTGCGTCAAGGTCAAAACAGCAACTGTGGGTGGGATGGTAGAGAACTGGAGAGCTTCCCGTCCCTTTTGTCACAACGTAAAGTGTTGGCATTGGGCGGCTTGTGACGGCGGCTTGCTTTGATCTCTTCCATCCAGAGTTTTGTGGTCTCTGGGAAACTGGCAGTCGCCTACAGAATCAATGCCTTTGTAGAGCACCTGTGGGAAGATGACAAGAGGGGTGTTACGAAGCACACCGTCCTGAAGGAGATCAACACACCTCTGCGGCCCGTGTCGGTGACGGTTACAGACTGTGAGCGTTCATTGTGAAAGGAAAATCCAGTACACTTTGTTGAGACCTCGGTCTTTGAGGGTGGAGAGTGGGCTACCCCACAGACAACTGTGTGGGTATGTGTGTTGGGGGAGAAGCCTACGATTCCAGCAAGATCAAACTGGGCAAAGACCCCTCGGTTACGGTACGGATCAATGCTTCCTACGCCCTCGCCAGTGGCAGAATATGACTTTGTAGAGAGCATCATAGGCCTGTCGAGGGTGCACTGACTTGCGTCGCTCGCCTTGAGCACCACACAGATACAGTGTCTCTCTTGCTCCGTGCAATAAAGGGAATTTGGGGGCCAAGCAGGGCCATTCCTAGGCCTTGGCCCATGGGCCCCCCCGATTCCAGATCTGTTCCCCAGAGCCTTGAGGGTCCATTGGTGTCAATGGAAGGTGTTGTTTTTACAGCTTAGGTTGCAATTCTATGCACGTTTAGACAGAAAAAAAGGCCTACAACTCCAAGCATGCCCCAGCCAGTTAGGAGTTGTAGGCCTTTTTTTCTGTCTAAACATGCATAGAATCGCACCTTTAATTTGCCGTGTGTGGGGGGGCAATTTCCAGAGGGATAGTTGGGAAGGGAAGGGTTAATTTCCCCCCCGCCCCTCGCATGCAATTATTTATTTATTAAGCTTTGAAAAGAACCTTTCTGTGGATGCCAATGGACGCTCCCCCCCCCCCCATAGCTCAATAGCATGGGGTGAGGGCAATCAATTTTCCTCCAGGAGAGAGAGGGGGGGGCGTTGTGAGAAATGGGGGAATGGACAGAGATGAGTGGGGAAGAAAGTGGTGGGAGGGATGTATGTTTAATCTTTTAGGACAGTGTTCTCCAACCTTGGGTCCCCAGATGTTTTTGGATGGGGCATTCTGGGAGTTGTAGGACAAAAACATCTGGGGACCCAAGGTTGGAGAACACTGTTTTAAGAGGACAGTAATCTGGGCAGTAGCTCCTTTTGCAGGTACATAGATTTCATATTTCATAGATCATAGAGTTGGAAGGAGCCTACAAGGCTATGACGAGTCCAACCCCCTGCTCGATGCAGGAAACTAGAGGAGGGGTCTCCCATCCAAGTAATATCCAGGCTTGACCCTGCTTAGCTTTCCACGCTCAGACAAGCTGAGCCAGCGTAAGCCACATCAAGTGTATTAAATCCATGTGAGTGGTGGTGGTGGTGGGTATGGCTCCTCTTGATCTAACTGTTTCTAAATGTGCATGTATAGGTATAGATTAGCATTTGCAAATTTTATGCAGATTTGTGTTCTACAGGTCTGGGCCCTGAATCTTTTAATGCCCCTGGAACCAAAGATGGAGGCCCCTCCCCTCATGCGTCCATTTTTTCAAGGTCTTTCTCCTTGGAAACTAGATTGCCCCCCACCCATCCCCAGCCTCATAGGGATTGCTGCTAGCTGATGGACCAAGAAGCGGTGCAGTCTTGCCCCCTGCACTGAAGGCGGCTTCGGATCTATCTTGTAGGAAGGATGGTGCTTCCTGAATAGGAAAATATTGGCAGAGAAGATGGTGCCTTTGAGGGAGCATTGACGATCAGGGAACGCTAGTCCGCATGTCCTCGAATGAAGCACAGGGGGGCTTGTTGGCGAAGCAGCTGAAGAGGCTCTGTGAGCCTTAATGATAGGATTTTAAGCTCCTAGGACTGGCCTCCCCCAACCTAGCGCCCTCCACGTTGGCTGGGAATTCCGGGAGTTGCGGTCCCGACGCAGGACATCAGGTTGGGGAAGGCTGCCCTGAGCTTTGCCCTCTGCCTCTCTCGGATTTGAGCCGGCTGTCTCCTCGCACGCAGATACGAATATCCCCCTCCGGCTCTTCAACGTGACTGTCGGGACCTTCTTGCCGGACGTAGAGCTGGTCACGGTGACGGTGGACGGATTGGGGCCCTTGCCGCTGCCGGAGGCCGAGAAGCAGGGCTACACGATCTTCGAGGCCAAGCACCCCAACGGCAGCAGGGACTACGTGCTACAGGTCCCTTTCGACGCCCCCGGAGTTGGGAAGGAGGTGAGTCGGCCACAAGCCGCCGCCCGGGGTCTGGTGGCTCTCGACCAAAGTTTTTTTTTTTTTTAATGTATTCAGCTTAATGCAGTGTTTCTCAACCTTGGGTCCCCAGATGTTTTTGGCCTACAACTCCCAGCATGCCCCAGCCAGCATAGCTGGCTGGGGCATGCTGGGAGTTGTAGGCCAAAAACATCTGGGGACCCAAGGTTGAGAAACACTGGCTTAATGGAATAATGTGGAGTGGCTGAGAAGTATTGAGCTTTTCAGCTCTAAAAACAGGGCCTGCTCCCTCTCGGGCATCTTGTTTGTCCAGTTGCAGCACTTTGCCCGTCTCCTTTTCTGAAGTGTGGCAGGCCGATCTGTGTCAGAATTTGGCAATAATGTAAAGCCAGCTTTCCCCAACCTGGTGTCCTCCAGCTGTGTTGGACTACGTGGCCCATGCTGGCTGGGGACTGTGGGAATTGTAGTCCAACACCGCTGGAGGGTACCAGGCTAGGGAAGGTTGTGTTAAGCACCCGAAAGGTATTTCAGTCGCCCATCCTTATTTCATCTGAACTATTTTGGTTGGACAATCCCTGGAAAGGCCTCACTCAAGGACTCTCCTTCAGAAGATGGATTCTCCTTCCTCAATTCCCAGGATAATTTTTAAAACTGCGTTTATATCCCGCCTTTTTCCCTCTTGCAAGGAACCCAAGGCGGCTTACATTTTATCCTCACAACAACCCTGTGAGGCAGGTTAGGCTGAGAGTCAGTGACTGGCCCAAAGTCACCCAGTGAGCTTCATGGCCGAGTGGGGACTAGAACCCGGATCTCCTGAGTCCCGGGCCAACCACTACACCACACTGGTTCTCCATTGGGGGGAAGTCTGCTAGCAAGTCTGCTAATAAGACTTCCTAGCAGCTCAAATATCTCCCTTCGCCACCCTACAACTCAGCTCGCCCAACATGGTGCCCTCTAGATGTTTTAGAGTAGGACTCGCAGCATCCCTGACCATTGGCCATGCTGGCTGGGGCTGATGGGAGTTGAAGTCCAAAACATCTGGAGGGTTACCAAGTTGGGGAAGGCTGCCATAACTGAATGGAGATACGGTGGTGGTGGGGGAGCTCTTGGTGGGAGAGGGTGATGCCTTTGGAACTGCACGTTCCCCCTGACTCCGAGGCCTACGAGGCAGAACAAGGAACACTGTGAAAATAGTGAATGCAATGTTGAGATGACAATCGTCTGTCGAGTGTATATAAAACAAGCTACCCTGTACCTGCAAAAATCAGGTTGTAAGGTCCTTGTGGCAGGGGCATGCTAATCTTGCGATGGGATAAAGCACCATGTAAACAGCACTGGAAGTGCCAGTCGCCCCAGACCTGTTCTAAACCGTGTGTGTGACCCTGAGCACAGCCCACCAGCGGTGTTGTGGTGGACCACTGGAGGTCTGGTCAATGGCTTTGTGGCTCTCCATTTACTTGGGCCTACCAAAACAAAGGCAGAGCGTACTTAAGTAGACCACAGTGCAGGGTTTGTGCCTCAAACTGGACTACGTGAATGCGACCCTTGTATGCAGCATCTCCCTTGAACCGTTATCCTGTGTGTCTGGGGTCCCCAGTGTGGTGCCTGTGGACATCTCCCATGGCACCCTCCAGGGTCCCTGCCTCTCATGATTATTTTATTTTTTAACTGGGAAGCTGGTGTGTTGCAAAGCAATGCACTAGCCTTGAGCATCTCTATTTCCTTGTGGGCCCCAGGTTTTGTTTTGTTTTTTAGAAAATAAAATGGCGGGTGGGTAGAGCCCAACACTTCTTTTTGAAGTATTGCCTAACTGTCCATAACAACAAAAAGTTACGCTGAAGGTGATGGATGGCATCCTGGCGGGCTACGGAGTGGAGGTAGTATCTTGGTGGGCTAGGGGTGAGAGTGAGTGAGACAGAGAATGGGTTCAAACAACATAACACACACTCAAGGGTTGAGTATGGATTGACTGTGGGTTGTCATTGAAATGGGGGTTATCGCGTTGTCTGAACCCAGCCAAGATAACAAACCATGGTTAACAACCCACAGTGCATAACCCAACAACAAACCATGGGTTCTCTTCATGGGTTGTTTGTGGGTTCAGACAACACGATAACCCACTTTTCAGCAACAACCCATGGTTCAACAACAACCCATACTCAGCCCTTGAGTGTAGGCCACAGTGTTGTCTGAGCCCAGTCAGAGAGAGAGGGGGGGCAAGGGCTTGTCTGTTTGCTTTGGTGTGCTGTGTCTGTATTTTCCTCTGAGCATCACCAGTTTGCCTTCCGAGAAATTGATATTTTGTTGTGTTTTGTGTGGGCCAATATGATTTGATATTGGGGCTCAGACTCTACCTCTGCCTCATACTCAGTTTCTTGGCCAAGCTACTTGTCTTGGAGCCCCGTCAATTTCCCTTCTGTGAAATGGGAGCAGAAAACTGGGGTTCAGAAAAGTTGTTTTTGTGTCTTGGGCCTCAGAGTACACCTCTGCCTTGTACTCAGGTTCTTGGACTATTCTACTATTCTTTTAGCCCTACTGGGTTGCCTTTTGGGAAATTAGTGTTTTGTGACTGGCCATGCCCACCACGGCAGCCATTTTATGAACGAGCAACCCCCACCCCCACATGGCAGCCATTTTATGAGAATCCCACAGCACTCTTACAATTCCAAAATTCTCTCCATTTTGCCCACCAGCTAGAAAACGTTGGGGACCCCTGCTGTGGGTGATGGTGGTAGCAACTAGAAGCCTTGCGACTCCTACGTTTGGGTGATCAAAGTTTCTCTCCCCCCGCCCCTTTTCCCAGTATGTCCCAGATAACAGCAGAGACTACACCATCTGTCCCATATTGGGGTTCCGTGTAATTCCTCAGGGAGACAGCTTTGATGTCCCAGTCCCTCTGGACGCCCGGGTCAAGGATGCAGGTGAGTTGGTTGCGAATACCTGTCCTTCCCCTATCCTCTTCGGATACAAGAGGCAAAATGGGTGGGAATGACGAGCCAAAGGTTCGAGCCATAGGCACAGCACCCCCGATATTTAACATCTTGGAAACCGCTCCCACAGTTGAGGTGTTAGCTAGTTTAGCTAGTGCTACTGGATTTGTTGTTGTAAACACAGCAGTACCAAGTGATGAATGAATTAATCGTTTGGCCCATTGTGGTTAAATGGAGAAGTGATACTAAGATCCAGGTAACCATTTTTTTAAAAACTGAATAATAAAAATGTTCGCCACCGTCATGTTGTCCCCTGGGCTGAACCTACCCAGAAGAGTGGAGTTCTGTGAGGTCTTGAATGTAACTGGAATCCTTCTATGGACTCCTGGGACGCAAGTGGAGTACTAGACCAGGCTCCCCCAACCGGGTGGGAACTGGTGACCCTCCTGGCTTTCTGACCTGTCGCTCTGATCCTACAGTAACAGAGCTTTTAACCAAGCGGGCCATATATCTCCTAATAAACATGCTTGGTTGCAATGTTTACTTTGCAGAGCAAAGATTACTTTAAATTAAACTGCTTGCTACATCTTCTGCTTGTTACTCCAGTGTAACCATAGGGCCCCCAATCTGGATTGGGGCCCTAGCATGGGGGATTTTAATCTCCCCACCCCACTGGGATCTGGATATTTATATTTACTTTATATTGCAAAATAGTCACCAATCTAACCAAACTGGTTACTATTTTGCAATATAAACGGCAGGTGTGGGCCTCGCAGTCTGGATGAGAACTGCAGTGGGGGAGTGGGGATAAAGCCCCCTACCCCCATGTTAAGGTCCCAATCCTGAATGGGGTCCCTGTGCTTACACTAGAGTAAAAAAAAACCCAAACCAAATCAAAAGACGTGGCTGCTTGCTCCCTCCTTCCAATAATGCCTGCATTGGCCCACATCCTCCTCGAGTACCTCACTGGCAGCTCCAGGGCTTTGTTTGTAGGCTCTCCGGCAAAGAGCCTTACCTGTGGTGAAGTGTAGCCAGGAAAGGTCACCAAAGCACACCAGACCGGGTGAACAGCAGGGCAAACCAGCTGCATCCAGCCCGGCTAGGCCCCAAAGCCCTGCAGCTGGTGTGCTTCCCTCGCTCCACCTGTACCACGAAGGTGGCAGCACTGACACTAGGCCCCTCAACGATATCTGAGCCTCAGCAAGTGCCTTACACTGACCACCTTGAGCGCCAGCCTTGCGCCAATATTACCGTCTGAGGAATTGGCCGTGTCTGATACTCAACTGGCTGGCAAGCGGTACTAGTACGGTTTGCGTCCAAGGGGTGGGGAGGAGGTGAACAGGCAGGGGTCCTAGTCTTCACAGCACTGCTCTGACTGCCACCGCTGCCTCTTGAACAGTGCTGCCCCAGGCGGAGGGGTTCTGTGATGACCAAGCCCTCTACTTAGTGGTGAGACGTGGCAATGTGGACCAGGACTGGCTGCCCTCCGTGGGGGACACGCTCTTGACCCAGGAGACGGCGCAGAGGCTTGGCTACACGCTACAGGACAATGGGACCCACTTAGCCCTGAGGCTGCCCAGGCATGGTGCCCATGTGCTCTTTGAGGTAAGGGCAGAGGCTGGGGGGGTTGGACAGCCACCGAATGAGGGGTGGAAGGGAGCCGCCTGTAAGGAGGCACTGAGAGGAGATACCCAATTTTGGGGATAACTGCGCCCCAGGGGCACCAGTCTCTGTCCCGCTCTCTATTTCAGCCTTCTCCAATCTGGTGCCCGCTGGACTACAACTCCTATCATCCGTGGTCATTGGCTGGGGCTGATGGGAGCTGTAGCTCAAAACATCTGGAGGGCACCAGGCTTGGGAAGGCTGCTCTAGTTCTATAAGCAACTGAGGGCGCAACCTGCTGGCTGGGGAATGCTGGGAATTGTAGGACTCTTTTCCATCTAAATATGCATAGGATTGTGCCTTGATGGGCTCCGGCAGTAGAAATGGATACCAAAACTTCAACAAAAGGATTTATGCTAGACTTCCGTAACTCGTGCCTCCTCCGCCAAAATCTAGCTGTGCTACCTGCATGCTGTCTCGACGGCATCCCAGAACAGGTCCTTGAAAACTGCTGAATTATGGTGGAGAATGTAGCGTTTCTGGGTGCACAAAAAACAGGCTAGAGGAATGAGAAATAGCTTGAAATATAACTTGGTTCTCCAAGGCTCTTTAAAAACTAAGGGAGTATCACTAAATTATAAACACTTGATCATTGCAGAGAATTTACCTGAGCTGCCACCCAGTCTTTTTGTCTCTTTGTGAGACCCATCTAAGGCTTTTGAAGTCAGGTTCGGGGGCAGGGGGGAGGGGTTGGGTCCAGTCGACAGCTGCTGCAAGTCCCGCCTGCATGGACACATGTAAATGCTTGTTCTGAGTGTTTCCAGACCACGAGATGGCACGGTTTTCAACCTTGTCGGTTCTCTGCCTGAAATGGGACTTTTCAGGGGCATCCTTCCCTGTAACAAAGGCGGCGGCAGGGCCAGTGCCCCCCCGCAACTGGTCTGGACCTTGGCAGGGGCCCAACTCTACCACTCGCTAGCGCCTTGGCTCCCCACCCTGGTGCCCTCCAGATGTTTTGGACTACAACTCCCAGCATTCCTGACAACCAGCCATGCTGGCAGGGGCTGATGGGAGCTGAAGTCCAAAACATCTGGAGGGTGCCCGGTTGGCGAAGTCCAGTCTATATTTCCACTTGCCTTTTCCCCCAGAAGGGGTGGGATGGAAATCAAGGAAGCCTCAGGCAAGTGATGGTTGTGAGGTTACCATTTTGGGTTGTGCAGCTAATCCTCTTCCCATCTAGGAAATAGTCTCTTCTGGGATCATGGCCACTTTCCGGTTGCAGCTGAAGGATCGTCTCACTGAAGCGGAAATGATAGACTTTGCCATTTCCTGCACCTTCTCTTCGAAAGACCTCATTGGTAAAATGCCTCCCTCATCTTGCCCTCTCATTCCTGGGTGAGATGGCCTAGGGCAGTGTTCTCCAACCTTGGGTCCCCAGATGTTTTTGGCCTACAGCTCCCAGCATGCCCCAGCCAGCTATGCTGGCTGGGGCATGCTGGGAGTTGTAGGCCAAAAACATCTGGGGACCCAAGGTTGGAGAACACTGGCCTAGGGGACCAACCCTTCCTCCTGGGAGAACTTGAGCAGATGTTGACGTGTCGAGTCCAATCATGTAGAAGAAGCCAACAACTTCAGACTTGGGGATCCCCTTTTCAACCCAGGTTGCACCATAGACACCCCCATTCTTACTATGTGCTCCCACTCTTCTCCTTCCAACCCCAGTATAGGCCCTGTTCGCATGTAATGGTAGCGAGTCGTGGGTTAAAATAATTGACCCACAATTTGCCATGTTGTGTTCTGCTGCTGTTTTGAATATTCAACCCCCAATCAGAGGTTGCTACATGACATCCAATCCCGGAACCTATTGGGTTAATTGTGGGTTAAACAACCCATAGTAGGTTAACTGTGTGTTTAATCCACCAGTAACTCATACTGTCTTGGTTTGGATGTTACAGAACAACCTCCAGTCGGGGGTTGAACATTCAGAATGGCTGTGGAATGTGGCTTGCATGCACCTTGGCAACTTGTGAGTTAATTAATCCACAATTTGCCACTGTTATGTGCGAACCAGGTCTACATCTCTAATGGCAATCCCTCTTCTGAAGAAACCCCTAGTAATCTGTGGTTCAGTCTGGGTGGGAAAATATCTCCCAACCGGATTCTTGGCTCCCTTGCCAAACTCTTAAAGCAGGGTGGGCAACTTCAGGAGGTCTGGGGGCCAGTTTTTTTGCCACCTCAGATTCCCCTGTGGGCCACACCCTCCCCTGGCGGGTACCAAAACTGGAGGGGAAATACAAATAAAATAAAAACAAAATGGCATTTGTAGCAGCTACAGAGCACTAAAAGGGATAAAATTAGCTTATTTGCAAGCTGTTACCCTTTGGGTGCTCCATAGCAGTTATGGATGCCATTTTGTTTACCCAAAAAATATTTTTTTTTAGTCTTTTTTTTTTTTTGTACCCCAAATTTTGGGAGTGGCAGAGGCCACACTGGGGAGCCACAGCGGGAGCATGTGCCCACTCCTGTCTTCAAGTATATTTGGGGGGAGCCATGATTAAAGCTGTACAGAACCTTGCATGTCTGTAGTGTAGACAATCTAGATAAGGTGTGTCTGTCTTCTTAAAAACTAAGGCTGCTTCCAGAAAAGGGCTTATTGTGGAATTGCAGTGGCTCATTCACTCGCACTTCACAGGAGTCCACATGATGTCGTCCTAGATTTCATAGATTATAGAGTTGGGTGGGGCCTACAAGGCCATCGAGTCCAACCCCCTGCTCAATGCAGGAAACTAGAGGAGGGGTCTCCCATCCAAGTAACAACCAGGCTTGACCCTACTTAGCTTTCCACACTCAGACAAGCTGAGCCAGCGTGAGCCACAGGCCTGGGCTGTATAAACTTCCTGTGTTTTCCCTGCTGCTTCCATCTTTTTTCCCCCCTTGCAGCAGAAAATCCATTAAGGGAAAAAAGAGGGAATAGCTGCACAAGGCTCCTGATTGGTAGCTCTAGGAGCCCTCCGTCTGGAAGCACCCAGGAAGGGCCCCAGAGTAATGCAGTCGCCACAGGTGGTGATGTCAGTAGGGCAACATGTGGTTTTGCTGTGGGCAGTCACCTATTGCAGCTCAACACACATTCAGTAGAACTTTGTAGTGGGCGCCATTTTTATCGCCCATTTGGTTTTTATTTATATTTTTAAAGTACCGGTAGTTCTAAATTAATTTTAATAGTGCCAGTAGCACTCGCTATATTAAAATTTTAAAATTGGAGCAATTAAAAAAATAGCAAAAATACCCCTTAAATGAAAAATGTTCAAGTGCTGTAATGCAATCAATACTTTTTTCAAAAAATATTAGGATCTTTTCCAGACACCACTACTGTAGCTAGGTTGCTCATGGAGGTGACTAGAAAGGTTCTTTTTAATTACTTTCTAAAGTTCAGTATTACACAGATATAATGCCATAGCTCTATAATGCTAATTTTTTGTGGGGAATATCATCTGAAAAAACCCCTTCCTAGTCACCACCTCCATGAACCACGTTGCTAAAATGGTGGTGACTAGAAATGGGTTTTATCATGCACACGTGTATATATAACTTAGGGGTATAGCGTTATAAGACTTCATTTAAGTGGTATTATTTTTTGCTAGTCACACACACGGAAATGTTTTTAGCGCTACTTAAAAGAGAGGGGTTGGTGTTTTTTTAGGTGACTAAAAATGGTGCCCACTGCAAAGGAGTGCTGAGTAGTGATAAGTTCAGCATTCCAGTAAGTCACTACCCACGTCAAAATGATTCCCCTTTAAAGGCAGAAGAGTAGCACTAAGGGTGCTGGTGCGGACAGAACATAGTGGGATGGACACACTGAAAATGCGCAACATCGCCAGAGTGTGGAAAGCTGGTTGCGGTTCCTCTTGTAGTTTATGGCAGAAAAGTAATGATCACATAAGAAGAGCCCTGCTGGATCAGGCCAAGGGTCCCTCTAGTCCAGCATTCTGTTTACACAGTGGCCAACCAGCTGCCCACGGGATTCCACAAGCAGGACATGAGTGCAACAGCACCCTCCCACCCATGTTCCCCACAGCAACTGGAGTACTGTCTCTGATACTGGAACGACGAGTGCTCGGGCCTTCTGTCTGGAAATACCGCAAGTGTGGTGGCACTGATGGTGCAGCCTGGGCAGGGGCTGGGCACAGCCCTCTTGGGAGACCAGAGCTACGGGGGAAGGAGTCCTTTGCCCACCGGACACCCTGGAGTGAGCTGTGTCTGTCTTGCAGGCTGCCTGCCCAACGGCACCGTGGTGATCTCTGCCGTGAAGCTGGTTGGCATCCCAGACATGGAGCCCTCTGGTTTGGTGCTGCGGGACAGGCGCTGCAGGCCGGCTTCGGTGACGGAGGAAGGAGCAACCTTCGTCTTCAATGTGAACTCCTGCGGGACAACCCGCACGGTGAGAAATGGCTGTGTCTTTTCTCTCGGAGGGTGTGGAAAGGCTGCTGCGGCAGGTGTAGATGCTCCTTTGATGCTCACACCAAGCCAATCGGGCTGCCTTCCCCAGTCTAGTGCTCTCCAAGTGATTTGGACTTCAACTTCTATCAGCCCCAGGCAGCATCACCAGTGGTTGGGAATGCTGGGAGTTGTAGTCCCAAACATCTGGAGGGCACCAGATTGGGGAAAGCTGAGATAGGGCAAGCTGAAAAGCATGCATGCCCTTTTAGTGAATCACGTTGGGTTTAAACAGCTGCTGGAGCTGGATGGGAAGCAGGGAATGTTCTAGAATCAGGGGAGGCTGGTGACTCTTATGTCAGTGGGGCTCCTTAGCCATTGCAGCTGGTTGTTTGAGCTTCATAGGAGCTATCCATGGTGCTGAAATCCACCCCCAAAATAGTTTTACCAGCAGGGACCACCATGGATAGCTCTTACAAAGCTCAAAATAAAAGATGCAATGGAGAAGGAGCCCCACTAACACAGGAGTCACCAGCCTCCCCTGCCTAGAATGGCACTTGATTTTCCCTACCTCACAGGGTTGTTGGGAAGATAAAGAAGGGAGAGAGAAATGCACAGCACCTGCTACCCTGAGCTCATTGGAGGAGGGTGGGATTAACCATCTCTGAAAACCTCCTGCTTTCTAACCCTATCATTGCTTCTGCAGTTTGAAAATTCCACCATGACCTATGAGAATGAGGTCTTGTACTTCCGCACGGGCCAAACAGCACCCGTTTATCAGTGAGTACACATGACTTGGGACCATGGAAGATGCCTTAAAAGCACTATAACTTGGTGGGAGGGAGATGCTCACCCATGCGTGAGGACAGGCTGCTCTAGCACCGTATTGGCTGCTGCTCTAAAATGAACAATGCATTCATTGGATCTGTAAGTCCTAACTCCAATCCAATTGCCCAAAGGGAATCGGTGTGACGGAACAGGGTGATTCTGGTCTGAACACAGGGAGGCTTGTCCTTCTAGCAGCAGCTGCATCATGCCTTTTAACCATGGGCAGCTGAAGCTCGGGTGTGTGGGGTGTGTGTGTCGGCTGGGTAGGTAACAATCGACTTCTTTCACTGGCAATTGTTGTATTACTATTTTTTAAGGTTGAAATGTGCTTGCCGATACTTCATTGGTGATGCTCTGTTGCTCCAGTATAGTCCTGTAGAAGCTCCATCGCCAAGCATCCTGCCAGGGATTGGGCTGCTGGCACTTGCCCTTAAGCTGGCCAGAGGTAACACCAAAGGCATGGGGACCATCTGCAGTGTATGTGTGTGTGTGTGTGTGTGTGTACGTGCAACTCAAACTTTAATAATTGGTTATAGTTGATTATGCAGCAGAAAGTATATTCTAATCTAGAAGCACGCAGGTTGTACAGGTATTAGAGCAGGGGTGCTGAACCTCTTTCAGTCCGAGGGCCAAATTCAATTTCGGAGAAGCTCTCGGGGGCCACATTCCAGTGGTGGGTGGGGCCAAAGGCAAAAGGGGCAGGGCCAAAAATACCAGCCTATTTTAGCTGAAAACTCTTCTTGCCAGTAACTAAGCCTTAAGGGAGGCTGTTTCAACCTTTTAGAATGGGATGGGGTGGGGGGAACTGCACAAAAGCCAGGAAACCGCCAAATGATTGGTGGTCGGAGGAGACTGGGTGAGGCCAGGGGAAGGGGGGTGGGGGGGTGGAACCCTGGAAGGCTGGATTTGGCCCACAGGTCTGAGGTTCAACACCCCTGTCTTGGAGGCCTTCCTCCCATGTGAGATGGTGCTAGACCATTTGCAATTTTAATAAGCATATGTAATTTAAATTGATTTTTAAAATCAGATTTTAAAAAAAGGCGGCAGCAGATCTGATCTAGCCAGTTTTAAATGTTGTAATCCTAGTTTGTAACAGACCATGGAACAAGGCAAGAATTAAGAGCTTGCTATGCAGTTCTCTGGTGCAGTAGTAGTAGTGGTGTGAGCCCTGAATGGGGTAGATGGTTCTCTAAACCACCTCTAAATGAGCACTAGCCCACTTACAATGCTGCCTGGGCCTTGTTGTTTAGAGCAGTGTTCTCCAACCTTGGGTCCCCAGATGTTTTTGGCCTACAACTCCCAGCATGCCCCAGCTGTGCATAGCTGGCTGGGGCATGCTGGGAGTTGTAGGCCAAAAACATCTGGGGACCCAAGGTTGGAGAACACTGGTTTAGAGTATGCAAACTGTTATGGTGCTACCCCTGAACTGGAATTTGGATGTGTTCAGATTTCTTCTAATACATGCATTTTTTTGTACTCCGTTTTGCCTAATACACACGTGGAATTTTCCTCATGCAATGTATTTTTTAATGTTATTTTCACAAATGTACATTTTTGTGTGCACTTTCCTATAATATATGCATTTTTTGATTAAAGAACTCCTTTGCAAAATATGGAGGATAGCAAATTTTGAAAGGTAACTTAAGTTTTGGTTTGCATATTGGTTTGGAAGTGCAAAAATGGGTAAGTTCACATTAAAATGGAAACCAAACAAATTTCTCTCCTGTCCCTACTTCTGAGGTCCTAGATCTGTAAGTCCTAGCTCCAATCACTTGTATCTGGGCTTAACTTAGAGGTGCCTCTTGCATTCTTGTGCTGAAGAGCAAAATCTAGTGGGAGAGGCAAGAGCATTGACCTAGACCAGCTTTCCCCAACTTGGTGCCCTCCAGATGTTTTGTACTACAACTCCCAGAATCCCTTACCTTTGACCGTGCAGGTTGGGGTTGATGGGAGTTGTAGTTCAACACATCTGGAAGGGTGCCAGGTTGGGGAAGGCTGACTTAGACTGTTCCGGTGCCAGCCCTCTTTTGGCCACTACTTACTGCAAAATACCACTGAGAATACCACTGAGAAGATCTTAATGTGCTTCCCACCCTCTCTCACTCTCCAGATAAGTCCTACAGTGACTTCTACCAGGACACAGAGTACCCAGTGACTCGCTACCTCCGAGAACCTCTCCACTTCCAGGTAGAGCTTCTCCACAGCCAAGACCCCCAGTTGGAACTCTTCCTGGCGGACTGTTGGGCCACAGCATCATTGGACAGGAACAGTTCTCCACAATGGCATATAGTGGTTGACAGGTAACATCCCATGTATTCTGTTCCCCAATCCTAAGTGGCTGATGGGTAAAGCCCCATATACAGTAATACCTTGGACTGCAAGTAACTTGGTCTGAGAGCGTTTTGCAAGACAAGCAATTTTTTAAAATAAAATTTGACTTGATAAAAAAGCGACATCTTGCAATACAAGGTAGGGATGTAACCTCTTGCTTCGGCCCCGCTCACGCCCGCCAGAGACTCGCTTTGATATAAGAGTGTTTTGGATTACAAGCATGGTTCCGGAACGAATTATGCTTGCAATCCAAGGTATTACTGTATTCTGTTCCCCAATTTCTAAGTGGGGGAGGATGCTTACTGCCTCAACTGAAATGTTCATGCTATGAGAGAAGAAGCAGCAGACACCATTTTGACATGGCCGCAGTGGAACAGCATTGCCAGGTTGGGTTGTTCCTAGTGCTGAGCAAGTTTCTGTAAACACGGCAGGAGGCGGAACAAAGCAGGAAATGTAGTACTGGCTGCAGAAATCACACTGCTGTATTCTCTCAGCTATCCAGCCATGTTAAGACCTTGACGTGTGCAGGAAATCCTTGGTAAAGCCTCAAAAGCCAGGAGAGACCTTGGTGTGGTGTTCTCCTAGAGCAGTGTTCTCCAACCTTGGGTCCCCAGATGTTTTTGGCCTACAACTCCCAGCATGCCCCAGCCAGCATGCTGGCTGGGGCATGCTGGGAGTTGTAGGCCAAAAACATCTGGGGACCCAAGGTTGGAGAACACTGTCCTAGAGCAACCTAACCGTGCATAATCCACGAGTTGCAGAATCCAGCTTTGCTTTCAGATTACACTGGCGTATGGCACTTCTAGCCCAGACTGTATGGTCCTCTTCTGACATGCTAACCTGGCACGGGCTGGGCCTCTGCTTCTTTCTTTTTTTCTTTTTCAAAAGTTGCGAGAACACGGAGGACTCGCATCGAACCACATTCCACGGGGTCCCCAGTGGCTCTGTCCCGTTCCCTACACATCTGAAGCGATTTGAAGTGAAGATGTTCACATTCATGGTGAACAGGCAAGCTCTTCGGGGGCAGGTAAGAGATGCCCTTGTCAGTCTCGGCATGGAATCATGCTGTCTTCATTGGTGCGGTTAGGTCATTTTAGGCTGTGTGGACTTAGGGCGCAATCCTATGCTTGTTTAGACAGAAAATAAGTCCTACAACTTCCAGCATTCCCCAGCCAGCATGGCTGGCTGGGGAATGCTGGGAGTTGTAGGACTTTTTTTTCTGTCTAAACATGCATGGGATTGTGCCCTTAATTGTCTCGCGGAGGGCAGCAGGAAGCTTTTAAGAATGATAATGTGTTTTACTTCAAAATGTGGTAAGCCAGTCCTCCTCCTGCTCGTTCTGCTGAGTGGGGCTCTGAATGTCTGCCCCAAAGTCCCATCCTGATGGCGCCACTGGCTCTTTTGTTTCTTCTTTGTGTTCCCCCTAAAGAAGGAGTTCTGTGTGGCAATGCTTTAGTTGCTGTGCCCTGTTGGCTTCTGTGGACTTTAACATGGAGTCTTCCTGTAGCATTGCATTATGACTGAGCTGCCCTAGGAATTTAATGGGGCCTTTTAGGTTAAATATTTTAACCAAAATTGAAAGTTGAGCTCCTAGTTTTCATTTTTCCTTCCTCGGCACAAGCGACTCCACTCCTGCTGGGGCCATGGAGGTGCTAGAGCACTGGTGGTATCACTACCACTTAGTAATTTGCTTCCTCCCCGGTTATTTTATAATGCAAGGTGCCTGAAAGAACCGGGCATGTTTAGCCTTCAGAAGAGAAGACTGAGGGGAGATAGGATAGCGCTCTTCAAGTACAGTCATGCCTTGGATTGAGAACATAATTCGTTCCGGAAACGTGCTTGTAATCCAAAACACTCTTATATCAAAACGAAATCCCCCCCCAAAAAATTGTACAGAGATTTTTAATTTAAGCCGTACCACAGTACTTGTATTGCAAGACGTTGCTTGTATATCAAGTCAAAGAAAATTAAATATTTAAAAATTTGCTTGTCTTGCAAAACGCTCTCAAACCAAGTTACTTGCAATCCAAGGTATTACTGTACTTAAAAGGTTGTCACACAGAGGAGGGCCAGGATCTCTTCTCGACCACCCCAGAGTGCAGGACACGGAATCATGGGCTCAAGTTACAGGAAGCCAGAGTCTGCCTGGACATGTGTCAGGGATGCTTTGACTTGCATTCCTGCATTGAGCAGGGGGTTGGACTTGTTGGCCTTATAGGCCCCTTCCAACTCTACATTCTGATTTTCTTCCCCACGGCCTTCAGATCTATTTCCACTGCAGTGCAGTAATCTGTGATTCCAGCTATCCATCTTCTGACACCCTGTGCACCAGGCGCTGCATTCCCAGAAGGCAAAGAGTAGGTAAGTCCCTTTGAGGTAGACGGCTTTAATACAGATGGTTTGAACTGTAGCTCCCAAGCAAACCTGGGGCACTTTATACCTTCCAATACATTGCCACACTGCTGCATCACTCCCTGCTTGACTGTAGGGCCTAGAGAAGGGGTGTAGAACCTCAGGCCCAGGGATCCAATCTGGGACGGCCCAGGTGGCCATGCCCCTTTCTCCTGGCCCCACCCACTTTCCCCCAACTGCCAGTTGTTTGGTGGTTTCTCCCATTCTGAAAGGTTGTAATGCCACTCCCACAGCTTAGTTACTGGCAGTAAGAGCTTTATGCTCAAATTATGCTGGTATTTCCCCTCACTTCTTTGCCTTTGGCCCCACCCCTTTTCCCTTTGGCCCCGCCCGCCACTGGATTGTGGCCCCCGAAAGCTTCTCTGAAATGGAATTTGGCCCTTGGGCTGAAAGAGGTTCAACACCCCTGTCCTAGAGAAAGGAGCCCAGACTAGGGGGGGGAGAAGAAGACTTGCCCATGTGTTTATTGATCTAGAGCAGGGCTCTCCAACCTTGGGTCCCCAGATGTTGCTAGCTTACAGCTCCCAGCATACCCTGCCAGCATGGCTAATGGCAAGGGATTCTGGGAGCTGTAGTCCAGCAACATCTGGGGACCCAAGGTTGGAGAGCCCTGCTCTAGAGAGCACTATCTACTTGTTTGTAGGGGAGCCATAGCATGCCATCTCCTGCAAAGTACTTATGGCCATATGAAGCTGTACTTCAAAAACTGCATACACTCCTCCCTAGCTGAAGATGTCTTGCATCCTATAATCTGTGTAATGATACACATCTTGTTATGTAGGTTAAAAGCTTTTATACTCTCTCCTGACTGACCTGCTCATTACTTTCTAGTAGAGAGGCAGGTATTGACTCTTGCCACACTCAGAGAAAGGTGTCTTAAGTGACATGTCTAAGACTATATTAGTTCATGGAACTAGAAATCCATCCTTCAGACAATTCTCAGAAATGTGGCTGTAAGTCCAAGACACTCTTTAAGAAAAAGCTACCACTTATGAAAGCAGCGACAGAGGACACTCAGATGCATCTTGGAAGAATAGCAGCCTGGCAACAGTGGCTACACTCTGAGAAACCAAGTGCTTCCCAAGGGACTGCTGTTGCGCATGTGCAAGCTTGTTGCGCATGTTGAACTCCATATGGGTGTGGACTGGGCTATAGCAACTCTTAATTTCATCTTTTGAGCAAGTGGCTTCCCTCCATTTGGTTGCCAGATAGTTTGGGTGCAGAGTGTACTAATGGATGCAGTACTAAATAAAACAAGGGGTGCAATTGTAACCCCTTACCCATAGGACACATGTTTAATACTGTGCCAGTGCAAAAGGGTGCTTTCCCCATTGAAATTAGGATGGTTTAAAAAAAAAAAAAGTCCAACTTCAATGCATGTTGATGTCAAGTGGGTTAAAAATCTATATGGGTGATCATGTAACCACCATAGAGGTGGCACTAGATTGCTTTTGATTAGGAAGGTGTGGCTCTGAATGTGGGAATACTGCTTCTTCGTTTTTATCCTTTCTCTAGGCCGTAGCACTGATTCTGCCAGTGATCTACATGGATACGTCTCATCTGGAGCAGTTGTGATAGGAAGGAGGAACCATACCTAAGCATCTTGTAAATGGACTTGATTTGGTGGCAGCACGTAGCCGCTGAAATGGCAAATGGTATTTATTGCTGGCTGCTGCAGCTGTGTGTATCTTTTGCAATAAAGGCCTACAATAGGCACATTCAGACCTTTGATTTCGTGCTCTTCTGTAAAATCTTTAAGAGGAAGGCTAAATTGAGGATGGGGATGGGACAAGCTAAAAGCCCCAAGATTTTATTAAGAAATGCCATATTGGAACTAGTATGTCAACTGTACTGCTTTCTTCTACTCAGGAAAGACAGTGGGTAGGAGAGTTGAAAGATTCCTCATTTAAAGCGCAATCCTATGCATGTTTAGACAGAAAAAGCCTGCAACTCCCAGCACGCCCCAGCCAGCATAGCTTAAAATGCATTCATTCATATACAGCCCAATAGCTGAAGCTCTCTGGGCAGTTTACAATTCACAAAAACACCTGCCTCCCTGTGGCCCTGCGTCTCCTCTCATCTCACAGTCCAACTGGAGCAGGCCCTGATGTTCCCTCCTGCCTCCTTTGCTCCAAGGAAAACAACAAGGAAGCTCTTGGCCTTGTTTGCTGGCTTAGGTTTTTCTCTCTCTCTTATTACTGTCTTAATATGAATCTTTGTAAGCTGCCTTGGAATCCCTTTTGGCTGAATAGTGGAGTAAAATGCTATAAATAATATTAAAGTGGTTGCTCTGTTAGGGTAAGGGAGCTCGAACTGCTGTTGTGCTTGGTTTAAAACGGTGGCATCTGGTTCTCCCATAGTTAAAGATTACTGTATCGTCTCTTTAGATGCACTGGGCCCTGCACAGCCAGCCCAGATGGCTTAACCAATAAGTAGATATGGGGGGAAAAGAAAAAAAAGAAGTCAAGTGTTGATGAAATGACACACATGAGGTAGTAGAACCACTGGCAACTACAAGGAAAGTGTGCTTGAGCAGTAGAAAACAGCTTACTGAAGGTAAACTAGTTTCCTTCAAAACAAATAGTGCCTGCACAATAGTTTGAGAGGTGGTGGCGATGATGGGGAGAAAATATCAGCAGAAGCATTCTACATTAACGGTAGAGGAAATCCTGCGAGAAGCAAGCAAGGGAATAGCAAAAACTACTGTAGTAGGAATCCTCTTAAAAGTAGGCGCAAGAGGGTGGGGGAGGTAGATTTTTGAGAGTGTGAGAATCAACATGTAGCAGTACTGACATTTTTGAAGTGTTACCAGCAGTCCTTGCAGGGGTACTATAAACTAGGAAAATAGTAGAATCTCCATGTAAGGTGTACGGTGGGTGGGTTTGGAACCTGAGAGGATAGTCTATTAAATTCCTCTAAAGTGAGGTGCTGTAAAATAGTGGTTTGCCTAAGCCGAGTTAGCTCAAGAAATGGGTGCGATGACATGGATTTCACTTGACAAAAAACACTAGTTCGACTAAGATTAAGCACTTTGTGTGTGTGCTGGTTGTATCCTCCTACATGACCTATGCCCATCTACCTGGAATAGCTCACTATCTGTCCTGCTGTGGTAATTTTCTTGGGACATCACCTTTTACTCTTGAGCCGTGGTGGCCGATGTACCCTTCAACAGTTTTATTAGTGGTCTTATTATAAAGCACACTATTAGTACAGTGCAGCCATTTTGGAGCAGGGGGCAGGATTTTAGACAAGACTGAAGCGATAGCAAACTAAGTTAATTACACAGCAGGGCCATGCTTATAATTTTTAAAAAGTATATTTTACCCAAAGTTTGGGTGGGCCTCTTCATTACCTGAGGGCTAGAAGCTTGCCCATTTAGCATTTATAAGTAGAGTTTGGGTTGCAATTTATATGAGACTGTAGTTGCGTTGGCCAATGCTAAACAGTTAAAAATGGTCCCAGTATGTAGGTGCCAGAGGAGCTTGCTGAGTGTCTGGTTCAGTCAGGCTAACCACTGGATGTATTATGGGGATAGCAACCTCAAATCAAACCAACCCCGCCCCCCCATTCATTCCTTTAAAATTGTGCCAGTGCTTTTATGTGTTTGCTAAAGCAGTGTTCTCCAACCTTGGGTCCCCAGATGTTTTTGGCCTACAACTCCCAGCATACCCCAGCCAGCTGTGCTAAAGCACTGGAAGCCAATAGGTTTGTCTTACTGCCAGTATCCCCTTCATATATCTAGGTGTAGCATGACTCCATAGAAAGTTGAAAATGTCCCTGGAGGAACCCCGTCCCTGACTTTAGGCCCGGGGTGGAATGCTTTTAGCAGGGTGGTTATCAAAATTGGATTCCTTTGCGGCCTGAGATGGTCAGTTACGGCAGACAATTCCCTCAGACAGCTTGTTCACACTTAACAAGGAGGTTCCCTCACAAATGCACAGGGAGACTGATGGCTGACAGCTAGCCAGTGAAGTGAAAGTGCAACCCAAACCATGCTCATGAATCCTATGTAGCATACAGGAGCTCCACGGTGGATGACAGGGCATGCTTTTTAAAGATAGTGACTCAACTTTTAATCTACACTCTTTAACAAATTGCCTGAAACACAGCAAAGCAGTTAGAAAGCTGAACATTATGGTTTACTGCCATCAAGCCTTCATCTTTATCAGTAATGTGGACTATATGTTATGAGAGAATTGTTACCTGCCCCAGGAGTGGTTTCATTCCTACAATGCAAGGAGGAAAAGGTGCACATATAGTCAAATTGTTCTTTAGACATTTTTAAACCCAAAGGGACTGAGGTTAGGCATCTATGCTATAGAAAACACATTCTTGTTTACTCTAGCTAGTCATTGTCCCCACATAACCCTGAACTGCCCGGTTCATGCTCCCTTGAACTACTACTAGCACTTGCTAAAGTATTCCAAATTCTACAGAACTGCTAAAGTTATAGATCTTGGTTTCTTCCAACCACACTGTTTACATTCCATCTACCTGTGGTATACTGCAAACTACTGATCTCTTCATCCCTGTTTGGGATACACAAAGATAATCTAAACAGAATGTATACAAGGAAAAATGCAGATTAAGTATCACAAGGGAAAACAGCACATCAGAAGCAGAGTGCATATATATACTATATACGGTACTTCCATAGAAGTACAGAATATGGTACTCAGTACAAGGTTCTGCATCCCGAGAATCTTTCCTTAAAAAAATATCTAGCTCTTCTGGTTGCAAGGGATATACCTCAGTGCAGGAATGGCTGAATAAGATTTCCAGCACCCGGAGGAGCAAGGCGTCTCAGCCTCACAAAGGCCCTTTGCCAACTCTTTCTCCTTACGCACAAATCTGAATTTATGCAAAAGTACAAATCATAGAATTATTCAAATTTTCAAAATGTTTATGTAGTTCAGAATTCAGCTTCCCTTGCCACAGAATTTTGGCTTCCATGATGCAGATTATTTCAGTGCCAAGTATACATTACCCTGGATATAAAAACATCACAATGTTCATTTATCTCCCGTTGGGCAAAGTGACAGATGAGAAGATTTAACACCAGGAGTTCAAACAGCAGAACATGCATTGATGAGAACAGGCCAGTACAAAATAGGTGGTTCAGGAGTGGGTAGTACTTCATACTAGAACATCCCAGCTGCCTGACTGCAGGATGCTGACACCCAATACTGCCATGTCCACTTTATGCCAATGAACAGGCATACAGGCTCCTTAGCAACTGCTAGCAGGCAGGCAAGATGTTTCAAATCTTGGATAGAAAGTGCTGAGAATGGACCATGATACCCAAACTAGTCAACAGAACTTTACATTTTCGAATTAGCTTGGCTCCCTAACACCATGTTTTGCGGGAGTGGAACAAGCAGGTGTTACTATCCTGCTTGTCCTAAGGATGTTGTGTATAAGCCAACATGGAGAATTCCTTTAGCTTTGCCAACCAGTTTCTTATAAAGGGTGACAAAGTTTATTTTCTATCCCATTCTTCGGCTGAAGAGGTCGGAATTTATTGATATCAACACACTACCTACCACTCTATACCACCTCAAGAATCAAAGCAGTAGCAAGATTGCTAGTGGCTAGGCTCTCTACACCTTGGCTTTCTCAGAGTCAATTTGACTAGTCCTATTTCCATCCTAGGTCTTACTAAAAATATTTCAATTTCTAGAACAGGGCTCTCCAACCTTGGGTCCACAGATGTTTTTGGCCTACAACTCCCAGCATGCCCCATGCTGGGGAGTGTAGGCCAAAAATATCTGGGGACCCAAGGTTGGAGAACAGTGTTCTAGAATATCTCACCGATCACCTTATGAAGGTTATGGGAAGTGCATGTGTGCATAGTTTTCACTGTGGGCACAATTTACTCCAAATGAAGTGTGTCCTTGGCTCAGAAGTTGGGATTTTTCTTGCTAGGCAAGTGTAGTACTGTCCTGCCAACATTCAACACTTGGAAAGGGTCGTTGCTCAGTGGTAGAGCGCCTGCTTTGCATGCAAAAGATCCCAGATGCAATCCCTGGCTTCTCTGGGCAGGGTAGAAAAAACTGCTGCCTGAAACCCTGGAGAGCTGCTGCCAGTCAGTGTTGACAGTATTGGGCTAGATGGTCCAGCTCAGTATAAGGCAGATCAGAGTTCCCTTCCCAAAACAAAATTTTAAAGAGGCAAGAAGCAAACCCCCACCGTGTACTAAACATCGCTACAAATTTATTACAGATTTGTCTTTCAAGTACATTTTGAAAAGTAACAACCACTTTTTAAACATGTGAATACAAATTAAACACAAAAATCATACACCCCGGTGGCAATGCAGTGAGTACAAAGGGCAGGGAGAGGAGGAAGCAGGAGGAGTGAAGAGGAGCAGAGAGACAAAAGCAATATAGTAGTTCCTTTGCACTTAGAGCTGTGGCAGTGGCTATTCCAGCCACAGAAGGTCCAGAGAACTGCCCAACAGCAACGAACTGGCCCATAGCACCTCTGCTTACAAATATAGATATTTTGCTAGGAAGGGGCCAGGCTGTAAGGCCCAGTCTCCTGGGCCAGTTTGAAGGGAAGATAGCTCCCTGCTCTGCTGTCAGATTAAATATTTAATTGGATAAAATTCTATTCAGGGGCAGGATAGAGGGAGAAGGTGAGGGGACCTGATGCCACTTCACTGAGACAGTTCTCAGAGAAGTTAGGTGGCTTTTTAACTGGGCTGTGTTCTCCTTGAAGAAGGGGACATGGTCCTAAGTGGTTCTGCTATATCCCAACAAGCAGAAAAACCAGCTAAGGGATCGATTTGTCTGTCAAGATAAGGGGTGCAAGGAGGATTGCTTGCCCACTGTGCTGGAGGACTAGATTCCAACCCCCAACCCCCATGAGTGACTTGTTTTACAGACCAATAGTCCCTTGCTGAGTAGGGGAAGCTCCTGGGGCTGGATGTTCCAATTCAAAGCTCTGACCATTACTAAAGCAAAGGGCTTTCACGCTTGGCAGGAAATCTTCTATACAGGAACTGCCAGGAGTGGTGTAGTGCCGTGGGCTACCGACGAGACAGCCAAGACTGCTGTGAGCAAGCGCAAAGGATAAGGAGCTCTCCCACTGACCCATCAGGGTTCAGCACCTTCCAACCTTCTGCGGGAGGGTCAGAAGCCTGTGATGGAAGGGGAAAATGCTACCCCTGCACAGTGATGGGAAGAGCCTGGGGCAGACTTGGAATCCCACCTCCACAGTTAGTTGCTGTGCTCCAGAAGAACCCCTGCCCCGCTCTAGCAGGCTCCCCCTCTGAAGAGACATGCCAGTCCTGCCTTCAACATGGTATCAGAGGGGAGGCAAGCCTGGAAGGCTGGCTTGGCTGGCAGGCGGGGAAGGCAGGCTGGGGAAGAATTACAGCAGCTGGCACGAGGTCTTTTTGCGGCCACGCTTGGCCTGCAGGGCAGCCCGGGTGGCCATCTCAAACACTTCCCGTACTCCATCCTTTGTCTTGGCAGAACATTCCAGGTAGCCAAAAGCACTAATCCTGTTGGCCATGTCTCGGCCATCCTCTGGTTTCACTGGTTCCTAAAAAGCAGGGGGGTGGGGAAGAAAGACAGTGAGGTCTCCTGGCTTTTATCCTAATAAGAGAAGTGGGAGTAGAATCTGGCAGCCAAAGCAAGAACCCGATAATCAGTATTGAAAATTAGTTTTAGAAGCCAGGAATCCTAACTCACTAGGACAGTCTCCTTAGCTGAAACAGGTACCCAGCTCTTGCTAGGACTCGGACTGTGAAGCTGGAGGTTTACCTTTATGGCATTCTGAAAGTTCCATTTGGAGCCTGTTCGCACATCATGACAGCCCACCATGGGTTAATTTACCCTCAGGGGATGCTGTGTTGTGCTAGGCACCCATGGGCACCATATTTGCGTCATGCCTACAGGTGCCCAGCTTGCCATGTCATGTGAACCCAGGCAGCAGGGATTGTTTGAGTTTAACAACCCTCAAATAGCCTTAAAACAATTTGACGTGACAGCCCCCGCGGGTACATTAGCCACGGCGGGCTGTCGTGTCATGGAAACCAGGTCAGTCATAGGCCCTATAGACCAGCCATCCCCAATCTGGTGCTCTTTGGATGTCTTGGACTACAACTGCCAGCATTCCTGACCATTGACTATGCTAGCTGGGCCTGATGGGAGTTGAAGTGCAAAATTTACTCTAGACTGTGCTCTGTAAATGTATTAAGAACCCCACGGAAGCTTCCTGCTTCACCAAGCCCATTTCGAAAATGAGTAGAAGTCTGCTCCTTCAAAACACAGACCACCCTGGATGGGGTCATGTTTCTGCTCAGAGAATTAAATGGGAGCGGCAGATTCCTTCCAAACCTCAATTTGCCCCATTGTCTTGGATCCTGCTACAGAGGAAGTGCCCGGGTTCTCTGCGGCAGGGTCCAAGGCATATCGATTATTAATTCTGATGGCACTACTGGGTTTCCCAGCAAGGGACATTAAGTGCTTGGCTTACCTGCTTCATCTTGGCTAACTCCCTGCGTGTGTGCTCATCATTACGCAGGTCCTTCTTGTTTCCCACCAGGATGATAGGCACATTGGGACAGAAGTGCTTCACCTCTGGAGTCCACTTCTCAGGGATGTTCTCTGCAGGGGCACAAGGACTCAGTAACATCACACACATAAACCTAGACAGGAACTGGAGTGGTCAATCATTAGTAGATGACACATTGTACCCCAAATCAAATGTTCACAACTTACTTCAGCTATCTCCAGGAAGGAATTTAATGGACTCCCCCCACCATGCTACAAGAGTGGCGGTTCAAAAAATGGAAGGTGCTGCAGCCAGTGTAAACAACAAATGTTAAAGCTGGGGCATGTGTACCAGAAGAGGCAAATGACAAAATACAGGCCACTAGCATGGTGGTGAGTGGTAATCCATGCCACATGCTTGCCAAGTAAGCTACTTTGACAGTTTAGCTCAAGGACAACAGCTATCACCAGCAGTTTGATATCCTTTCATATCAAAGAAAGAGGACTAAATATATTTGACTTCTCATTCAGTCAGCCCTCCCCCCACACACAAAGGAGAAGTTGTTAAGGACTCACCTAAACTGTCAGGGCTGTCAATAGAGAAGCACATGAGGAATGACGTCTGTGTCTGGGTAAGAGAGAGGTCTCAGGCGGTCATAGTCCTCTTGGCCAGCTGTATCCCACAGAGCAAGCTCTACCTGTAGAAGTACAAATGCAGCAACTTAATGGGGACATGTCCTCAGACTGCCGTCACTGTCACTCCATTAAGCTGGAACACATTCTACAATGTGCTAGTGGCTTACCCCATTAGATCCTTAGCATGCTTCAGTCAACCAGCTCAGAGCCAAGGCAGAAGGATGCTGGTATTTCTGAATTCAGCCAGAAAGATGGGACTCCACCCCTATTGCCCTGTTATCATCAAAGAAATGCAGTCCCAAGGGAACCACCTGTTCTTTCCACTGTTGGTTTGAAAGAAAAAAAACTAATTCCTCTCTCTGTCCTTTGAGGGTTGGTCAGGGAAGGGAAGAGGGCTGCTTCATACATTACCCTGACTGACCAAGAGAAGAGAAACACAAATATATTTTACCCCAGAGACATGCACTGGAAGGTCAAATGCCCAAGGCAATATATAAAAGGCAGCCACATAACACATTTCTTGCATTGCTAGACACGGATCCAGATTCATCTCCTCAGAAATACACCTCACAGAGGCAAATAAAGGCTATGCCTATACTGCTAGACATAAATCACTGTTTCCCTGTTTGATCACTGTGATCAAAATCACTGTTTGATCACGATCAAAATTACAGTTCCAGCCTAGGAGTGAGAGATAGTGACTACAACATCTCTCACTGGATCACAAGAATTCATGAAGCATTAAAATTTTTGGGCTGAGTTAGCATTTGAACTTGGGGCTCCCAAATACTCACCAGAAAGACACATTAAGCTCCTCTTTTTGGTTTCTGTAAAGTGAAAGCCCTATTTACCCAGAGTTGCTGCAGATCACCAAAGTAGTAATAGAAGTCACTAAACACAGCTCCAATTAACCTTTCTAAAACATGATCCACCAACGTGACTAGCAGTCCTTTCAATAAGCAGCCCAGCAGGCTTCCGAGGTCAGCATTACCTGCTTTCCATCCACCTCAATGTCAGCCACGTAGTTCTCAAAGACAGTGGGGACATAGACCTCGGGGAATTGGTCCTTGCTGAAGACAATAAGAAGGCAGGTCTTTCCACAAGCTCCATCCCCCACAATGACAAGTTTCTTGCGTATGGCAGCCATCTCTGCTGAAAGGAGAAGAGCATTCTTTATTAACCATCAGTACGGCCCAGTCAGCAATTAGTTTTACAGGAGGGATGCTCTGAGGTGAAAATGGACTTTCCCCCATGACCCAACATTCAGCACCCCCTTGACCAGAGACTCCACTTCCTCAACAAATCCCTTTTGCCTCTTTGGCAACTGGTAGGGTCAATAGATACGCCTCACAGCAACCATATTTGTCCCTTGGAGCCTTCAGTTGCTCATCCTTACAATTAAGGAAACCTCAAGTCAATTTTAAGGATCAAAATCAGAGAGAGTAGAAGTCACTAATTACGGTAAGTAGACACTTATTTGGGCCTACATATTGCAATACTTGCTGAAGCAGAACCTGTCTGATATGGACAACAGCAGCCTAAGCACAGCCAAACCAATCCATGAGTTTCCAGGATTTTACTTTTAAAAACCTATGGCAACAGTTGTGAGGAGTTAAGTGATAAGGTTAGGACAATCTGAACTCAACGGAAATCAGAACTGAGCAATTCCTTTCCTTTAAAGAGCCAGTTCCGCACTGTGACATGAAGAAAGGCCAAATGAGTCTCTCATTAACTAGACATATGTAAACTTCATAAAAGAATAATGCCATTGATATGTTACATTGGTTTATCTAACCTTTATTTTATATTGATACTATAGCTTTTTTTTTATCCGGCGTTGCACAGGTCGTCCTTTTCCTATAGGCACTATTTGTTCGAAATTCCTTAAGGTAGCTGTCCGCTGTGAAATCCCTGTCTCCCCCGCCCCCAGGACTGCACAATGAAATCCCTGCTTCCCCCCATGACTACACAGTGAAATCCCATCTTCCCCTCTCCCCGGGACTATGCAACAATGAATTCCCTGTTGTGTCCCCCTCTCTGGGACTATGCAATCAAATCCCTGCTTCGCCCCTCCCCCGGGACTGCACAACAATGAATTCCCTGTGCCCCCCCCCCAGTACTACACAATGAAATCCCTGCTCCCCCCCCCCCGGACTATGCAACAATGACATCCCTGTGTGCCCCCCCCCGGGACTACACAATCAAATCCCTGCTTCCCCTCCCCCCTGGGACTATGCAACAATGAAATCCCTGCCTCCCCCCCTGGGATTACGCAATCAAGAGAGATTTGCATATCCGTCTCTGATTGGGCCCCTGTGGAGGCAGTGCATACCAACATTCTATGTGCCGGTTGGAGCTATTTGCATAACCGCTCCTGAGTGGCCCCTGCGAGCATTCCAAGCGACCCCATTGGCTCTCATCTATTTGGGGCGAGGGTTTTTCGGAGATTTTAACCCGCCAGTCTTTGTCCTTGGGCGATGGGGAGTATGCGTGCCAAGTTTGGGGCAGATCCGTCCAACCGGGTAGGAGCCAAGGCGACGCAAACCCTGCCGCGCGGACCCACGTACGGACAAACAGACAAACACCCACATTTATATAGTAGAAACCACTGGGTCGTTTCTATAGTTTTGTAGCCTTTCAATAACCTCACGTTGCAGCAGTGCGGGTAGTATTACTCAATTTTGCATTTCCTTTGTTTTTAGTTTCCAGAGGGCTAGCTGTGTTTGTCAGTTGCAGCAAAAACAACAGAGTCTTGTGGCACCTTGATGTGTTACCGGTAAGTCTTTAAAGGTGTGATGCAGGCTTTCCAGAAAATTTTGAATTGGAAAATTAGTCTAATTTGTATAGGGTCATTTGCATGGGAAAATTTTCAGTTTGCATCAGAAAATTTTCTGATTTCCTAGGAAGTGATCTAATTTAGCATGCTTATTTTATTTGTATTTAGTAAACAAAGCTAAAAAGTATCCCATGTTATTTTTTTTTGTCCCAGTACACAAGTATTTAACCTGAAATATTTGAGGGGGTGGTTTAAATGTTATATTATGTAGAAATTTTTGCTGGCATGCTTGTAAAACAAAACAAAACAAAACAGCATGTATTTCCCTTACATTGTTTAAATTTAAGAAACCCCCCACAAAGGTACTGAAAAGTGTTGATACACTAATATTAGCAATCCAAAGAACTGTGCATGATATGCTGACTACTCATCTATTTCAGCAGAGTTCAACTCTCTTCCACTAGGGTTAGTGGGGCACCTTCAGTTTCGCTGTTGAGATTAGTTCAATTTCATGCTGAGACATGTGTGTATTTCAATGACAAACAGGCAGTCCCCGAGTTAAGAACGTCCGACTTACAGATGACCCATACTTAAGAACAGACTGGGTTCCCCGGCACTATGTCGTTTACGTGTACCATAGTATACTACACAATTTGCGTAAATGCCGATTTTAACGTATAGAATGCTATGCTGTTCTGACTTACAAACTCGACTTAAAGACATTCTTAAGAACGGAACTTGTTCGTAACCTGGGGACTGCCTGTACAGTATATGTATTCTCTCACATACTTGCCTGGGATAATCACCTGAAAAACATTAATTACAATATTGAAACTGGCAAGCTTGCCCAATATTGTATTTGCAACTGGCATTATTCATTTTTACTAGTGAACTTATGAAATAGAAAGTTTTCCACAGAAAAATAAGTCATTGAAAAATTTTGTACCCCATATCACTGCAGTAAAGTGCCACAAAACTCTTTGTTGTTGTTTTTTAGTATTGTCCCAACTTTAGAATTTGTTTTAGATTTGAACCCCAATTTTCTCTCAGTTCCCAAGATGCCTTACCCCTCCCCCCACTCTCTCACTCACACGCACACCAGCATTAATTACATTGCTTTGACTATAATCAGGTGTCAAGTCATTACCACAGTAAAAGCACTGGTATTATTTATTTATTTATTATATTTATACCCTGCCTTTTTTCCTTCAAGGCATCCAAGGCGGCTTACATAATCCTCCTCCTCTCCATTTTATCCTCACAACAACCCTGTGAGATAGGTTAGGCTGAGAGTCAGTGACTGGCCCAAAGTCACCCAGTGAGTTTCATGGCTGAGCGGGGACTAGAACCCGGATCTCCCGAGTCCCAGTCCAACACTCAAACCACAATGCCACACTGGCTCTCAGATGGTAGCTCAGATGTCCAGGTTATTATTTATTTATTTAATACATTTTTATACCGCCCAATAGCCGAAGCTCTCTGGGCAGTTTACAACAGTTAAAACCATAAAATACAATACAATATAAATATAAAATTTAAAACCACAGATTAAAAACAAACAGCAAAGCTAGCAGCAGCAGTTCAAATTACAAGAACAGAGTTAAAAACCACAAGATTAAAATGATTAAGATGATTAAAATGCCTGGGAGAATAGAAAGGCCTTCACCTGGCGCTGGAAAGAGTACAATGTAGGCGCCAGGCGAGCCTCTTTGGGAGCTCATTCCACAACCGGGGTGCCACAGCAGAAAAGACCCTCCTCCTGGTAGCCACTTGCTTCACTTCCTTTGGCAGGGTTGGAGAAGGACTGCTGACAAAGATCTTAGTGTCCGGGTAGGTACATATGGGAGGAGATGATCCTTCAGATACCCTGGCCTATGGGTTATGGGTCCTATTCACTGGCAATGGTATTATTCTACACAGGGAATGAATTTTGCAGCAGGTATACATTATGTAAATAGAGCAAGTTTGTCTGGGTTGTCTGATCTCACACAAGTTATTCTAATTTTGCTTGTCATGTGGAGAAGCAAGAAGCTAGGCAGGGTGCTGAAGTCCAGTCCCTTTGACCATTGGAAATCTTATTCAGCCACTTTCTGAGATTTCAGCAAGCATTGCCTGCACACTTTCAAGCACACTGTCCTAGTCCTATGAGATAGGGAAACCACTGTTTAAAAAAGGAAGCAGAGGTTCTCGGGAAGGTGAATTCTGCACCCACCACATTCTACACTCCTGCAGCCCCACAGCACATGTGCCCGCACACCCTTCAGTATCCCCTCATTCTCATGATGCTCCCCCCACCAACTGATAATTGTTCACAAAGAACATATCTTTATAGCTGGCCTTTATTAAACAGGAAACTCCCTTCACACTGTGTCCCTCACAGACCCTCCCATTTCCTTACTCACAGACCACAGCCTACTGAAACAGAACAACAACTCCCTAAGATAAAAATTATTCTGGAAATTGGGGTGTGTGGGGGAGATGTATTTTAACAATGCTGTAAAGCAGGCCATTATTATCCCCTTGTTAAAGTGGGGTCTGAAGCACAGGCTTATTCAGAAGTTACCAGTGTCAATGTCAATTATTCCTCAAGGCTGGATCCCACACCTCACTGGAAATATTTGGATGCAGTCCATGTGGGAATTAACCTTATCGACACCACTGGTCCCAAGGGAGATGCAGCACTTACATGGTTACTTGTTTGGATGAAGGGATCACATTACATTTCCAAAGTGGCAGAGTATGTAACCAAAGGGAAGTGGCAATCACACCACAGCAGTAATGTAAAATCAGACTACACTGGTTTGCCTAAGGCCAATCTGTTCATGGCTGGAACTTGAACTGGGGATTTCATGCCAAAACTCATGCTCATCTTAACCAGTAAGCGACATCAGCTATACCGACAAGGTGCTGTGCACCCAATGTCCACAGATCTGTGCACGCAGCTGCCGCCACCACAGAACTATGCCACGTCTGCAATAGGTCCGTAGGCTAGTATACATGGGCTATCTTCTGGTCTGCAGCAACCCTACACATTTGATGTGTTCTGCAAACTGAACCAAGTTATGCATGACTAAGTGAGCCCTAGAACACAGCTGTTAGAGACCAGAATAACCCTTGCAGTTGGGTCTAAGGGCTGCAATCAATGTAACTGGCATATCAACCATCTAAAACCTGATTAAAATTCATCTTTGATCAACCAAGGGAGAGATTAGAAGACACAGGGTGACTCATCAGCTCTGTGAATGAAAATATTGGCTAGCAGAGTGTAAATCTGAATATTAAAAAGATGTGGGTTTGAGGAAGAGGAAGTCACCCAAAAATAGTGCCCAGAACCCCTCATCAGTACAAGAGCACCAGGACATGATTTCACACAAGGTAATTGAAAATTGAGCAAGCACTAAACACAGATCCAGTGCTGGAGTTTACATCCCTACCAGAATGCTCAGAAGTGCTAAATTCACAGTTTTGAATGGACGCTACTACACTGTTATGGGTAAACAGAGTTTAATGGAGCGTAACAGAACATATACAAAGCGCCACGCTAAGCACACATCTACAATTGAGCTGGTAGCGAGCCGCAAAAGCAATACAGACAGTCGTACCTGGAAATGCCTTGTTCCTAGAAAGCCGCTTAACTCCGAAAGGGCTGTTCTATGTTAGCGTTGTTCACTGGGAGCTCCCCAGGGTTGGAGGTGGTTTGGCCTGAGCCATGGACCTTCGTGCAGCTTGCTGCCTCATGACCAACAACCCTTTTCCCGCCACTGACCCTGGGCTTTATACCTTCCATTGGGGCCCCTCCTTCTTGTCGTGCCCCCACGACTGGTTTTTCTTGTTTGCCCGGCACCTAGGAGTCTTTGGCTGTTCCTTTCTTCTATCCAACACCTGGGAATGAATATTCCACAGCTCCTTCGGCTGCCAGACCAGGGACTTGCCAGGGGGCATGTTAATGACTCCTATTGTGATTCTTGGGTGTCTGATGCTATGGCTTTCTCTTCACAATACATTATGAAAGATCTTGGGGTATTCCACCCACAAAATAAGCATCAGCCCTCTGAAACCATGCACAAAAACCCAAGGCAATGATTCCCCCAAACTTAACATTTAGCTTCAATAATGCTTTAGACTGTTCAGAGTGCTTCACATTCTTTCAATAATCCAACAATCCTCTAAGGCTGTCAGTATTATTATTCTCATATTGTGGGGATAGTGGTGGTAAGGTGACCACCGCCATGCCCCTTCCTTGATTAGCTTCCACCGGGCATTAAAAACGTGGCTTTTCAGGCAGGAATATGGGGTGGGTTAGGATTTTTAAGTTTTGTACTGTTTTTAATTGTGCTTTATACTGTGTGTGTGTGTGTGTGTCCCCTCTTGTGTTTTATTGGACTGTACATCGCTCAGAGTGGCCGGATGTCTGGCCAGATGGGCAATTCATAAATATAATAAATAAATAAATAAATAAAGGCCAAGAGATAGATGCTTGTCTAAAGCCACATCATAAACCGACAGCAAAAGCAAACCAAAGAGTTCACCATTCTTTCTTAACCACTATGCCAGCTCTCATATCAATTAAGGGCACAATCCTACAGCTACAGCCATAAGTCCCTGAACTCAAGAGGCTTACAGTCATCCAATGCAGAGCGGGAGGAGCAGCAGATATCATCTTCGCCTCCCTGTCCTCCCTGTCCTTCTAGCATTTTCCGCTAGAAGGGTTTTTTTGCCTGTCTAGCCAGACCGTCTTGGAGGGGAACGGAAGGAGGCTGGAGAGGCATCAGGATAAATGGTATCCTGGCCTCTCCAGTCTCCTCCCGTCCCCCCCAAAACACCCCCTTCTCCCCCTCTCCGAGGTCGCTTTCCTGACCTCAGAGAAGCTGGCACAGTTCTTTCCGTGCCAGCGGTGAGGGGGCAGAGCTCTGATTCCCAGCTCCGAGGTCAGAGTGTTGCCTCTGACAGATCTGGGAATCTGAACTATCCTATGGCTGTCAAGGGGTCATAGGATTGCTCATTAAATTGAAATCACCCAGAACCTGCAGAAAATAAAAACATTAATATGCTCAGGTTGAAGTTTAGTTAACATTTCAAGATTATACTGCTCAAATTCACTACATATCAAATGGGATACAATCCACAGACTAGGAATACATCAAATGCACTTTCAAATCAAATTGAAACTGTCACTTGCTTTATCCATACTTATTACTTAATATTAGTCATCCCTATTTACGAGAGAGAACAAAGCCAAGTTTAGGACTGACAAGTGATTGTATGTGCATGCACTGTATAGAAGCGTCATTATATTTATCAAATTTAACTGCTGCCTTTTTAACACTAATAGGCCACTGTTTAAATCTGGAATGTGTAAAGGCCAGCGGTATCACTTCTGAAATTTGTTTTTGCATAACCAAGTTTTGATTGTGACGAAAACTACAAAGGGTTTTTTTGTGGCACCTTAAAGACTAACAAATTTATCCGGGTGGGAACCTGTGGCCCTCCAAATGTTGTTGGTAATTCCACTCATCACTGACCATGCTGCTTGGGAATGCTGGGAGTTGTTGTACAGAACAACCAGAGGGCACCAGGCTAGAGAAGGTTGATCTATTCATTCTATGAACATTTAAGGTACCAAATACAGGGGCTGAAATGCCACTTATCCTTATCTCCAGAAAAAGATAGAAATAATATAGAAAATAGAAAAAAATGAAATAAAGATGACCCCATATGACCCCAGGGGTACAAGAATTCACCAACTATAAGCTGCGACTATTAACACAGTATATTGGCAAATGACACACTGACACTGCTTATGAAATACTGGCTCTTCCTCCAGTTTGACTCACCAGATCCAGAACAGAAGCATTTTTCTCTAGGAATTTTTTTGCTGCCCAGTCCTGAAACTTGGCACTGGGGATTCACAGCCAAGTCTAGTTTAGCTGGAAGCCTCCATGCTGTTTTTGAAGGCCAGGAGATTTTTATGCCAGAGCTTGGGGTTAGGATGGGAGGAACAGAGCAAACTGGTGACTAATTGCTTTGGATGTGCATTGAGAGGATATTTAAAGCTAGGCAAGTTACACCCATAACTGGAGCTCTAAACAACCTCTCTCACACACTTCAGAAGGAAAGAGTTCAATCTGCTTGGCTAAGATTTACAATGACTACTTTCTTAGAAGGGTTTTAAGGTCAGGAATTAACTGACCAAATTAAACTCCAGATCAATCCCTCCAGAGATTCCTTGTAGCTAGAGAATCCTCCAGTGCAGCTATAAATGCCAGATTTTCTAGCTCCCATAGCTGAGAGAACCACCTTACTGGGAAAAAGATAACAAAAAATCTCTAGCAGCAAAATAAGGAAGACAGAATGTTATGAGCTCATTATCATTCAGCTTCCAAGTAACCTCCCCTTGGTGCCAATCATCAAATAGATATAGAACACAAGATCTAGCTGACAAACTCTCTAGAAAGTAACTTGTTCTATGGAACAAGTTATTCTCATCTAACACATGATTAGGGCCAACATCCTCAAATGACTCAGCAAGTTGGAAAACAATTTTACTGTGATTTAAGTGAAGGCTAGGGGAGGGTGAGATAATCAAGGACATTCAAGTTAGTTGCCCCTGGCTCCAATGCAATGGGGCCTCCTCATGAGAGAAACTACCGTACTTGTTTCTTCAAAGTGCCACATGGAGATGGAGACCATCTTTCATTTCTCCTTTCCCCAAGCTGGAAGAGAGGTCAGCATGTCCCCAGAGATATAAGAAAGCACTAGAACAGACTTATGCAACCTGGTGCCCTGCATATGTGTTTGATTACTGCACCAGAATGACAATTCTTTTGCCTGCCCATAGAAGACAAAAGAGAAATAAAGGAATTTTATCATTACAGGGATTTGGCAGTATTGTCTCTCCATTGCACGTCCCATCCCCACCCCACCCCAGGAGAAGACAGGAGTTCAAGTTTTAAAAAGTATGTATTTTAATGTAGGAGAAATGTGAATTTTCATTTTTGAAAAGAATTACCCTACACAAGCTTCCTGTGCTAGGAGAGGGAATAATAAACTGTCTGATATGATTGCCTCCATACTGCAGATGGTCAGAAGCTGAGGCTGAGAGAGATTATCTTATGCCCACAGTGTAGCCCAGTGTTATCCTCGTGGAGGGGGGAGAAGATGGCCAAGTGACTTTTGACAAGATATGAAGGCCCCATAAAAGAAAAATGTGGGGAAATGTTTTTCTTATTTGGTTTTATACCCCCCCCCCACCCCTGCTGATGAGGGTTTGGTTTAGCTTTTTTTTTCTTTTCAATTTCACTACTGGAAAAATTGGAAACTTTAGGAAAACAGAACTCTTGCATAATATTTTCTCTTCCAAAATTATGAAACTTTAAAAAGTGGCATTATTGTTACAGAGCTACCACAGAATGCCTATATCCAAGATTTAAAGGTAAGAATACTAGTGGTGATAGCACTACTACAAAATTTGTCTGGATCACAACAAGCAATGCTCTTATGACCAAACTAAAAGTTGAACTACACTGAAACATACCTGTGAACACACACAATCACGGAACAAACTAGCATGCCAAAGAATTGCAAGTGTTAATTCATGCAAGTTTTCAGCTTTCTGAAGTGCTTGAAGCTCAAAGCAATAGTTTAGAATAAAAAACTATGGATCTTTCAGATCCTCATTAGAGGAATTAACTACCCTACATTTTTCTTCAATTGTTGTGACATTTGCAGCCTGTTCCTGTTATACAGAAACAAGTCCCACCAATGGGGCTCACTCTCAACTGAGTGTACCTTTGACTGCACCTTTACTGTGTATAATATATTGCCACTCCTTTGATTGCATTGTAAGAATGCTAGTTTGTCCAAGTACTCTTTAAAACCATTGTTTTCTATTTCAGAATGATAATACTGAGATCTACATACCAAAACCAGATAATAAAACATTCTGTTATTTACCACACTGTTGAGGATATCAATTTTCTTTTTTCTTCTTATTTTCCAACTGGCAAAAACTAAGATATACTTTTGGGTGTGGCTGCTGCAACTTCATCTCTAAAACTGAGTATATTTGTAATTATTGTATGAAAGCACTAAAGGGACTTGTATATTTCATAAATATGTCTAAAAGTATAGTTTTAGGCACTAAGTTATAAATGATACATTTCTTGATGTTCTTAATACAATCAAGTTTAGCCATGAAAACAAAGTGCTGCATATATTTAGGTGTCCATCACCATCATTTCCTCCACAAAAGAAAGGGGGTAAACTGTTTTCCATGGTTTCAAAACTTCCAGAAGCTTTACATCACTAGAAAATCCTGTAATACATTGTTTTGTCATTTTTTTGTTGAGGAGGGTCTCTTAATAGTGATGTATAGCCTACCGTTAATAACCCCATATTGAGCACTCAGCTGTGGCAGTCACAGCCTTCTACTCCTAACTTTCTTAGGACAACTCTCCAGAGCAATACTACACTATACACACCCGTTATCACCAAAAGACAGACAGGAAATTAATTACACAGAATACACAGATATTTCATAAGAACAAGTACTCGTATGTTTAAGTCACCTGAAGTCAACCCAATTTCATACTGAAAACACAATACAACACAAGGTAGCCTAGACAAAGCATTCTGCACAGTGCAGAAGTATAATACAGCTATGGACTCCACCACTACCAGTACCATCACCCCTCAACCCCTCCCTCAAATCAGCACTTCGCACAATTCAGACGCGCCTTGTGCTTTAATGACTTTAACCGGGTAAAATGGAGATTCCCAAATCAAACCGGAAACCAGGGGGCGTGTTACTGGAATCTCTTCATGTGCCACCCCCCCCCCGCCTCAACCTACAGAACTACGCTGCGCATGCGCGAGGAAATCCTTAAATCCACACCCCACCTTCACAACTAACCCCTTTTCTACCCAATCAAAACCGCTTTGCCACACCACCGCGCGACCCCACCCCGAAGCCAACCGTCTTAATGCGCGCATGCGTCTAAGGTACCTTTTCGATTCCTCCCCGAACCCCCCAGCCAACTTTTCACCAACAGCCTTTTTTTTGTGTGAGAAAGCTAAAAACATCAACTTTCAGCTAAAAAGGACTCAGACCTGTTTTACTCTAATGAGAAAGATATTTACTTCCTATCCAGTCACAGTAGAAATTTCCACCTTACCGGGTTAGTTCTATCAGCTGCCTCCACTGCCGGCTCCGTCCGGCTCACTCGCCGCCGCCCGGACTCTCCACAGCTGCCCGTCACAGACCCCACCCACCTCGTGATTGACAAAAGTCACCACCCTATTGTATAACTTTATGCAAACATCTCGGACCGTCACCGTCCTATAAGAGAGAGCTGAGACCTCCCCGCCGTCAGATTGACGTCAGATTGTAACCAATAGTAAAGCACCGTTCTCTGCCAACTCGAGTTTGGTCGTGTCATCGGGCGCTGTCTGATTCCGGAATGATAGACCGCGGCGACCAATGGCCGCCCTCTGGCCAAGGTCTGATAGGCACATGGAGTCGGCCAATCGCACTTGACTTAGGTGAACATCTGTCCAATTACAGACGGAAGGCGGGAGTCCGTCATAAATCCTTGCTGCGACTGGCAGCCTGTGATGACCAATTGGAACATGTTATGAACGAACGAACCCTTGTAATTTCCGAGCAAAGGTGGGTCTAGCTATAGGAGTTGACGCCCACCTGGTGACATATGGTCAACAGTAACCAATGGTGGCTTTTCCACTAAGCCCCTCCCAGCTATTCCTCGCCGCTAATGCAAGCTCCGCCCACCTCCACTAAGCCGCAGAAATGCTTCCCGCCCAATTGTTGCTTACTGAGGGAGGGAGACAAAGTGGTTTTCCCTGGCAGCCATCTTGGGAATTTCTCACTCGCGCCACCCAGAGGCGGCAATGGAAATGCCACCTCTTCACTTCTCCCCACCTCAGGACCATCAACCTTACGCTGTGTTTCATGTAAATGAAGTTTGGTGCAATTAGCAAAAGTTAATTGAGCAGCTGCTGAGTTATGCTCTACTTCGGCTTGTGTCTCGAGGCCAGCTATGAGGACTTCCAATAGATAAGGCACGCGTTGTTTCTGGGTGAAATGTTGGAGGCACACTTTTTAGTTTGGCAGGTTAAAGAAAGCATAAGAATTACCATTTGTCAGACAAAGACAAGCCTCAGTACCTCCACATGGAAAAAAACAGAAATGCAAGCGGTTGCCTTATACTGAGTCAAACCATTGGTTCATGTAACTCAGTATTTTCTGCCACACCAAGGGTAGGCACCCTGATTCCTCCAGATGTGTTGGACTACAACTCTCATCATCCCCTACTGCCATGATCCAAAATGTCTGGAAGGTACAAGGTTGCCTGCCCCTGATCTACACTGATCAGGGTTTTTCCAGACAAGGGACTTTCCCAACTCTATGTGGAGATGCCAGGGATTATTGAACCTAGAACCTTCTGAATTTAGAACATGTGTTCTACCACAGAGCTACAGCTCTTGTCATTTTAAACATAGAGAAAAAGACTAGAGTTTTTCATTAAAAACTGAAAAGCACAATTGCCAGAACTGGGTAACTCTACCCCTTGGTATCTTTATCCTAAAAACCCTATATACCTTGCCTTGGAAGTTAGAGAGGGATATACCAGCAGTTTTAGAATAGAATATTATGATAATATACTGTTAATATTTCCCCCCTCTCCCTTATTCTGACTATGTCTCCTGTAACTAAGGCATTAGGCTCAGAGCAGTAACTCAAGAGACACCACAGACTATTCTGCCAAGTCTCTGCAACAGCAGCAGTAGAATATTCAGTCAGTCACAGCCCCTGTAGAGAAAAGAATTGTCTACCCCAGCTGAGGCAAGAGTGTAAAAAGGAATACCTAAAGCAATAGGCAGGCCCCTTCACAAATGAGCATTTTAAAGGCTGCTGTTTGTCCAATTATTTTTGACTACACACAACTAAGGAATGACTAATTGACAGGTCTAGCCTATACAGAAAGGTTGTCTAGATCCTACTATTGTAAACGCAGTTAGTCGTTTCAGCTCCTTCATTTTACCTAATGGTAAAAGGATAAGAAGTCAGGAAGCTACCTTATGTGTTCCATCTAGCTCAGGAGACGCTACAGCATTTCAGACAGGGCTGGGAAAGACCGCAACCTGGAGATACTTGGGATTGAAACTAGAACCTGCTGTCAGGTAAGCACTTGTTACGAATATACATTTATGTAAGGAAATGAACATGATGGGACTTCTTACTAAACATGCATAGGATTGCATTGTATGTGTACTTCTGGTTTCCACAGTGGAAGAGTAAGCAGTGGGCAGAGCTTTAGCAAAGTACAGATCAGGGCGAGGAACCTGTGGCCCCTCCTTATTTTGGTTGATTCCCAACTCCCATCAGCCCCAGCCAGCATGGCCAATGGGCAGGGATGAAATGAGTTGTATAATCCGGCAACATCTGGAGGGCTATGTATTACTGAATCCTGGTATAAAGTCTATGCTAAACTCATTCTCTTCTTTAAATAGTAGGAACCCTATTTTTACATCAATACTTAGCTTAAACACAAAGAAGGTATGTGAGCTAGGGAGGCCTGGAAGTCTCCTTTTAGAAAGTAAGCCGTGGTTGAATTACTCAATATACATACCTGTTCTCTATTAAGGCATATGGGTGGCTTGTAAAATATCTGGATTCTGATCCTTACAATAACATGCTAGAGTACTTATGTAACACTGAAGTGCAATTCTCATTTATATCTTTGAATGGTAGTTATTGTCCCCTTTGGTGTTACTGCGGAGATGTCTAATTTGTTCAACTGGATGCATTCCTTCAGAGGGGAAGGCAGGCAGCTGGTGAATGTTTGCGCAGTAATCAGGATATGCAGTTCTGTACTTTTCTGAAAAGGCATCATTTACCATCATCTTACCCTCTTCTCACAATCCTCCCCCCGACAAGTCCTCATGACATATTCTTGTGAAAATCTTGTCAAGAAATAGTATTGAGGTTCTCACTCATGCACCTGCTTCAGCTGTTCACCAGTACTCTCTTCCAACTTGGAAAATAACCAAGTGCAAACAGCAGCATGCTGGCCGCTCGAACAGCAGCATAACCCATCATTTCATTATGATATGTATATCTAGTAGACAACTGCACTCTCCAAGGTCCAGGCCACTAGTCACAATTAACTTTACTCAGCTATAGTACCCAAGCAGTAGTTTTCAGACTCCAAGGGAAGCCTGCTAACAAGAGCAGCAGCAAGCCTTAATGGTAACTGTTGACTTGTTAAAATCTAATGTAAAGCTTGAGTGTGGTCTTGAACTATTTCAAGAAAACATGAACTAACAATTTTAAGACAAAGACCATAGCAACTAATCAAGTTGTGTATTAGTTTAACAGAATTATATTTTATGTAGTCATAAGGCAGTAGAAGTGTAATAAAAATGCTGCCAACATTCAGAAGATGCGGATACTGTTTTAAGCCCCACACAAAATGCATGAATTCAAAATTCAGCAAGCTTCACAGATGAACATGCTTGTATACCATTTTCTTTGGAGATACCTACCAGACTATTCTCCTAGCCACTATGGGAACTGGGCTCCAGCACAGGCCAGAAGTTGCCCTCCACTGCTGTAACAAAATGGCATGATTAAGAACAGGTCCTTCTCTTTGCCTTGTAAGAACCTTTGGATAATACAGGCAGTCCCCAGATTACGAATGGGTTCCGTTCTTAAGTCCGTCTAAGTTGAATTTTTACGTAAGTCGAAACAGTATAGCATAGTATCCATTTACGCAAATTGCGGCTGTTATGCTATACTCTACGTAAACAACATAGAGCCGGGGAAACTGGAAGTCCAGCGTTCGTAAGTACGCGTTGTCCGTAAGTCGGATATTCGTAACCTGGGGACTGCCTGTAGTTTCTTCATCACCATTCACATCTCTGGAGTCCTATCTTACTGTGGATGCCTAGGTTAAGAAAAGCCAGAGTTGAGTGAGACGCATATACAATGAGAACTGCTTCTTCACACAACAGGACAGTTGTGAAGCCAAATAATCAGTTATCATGGTTGACTAGATTGGCCAAGGTCCCAATCGAAGGACAGTGCACAGACATGGAGTCAAGTTGCTTCCTGCCTAACCTATATGCACGCAGCAACTCAGAATAGCACTTGCGTCTCTCTTAAGAAGTGAGAGACAAATGGTAGGGAGGGGAAAGCGCAAACATGTGAATTGCCCCACTCCAGTGATGTCAGCTGACTGTGGGCTGGATTTACTCGTTTTGCAGTACTGCATTAAAAGTTGGGAGTCCTGTTAGAGGATTAGCACTGGCCATTCCAACTTAGTAATAAAGCAAATATGGCCAATTTGAGAGAAAGCATTGCTAAAATCCTATCAGGTTACAAATTCAGGGTTCATGCTAGTACTAACTGAACTTAGTACCAGGAGACTGATGGAATTCAATGGATTTCTGAATGTTCTTGGGGATTTTCCAGTAGAGAGCTGGTGATGCAGCTGACGCCCTGGTCTCACTGTGGAACAGAGAGGTGCGGAGTGCCCTCTCTGGTGCAGTAGAGCCCACTCTGCTTCTTGGTATACTGGGGAGCTGCAGTCAATGAAACAAGCTGGATGTTGGCTAGAGCACAAATGGTGTAAGACTCAAAGTTAAGATGACCAATCATGCTCTAGAGCGCATAATTGTGCCTATTGCATGGCAGTGCGGGCAGCAAAGTAGCTTTACTTTGCTGCCTCCATTACATCAAGTAGCCATCTAGCAGAGCTCTTTCCCATAGTCCCAGGGCTGTTAACACTCTCCTCAGCAAATGGGGCCCTGGTCCGTCCCCCACAAAACCTGCTGTGAGCTTTTTGCAACACACTTGAGGACAAAATTGCTTCTCTGCCGCAAACCTAATGCTGTCGAGGTGTCTGACACCACCATCTGCCTTTTTGTGGGATCAATTTCAGTTGCTGTGGCCCAATAATCTGGACAAGGTGCTTGAAACAATGCAACCAACCACGTGCCCTCTTGAATCTTGCCTCTCCTGGCTAATAAAGGCTAACCAAAGGGGCATGGCTAGGTGGGGCATGGTAGTAAATGCATCTCTGCTTGAAGGGGTGGTTCCTGCTGTCCTTAAGGAGGCAGTAGTGTGACCACTCCTGAAGAAGCCCACTCTGGACTCTATGGTACTTGACAACTACTGCCCAGTCACCAATTCCCCTTTCTTAGAAAGGGTACTTGAGAGGGTTGTGGCAGAGCAACTGCAGGCACTCTTAGAGTATACTGATTATCTTTCTAGACCCATTCCAGTCTGGGTTTCGACCTGGTTACGCAACGGGATCAGCCTTGGTTGCCTGATGGATGACCTTTATCGGGCAATGTAGGGGGAAGTGCAACCCTGTTAATTCTGCTAGACCTCAGCTTTTGATACCATCAACCCTGGTACTCTCCTGGATCAACTCTGCAGGCTGGGCATTGGACACATTATGTTAACAGTGGTTCTGATCTTACCTGCGGGGTCAATTTCAGAGTGTAACATTGGGTGACTATTCCTTGGCAACTGAGCTATGGGGTTCTACAGAGTACTATTTTGTCTCCAATGTTGTTTAACACCCATACGAAGCTACTGGGAGCGGTAATTAGGGGATATGGCACCAAGTGCCATCAATATACTGATGACACACAGCTCTATCTCCCTATGACATCTGAAGCAGGAGAGGCTGTGCAAGTCTGTGCAGAGACACAGAGAGGCTGTGCAGTGCCTGAACTCAGTGATAGGCTGGATGAGGGCGAACTGAAGCAGATACCTGGCAAGATGGAAGCCCTGTGGGTGAGTGGTTCTTGAGCTCAGGAGATAGGTTCACTGCCTGTTTTGGATGGGGTTACACTCCCTTTGAAAGATCAGGTTCGTAGTCTGGGGGTACTCCTAGATCCATCATTGTCACTGGAGTCCCAAGTGACCATGGCGGCTGAGAGTGCCTTTTACCAGCTTTGACAAGTTTACCTGCTACCGCCTCTTTTGGACAGGGATAGCTTGGCCAGTGACAGGCACTAGTAACCTCGAAACTGAATGACTGCAATGTGCTCTATGTGGGGCTGCTCCGGAAGCTGGAGCTAGCACAGAATGCAGCAGCTTGGCTGTTGTCAGGAACTGCCTCTTTTCAGCATGCAACTCCTTTGCTGAAGGAACATCACTGGCTACCTATTCGCTACCAGACCAGGTTTAAGGTTCTGTTACTAGTATACAAAGCCCGAAACAACTTGGGACCAGGATACTTGAGAGAGCACCTTCTCCCTTACCAACCTGTCCAGTCACTGAGGATATCAGATGGCCTGGTCCCAGTAGTGCCACACAGACCTATGGCCCCATTGGAGTGCACCTGGAGAGGAGCCCTCAGTGTGGTGGCTCCATTTCTCTGGAACTCCCTGCCTCTGGAAGTCAGGGAGGCACCAACATTGTGTTGTTTTCAACGCCTCCTGAAAACATCTTTATTTCAGGAAACCTTCCTTGGCTGACCAGCCACCATTTTGATTGATGCTGTTTTAACATTGCTTTATTCTTTGTATCTTGTTTATCTTTTTATTGCTTACTGCTCTTGAGGAGTCTGTTTAGCTGGGGTGCAGTATAGAAATGTTGTAAATAAAATGAATAAATAAATAAATTAACTTTAGAAAAATAAATTCCAGCCTGTTTGCATCCAATATCAAAAAGGTTTGAGGATATGTGAAAGAATCCTTAAAACTATAGGAAGCATATCTGAGCCTAATACAAGCTCGGATCTGGAAAGGGAACCCTGATCAGACAACATAATAGCTCTGGTAGAGCTGTCCCACTCGGTCCAGTGGGGCTCAACATAGTCCCTGCTACTGAATATGGTCAATCAACCACAATGCGAGGGGACATTATGTCCCAGCACTTGAAAGGAGTACAGTTGTGCAGCTTCTTCCTCATTAAACCCTGACTGGGAAGGCCACTATAAACAGAAAACCAAAGAGGAAAGGAATCCTGTGGGAGAATGGTTCATTTTTCTTCCGATTTAACTTCACCACAGTTAACTGGGTAATGTACAACATGCACTAGCCATTTGTTAATGGTTTCATAATTTTCTTAAAACTGGACATCTTGCGTCATGGATGCAATACCTACTGGAGAAGCAATACAGGCAATGTTATCTCACCAAGCATAGCTGCTATTCGATTTCCTTTGCTAAAGAAGATGATTGCATTTTCCCAATTCTATGGGGAGCTCAAGGACAGATAGCATGGGCTACACCGTACCATTCCAGAAATCATATGGCTAACTGCAGAAGCAAGCAGTAAGACACACACTTTGTGGATCTGGGGGTGGGTGAGATCTGGCTATAAGGAAGAACAAGCTGTTTACAAAATGTACTGAGGAGGCATGGAACTACAAGGCAAGATAAATCATTGCTTAACTAATACACTCATTAGCAGCAGCAGCAGCCTAAGAAGAACTCCAGGCATTTGAACACTGAACAAAGTTCCAAATTACACACATAGCAGCACTCCCTGGTCCTCCAGTTCCTTAGTTGAACAATAAAGGACAACTGGCTTTTGCAAACGTTTATTGACTCATTTACTTCTCTTACCAGTTCTGACCTACGCTCTCCACCCACTTGCATCCTCTCCCCCCTAAAGCCAGCCAGAGCAAGGCCTCCAGGTGCTCAGAAGACAAGGGGGCATTTCCTGTTACAAGCCCCCTCCCCAGAATAGGATGGGAGAGGGAGCAGCCTCCCCCACCAGTGAGTGAGGGGGAGGGGAGGAGATGGTGCAGAGCCAAAACACAACACGACTAACATTAACAGGATAGGACAGGATGGGAGGTGGGGGTTAAGGCGCCTCAACAACATGACATAACTGCAAGGGCTAAGGGTAGAAGGGAGAGGCCACAGGAGTGGAGGTTTTCCCCCAGGCCCTGATGGACACAAAAACTGAAAAAAATAATCCTAAAAGGGTACAAAAGTTATTTCATGTTTTGAGTCACTTTAACCGTGACAGGTGAGGGAGGGAGGCGGACCCTCCCCCGCACTAACAGTCCGTGGCAGGCAGGTGGGCGGTGCTAGCAAGGGGACGGCTAGCGGATGGTGTAGCGGACGTAGGGCACCTCTGTGTCGTCCCCACTGTCGTCATTGCAGCACAGCTCGAAGACCAGGGCTTTCACATGGCGACCGATCTTCTTCTTTGAGACTCTGGTGACAATCTCAGTCATCCTGAGGGGAAAGGACAGTGATCAGAGAAAAGCAAGGTCTGCTGAAAGTGCCCACCCTTGTTCACACAGCCCCAAAACGATACGTACGGCTGGTCATGGCGCTCCTTCAGCTTGGCGGGCTGCATAAAGAATGAGTAAAGCATGGAGACTCCCTGGGACAGCATTGTTATCTCCAGCTTATGCTCCTTCTATGAAAGGGGAAATTTTTTTTTTTTACTAAAAGGTATTTTATCTTTATTACAAAGCCTCCTTCCCCAAACATTTAAGCTGCTCTGGCCTCCTCAGCTCTTACCTTAAAGTAGGCCAGGAACTCACGCAGTGTCATCTCCTGCCCATCAGCTTGGATACCCTGCACCTCAAAACGATCCCACAGAGTCCACTCAGTGTTATAATACTGAAGGAAAAAATTGTTAGAAATACAGACATTAACTAGAGAAGCATCAATCAAGTTCTCTAGGATCATGTTATCTATAACTGAGCCTAAGCATATAGCCCAGCAACCAAGCCCCCACAGGAAGATCACTTGCATGCATGCTCCCTTCACCCCACAGAAGGAAGTGCTGCAGCAGTGACATCGGCTCTAGGTATGTATCATTTCTAAAATGTGTCTTCAGTAAGTGAGTACAGGGCCCTCTGCTTGGTTTCCAAGTCTCCAGCCCCACCCCAAACTAGTGCATGAAGAAGAGGCTGGGATAGGAATGCCCTCCTGCGATGGATGGGACTAGCAAAAACAGAGAAACAAGTACAAAGAGAAAAGAACTGAAAGGGGTCAGATGCAAGAAATATCTAAAAATGTTCCTGTACATAGAAAGCAATTAGACATGAACTCTTGGGAACTCCCACCCACCACCTGAGTAGTGAGAGGCTCCAATTAATGGTCGTCTCCCGCTCCCTTCCTCACCTCGAAGTCCCTAGCTAGAGATGGAAGCACTGCATGCACGATATCCACCACAGGAAAAACACTTTCACAAGCCTTCAGCAATACTAGTATTATTGCTTCAACAGTTAAGTGCTGAAGTCCACAGTACTCAAAGGAGAAGATATAGTATGCAAGTTGGAAGGATTTCCTCCCATGGGTACAGGCTCCATTAGTTTACTCCTTGCCCCATGCATATGGGGAAAAGCCACCACACTCACCTTGTTCTTGGGGCAAGAAATGGGCTCAGAGAAACCAAAGAAAGGCAACGCCAGGTTGAGGAAGCCATTCTTGTAGGACTCAAGTTGCTTGTGGCCCTGTACTACTTTGTACAACTCCAGACAGACCAAGCCGACTACAGCTGCCGTCGTTGTGGCAATGGCGGGTATGATTTTCCCTGCAATCAGTTTGCTCTGAAAAGAAAAGGCATTATGTGAGCCCACTTACATGAAATTTCCACTGCACCCCACCTCCTCTCACTGATCATGGTCCCACCATCCACAGCCACCAGGGTAAACCTACCTTGTGCCGGTCAGCTGGAGGAATATCATAGTTCTCTGCGCGCAGGTTGGATGCAGCCACAATGAAATCCATATGGAAATTTGTGTCATCATCCTGAAATTGAATGTGAGTAAAATGATAGCCATACCCTGCCATATTCCTACAGTGACACATTTCTCCCAGGAGCCTCTTATGGGCGCTCTTGGCTCTGCACTGTGAGCCACAGAAAAGTTTGAAGCAGTTTGCAAGGCTGAGCAAAGCTTCCGGACTATGTGCCAGAGAATGCTTCCAAGCGCATTCTGGTGTCAGTTTTCAGTCACTCCTACTCTGCCAAGCAACGCTGAGGAAAAATGAAGGTTCTTGTCCTTACCTTTTCAAAATCAACAGGAAACATCCTGAAGTCTTGCAGCTGCTGGGGACTTGGGAGTGAGGATTTCAGTTCTTCTAATCGGCTGTCATCTGGGGAAAAGAACAGATGAGCTTAGGAAAAGGTAACTAAATTACCAGCCCATGTGCCACCCTCCTCTCAGCTGTGGAACCCACTGACTAACCCACTGTATTGGGAAACTTGGCTCCTAAAACCAGTGTGTTTAGGAACCAAGTTCCACCATCAAAGGCTTGGAGAGAAGCCTCACAATCCAACATGATTATAACATTCTAGCAGGATGTGAAGGCATCCCCCTTGATATGAAGCAAGAATCCAACTCAGCACCAGGCTGAATCATGGGGAAAGAGATTCCTTGTGGAGAAGCAAAGCCCCCACTCTACAGACTGGGAGCTATTAGAAGGAAGCAAGTTTTCCTCATTAAGGTCTTGTGATTCCCTGCTCCCCTGTGAAGTTAGAGAGATCTTTCTTCTGCAGCCCCACCTTACTCCCCATTCTAGCAGGCTTACCAACTGAGGCGTTAGCATTCTGCAGCTCCTGATCGGAGATGTGGATGCGAACACCAGACTTGGGAGTGAATTCTGGAACCTGCACCTGGCGCAGCAGCTCTACTATGGCTGCCCTGTCCCTGGTGCCGGTGATGCCATACGTTTGTGCAAACAAGTTTGCAGCTGCCAGCACATAATCCATGTGCAAGGGCTGTGGAGGCAAACACACATAGTTAAACAAGGCAGGCAGTTTCTCTGTGAGCCTAGAAACCACACAGAAGGGACTTGGACCATCTACTCCCAATTTGATTATACTATCCCATTTTTACACCTCAGTCATCAAGGTTTAACCCCACTGTCTCCTTAACAAGCTATCTTTTATGCCAGTGAAACCTGCATGATTTGAGGAACACTTTGGTGCAATAATCCAAATAGTTCAAGCAAAAGACCCAAAGCTAAATGCTAACTGTCTCTCCCACACAGTATCTCCAGCCAAATTTGACCTGGAGGAATGTTTTTCTCTGACCCCCAAATATGGCAATCAGACTTTGTGCATGAAACAGAAGCTGTTCACAAATCCTCTCCCACAATCTCCCTGGCCCTCTCTACCACATCCACCTCATCCATGTCAATCACAATTTGCCAGATGTAGTTATTCAAGGGTCCACAATTAATTTGCTAATTGTTTTTAAAAATGCATTGTTTCTCTCTAGAATTTCCCCAGCTAATGAATTCCCACTCCCACGCATGCTGTAATCCTTTTTCCAAAAGAGCACCCCAAAGTCTTGAAGACTAAAAGTCACATTTTCCTCTCTTCTAGTCACTCTTCTTCAGTTTTTCAACCTCCTTTTAAGCAAATATGGATACCAGGACTGAATGCAGCTAGGATACCATTGGTCAGCTTTTCAAGGACAGCAGACAGGGGCAGAAATTCCCCCCACCTTCTCACATCCACTTATCATCCAGTTAGGAGTACCATCTCTGCAACCCTTCAATTTTCAACCCCATCTCAGTGCTTACATTGTTGATATCAAAGGTGAGTGCGTGAGGGCATCGCTTTGGACCCGACCAGAAGAGGGTTCCTGAATTAGTTTTCTGAAAGAGAAAAGGAGATGATAAATTATGTGTCACTTCCCACCGCAAATAGCAGTCCCGAGGCAATTTACAAAGAAATACAGAAATCCATAATATAACCAAAAAAATTCCAAAACCAATATAAACTACAATCAGTCCAATATTACAAATAAAAGCTAACACCATAAAATATAATCTAAAAATAATACAGTCCAAAAGGAATTCATCCACAAATACACAAAATCTTCCCGCCCTTCACAGCCTAGAATTAACATGACAAAAGCAGCCCACAACAACTGGGTCACAACTAATGTCCAAATGCCTGGGGAAATAAATACATTTTTGCCTGGTGTCAAAAGGTGACAGTGCCAACACCAGGTGAGCATTCCACAAACACGAGACTATCACCCTGTTATCGAACTGCCACCCCTTGAGCTACTCTTGGTGTTATGATGAGGATAGCAACAAACTTGGCTCTCCTGCTCCTAGAAGGAAGGGCTGAAGTCATGACATGTTACTCTTCCCTAACTTACCTGGTTTGGGGGGAAGTTGTGCAGCAGCTGACGAATATTGTTGCTATATTGGGTGTGCCAATGATTGCATGCCCAGGCCACACAGTCAGCCCATGACTTAGGCCGGTCAGTCACCAAGCTCTTGTAGACAGCTTCCAACACCTCCAAAGGTTGAGTGCCTGGAAGCTTCTGGGTCCGCTCCATGAACTTGGAGTCTCTGCAGGAAAGTGAGAGCTGCCTTAGCAATTTTCCAGCCTTCTGGATGGTTCCGGAATTAGCTGAAACTGCAAATCCATGTCCCAGCTACCTGTTCACCATTTTGAATCTGTCTATACTTTATTAGCACCCGTTAGACCAGCATTAGATGTTACTGATCAGTGCCAAATCCACTGCATCTTCTACTGATGCTCAGAGCTAGGCTTTAGCCTCCATGATGAAGGCCAAATGGGACATCAGCCATCTCTGGCCTGTTTCAGATCATCAATATGACATTTTACTCACGTGATGTACTGATTGACATTCTCTGCAGGCTGCTTGAAAAGGCCTTCAAATTCATCACGGGCCCACTGTCAAAATAAAATAAATAAGAGTTCCAGCTATGAGGCAGGATAGCAGAGTGGAAGTTTTACAGTAAGCAGCAGCAGCTTCGCCGTTTGGTACCAAACACTGGTGCATAATTAGACAAAATAAAAAGGCATCATAGTAACTGATGTCTAGACAGACCAATAAGAAGTGTAACAGCATCTTCTGGAAAGGTGACGAGCAGATCCACTCTGCCTTTTATAAAGATAGGAAGTACAGTCATGCCTTGGATTGAGAGCATAATTCGTTCCGGAAACGTGCTTGTAATCCAAAACACTCTTATATCAAAACGAAATCCCCCCCCAAAAAAATTTGTACAGAGATTTTTAATTTAAGCCGTATTACAGTACTTGTATTGCAAGACTTCGCTTGTATATCAAGTCAAAAAAATTTAAATAAATATTTAAAAATTTGCTTGTCTTGCAAAACGCTCTCAAACCAAGTTACTTGCAATCCAAGGTATTACTGTAGTAATCTGAGATGGGTAACATGCTGAAAAAAAAGCCCCTGCCCATTGTCAACAGCAAGACCATTCAGTCCAGAACCCAGAAGAGTCTAGGTTCCTAGCCATTACCATGCACCAGCTATTGCCTTCAAATTAGAAATGCAACCCAATACTAAACTGACCTGCAGGGTGTGCTCAATGGCATTGGGAAAGTTCTTGAGAGTGCAGATAGGGATAGATTTTTCCGGTGGGTCCTGGCTAGAGCTGTAGGATTCTGTAAGGAAGGGGATCACCACCTGGATGTTCCCTTTGGTCCCCAACGTCCCTGATTCCAGCAGGGGCTTGCGGTAATAGACACAGCGACGGTCCATGTACATCCCTAGCAAGGGATAGGGAAAAAAGGGATTACACAGGAGAACAGCGAAAGGCTGTCAAACCAGGACACCACTGGAAACTGAAAGCACCCAGAGCAAGTGGAACATATTCCATCACCACTAGTTGGGAACCATCATGTTATGTGTCTGTGAAGCAATACTGCCCAACATTTCCCCCCATAGAAGCGTATTTACTACAGGAACACCTATGACCTGGATATGCAGACAGGACTACTCATGGGTCACTTGCAACCCACTCCTCTTTAAAGTTAAGTCCTATAGATAAAATAATCCCCACCCCATGATAATGAACAGGTTTGGATCAGTGAGTGAGTGTGCGCATGTGTGTGTAGGGCTAGACAGTGACTTGTATTTTCTTTGGCAATGCCTTGCTAATCACTTGCACCTCCAGTAATTTGATCAAATTCTTATCTACTGTCTAATGCCATGCAAGCACAGTGGCACTGAAGCCAGGCTACAGTCTGACTTGCAGTTCCCTCCAAGGAAAGAAGTGCGTGTCTAGTGGAGAGATAAGCAAGAAAACCACTGGCAGATACACACTAGCATCCACATTGTCTAGTGCATTCGCCACTCCATCAAGGCTCTCGAAGAAGTCATCATCGTAAACACGCTCAGTATCTGGGCCCACACGGTCTTGGTGGCTTGCAATGTGGATGTTCGGGTTCATTTCCTTCACAGCTGCTGCTGCTGTCTCAGATTTCATTTTCTGTACAGACAGGGAAGAGAAGTCACTCAAAGGAGATAAGAACGTTAACATTGCAGCTATCAGCCTCATCACCATCACTGTTTTGCTCTGTGTTACGAAAGCTCAACTATGATGACTGGGCTTATTCTATACAGCCATGAGTTTACTGTGAACACAAGGAATCTGGTAACCGATACAGAATGCAGTACCAGAATGGAGCACAAGGTGGCATGTTTCTAGTCCTCATGGTTTCAGAAAATAGCTTAAGCAAATACAGGCCTGTGGCTGTGGAAAGCTAAGCAGGGTCAAGCCTGGTTATTACTTGGATGGGAGACCCCTCCTCTAGTTTCCTGCATTGAGCAGGGGGTTGGACTCGATGGCCTTGTAGGCCCCTTCCAACTCTATCTATGAAATTATGACTAAGATACATCTAGTACAGAATCAAGACAAACCCAAATAATTTTAGGCAGGACTTCCAGCAGCTCGGTAACCAGGTCTTGAAGAACAGGATGCTGTGCAAGGCTACACACCTCCATCCCATTACACACCCCACTCCCAGCAAAAGCAAATGCAGTTAAGGGAGCTGACCGTAACATCCCAAGGCCGGAAGAGGAACTGCCGGTTGAGGTTGGATTTCTCAATAGTGTCCATGTCAGTCACAGCCACCTCTCCACCTTGCCCACACCCTAGACCAATCATAGCAAAGTTCTTCAACAGCTCACAGCCAATGGCACCAGCACCAACCTAAGAGTGGGAGAGAGCAGGAACATTAGCAGGATCCTGGGATGGAAACACCAAGAAAAAGAAAAATTGTGCTAGGACTCACCAGAAAGTACTTCTGCTGACCCAGTTTAGCTTGCAGGTCACTGCCAAAGACAGCAATCTGCCCATCATATCGACAGAGTTTCTATCAAGGGAAGTGAAACAAAGACAGACAACTTTCACCTCTTCTTGCCAAATACTGGATTTCTCCATTCCCCCGGCCCTGTTGCAGTCCCCCAAAATAAATCAATGTTATAGCAAATTTGTTTCTTTATTCCTGTATAGGCTGGATGCGGTGTTTTTAGTTTTGGATTGCAATAGCCTTTGGTTATAAGCAGTAACATTTATTTGTGTGTAAAGTATCACCCATAACTTCCTGTTACCTGAAAGCTCTAACAATTCCAACAATGCCCTTCCCACCAGAATAGCATAGTGGCTCAAACACTGCACTTGATGCTGGGCTTAAATGCTACTTCAATCATGTACTGAATAAGGTAGCCTAGGGCTAAATCACTCTCATGGGCCCTTCTACCCACCTGTAAAATGGCAACTAAAAGTATCACACCAGACAAAATAAGAGTGTAAAACATTCTACAACATTAGAGTTGCTACAAATATATAACACTACAGCTTCGCCAGCTATCCCAGTCCTTCCCTGTTCTTTTAGGTCTAAAAACCTCAATCTTCTGAACTCTGCCCCCTTCATCTCCCGCTCCACAACATTTTCTCCTATCAATCTTAAGAAACACACTTCTCCACTATTCCTAGCATGCAGCTTAAACCCAACACTGATTACTCACAGGGCTGCAGTTCTCCTCAGTCAGAGCATCCTTGTTTTCCTCAGGCAGGCACTCCAGTGCATCGAAGTACAGCCACTGAGTGATAGGCATGAATTTGCCTGAACAGGCCTGAAGGAGAGAAGTGAGGAAGGAGAAAGTCATACCTTATTGCTCTGGTGCCCCGTTGTTCAGCTTTATCTACGAAAAGGCCCACCTATTGTTTAAGGATCTGGCATGGGCAATGCTGTATGCAGAACCCGTTCAGCTCAATCTCCATATTACAGAGGCAAGGATTTGCTATTTTAACTGCCAAGCCCAACACTCCTGGTTGAGGGAGAGATTGAAAGGGAAGTCGGGGAAGGGAAGACCTGTAGCCAAATTACAAACAGGCTGGGAGCAGAACACAGGAACCCCAGCCGCCCATCCCATTACCCAGCCAGCTTTCCAAATATTCCAAGTGAACACTTGGAACCTGGCCTCACCTTCATGACTTCTTGTGCAGCGAGGCCCCCAATGAAGGCATTGACAGGTGCCAGGTCTCCAGTGGCTTGGAAGGCCAGTTCTTTGATGATGTCTTCATTCAACTGCTCTTGCCTGAGCGGTGGCATTGCTTGCTCATTCAGATCCTTGACCAAAGCCAGCACCTCACTAGCATCTGCCTGAGGAAGAGGAGGAGGAGAAGTAGGACATAGGCTAGGAAAAGCCCTATGGGGGGTGGGGAAGAATAGTATAAACTATACTTTCCCAGAGGCCTAGCTCAACTAGGCTGCATTTCCCAAAGGCATGCAGAACTTGGCACAGAATCCAATACTGGAAAGAATCTACACAAACTACACCTAACCCCACCCCACTTCCAAAGAGTTTCTGATCTGCATGGTTGTGAATGTGCCTTTGAATCAAGTTAACAGTACAGGAGACTCCATTGTTGTAGTAGTACAGCCTCTGTCATATATGGCTACCCATCCCTCCCACACAGCTATTAAATCCAGACTCTGTGCGTTTATGATCCCAAGGAAGCACAGATAAAAGCATTGACTGCAGTAAGAGGCACAGAGAAATAATACTCAACTTCCTGAGAACCAAAGCTTTCATTTAAAGGAGGGGGCAAGTTTCATGCTTTTATGACTGTAAGGGTATGCTTGAAAGTGTGTGGGCAGTGTCTATTAAGATTTCAAAAGGTGAATGAAGGTTTCAAGTGCTTGAGGCAGGAATTGCTCCCTTGTAGTTTCTTGTCCCTCCCCATGAACACACACAGTACATACACCCATGATCACGTCACTCTTCCAGAATGCTACTTGTGCTGTTCTGGTACCCATTTGTCTCTCCACCATTACACTACCTTCTGGCAAATAAATGGCAACTGCGCAAAAAATGAAGTATTAAGGCCAAACTAGATGCCTGTTAAATGTAAAAATGTGTTTAACATGACAAGTTTTAGAAACACAAGTATAAACTGCATGGGGGTGGGGTGGGTAATTATGGGGATTAAGGCAGGCATGGGGAGTTTATTTCTTTCCTACCTTATTATGATCCTGATGAAAAATCACTCCTCCAAAGCTATTTGGTGCCCATGGCAGCTTTCCTCCCAATGCAAACAGCAGCTTTGGAGCAGCAGTTTTTCTTCAGAATCACAGCAGGGAAGGAAAGGGATTAATCCCCATAGGTATCACTCACACACACAGACACACACACTGGCTGCTCTTTTCATTTTAAAAACTTCTATGTTAAATGCAAAGATGTCTAGTTCGGTTCTTTGATTCAAAATAAAGCCAAGTAAACAACTTTGCACAAGGTTATTTATGCTTATTTACACAAATACTACCTGCATTGCTCTTCAGATGCAAATTTTACTTAATACAGAACCAGGGATTTCTGTGGCTAGCGTGACCAGCTGTGACTGGAGAAAAACTCAAAACACAAATACCATCAGAAGAAGGGAGGCCAATTCTGAGCAACCTACCTGATTGCGGGGCTTAGGAAAACGACTATGCTTCTTGCGGAACTCATGCAAGGCCTGGAATCCCAAGTGCAGCTGGGTTGGTCGCTCAAACTTGCCAAAGTCGGTGATGATGAACTCTGGCTCTGTCAGAGAGGAGCGCAGAGATTTCTGAAAGAGGAAAAAAGTGGGATTGCATGTTCTCCATTCTTTACATCCCTTGAAAAGCAGACAAGTACTTCCTTTGAATACAGAGGCACCTGCTTTAGTTTTAGCCAGGAGCGCACAACTTTTTCAGCCCAAAGGACCACATCCAGTGTCGGCTGGGGCCATGCATGGGCACACCCCCATACATTCGTACACCAACACTAGCAGAGTGAGGAACCTTTTTCTACTCAGAAGCAGGACTAACTCACTCAGCAATACTTTCAAACAGCATCCCAGATACCAAGCCTCTGCACTTCTTCTCAGAAGCAAGTATGAACACATATCTACTCAGAAGGAAGCAGGCCTGAATCACTCAACAGCTTCCTCCCCAGGCCCCAACCCCTCTTCCCGGCAAGGATAAGCTCTTATCCCCAATTGGCAGCTGATTGGAGGCAAGAGCTTTTCCCTGCCAGGACAGTGGGGGCAGAGCCTGGAGAAAAACTGGCGAGCAGATAATCTGGGCTGCATGGGAATAATGGGTAGGGTGCTGCTGGCTTTGCAGACTGCACCGGAAGCAGACGAAGGCTGCATGCAAGCCACAGGTTGTGCACCCCTGGTTTAGACTAAGGAACTCAGAACTGTGACATTCACTGCAATCAGGTGTTACATTCTGGGACCCGGATACAACGAAATTTTGCTGCAATAGGGCTCAACATAACGAAGCCAGTGCAGTGGAAGCTGTGCCAAGATCCCTTTGTTGCTCCTCTTTTCTATGACCAAGCAGGGAACTGAAAACTCCCTGTCTCCTAGCTCGGAGCCTAGATGCTTCCAAAGATATGGTAAATGTGGTTCAAAGGGGACCAGGTAGTTCCAAGATAAACATTGCCAACTGTGAGAATCTGTCCAGCACAAAGGCAGAGTCTGTTGGGAAGGTCACTTACAAAGCTAATCTTCTTTGGCATCTTGACCTGGGTGACAATGCCGCCACGCACATAGTCTGAAAAGTTGGAGGTGTCACCAATACTGAATGTGTAGGGGCCTGAAAAAGAGCAAGAGTGCACGTATATGCTTATTAGATCCATGGGAACAAACTGAGAACCTGCACTGAAAAAGAAATAGTACTGCACATGGAACATTACCGTGGGCCAGAGACCCCAGCTACCATCTCAATGTACAGGCAGTCCTTGGGTTACGAACGAGATCCGTTCGTAAGTCTGTCTTTAAGTCGAATGTGTACGTAAGTTGGAACAAAAGCCACACAACGTTTTCAAAGTGTTGCAAAGTATAGTGCGTACGTTTGTAAGTACGAACCACTGTATTTAACTCAGATTTTTACATATATGGCAGTCTGTTCTTAAGTATGAGTTGTCCGTAAGTCGGGACATTCATAACCCGGGGACTGCCTGTATTACAATCTTGAGGGAGCTCTCTCACAGGCATGAAGACAGAAATGACAGAAATGGATTTTTGGATACTCCCAATGTTAGCATGGTTAAATTATAAATGACTGGGGAAGAAGTGGAGGAATACTATACCCACATGTAACAGGGGAAACATGCAGCAAGGAGAGAAGACAAAGAAGCGATTGTGGGAGGGTTTTATTCAGTACCAGTGTGTAAAGGGGTTGTAATTGTTTTGAGTGAGGGGAACCTCTCAGATGTTAAGCCAAATGGCAGAAGGGGATTTAAGTAGCTGTACTAATTTGGAGTTGGAATGGCCCATGCAGGAGAGTGGGAAAGATGCTGGATTGATAGGTTGTGTCTCGTGTTGAGAAGGGGCTCTCAAGCTGGCAGAGAAAAGGGGATGGTGAGAGTAACCCTATTGTCTAATTTTTAATGGTTTCTTTCTGGCATGTTTAAATCTACTGTAGCCTTCTCAGAACCTCAGGAACAGGGCAGGCTAAAATTCCAAATGAGTAAAATAAAAATAAAAATCCATAAAGGCATTACTATCAATTGAGGAAGTTTTGTCAGTCACTTAATAGGAGGCTGTAACTGTAACAGATATCCCATTTCAGTGGCATCCAAGCTCTGTCTTGCTTATTCAAGGCACCAGTGGGGTCTCACCAAGCACTTTGATTTCCATGGGTTCACAGTTGTTGAGCTCCTTCATGCCTTCAACTTCAGTGAAGGAAACGAAGTCCCCACTCTCAAAACCATGCCGAGCCTCATCAAGACAGGTTACCTCTCCAGGGCACCCCTGCACAGAAAAAAAGAAGGGATCAGTGCAAAACATTGTAGGAGCTAAGGTGTCTCATTAAGGAAGAGAGCAAACCTGCCTCTAGGAGGGAGTCCTGGCTTCCAGCAGGAAGGAATTACCTTGGTAATCATGGAGACCATGGTGCTGAGCGGCTGCTCCCCGTTGGTGTCTGTCACAACCATGTCATCACCAAAGTCACAGAACAATTGGCTGTAAGGGAAAGAGGATGAGGTGAGGGGCCTATAGTGCAGTCCCCTCCACTGCCCATGAACAGATGCCACACTCGGCACCTTCATTGATGCCCTAAGTGGCAAGGTTGGATAGGGGACACGTACTGGGGCTGTGGGTCAGGTAACTTGATTGGACAGTGGTAGGAATTCCCAAAGTAGCTCATGATAACACACGCTGGAGAGCCCAGCCAAAGGAAAGGGTGAAGGAAAGAGATGCCACAGCATAGATAAGGGACAGAAATGGGATTCCATCTTACCCAAAGAGTCCCTTTGTATCTGCCACTACCAGCTTGATATCTTGGCTGTGGCAAAAGTCACCAATTCGTAGCTGCTCCTCCAAGGGACAGTTGGTGAGCACAACCACCTGCAGAGGGGAGAAGAAACCTCTTTAGTGCTATTCTAGGCAATTGATACACTGCCTCTAGTGCAGTGATGGCGAACCTATGGCACGCGTGCCACAGCTGGCATGCAGGGACCTCTCTGTGGGCACGCGAGAGAAGCGAGATCAGGCAGGAGTCCTGGGCGCCTCCTGCCACGAGGATTCCCCCGAGGGGCGGGGGAGCAAGCGGGGAGAGGCGAGCCGAGGCAGGGAGGGCAGCTGCCGCTTTAAATGCTCGGTTGGCTGCTCTCTGCCCCGTTCGCTCACTCTCTGCCCCGTTCGCTCACTCTCTGCCCACCTCCTTCTCGCACGCCCTCCTCCTCTTCGTCCAGCCTTGCCTGCCTGCCTGCCTGAGAAGGGGTGGCAGGGCTGCCGCTTTAAATCTCCGCCTCGCTCGCTCACTTGCTCTCTGCCCATGGGGGGATAGAAGGGGCTGTGGGGGGGGAGCTGATGTGGAGGAGTCAGGAGACAGCCCTTGCTGAGTCGGGCTCAAAAGACGCACTGGCAGCTTGGAGGTGGTGTGATTTAAGCTGTGGTGGCTTGTGCGATTCAACTCTAAACTAAAACCTCGGTATTCAGGTTTAATTGCAGTGTTGGCACTTTGAAATAAATAAGTTGGTTTTGTGGGCACGCGGGCTCAAAAAGGTTCGCCATCACTGCTCTAGTGGGTCACACCAGAGATCTCAAGCTCTTCTGCAGTGGCTCACTGCTGAAGACTGCTACAGTGCAGGAAGCATAAGTAATAAACAGGACTTCCCTGCCCTTCATAAATGATCTCCTCCCTCATCAATGAAGATTAGTTGTACTTTTATCAGTCCCAAACTTACTTTACATATTACACAATTCACTTGTGGAATCCACTACCAAAAGATGCACTAACCACTAGCTTAACTGGCATTTTAAAAAGGATTAGATAAATTAATGGAAGATAGCCATTGATAAGACCTATCAGCTATGGTACATAAATGGGACAATGGGGCAATTCGCCTTGGAATACTAGATACTAGGGACAAACAATGAAGTATGGCCATCACTATAATACCCTCCTTTGAACTTCCAGAGGCACTTGGCTGGCCACAGCTGAAAACAGACTACTAGACTAGATGGACCCTTGATCTGATGCAAGCTAAGTTTTATGGCCAGGTTGTCAACCCTCCTCCCTTCTGAGGAAGAAACCAACTTTCCCTTTCTACGGAGAAGCCCAGCTCTCAATAGGCTACCACCCTGCTTTAAAATACCTGAAAGTTGCTAAGGAAGTCCTCACTCAGGGGCCCAGTGTAGGCAGTAACAGGTACATAGGAGTTGAGTTCAGCCAGTCGTGGCTGCGATACATCAGCACGATTCTTCCCCAGGTCCTCCTCACGCAGGTAGAACTGAAGAGGGAGAGATGTGGATGGAGTAGTGAGTATATAGGGCAATATGATTACCAGAGGAGCACACCTGGGGTCATTTGAATGAGTAGAGGACCACCCTACCTGGGATGAGAGGTCAGACCACTCAGCCACGCCCTGGTCATGGATCGTGACAGATTTCACTCCACCCAAGATGATGTTCTTGGCAATCTCCACACCCAGTCCTCGCAAACCGGACACCAAAATGTTGGCATTTTGCATTCGTTTCATGGCCTCATGCCCCAACACGTATCTATTTGGTACAAGTGGAAGAAACCCACAAAGCATTAATTTCAAAGCCTTGCCTGCCCTGCTGAAAAAGTGGACATCATGCCCCAAAGATGGTTTCCTCTCATCATCTGAGAAATTGCTAAAATTCAACAGCCACCAAAAAAACAGCACCACTATTCGCCTGCCCACCCCCGCATCATGCTAGTGCTGGCTGACCACCTTTCAAAATGGAAATCCACACCTCTTCCCTTCTTCTGGTACTTACAGCTGCCTTGAGTACAGACCCTCATCAATGTCTGTTTCGTTTCCATTCTTGGCCATACCCTAGAAAAAAAGAAACATGAAGGGGGATCACTAAGAGTAACACAGGGAGTGCTGCTCCACATGTCCCTGATGTATCACAGAGAATGAGTGGACCACTGACAAATACAAAATGCAACGGCTATTACGGCTTTCTGCAAGTCTGAGCATTCTTTATAAAAATGTAACATAACGAATTTCCATGCCTCTCAGTTGTTGACAAAAACCCGAATATGCACAGTCTGTTTCTGGATGGGCCCAGCTAAGGCTACCCGCAGTCAGGGAGCAGAGATGCTACCCTCAGTCCCTCATCATTCCTACCCCTCCTGTGACCCTTCCACTGCTCAACTGTGGCTTCTCAATATTTGACGTATCCCCTAACTTCACATTCAGCAAATGGGACCAAAACATAATACAGTATGCTTATGCTCTCAGTTTGCATAATTTACCACAAGTATGGAATTTTGTCTTTCCAGCTGTATAATTTGAGGTCTTTCCAGCTCAAATGGAGACCTGAGCCAGAGCTAGGAACAAAGGCAGTTATCAGTTATGCAGCTGGTGCCTTTATTCTCTGACTGAGCAAATGCCTAAGGAGCAGGGCTCTCCTGCCCATTGCCTGCTAGCACCCCTTATGGTAAGGCAGGTGATCCCCTGCTGTAATCTACACAAAAAGCCTGAGGTTAGATGCAGTAATGTTGGACTACACTAACTTGTTTCTTTGAGCAGAACTGAAAGCCTCAAACATTTGGAAGTATAGAAGCAGGGAGCTTGGCTGGTTAATATTGGTTTGCTATATATCCAGAGACTGCCGATTTCCAACTAGCCTCTGCGTATTTTTAGGAGTGTAAATGCTTGCACCCATTTTACGATAGCTACCTTGAACAACTGTTTGCAGATAGCAGCTGGTTCAGTTCCAAATGCCTCCCAACTAGTACCACAGGTGGTGGTGGGAGGGCTGCAATAATTATGACCATTAGGGTTTGGGACTAAAACCTAGAGGCAGGTTTAGTCCACATCTTAATGATGTCCCTGAGCGTGCACCCTTTTATTTCCTTCCATGTAACTGAATGGCAGCCATCCACTGTTATGAGAAAAAAATAAACTGCTGCACTTGGAAACAAGATAGCAGCCAAATCTCTTCTTCCAACCAACCCCATGGGATGGCCCCCCCAAAAATCCACCCCCCCAAAAGAGTGAAGAACTACATTCCACACAAACACTGCAGGGGCCCTTGCAATATACAGCCTCTCTGTCTTGTCCATCATGACAAACAGGCCCTTTACCAATAGTAAAATAAAGGTGGCTAGATCTGTGTCAGCTTCTCTTTGGAACCAACTTGTTTCCCTCAAATGAAAAACCAGGATCAGACTTTGGTGCAGTATGTCACACCAATCTATCCAAGGTCTTACGTTGGCAGGCGCTTCGCGCAGATCAGTCTGTACCGATTTGCCAGAGGAGCAGTTTGAACCCGTCTTCGTCTCCGATTCAGACACGCGACGCTTCTTGGACAACGGCGAGCTGGACATCTGAATACAGGAATGGGAAAATACAACTATAAGAATACAAAGATTGGCCTACACTACAGCCTGTGAGGCTCACAGACCCATAATTTGCTCATCTTTCAGCAGGACTCTGGCACTGCCCAAATACACAACTCTGCTTTTTTATGTGCACAACTAGGGTGGAGGGAGACACTGCAACAACACTGATTATTGCAATGAATGGGGCATAGTAAGCAACTCCACCCACCTCACTTGTGTTAGCCCTAACTAGGTCTCTGCTGCCAAACGGGTCACAAAGCATCTTTACTTAAGAGTTTTGATGCCACTGGCCTCTTAGGGCATGCAGAAAGGACTGTTCTAAGTGCCCTATTGGAAGTACTCACTGAGTCATAACAGTTAACCTGATGCAGCTACAGCAAAGTGCAATAGAGAATAACCTCTTTTTGGAATTGCTGATCTTCCAGAGTGCCAATTTAGAAGGTTGTGTGTGAACACATGTACTTTCTATCAGGCCAACACAAAAAGGTACCATCCTTTCATAGCTAGTGTACTGGTCAAAGAAATCCAGGTAATTCTAACCTGCTTCTGTTTTACTGCCTATTGAGAAGGGAATCCCCCTATATTTTAAAGTAGGCACAGTCTCCTGTATAAAACTGCTGTATCTCAATGCCACCTCTACGGAGTTGGTAGCCCTCTCTCCAGGGACATCTGAAGCAGGTGAACTCATTCTAGGCTGTTCTCTCCCAACAGAGCTCTCCAGCTCTCCAGAGCTCTCACAAAAAGAATTGAAAGTAAGCTGGCCAGGGAGGGGCTGGGAATGAGTCAGCTGGGAAACAGTCAGTCTTAGCTGGCAGAGGTTAGATCACTGGGAACTTCCAAGCATTGGGCTCTACCACTCAACGAAAAATAGAATGTGATGCCATTAGATCTCTTTATGGGTCTAAGGAATTCTCCAACAGCTCCCAATGGGGAGATTTCTGTAGAGATTTGGCAGAAAGACAACCATCTGGAGCTCACCAAGGACAAAGAGTCCCAAGTGAAAAGTTGGGGCCTGATCACACTATGTTTGTTACAGAGATAACTATCAGCTCTATGCCACCAGAGATAGGCAGCTTGATCTTAGTACATGCCTACTCAGATCTAAGTCCCACTGTAAGTGCCCTAGGGAGGTGTGCTCAGGATTGCAGTTGAAGTTAAACCCTCTTGGAGCCCTATGCAGTTACAATTTGTAGTTATACCATCCAAATTGAGAGAATTCACTGGCTTCTGTCATGTGTAAACGCTACCCACTTAGATGAATTCATACAAGTAACACTACATAGCCCAGGAGTAGGTCAACCTCAAGTCTTGTGTGGGCTTCTTTTTTCTTTTGATCAAAATCTCTATATGAATTTTACAATTTACAAAGCAAGAGTACTGACTCAGGATCGATTAACATTAACCTCTAAGTGATCCTGAGTAGATACACTTGCTTCAGAACATATGGAGCATTGTTGGATCAGACCTAGTCCAGCATTCTTTGCAATAATCCTGGAAGACACTGGGGGGGGGGGGTGTCCGCTGGAAATTAGCCAATGGTCTTTTAGTGAACCACCATTTACATTAATGGTTTAGACCAGAGGTAGACATAAGTATTAACACATGAAAAAGAAGAAAAAAACTGTGCATCCACCAAATCAGTGTTAATGAAGGAAGAGGAAGTACATTCCTACTCCTCCCCCCCCCCCAAAAAAAACCCCAAGCATAATGGCCTAGGTCAAAACCAGTTGCTTTATACATTGTCTGCTAAAATCCATCCAGAAGTACTGTGTTTATTCTTGGGGCCTGAGACAAAGACAGCTGGGAGAACAGCCTGGGTTCCAGCACCTCCAGTGTCAGTCCTGCTCTTATCCTCCCACAGCATGAAACAACTGCTTGCATTCCTGCAGAGCTACTAACTACCGCACCCCCTTCCTTCACAAGCTCAATGAATGAGCATCCGTTTTGACAGCGTCTGCTTTGCCGTATGCTGAGCTTAAATTGACTAGCATCTCTTCTGCCCCATGCAGCCAGCCAACTTGGTGACAAGTGACTGCATTTCCTCAGCCAATGGGAAGATCAGAATCTGAAAGACATGTCAGCAAGATACCAGCTTGAAGTACAGACACTGCCTTGTAGCAGGCAAGGCAGTCTTAAGTAAGTCCTGTCTTGAGAGAGTATGACAGGAAATAAGAGGCATCCCCTATCTCAAGGACTATGGGGAAGGAGAGAAGAGAATGGGATCAGGGTGTGACATCAAGGCTTATCCCTCACATCTTGGGGTAGCTTGGGTAAGGCCAAGGCATTTAAAGGCAAGCTCTGCTAAGGTACAAAGTATTGGCATCCCATTGGGGCTGGAACTAATTTGTAAGGGAGCACTAGTGAAGCATAGCAGCTATGTGAGCTCTAAGCTAGGATGCCCCCAGTTCTAAACTTACCCATAAACTCGCTAGAGCAGGGCTCTCCAACCTTGGGTCCCGTTGCTGGCCTACAGCTCCCAGCATACCCAGCCAGCATGGCTAATGGCAAGGGATTCTGGGAGCTGTAGTCCAGCAACATCTGGGGACCCAAGGTTGGAGAGCCCTGCGCTAGAGCCTTAGGTAAGCCAGTATTTGCTCAGCTTCAGTCACTGTATCTGCATAATACATACAGTCTATCTTAAAGGGCATACAAAAAGATTACTGAGATGATGACTGTGACATGATTTAAAGGCTTGAAATACATTTAATGCCAAGAATAATTAGAAAATGGATGCTATTGTTTCCTTATCATATATTTCCACAATATAATTTGCGAGAAAAACCTCCTCTTTAGTTTAGTACAAGGCGACAATGTAGCAAGAAGTTATTCTCACTTAGCTCAAATAGAAAGGATAGTTTAGTCACAGGAAGGATATTCTCTTCCTCTTGAAGTTAAGCTAACAACAATTAAGAGGGGTTAATTAAAAATCATTCAGGCCCCCAAGCCAGAAGGACCTCAGGACACATGCACACAATTAATGCTTTGGAGGCAAGGCTGGGCTAGAACTATTACAGCAGTGAAGCAAGATGCACTTAAAAGCACACACAGTACTGGAAGCCATTCCATGCGAACTACAACTTGATTCAGTTTTGGGGTAAATAATTGACAAGGTACTGTACTTGTCAAATACAATGTATAAAACTGTTCCAATTCAGGGTCACTTGTCATGACACATGGTGATAATGCAGGTTTATCTCCACGTTTACGTGTCAGAGCTCCAGCCAAAAAAGGGTACCTATTTGATATACAAGGCTGGGAAATACATGTTTGTTGCCTGCACACATTACAGCTTTAGGGGCACATACTTAATGTTTTATGCATGCTTGTAATAAAAAAAGTTGTCAAACATAATTGGATAGTTCCTAGCTCATTCAAGAAACTGGGTGAAGGTGGCAGCTACCATATGTTCAAGGAAATGTCCTCAACCATATTACACACCACTTCACCTTCTGCTTAAATGCAGTTGCCTGCTGGCTTTGAAAAAGAATGCCTTATAGTGCAATCCTATGCATGTTTTCCATATCATAATGGATCACCTTAATTTAAATAATCCACCCTGCTGGAGGGAATGATCAGCTACCAAAGAAATCAAAGTAAAACAAAGTACCAATTGGCTTAACTACAAGATAAAGAATCACAGTACTCCAATTTATTTCTGCTTTGATCCTATGCCTGAAGGACAACACAGGGCACTCCTTGGTCAAGCTCTCCCAATGCCTCCTGATATTACAACCCTGGTAACAAAGGAGTGTAAGAGGCATTATCAGATAACTATTAGCCTGATGGAAACACATGAGCTTCAACAGTATGGTATATGTTTGCAGAAGTCTGATTCCTGTTTGAACCTCAGAGAACATCAACAAAGGAAGAATGTCAGACTCAGTTTAACCTTAGTAACTGTGGAACCAACTTGATGGCACTTGGGCCAACTTTAAAAGTCAGAGACCTCTAGACCAGGAGCAGGCAACTTGTGGCCTTCCAGAAATTTTGGTCTATAACTCCCATGATCCTTCACCATGACTATGCAGACTAGGGCTCATGGGAGTTGTAGGCCAAAACATCTGGAGGGCCACAAGCTGCCCACCACTGCACTAGACTCTCATTACCTTCCCTATGTTAAAAGCTGCTGTTTCTAAGAATGAACCAACAACCAGGAATCTGTCAGCAATAAGGTATTCCAACTCTTGCATCCACACTCTGAATGTAGGTCTGGCAAATGCTAACAATGTGGACACAACAAATGTGTCCAGCCACACCAGATGGAACCTGGCACCCAAGGAAAGCAATGAACAGGAATTTTCCATATAACGGATCATCTCATACGCAGGCAAATGTTTCAGAAAGTCAGGAAGGACACAGCAGGAGCGGAACATACTCTCCTGCTATACATATACATACACACACACACACACACAAACAAACAGGATGTGATTTAGCTCATTCCATGCTGCACTGAAGTTACTGAGGATGTTTCCTTCAACACAAGTGCCCGCTCCCAGAGGCCCACCATGCCCAGTGTTTCTGTGAATCAGGTCTTTGCAAGTTGGTGCGTGTAGCTGAATGCTAGACAAAAACTGTTCACTGAACAAGGCTAATAACCTGTGAGTGAAAAAGAGCTGGAAGCCAACCTAGTAATCAAAATACAAGTTATGGTGGGCGTTGGAGGGACAGGCTTGTCTGAAACATTCAGCAATTCAGGGACAATATTTAATCAGGATTAATGTGTGTTTTACATAGGGACCTAACATTTAACCTCTACATTTTTTAGGATTAGTTTCTAATCCAGCTATCTGGAACTGAGTAGTTAAGGAGGCTCACTAAAGAAAAAGTAAGACAGAGGTCAATGGGATCTCTGGCAACTTTAGCAGCACAAGAAGGATCCATATATAAGTGTCAAAATAATGCTTAGAAATTTAATATGGTCTAGGTTAATTTCATTTATTACATTCCTATACCACCCAATAGCCGAAGCTCTCTGGGTGGTTTACAAGATTAAAACCTTAAAATACTTTATAAAAACAAACATATAAACGTACAACACAGACACACACACATATAGCTGTGCTCTCTCAAGCCATACCATTAGAATAGACCATTAATAAAGCAGATGCATCATCCAGACCATGTTATTACACAGATGGGGGTGGAGAAGAGACTACAGTATCTAAAAGGTATCTGTAATATGTACTGAAATGAGCATTTCTGTATTTGTGAAGAAACATTAAAATAATTAAGAAAAATGTATGACAACAGCTCAATGAATTATCCAAACCCAGCAACAGCACTTCCTGCAGTCTCACTATTCTCCTTTGACAAAAGCCCTCTGTTAGTCAGAGAAAAATTATTTATAAGGATATTTAGCAGCTTAGGTTCAGAACACAGGTTCAAGCCACATGCTACCCAACATGTATGCCCATAGAAATATTTCAATTAATCATATGCTAATATAAGATTATGAAAAGGAAAATAAAGGCAGGGAAGGAAAATGCACTTGGATTCCACACGAAGGCCAGAAGAAGATTCAAGAGTCCCCATGCCTACCACCTTACCAAGAACTATAAATAAAACCAGAGAGTTCCATTTCACAAACTTACAGTAAACAGATAACAGCAAATGGAGTTGGGAGACAATACATCCCAAGTATTTGGGCCTAGTGGGAGAGGAGAATCATGGAGATGAAACTGGCAGATGATCCTGAACAGAGATGCATTTCTATCGGATTCACAACCTTCTTGCTATAAACTCCCGAGAGCCCAGAATGAAGTCAGGATCCTTACTCTCCCGCTACACATATAGAAATCTCTATTGAAGTTTGTCAAAAGAGCTAGTTAACAATGTAAGCAATTGCCAAGAAAACCAGATCAGTCATATCTTGTATTGCAAATCCACAGGACAGACGCTCTCAAATTATTAAACCTGCAAGCCACACCCAGCCAGCATCATCTTGCACACAGGAACACTTTCCAGCCAATAGCTGCCAATAAAGGGTCACAGTAAGCAGAGCTATCTTCTAAATTAACTTCTTACCCAAGGCAAGTAAGTCACAATTTACAGACCCACATTAAAGCTGCCCTGTGACCCACATATGCAGGCAGATATGCTGGTAATGCTCTTTGTACTTGACTGCTAGAGGATTATAATCACCTGGGGGAAAGATAATGGCTGAATATACAACACACCTGCAGATGATTGAAGCACCCATGAGTAATTTGCTAGATTCCACACAAACTGTTTTGACTTTCCTCAAAATACCTCATATGTTCCCTTAAGAAATAAGCACATTTTAGGTTTCTTACTTTACTTCAGGTGAAACATCATGACAATTCTAAACACTCCTCATTCTGATTGAAGCCAATCTAGCTTTTTGCCCTAAAGCACAAAAGAGATGAAGAGACAATCCCCCTGGGTTCTCATGCTCTTCAGCCTAAAGGGGCCACCACAACTCTTCACAGGAAAGTAGGTTTCGAAAACTAAAATATATGCCCTATTATAGAATTTATTTCCCCTCCAAGTCAGAAATTCTTGGTAACATTAGCAACTCTGCTATATAGGCCTGAATTTCTATGCAGCATCAGGACACCTGGGGAAAAGAAGTTACCAGTCGGGTTTGTGAAACCCGTATATTTTAGGGGCAGGAAATACTTGGGCAACAGCTGCAGCCTCACAACTGCTGCAACTGATGTCAAGATCCTGCAATATTAATCAGTGTGCTTTTAGCCAACCAGCATAAACTCCATCTGGGGACTAAACCAGTTCTGAAGAATCTTGTCTCCTAGAGCAAACTTCCTTCAAGGAATGCAATCAACCAGCATGCTTGAAAGATCTGTCTGTTCTCTGCCTCAAATGCTCTGTAGCTCCACAGTAAAGAATTGAAACAAGAACAACATATACCCAGCCCCCTCCATTCTCCTATGGATGGGCAGATGGGCTCAGAAGAGACAGATGCGGAGATGCCCACCCGTAACAGGACTATTGTCACACCCAGCCTCCCCTAGCACTATCAGCCCTTCCCCATTCCTAGCCCAACACTTGCCTGTGCCCATTGCTCCCAGCTGACTGACCCCCTGGACTTTTTATTCTGGCTCTTCTCTGAAATCCCCGCCCCCTCCATCCTGAGGGGAAAAAAATAAGGAGGGGGCAACTATAGCAGCTGATGGCAGCAAGCACTTTCCCACTCATCCCCCCAAAAGGTGTGTGTGTGTAGAAGAGGGCATGGCATGAAGCATCACACCCCTTTGTGGGGGATGCAATCATCTCTACGAGTGCTGCTACTTCTTACAGAGAAGGAAGGGATGGTGGGGGTGGAGAGCGAGGAGAAAAGAGAAATAGTAAAGGTGCCACTACCACGGAAGAGTGGAACTACATGGCAAGGAGGGGTGGCCATCCTAGCTAGGGAGCAGAGAAGAAGGTTGGCGGTGAGGGAGGCATCCATACTAATTAGGACTTAGGAAGGTGGCCATAATGCTGATCGCCAGGGAGACATGCCTAGGCCTTGGGTGGCTAGAAGAGGAAACCTTACAGGGAAGCGGGGGGTTCTTCGTTTCTATGGAGACAGCCAGCCTTAGGAAGGTTCTCCTGTTTCTATGGAAACAGGAGGCGGGGAGGGAAAGGAAGGCCCTCGAGGTTACCAATGAGGCTGTGTCAGGCCCCGCCGCGGCCGCTGCTGCTGCCGAGTCACCGCTCTGCGCTGCTGCCGCTTCCTTCTCCGACCCGCACTGACACAAGATGGCGGCGGCCGGGCCCGGAACAAAAACCTCCCCAGCGCCGTTCGTTCCCATTCAGGAGGCAACTAGCTCCACCCCACCCTCGGCGCGACCTTATTGGGTTCAGCCGACATCCGTCACAAATACGCTCGCCCAGATAGGCTAAAGGGGAGAGAGAGAGAGAGAGACAGCGCAAGCCACGCCCGCTGACCTGGAGACCAGCCCCCCCCCATTTATGATGAAAACCTGATGCAAGGAAGCCACGCCCTCCCCAGCCTCAAACTTTGGGTAAGAGGGCGGCCCTTCTAGTATCGGAGCCACGCTCCTGGAGTTTCACGCAGAGGCGGAATGACAGAGCCTCTGTAGCAGCTTAAGGAGGAAAAGAGGGAGTGCATTTAGGCAACACATTTCCTACCAAAAGACATAGCATATATAAGAGCTCCTTTAAGAGTTACAAACAAGAGGGGAATTTTGGCAGGAGCAATTGTCACGCTGGGGTGGCAAAACCTGCACCCGCTAAAATTTCCTCTGCTGTGCAGCAGGTAGGGAAGGCCAGGTCTTCTTGACTTCTAGTCACCTTAAATTGTAATTTATATAGTTATTAATAGTACTTATAGAGTTTGAGTGTTAAAAGTGCTTCCCATACCTAATCTAGGTCATCCTTACAACAATGCTGTAAAATAGGCCAGTATTATTATCCAAGATGGGGCAGGGGGCTTCAGGTTGAGCAAGAGTACATGGTAGAGGTAATATGACAGACAGAGCCTGAGGGTTCTCCATCAGTTTTCACAGAAGCCTCCAAATCTGACCCAAGCGGATAATTGCCATTTGGCCTTGCATAATCCGGCAGGCACTATGCTCTTCAGTCCTGGATTGTGGCACCAATGCACACACAATATTGTTCCCATTCAGAAAGGAACGCTAAGGGCACAATCCTATCAGAGTGTTTAGACTGAAAAAAAAGCCCTACAGCTCTCAGCATTCCCCAGCCACCATGCTGGGAGTTGTAGTACTTTTTTTCTATCTAAACATGCATAGGATTGTGCCCTAAATCTCAACCACATGCTCAAGATATCAAATCTAGCACTAGCAAAATGAAAAGGCAAATCCATTGGCACAGGCCCCTACCTTCCTATAACAACCATCAGCAACATTTGTCTTTCACAAACAGCCAAAATCAGCATCAAGACAGGCTGCCACAAATCCGCACAGTGTAACTGGAGATCAGTGGCCGTATGCACCTTGATACAGTCACAGCACCTCTAGAAGGAACCCAATCATTGCACCGTCCATAAACCCACTGAAAGCCTACGCTCCAGACCACCAAACCACATTCACCCCACCTCATCCAGGTTACAGTATGCCAGAAGCAAAGGAGAGGTCATAAATGAACAAGGTGTCCCATCCTATAGGTGCCCGCACACTGCAAAGAACAGGTTAGTACAATAAAACTGGCAGGGTCTATTCTCAAATATGCAAAACCACCTCATCTGCACTGTAACCTGTATCATTCCTTTGAGATAAGGTGGGACATAAATCTAATCAATAACGCCAAGATCAGACTCAGGTGGCACAAATCTCAGTCAACTGAGAGAGCTGTAATCTAGGACCGTACATATTCTTCAACCATATTACCAACGGACCACACATTTTAAGAGGAGTTTCAAACACAAAGGAAAGTTGTTACAATAATTTTTAGAAAGCATATCATATTAAGTAGTTTCACGCTCCAAAGTTTGCTAGAGCTACTTAGTAGGAGTGTAATGAGAATATTAAACAATTCCAATTACGAATACAAAAAATAAGACAGAATCAGGCATCATGATCAGTTATCTCAAATGCTCATAAGTGAACAGTAACAATCCCTAGATTATATCTGATCTTCATAAGCAAAATTTAATACCAGGCACAGAATTCTGCATCCTGAACATCTCAGGGTATTGGGGGTTTTTTTTTAAAGCAAGTTGCTAGTCCTAATGGCTGCTAAGATATACTTGAACATGTGAAGACAATGCCTGCTAGACATGGAGCAAACTAGGGTTGGTATGTTGATCAATTAATTAGTTGGTTATTGTCAACTTACTGCCTATTATTTGACCATGATCAACTAACTGTGTGGACGGTAGTTTGCCTTTTTAAATTTCATTACAGTGTCAGTTGTTAGCAAGGGCAGGAGTGAAGGTAGCAGTCAGGAACAAACCAAGCAGCATAGTAAAGCTTCTCCCACGGCTACCTGCTATATCTCCAGGTAGGAACACAAGCAGTCATCAGTGACAAAGGCCTCCACTTAGTGGCCAGAGACTGGGTTTGCACGACAGGCTAAACCTCAGTAGGTAAAGTGCTAGTGCTGTTCAGCGTGAAGTCTGAGCCCAGCAGTGTCCTTCGGAACCGACCTGGGGGTGGCTTCTAAACCACCCTTGCTTTGCCATGGTCTGCAGTAGGTTTAAGGAAACCTACTGCAGGTTTAGCACATTGTCTGAGCCCGGATGACATGCTAACCTGCCTGCAGCCCAAAAAGGCACCGGGTCCCTTGCTCAGAGTAGCAAAGAAGGGCTGCTGTTCTGGGCAAGGGACTCTTGCCGATGACAGCCGACCAAGCAGCACTTGTTCAGCGGTCATCAACTTCCCCGCAAGCTTCTGCCGATGTCCTGCATTGACAGGAGCACATGGGGAAGCCGCCAGGTTCTGCCGTGTGCCCCCTCCTCTCCCCGGGTGCCCCCTCCTCCCTCTCAGGGCCCCACTCACTGTCACCATCCACCACCGCCCACCTCATCCGGGGCTGGGAGAGGAGAACCCGATGTGGCGGTCCCTCGCAAGGTTGGGTTTAACCCAGCCTTGGGAGGGACCACTGACCCAGCGGCTCCCCCTCCCCGGCTCGCCCTCCTCCTCCTGCGAGAAGCGCCAAGGTCGTGGCACAGCCGCCAATGCAGCCAGGACAGGTGGCTACATGGGGTGGGGTACTGGAGCCAGCCAGAAGCCGGCTCCTGTACCCCTGCCCCGCACCGCCACCTGTCCAAGGACCCGCTCTGCTGGCATTCCTCTCAAGGGACGCCAACACAGCGGGTGCTTCCTGCGCCCCCTTTCCTTCCCACCTGCCGCGCCGTTTGGCGCAGTAGGGTGGAGGGAAAGGAACTGCCCCCCCTGCCCCCGCAGGCCTGACGGAGAGAATAAGGCCCCTCCCTCGCTGCTGCACATTACCATGCTCCACAGCAGTGGTGCATGGCATGTGCTCTTGCTAGGGAGAGTGGGGACGGCAGCAGTGCTGCGGGGGCTTATCTGCTGTCACAGCACGGGGGCATGCCCCCTCAGCGCCACCACTGCCACCCGGAATAACACCCCAGCGACGCAGGAGCAGCCAACCGCTGCTCCTGCACTGGGGTGGTAGTACTTCTCTCTGCCACCAGGATGCACATGCATCCCAGTGGCAGTGAGAATACGTCCCCCTCAGCACAGGAGCAACCAACTGCTGCTCCTGGCTGGGGCCTGCTGGGAGTTGTAGGCCAAAAACATCTGGGGACCCAAGGTTGGAGAACACTGATCTATATGAAAGGAATTCCCCAACATTCCCTCCCACATTCCATTACACTGGGGGTGAGCAACACGATGCCCGTGGGCTGCATGTACCCCACCCTGCCTTTTTTTGCAACCCCCCCCCCCGCTGCCGCAGCCAAATTTACTACAGCGGTGGCTGATAGGGTCGGGGGTGCAATGTGCCCCCCTGGCCCCCGGAAATTGCCCACCTCTGTGTTACACACTAATGACCAAGAAACAGAACCCAGAATGGAGCTATAGCAGATGAAGGGACTGGGAAAGCATACAAAAGCAGGGTTCATTCTTGGGGGATGTGCTTCCCAAGGGAAAGGAGCAGGATTAGCTCCCACCCAATGGTGCCCTTTTTACCTTTCCCATTTCGGTGAATAGTCACTAGTGAAAAGAAACTAATGCAAGTGAGGACACACAGTTACAGTGAGGGTAAAACCTGCTCTTGACGCTTTGTCACCCAATCCACAAGGATCTGCAAGGGGGAATTGTCCCAACATACACATATATGTCCACCATATAGACAGGCTTCTTGCTAGAAAAATAGCACTTAGGAAAACTCTCTATAATAATACACGAGGTCCAAGCATTTCACACACATTTTCTCAGTAATCTTTACAACAGCTCTGAAAGGTAGGCCAGTCTTATTATCCGCATATTACAGATGTGGGCTGCGGCAGAGAGGCAGAAGTTTGCCTAAGACCACCAAGCAGTGCATGGTTGAGGTAAGGTTTGAACTACAGGGGAATGAGAAATGGCTGCCTCTTGAGTAGTGGGGTGGGTTACATCTTGCAGTACTGACCGTGAAAAAAAGAAAAGAAATGAAGCCTACACAGCTGCTTTTTCCTGCAGTTCTGCGCCCCCTAGTGCCAAAGTGGGGCAATGGCTTCAACATAATTCATTGTAAGAACAGGCTGTGCTTATAATTAGGGATGCAGCTCATTCTAATCCTAGGCAGGGCATGTAACAACACTTCCTTAATGCAAATGTTACATTGTACATTAAATTCCTATGCAGAGCCCCAAATATCAGTGTGCAGATAGGTGAGTTTTTGTATTCCCATTATCTTTGGTTCTCAGTTGTTATTTTGGGTCACCCACCACTGAGGTCATAGAATCATAGAAAAATCATAGAATATAGAAAAGTAGAGTTGGAAGAGGCCTACAACCCACTGCTCAATGCAGGAATCCAGGTCAAAGCATCCCTGACAGATGGCTGTCCAGCTGCACCTTGAGTGGGAGAGCCCACCACCTCCCTAGGTAGTTGGTTCCATTGTCTTATTGCTGAGTCAGGAAATTTTTCCTGATGTTTAGGTGGAATCTGAGTTTCTGTAACTTGAGCCCATTATTCCGTGTCCTGAAAACTGGGATGATCGAGAAGAGATCCTGGCCCTTCTCTGTGTGACATCCCTTCAAGTACTGGAAGAGTCATATCTCCCCTCAGTCTCCTCTTCTGAAGGCGAAACATGCCCAGTTCTTTCAGCCTCTCCTCATGGGGCCTTGTCTCCATTCCCTTTATCATAGGTCCACGAATATATATTATAAAAAGCACGCACATCAGCTTCTCAGTACACGTCATGCATCTGATGCGGGCAGACTTCTATGCAAAGTTATGTCACAGCTCCCAAAATGCGTGCCAAGAGAGCCTTGAAGAGTTAAGCAGCCACGTTGCCTAGAGATGTGAAGGCCCATTTTAAAAGCAAGAAAAAAACGTCCCTTCTGTCAAAGACCCCCCCGCCCGCCCCATCTTTATTTTATTTTAATTATTTAATTATTTATTTATTTCATTTTTATACCGCCCAATAGCCGGAGCTCTCTGGGCGGTTTACAACAATTAACAAGACAGTCCCTGCCCGCAGGCTTACAATCTAAAAAGACACGACACACAAGGAAAAAGGAATGGGGAGGGAAGAAGGGGGAATATTAATTATTACTTCTGTAATTCTCTGTGTCTCAAGAAGCCTTTGAAAACTGGAAATTCCAGAAAAAAACTGGGGGGAGGGGAACCTTATATAAAATATTTTCTCTTAATGATGAGTGAAACACTTTTTAAGGGTAGTTTTTTAAATACTGCTTTAGCGGCCTGGTCTATCTTTGTAAATATATACCAAATCAAGAAACAAGCCAATGTGAAAGATTGTTTCAATTCTCTGTAGGTCATGGAGATAAAAATGGAGGTTCATAACCAGAGGCCATTGTTCTTTCAGAAACTGAGACCCAGTTCAGCCAATCACCTACGCCAGTTTAGGTGATTGGGAATGGACCGCAGAGTCTCTCAAGCTCACCCTCCCCTCTCTTCCCACACGAAAGGCGGGTGAAAGCTTCCACTGTTATAGAACAACCTGCAGTTCCGTGGCATGTATGAACTCAGCAAACTATGGTTTGTTCTAAAGCAGGGGTGGGCAACTTGTTACCCTCCAGATGTTTTGGCCTACAAATCTCCCATCAGCCCTAGTGATCATAGCCAATGTTGAGGGATGCTGGGAGTTGTAGGCCAAAACATCTGGAAGGCCAAAAGCTGCCCATCCCTGTTCTAATAAAGTTAGTTAACAAAACTGGAACTGAAGCCATGGTTTGATCCTGGTTTGTTTTAACTCATTTTTGGGAGAACAAATCAGTTCCCAAGTTCACCGAACTGTAGTTTGTTCCAGTGCAGAAGTGGAAGCGTTCACTCTCTTCCATTTGTACAAGAAAGAGGGGAGGGCATGAACCCAAGGCTTGCTGGGGCTTTCCCTGATCTAACCATCTAACCCGGGAAATCATTTCCCTGGTTAGATGATCACCTGAACCAAGCCCCAAAGCTTGAAATAGTAATATTTCTGTGGAGAAAAAGCATCAGAGTTTCTGCACCACACACACACACCTCCACGCGTGTAAACAAGTATAATCCCAGCTGGGGGCTGGGAAATGCAAAATGTACATAGTTTCTCTGATGGCTCCTGACGCTGCAGAGTCTCCCCAAATCTTTGATTGGCCAGTGCCACAGCTATTTGCATGCAAATGCGGCAAAGAGCCACCCCTCCCCTGCCTGGCCCAGATGAAGTTCATCCTGATTGGCTAAAGACACCTGGGCTACTGAAAGGAGGGGTGGGGGGAAGAATCTATACTGCTGCTGTGGCTTCTGGGTTGGGGTGTTGTTTGCACGCTTTCGCGGGAGGAGGGCTTTTGCCGAGGCAAGCCCTGAAGAGGACAAAAAACCCAGGTAAAGGAGTAAGGCCTGGGTAGTTATATAGTAAAGGAACTAGCTTTTGTTGTTTTGTAGCTCTACTGTATGTGCCAAAGTGTCTCCCCACCTTTCTCCCTCTTCCCTCCTTCCCCACCTTTTATTGTAATCTGTTTACCTTAAATAAACTTTCCTGGTTTTACCCCACACGGTGTGTGTGGTTCCTCTGTGGTTCAGTGCTAAATCCAGTGTATAGACCCAGGGCAAGGTCCTGGGAGAATCAGATCAAGACAGCAGAGCTAAGGCTGGCAGTTTTGCACCTTTGATCTCTGGTCTTGAGTAAAGGACCGGTTGGCAGTCCTTCACAATTTCCAAGGATCTATTATTTGTCATTTAAATGACATGTTCTGGGTTTCATCTGACTAACTTTGTCTGCAGTTAACACAATGCTTACTGTGTGTTGTGTGGCGATAAAATACTACTGAAGGGTTCAGCGTTATTATAATTTTAACTAAATGTCCAGATTTACTAATAGTTGTTAACAAGTGGGAGCAGCAACAAAATGTTGCAGTGTAGAACGCTCCCGGTCAGGATTCCAGCCAGTCATGCCCTCTCGCAGGATACTCCATTCCACTCCCACTCCCCCCACATTTCCCCCTAACCATCACACATTATATGCCCACTCAGCATGCCTAGTCCTCACTGAGCTGTCTTCAGGGCTTCCCCCCACATCTTAGGGTTTTTTTCTCTAAAGACTTCTTTTTCTTCTGCAAACTTTAGGGTCCTCTCAAGGATGCTGATACAGTACTCCCCTTTTGTGTGTGGGCCATGCTATTTTGACTACATATGAACTAGCAGTCAAGAGAACTGAGACTGCTCTCAGGTATAATTAGTATATACCGGTATATATGATATGATGCTGATAGCCATACTGTGATCTATTAAGCTGGAGGCAGCATCTTTCAGGGAGCTGGAAGCCATTGGTAAGAGGAATCATCACTCGCAGTGTACACCCATCCCACTGTTACCTCTGAGAAACAAGCGTCGGAGACGTTGGTACTGTTTCTTCTGTTTCTGCATTTTAGGTTCTAAAACAGGGATGGGGAAGCTCAGGCCCAGAGGCCAAATCCAGCCCTCCCGGGGTCCCAATCCAGCCATCTGGGGATCCTCAGATGGTCATGCCCCCTTTCCCCCAATCGTTTGGTGGTTTGCTGACTTTTGTGCAGTTTTTTCTCCATTCTAAGGAATTCCTCTCCTAAGGCTTAGTTACTGGCAGTATGAGCTTTGAGCTACAATATGCTGATACTTTTTGTATTTTGGCCCCCTGCCCCTTTGCCCTCATCCCCACTCACCGCTGGAATGTGACCCCACCCGAGAGCTGCTCTGAAATTGAATCTGGTCCTCCAGCTGAAAGAGGTTCCCCATCCCTGTTCCAAAAGTAGTAAAATTTGGATCTGGTAAGAAAAGAAGTATAACATATAATGGATTTTTTTCTAAGAAACTGGGGGGGGGGGGGGAGACCCAGGGGGAAAAACCAAGATTTACTATGATTTCAAAATGTATGGAAATTACTCTATGTTCTTTGGAGTGGAGAGCCGCTATGCAGAATTGATCATCCCCTTCTTCTACCATTATATTATATTATATTTATTTATTTATTATATTTATACCCCGCCTTTTTTCCTGCAAGGAACCCAAGGCGGCTTACATAATCCTCCTCCTCCTCTCCATTTTATCCTCACAACAACTCTGTGAGGTAGGTTAGGCTGAGAGTCAGTGACTGGCCCAAAGTCACCCAGTGAGTTTCATGGCCAAGCGGGGACTAGAACCCGGATCTCCCAAGTCCCAGTATCAACACTCTCACCACTACGCCACACTGGCTCTCCTATGGGCAGAAATGTCATCCTGAGAGAGGGAATAAGATTGCTCCAGGAATTGGATTCCCGATTTAAGGTGCAGAAGAGTCTCAGAACGATCTCCACTGCTCTGAAAGCTCAGTCCCATCCTTGATTTGACTGGAGCAAAGGGGAGAACAGGAGGTAATATTAAACTGGGCTACCCTGCAGTCACAAAGAGGATGCCTGCCAGAGGTCCATCAAGTCCCAACATTCTGTTTCCACAGTAGCTTGCCAAACACTTCGGAGAGTTCGTACCCAGGGCACAAACACAACAGTCCCCCCCCCCTTGTTTGCCCCCTACATTTGGTAAACCTAAGATATTTTGCCCCTGAACATGGAGGTTCCACTGGTCATATGCTGAACAGCCGTTTGTTTGAAACAGCTTCTCTTATGGTACTAGCAATTTCAAACATACCAATGCAGACAACCAACCTGCCCCCCCCACACACACGGCTGCCCCCCAGACAAGGGTTGTATCAGCATGGCTGAAAGTGCCAACGTTGTATGGATCAAGCCATAGATAAGCAATTTTTGGGTGGCTGATCTCCAGCTTGCCAAAGTCCACCTTCTGGGGGCAATGTAAGCCTTTCATATTCGGGCAGACATTTTGCCACAAGGGATTATTTTTCTGTAGCATAAAATAGGGGTTTATTTTCTCTAATGAAGTGGCGAAAAACTTCAACTATGAATCAGGAAGAATCGCATCTCACCTTTCACTAGAGCAGCCTTTCCCGACCTGGTACCCTCCAGAGGTTTTGGACTACAACTCCCAGCATTCCTGACCACTGGCCAAGCTAGCTGGGTCTGATGGGAAATGAAGTCCAAAACATGTGGAGGGCACCAGGATGGGGAAGGCTGCACTAAATGGCCTAAGGCAGTGTTCTCCAACCTTGGGTCCCCAGATGTTTTTGGCCTACAACTCCCAGCAAGGTTGGAGAACACTGGCCTAAGGCAAGCCACTCAGTCTCAGCTTCAGCCTCCACCATCTGCAGGATGGAGGATAATAAGGCATTACATCTAGATCAGTGTTCTCCAACCTTGGGTCCCCAGATGTTTTTGGCCTACAACTCCCAGCATGCCCCAGCCAGCTACGCTATGCTGGCTGGGGCATGCTGGGAGTTGTTGGCCAAAAACATCTGGGGACCCAAGGTTGGAGAGCACTGGTCTAGACAGTCTGTCTATTATGATTAAGAATCGTAGCTGGCTGGGGCATGCTGGGAGTTGTTGGCCAAAAACATCTGGGACCCAAGGTTGGAGAACACTGGTCTAGACAGTCTGTCTATTATGATTAAGAATCGTAGCTGGCTGGGGCATGCTGGGAGTTGTAGGCCAAAAACATCTGGGGACCCAAGGTTGGAGAACACTGTTCTAGACAGTCTGTCTATTATGATTAAGAATCTCAGGTGCACAATGAAGGAGTATTTTAACCATGATCTTAATATTATCAGCAGCCACTAAGCATTATATCTATCTATAAATTTCGATGTAGAGAATGTCCTAACACTAACGCATGTTTGCGCAGGGGGGATTAAGCACCCTTGGCATTTCTTGTAGCTTTTTGCTCATTAACAAAGGGGACAGTGTGCACAAAATCTTTGTCAAGCTTTGTTAGTGTCTCGACGAAGCCTGAGTTGATGGAATTTGATGAGGACTCTCTTTCCCTGTGAACTGAAATGCTTTTGCGAGAAGTTTCCCAGGAGGGTTTTTGTTTTGGAAATAAAAAAAGGCCACATTTGTCTTTGAGGTCGACGCCGACAACTCTGAATCAAAAATCAAAATCAAAGTTCTACTCGGTTCTCTCTGCAAGTTCTCTTGGAGGGGGCCAAGAGAGCTGATGCACCCAAACAGATCCTTGAGCCGGGAGTGGTTATATTTTCCTGGCCTAGCGTGGCCTGGCAAAAAGAGCTCTCTGGCTTAGTTCATATTCCAGGCTAGCCATGGAATTCATAAGTGGGGGGGGGGGGGCAGGGCAGGTCGGGCAAATCAGCTGATGGCCAGCTTTTGTAGAAAGCCCTTTTCGGAAGTGAGCGAAGGGTGATGGGCCAGTGCCTCAGCCTGCACTCCCGAAAATGGCCTGTCAGAAAGGTGGGGTTTTTTTTGCCACAGACACCATTTTCTCCTTCAAGTTTGGCAACTGTGGAGGCTGGTGACATTCCCCAGGGGAATATTTAATTCTCTAAAGAGAGAGCTAAGGCGTTTACTTTTGCAGGTTGCTGAATGCCCCTGAAGAAAACACTATTTTCCAAAACGTGTCAGGTCCATATATATTCATGTTGTTTTCTCAAACGTGTCAGGCCCATATATATTCACGTTGTTTTCCAAAATGTGTCAGGCCCTTATACTTTCTCAGAACCATTCCTCCCGGGTCATTTGCTGCAGTCAAATGGTACAGGTTGGGTTTTTGTTTTGTTTTTTAATTCCCCAGGGGACCAGATTTAACCCAGGGGCCTACAGCTGCCAGCCTCTGCCCTGAGGCCACACACACAGCTTTTGCTGACAGTACATAGAGCACAGGCGGCATTGCGGAAGTATTTCAACACATTTTAGCAGCTCAATCACAGGTTGCAAGGAACGACCTGAACTATCCTGCTCCACACTGAACTTGTCCAATGGGTTAGTTATGAGGAAGAGAGAGACAAGTCAACAAGACTGAGAAGTGAGCAGAAGAAGGTTCTAGATTCTGGGTTGCCTGCTCAAACCAGTGGCAGGTTCAGGACTTTGCTGAAACACAGCCTACCAAACTAGCAAGGGGTGAGACCAAAAATACTAGCATTACCAGCATATTGTAGTTCAGTGTTCTCCAACCCTGGATCCCCAGATGTTTTTGGCCTACAACTCCCAGCATGCTGGGAGTTGTAGGCCAAAAACATCTGGGGACCCAAGGTTGGAGAACACTGTTATAGTTTATAGATTCAGAGATCATAGAGTTGGAAGGGGCCTACAAGGCCATCGAGTCCAACCCCCTGCCCTGCTCAATGCAGGAAACTAGAGGAGGGGTCTCCCATCCAAGTAATAACCAGGCCTGACCCTGCTTAGCTTTCCACACTCAGACAAGCTGAGCCAGTGTGAGCCACAGGCCTGTATATTTAAAGCTCCTACTGCCAGTAACCAAACCTTAGGAGAGGCTCTCCAACCTTTCAGAGGTGGAGGGACTGCACAAAAGCAGGGAAGCCACCAAACAATCTGTGGTCAGGGAAAAGAAGCGGGGCCGTCTGGGGAATCCCAGAGGGCCAGACTGGGACCCTAGGCAGGCCGGATTTGGTCCATGGGCCTCAGGTCCCCCCATCCCTGCGCTAGATGGTCTTAGGCCAGCCACGATTCTCTCTGAGATGACCCCTCCCCAACCTTCTGCAATATGGGAATAATAATACTGGCCTACCTTACAGGGCTGTTGTAAGGATTACAGAGATAATGTCTGTGAAGCACCTTGAACACTGGAAATACATTATATAAATGCCAAGTATCATTAATATTACTATACAGGGAATTTAAAAAAACCCCATTAAAACTGGCATTGTAGTCCAAATGGTATTTTTGTTTATTTAACTGTACGTTTTTGCACTTCTTCCCTTTAATATTCTCAAAATGGCATCTATCTACATTTAGTAATATGAAATTTTAGGTGATTATTTTGCTTTTTAATCAACTAGACATGTTTAAAACCTAGTGCTAGTGTCCACGTGGATAATCCCCCTCAGTGGACAGACCAATTTTAACCCTCTAATTGAAAAAGAAAAAAATTCAAAATGTGGAAGAAAAGAAGTGTTTTCTATTTTTCCAAGTCCCAACGTACACATTCTCAAGGAAACGAAGTCAATAAAAACAATTGATCCAAATTTCAGGCACAGCATCAGAATTCAGGAAGAAAAGTACTGAGCTTTCAGTATCACGAGGCTGTATATACCGGTAGATACCATATCACTTTAGTCCATACCTAGTGAGGTTCTCATGACCTCTGGAGATTAGGTTCTTATCCTACTCCCATCTTACATGTCAAGGAAACAGAGGCCCAGGAAAAGGGAAATCCCACATCGGCCTGGCTGATACAAACTACTAGGCTCCATTCTCCCCCACCCCTACCATACACAGCTGGGAATGGGGCATCCGTTAATGCAGGGGTGGGCAATTTATGGTCCTCCAGATGTTTTGGTCTACAACTTCTATCAGTCCTTATCATTGGCTATACTGGCTAGGGCTGATGGGAGTTATAGACCAAAATATCTAGAGGGCCACAAGTTGCTCACCCCTGAATTGGTAATGGCCTGGTTCAAACATAACACTAATCCATGGTTTATTTAACCCATTGTTGGTTGCCCTACTCAGGGTTTGTCTGACAGATGATCAAACAAACCATGGTTTGTTTTCTCAATCCCTGGTTTGTTTCTTTCCCTCCTCCTTTGCTCCCTCCCTCCCTGTATCCCAAATGCTTTTGTGTTGTAGTACTGTCATGTAGAGTGGCTGGGTTTTTTGGGCCACTCTTACCTACCACTTCTAAAGCTTAGTACAAGAACCCATGAACAACCCAAAGTTCTGGGTTTATGCATAAGGACAATCCATGGTTTAAACAACCCAGAGTTCACAACCCAAAAACAAGCCATGGGTTCTCTTTCTGGGCTGTTCGTGGTTTTTCAAACCATGGTTTGATAGTGCAGCCGCGTTCACACATCACAACAATCCAGAATTCAAGAACCGAAACTCATGGGCTAGTATCATGTGTGAACCAGGCCAATGTGCATGAAGAAAGATGCCACTGCCTTTGACATAAAGGCCTGATCCCTAATCCCAGAACTGTAATTCATGGGTCATCAACTTTCAGCACAGGTGGCAGGAGTCTCTGGCATGTCTGGAAACAGAGGGCTGGTGGGCACAGAGTCAGATCAAGACTGTCACATCCACTTTAGTGCAAGTGTGGGCAGAACGTAGATAGGAATCTGCTAGTAGATCTTTGCATAATATGTAGTAGATCTGCAAGTTTCTTTCTTTCTTTTCTTCTGCAAGTTTCTGACTTTTAACAAGAGCAATAACAAGAAGCAACCCCCCCCCCCAAGCCTCTAAACTTGGCTGCTGAAATTAAGGAAACTTAGGGCAGTGGGGTGGGGGAACCAAGAATGGATTTTTGTGTGTGAAAGGACTGTGAACTCTGTTCTGATACTGAAAGCAGAAGTTTGGTGGGAGTCCTGTGCTCAGAAGCACCTTGTTCCTTCATTCTAGGTGTATGTCTGCCCTAAGCCACTATTTTGCACCCAACTCCAGTTGGGGGACCTTGAGGTTCTACTGAAAAGCAAAGTAGATTGCAGAAGCCTGAAGTCTGCCCACCCCTGCTTTAAGTTCACTCTAGAGCAACACTGTCTCACACCTTGGACTTAACCTGTGGCATGCCTGCCGAAAAGGCCACTGCTGTGGTTACTCGCTGGTGGGGGGGGGAGTGCACTTTGCACATGCTCAGAGGCAATGCCTCTTTATTATTACTTCCCATCTTCCTGCCATTCGAAACAGGTTCCTGAAAAGCCCTGCAACGGAACCCGTATTTGGCCCTTTGCTTCTTTCCCTGCCTACAAGAGAAGGAAACCAGGTCCAACGGACTGCTAGATGTTGTACAAGTTTACAGGTGTCCTAATGCCCATTTTATAAGAAATAAATTACAGACTAAAAGGGGAGGGGAAGAAGGGAGGCTGAAACACAAGTTAGTTAACTCTACCGCTGCTGTTGTTTTTTTTTACCCCTCTGTCACAAGTTAATCCTCACAACATGGTAACCCTTTTCACGACTTTGTTCACGGACAGGGTGTTGTGGACGTTCCCGCAGATACTGGCAGGTGAAACGGGGGATCTAATGCACGTTACAGATTGTGATAGGGTTGCATTTCTTTTGGTCGCCTCTTCCTTCTCTGCCTCCCACCCACCTCCTAATTTGCCTCTCCCACTGTCAAAATTTAGATTGCCCCCAGGGAGCTTACAGAGACCCCCCTTTTTTTTCTTACGAAACTCTGCAAAGTGCAATGAATACCGATGGGACCTGTAACAAGAATTCTAAGCATTCCAAGTTGTGCTGAATGATCTAAACCACGTATATACGGAATCACGTCTAAGTAAGGACGTGATTCCGTATATGCAACCCAAGGGACTCCTACACGGGGCACGTTCAGCACCAATGATGCACCGTGTGGATGGGGTGGGGGTGGGCATGCCCCTGGCCATGCCAGGAGCTTTAGGAAAACCCACTCACATGATTTGATGTCAGGAATGGACAACGTGCTCAGCTATGAAATATTGGGGGAGGGGGGTTCCTTACCTCCCCCCCACACAAAAAAACCCCCCAGGAATAAAGCGGAAGGTTGTGAACTTTTCTTCCCCCGCACAAAACTCCTTCAGAGACCCTGATGCCCCCCCACTAGCAAAATGCCCTTGTGCTTCATCTTGAGCCTCTGCCGCCTCCCCCACCCTTGATCTGTTATCCAACCCGACCCTTCTCTCCCATCTTTATCTCATCACCCCCCATCCATCCGTCATCACGATCCCCGCCCCCTCCTCAAATCAAGGGAGGGGGCTGCTCACTATTCCCTTCCCTGCCCCCCTCCGCCCCACGATCACCCTCCCTCCAGGCCGCTCCCGATCCGGATCTCACCCCCCCACTGTGGACCGCCTGAGTTCCAACTCCTGCTCCCGCCGCTCGCTGATGCCTGCGGGCCCCAGCCGCCGCCTGCTGTGAGGAGAGGGTCGGCCTGCACCATTCAGACGGAGAGGGGAAACAAGCGTCTCATTCTTCTCGAATGCAGGGCTACCAGTTATCCCGTCGCACGTGTAAACATTTCCTGGGCGGTATAGTGTCAAGCTCAAGCCCTTCTTCTATGGAATCCTTTTCGGACAGGGACTTTTGGGAGGAATGAAGCGAAAGCTCGGCAGCCAACCTCCCCCCACAGCAATCGGAATAGTACAACTCAGTCCGGCGCAGCGCTCCTTGGGAAATGTAGTTCGCAGGCGGCTGGATGGGTAAGGGAGCACGTGGCTTCTGATGTCGCGTGGGGAGGTGGGGGTTAGAGAACAGGCAAACGGTCGTGGAGAAAAACAGAGGCATAAACACGTGGGTGGGGGAGACGGATGGAGGGATGAATGAGTGGGAGTAGTACTGAAGAACATCAAGGATCAACTGTGGAGGCAGACCCGCAGAAAAAGTAGTGGGATTCAGGCATGGGGCGGGGGGATATATCATTTAATAATGAGGCACATCGCAAAATGAAGAGAAGTCAAGGGACAGACGGGTGAGACCAAAGGTTAATTTGAGTAAGGAAATACAAGGAAGCATATAACCCCCTTCATTGCCAAGGCAGAGCTTTGGAAAACTAGAAAAGTGCCTCTGCACACGTGCAGAATAAGGCAGTCCCTTTTCCACTTGAGCAACCATCTGGGATTCGGGGAACAGCCCTCCAACGGTACAAGGAGCGACTTCAGTTGGTCTAATTTTCCTCCAAGCAAATACAGGTTTCAGACAGAGACACGTGACGGCAAAAGAGAAGACAAAGGAGCCAAGAGTCGGCAGCAGCCTATTTTCCTGACAGGGCTCTATAACAGGATTAATTCCCAAGGAGAAAGTGCCCAGGCATTTAAGAACAGAAGGAAGTGCGTCTAGGTCACAGCGTGCCCAAGCATCTAGGGACAGACAGTCATTCTCCAATAGCCCTGTGGTTTAATCTGGCGCCTCCTGAAGACCTTGTTTGGCGAAGCCTTCTCCCTCCAACCACCATTGTAATGTTACTTTGTTTTTCAATGTATTATTTTTGTTTGTATTATCTGTTTTTATCATTTTATTCTTCACTCCGAAATCTACTTAGATGTGGAGTGGTATACAAATACTGTAAATTTAATCATCATCATCATCTGGGGAAGTACATTAGAAGGGTACCAGCCAGGTATATGGCCCTTGGTAAGAAGGTTACTGGGTTTGGAGACACAAGGAGCCCATATAGATACCAAATTTACCTTAAGGTGAGTTCTCATCCCTGAGACATCTTGGTTGTTAAACAACAGCATTTCATACCCCCATTTATAGTCGCCCAAAGGACCCCCTTAGTACGGATTGATACTAAAACAGTGTAAAATATATTTTGCATTGTAAATCTATATTGTATCGTTGCAGAATTCCGCCTCTCTCCTCTTAGCCAAGATAATCATTATATCGGCCATGAAACTCACTGGGTGACTTTGGGCCAGTCACTGACTCTCAGCCTAACCTACCTCACAGGGTTGTTGTGAGGATAAAATGGAGAGGAGGAGGAGGATTATGTAAGCTGCCTTGGGTTCTTTGCAGGAAAAAAGGCGGGATATAAATATAATAAATAAATAATTCACTGTGATCCTTATTTATTCAAAAATGGAACAGAGGCAATCCAAGAGCCACTAATTATTCAGGGGCTCTTCCTCTCACACTCCACTGGCTTCAGCCTCAGAATACTCCCCTGCTACTCTAAAGAAATCAGATGGTAGCATTATCCCAGGATTCCTGATTATCTCATCAAATCAGAATTTAGAGGGCTGGGAACCATAATACTATATTTAGATGCAGGGGGCAAAATACCTTGTGAGGGATTCCTATACCAAATACCTGAATAACTCCATCACCAACAGACACATAGAAAGATAACAGACAATAACCAGAGAAAAGACCCTGTTTATTTTTATTTCCCAGAGCTGCCCCGGGAGAGGGAAAGACAGCACCAGGGGAGGGGCAGCTGGGAGGTTTCTGTATTAAAATAGCATCTTAATAAAACATGCGGCTGGCTTGGACATGCATCCCTCTTACCCCCTCCCTCCCTCCACAGTCCAGCTGAGGTTGGGATCCAAAGCAGCAGGGCAGCAATCCATCCTGACTCGCTTTCCAAACTGCTCCTGCCATGGCTACAGGTGAAATGTGGGACTGGGCATAGTGGGAAAGGGCGAGGCTGGAAAATGGATCCCTGATCCATGGAATGGACTCTCCTCCAACCCTGGCTTCACTAGCTTGGAATAGCTCCCTCATTCCTTTCTCCCTTAAAGTACATGTCGGCTCCAGTGTCGGAACGCTTGGCTCTCAAGGGCACCCGCGAGTAGGAGACGAAGCTTGACCTTTCCGGGCGCAAACCTTGCCTCAAGTTTGATTGTGAGGGAAAGGAATTGTGGGCAGAATGCTCCTGTTCTCTAAGCCCCTTTGACAGAGGCAGGAATGTAGATGCTGTGGGACGTTGTTGGTCAGTGGGCCTGTGAGAGAGGCTGTTGCTCAGCAAGGCATAAGTGTTTTGTCTGCGTTGGGGGTTGGGGATGCTATATGGCAAGGGACAGCGCTTGTGCTGGCTACTAGGAAAGGCCTAGAAAAGAGTCCCAGGCTCCCGCTAAGGGGTCAGGCGCATTCTCCAGGGCACAGTTGACAACTACCTGTTCTCTAATCCTCAGTCCTTCCTTCCCATATACAATATCTCCATGTGGCTGATTGGTCCTTTCTTTCTGTCCATCCAAACCGAACAGCTCCTGACCAATGGCAGGGGTTGGGGGAGGGGACAACACTGCTAAGGAGCACCGAGGTTCCTTGCCCCATGCTACTGGCCCACAGGGCCCTCCCCTACCAAGGGCAGAGCATGTGGATTCAGCAGAGAAGGCATCAGGATATGGGATTGGGGGAAGTGAGGGCCATTATTCCCTCTTCTCGGGGGCTCCCTCTGTCTTGTTCTGTTGCTCTTCCTGCGGGCACGGAGTCTCCAAACGGTCGGCCGGTCTGGGCGCCTCAATGGTGACCTCGTGAGCAACGCTCATGGAGGAACGGGGAGTGACGGGGAGGCGGCCGCTGACATCGGTAGCCCGGAGACGTTGCATGAAAGTAGTAACACGGATGGCTTTCTGCGAGGAGAGAAAGGCAACATCAAAAACTGGGACCAACCTATGTTGAACCAAAGACTGTGTAAAGGTGGATCTACAGTTGTATACGTGCTGTTATATTATTTTTTCTAATTGTTAGTTAAATTTAAAAGGGGGGGGGAGGACCAGTACCAACCAAGCCTCCAAATTGCTGCCCGTTTGCTGAGTCTTCCAACATGTTCCTACTCACTGATGCCAATTGAAACAACCACTACACATTTACAGCTTACACAGCCATAATAACTAAAGAGATGACCATCCTGGTAAGCAGGACAGAGCCCTCCATCTCTCTACCTTGCTTGCAAAGTAAAAAAATAATAACAATGCTTGCATTACCAGCTTCCCTGGAACCCACGCCTGGGCGGAGCCTACAGGGCTCAGCATTTGATTCTGAGGGAGACAGTCATCCCGTGCAAGTTTGGGTGGTGGGCTAAAGGAGCCAAGCCCAAGAGACTGGAAGATTGCCAGGCTGTGTGTTCTAGTTGCCTGAGTAGAGCCTCCATAGCTCAGCATTCAATTCTGAGGGAAACAGTCATCCCATTCAAGTCATTGGGTAGAAAGTGCCAAAAGCAAACCTTTGGGAAAAGGGGTGGTGTATTCAAGTCTGGGTAGTAGGTGCCACCAGTAGGCCTTTGGAAAAAGGGGGTGGTGTATTCGTGTCATTGGGTGGTGGGACGCCACCAGCGAACCTTTGGGGAAAAGGGGTGATGGATTCATGTCGTTAGGCAGAGAGTGGCAGAAGCAAGCCTTTAAAAGCAAACAAAGGCGAATTGAAGAGTCACATTTCAGTCAGCAATCTGCCCCCTACAGGCTTGTGTGAGAAACAGCAACCCTAAAAAGTTTTTTTTTAGACAGAGTGCCAGACAGGCACAGAAGAGTTGGGGTTCCCATTTGAATTGTTATGATGTTTCTTGTGTATGCCAACCTGTAAACTTCTGATTGTTGTTTTGCTGTTTTGATGTTTAAGGAGCTTTAAGATTTTCAGCTTTAAGCTTTAAGATGTTTAAGACTGTAGTTAATGTGTTTGACATTTTGATGCTTGCTTTTTTGTTCTGTTCTGTTTGTGTGTGTGTGTGTGAAGGAGAAGAGGTGTGCTAGTGGTAGAAGGCTAGCAAGGGCTTTTTCTTTTAAGTTAGTTTAAAATGAAATGAGAGGGTTGACCTCTCAGGTTTCATTTTTTTTTAAAAGGGAGCGTGTGAAGGAAGGAGCCTTTGGGGGTTCCCACACGCACACTCACTCACACACACACACACACACACACACACACACCTCATGTGTGAACCGGCTGGAGGCTGGGGGTGGGGTGGGGTGTGCATAGTTCCTCTAGAATGAATGGCGCCTGGAAGTCCAGGCTAAAAGCTTTCAAGTGCAAATGTCATGAGTCTCCCTTCCCCTTGCCTGGTCAGGTGAAGTGTGTCATGATTGGCTAAGAAGCAGCAGAGCTACAGGGAGGAGGGGAGGGGGGGAAAGGGTATATTCCCCAAAGCGTGGGTTTTGGTCTTTGTCTGTCTTGGTTCGTCGCGTGGTTGCTAGCTGTGGAGTAATGGCAGCAAGCCAAGCAGAGGCCCAAGCCCTCGGGGGGGGGGGGGTCAGGAACCGACCCCAGGTAGCTCCTGGTGAAATTAGCTGAATGAGGGCTCTGGTAAAGGCAGGCCCTGTGGAGGGCTACCCATCTCGGACCTTCGGGTAGATGGAATAATCCTCCCAGGCGGCAGGGCTGTGCTGGATCTAACCCTGGAAGAGGATCGACCCTCAGGTAATAGAGTGTGTGCCTGAGAGATATTAAGAATCAGGTTTTGTTATTTTGCAGCTTTACTGTGTACCAAAGTCTCTCTCTCTATTTTGTGTGCTTCCCTCATTTCCCCTAATCTTGTTGTAAAATGCTACCAGAATAAACCTTGTTTTGGTTTTACCCCACATGGGTTTTGTAGTCACTCTGCTTGGTTCAGTAACTAAATCCAGGTTATAGACAAAGGCAAGTCCCTGAACAGAGATTCAAGTAGGATTGCAGACAGCTGAGGCTGGCAATCTGGTATCTTGAGATCTCAGGGGGTCTTGGTTCCTTTGGGGTAGGAAAGGGTGGGGTGGTGGCGGGCCAGCCAGCCCCCCCCCTTCACACCACTGGATCCAAAAGGTCCATAGGACTGCATATAATAGGGTTATTGGGGCACAGGGAAAGAGAGAAAAGCCAAAATCTGGGCCCAATTCAAAGTGTTCATTATGACCTTATAAAGGACATGTGATGAATTGGGGACCAGGCTACTTGAAAGACTGCATTCTCCCAAATGAGTCTGCCTGAGTTTTAAGCTCACCGGGAGAGGCCTGTCTCTCTGTCCTGCCACCATCGGAAGTATGATTGGCAAGAATGCCAGAGGGCCTTCTCCACGGCTGCTTCCAGGCTCTGGAACTCCCTGCCTAGGGAGGCCAGGCTAGCTCCATTTTTCTTGTCCTTCCACAAGCAGGCAAAACATGTTTTTATTCACACACACTTTTGGCTTTTAAGCTGACTTCTTTGGTGAAGTAGTTTTTAATTGGTGGGTGCTGCTTTTTTTCTTTTTAAAATAAACCAGAGAGAGAGAGAGCATTCTGCTATGGGTAGGAGTGTTGTTCCTTAATTCTAAGATTATGTTCCCCATCCCGAGCCACTATTTTGCACCTGGCTCTGGTTGGTGGACCCCAGGATTCTAGTTTTTTTTAGAAATAAATCGATCCCTCAAGCCTGAAGTCTGCCCTCCCCTGTTTTACAGGGCAGGTTATACATGAAGCAAGTATGGAGTGTGCTCATCTTAGCAAACGGGTCATTTTTAAGTGGCATGCACTGTATCAGTTTAGCTCATCATGACCAAGCCCTGATTCTCTTGCACTTTCTCTAATGCCAACAGTTTTGTGTTTCAGGAAACCCCTCGGGTTCCCCAGAAGCTTATCAGGGGTCCCCCTCACCCCGCTGTGAGAAAACCACTAACAGCAGATAAGTTTCCCTGACAGATCACCACCATTATTTCCGCTGTGCAACTACAGCAGAATGTTGGGTGGTTCTAGGTGCACCCTTAGTTGGGGTAAGGAAGGAATGGTGAGGCCCATTATAGGCTGCTTGGGCCATGTCGAATGAATTTGCACCCTAGAATGCTCCCTAGTTTCCAGAATCCCCTGCAATATACAGGGGTTCTGTGACAGATGTAGGAACATGGGAAGCTGCCTTATACTGAGACAGAACATTGGTCCATCTAGCCCAGAATGATGGATACTGACTGGCAGTGGCTCTCCAGGGTTTCGGGCAGGTGTTTTTCCAGCCTTACTTGGAGATGCTGGGGATCGAACCAGAGACCACCTGCATACAAAGCATGTGCTCTACCACTGAGCTACGGCCTTTCCCCCAACGTATGAAGCTGCCTTATACTGAGTCAGACCATTGGTCCGTTGGACTCGATAGCCTTGTAGGCTCCTTCCAATGCTATGATCTATGACATCTATCTCAGTATTGGCTACTCTGATTGGCAATAGCTCTCACACAGGGTTCTTGGCAGACAAGTTGACGTGGAAAGGATGCCTTGAAAATGTAGCGTTTGGAACCGTAAATATCACCGGCTGGATCTTAAGAGCACAGCCCTGCTTCCTACCTGCTTCTTCCAGTAGCATAGTGCATCACTGCCCATGTAGCCCTGCCTGCACCCCAGTGCCATTTGGTGGCATGGGACTCACCCTCCACTTGGCCTTGGCAAAGTTCTTTTCAATCTGGGCGCAGACTCCTTCCTTGAGGTTCTTTTCGGAAGCAATGTTTCCAGATATCCTGACAAGGGGAGAGGCAGTGTAGAATTAGGGGTGAGAGTGCATGAAGGGGAGGGAGGAAATGACAAGTCAAGTGAGGGAAAACATGAGCAGCTTTTCAAAGGTACAACAACTTTATTGCTTAAAGCCATAGGCCCCCACCAATATAAAGCAAGCAAACAAACAAACAAACCATATTCAGCAATCAAATGCATAAATACATAAATGCTCTGCAATGAACTACAGTTGTTAAAAATACAAAATAGGAAAACTCCTCTCCTCCATACATCATCATCATCATCATCATCATCATCATCATCATCATCATTATTGAGACATGGCTCATATTTCCTTAGCTGCCAAAGCAAATTTTGCTACTTGGGTGGTAATGAATACATCTTTGCCTACAAGCAGTGTACATATCTGGTCCAGTAGGAGTGTATTTGACACAGACCAAAGAATACAAATAAGAAACTTCTGCCTAGGATGTTCATAAAAGGTACAACTGAATAAATAATGAGAAACATCTTCAACCTCCGCAGACTCACAAAGTATTTGGTGGGTTGTTATTGAATCACCCAAGAAAGCAGAGGGCAAAGAGCAGTTTTTCAATAATCCACAGACAATTCAATGTTTCAACCAGTTTATTTTGCTAATGTTCCTAGAAGGCAAGAATCTGAAAAAGGAAAAGGGTTTGTGGAACCTTGCAAGGTAAACAGGGTTGAGGTTTTTTTCTATTTTAGGGGGGAGACATTCCTTATGGCAAGGATGGAGAACATGTGGCCCTCCAGATGACTTTGGACCGCAATTCCCATGCTCTTACACCATCCTCCCACACCTCCCACACACGTTCTGATAGGTGATGCTGGCTAGGGCTGATGGGAGTGGTGATCCAACAACTTTTGGAGAGCCACATTTTCTCCACCCCTGTCTTATGAAGATCCAGAGAGGGAGAGAGACACGGAGTCGCTGGATGGGGAATGAAGGGGTCCCTCCAGATGGAATGAGGGAACTATGTTTAAATAACCTGGTTTGAAACCAGATTCATGCCCATGGCACAAGTCCGTTCCCTCCTCCAAATAGTTGCTTAACTGTTATTTAGAATCTAAAGGCATGTCTCCTCCCGCATGCACCTGCTCAGACCCTTCGGTCATCTTCAGAGGCCCTCCTCCAGGTGCCCCCGCCAAAGGAAGCTAGGTGGGGGGGGGGCTACAAGAGAGAGGGCCTTCTCAGTGGTGGCACCCTTTTTTTAAATATACTTCCCAAAGAGGTTTGCCTGGCACCCACATTGTTAAATTTTTGGTGCCAGGCAAAGACCTTTCTTTTCTCCCAGGAATTTTAGAGACCTAGTTCTAGGTTAGTATGGCTGTTTTATAAACTGCCATGCTGTTTATTGCTTTGCATTATATTGCATTTTATTTTTTAAAATATTTGCATTGTATAGTGGTGAGAGTGTTGGACTGGGACTTGGGAGATCCGGGTTCTAGTCCCCGCTCAGCCATGAAACTCACTGGGTGACTTTGGGCCAGTCACTGACTCTCAGCCTAACCTACCTCACAGGGTTGTTGTAAGGGGAAAAATGGAGTGAAGGATTATGTAATTTCCTTGCAGGAAAAAAGGCGGGGTATAAATACAATAAATAAATAAATATGGCATTTTAGTTTTTTTATTTTAATCCGCCCAGAGAACATTAGTTATTGGGCAGAACAGAAATGTAATTAATTAATTAATTAATCAATCAATCATAACTGCAGGGACAAAGAGTGGAAATATACTCTCAATGGCTTGAAATATTAAGCAAGTGCCCATGCCACACAATAAGCAGGCCAGCCTGCGCTTGTTGAATGGACAGAAAGAAGCAAATGTATTATCTTGGGCTGCCAACCAAATCAAGAAATCTTAGTAAATTAATCACATGAGTGTTCATCAATTTAGGCTGCAACGCTATGCTCACTTACCTGGGAGTAAGCCCCATTGAACGCTCTGGGCCTTACTTCTGAGTAGACATGCATAGGATTGTACTGATAATTTATTAAATCTCCATACATTTATGAATACGATAGGTTTGAAGGGGGGGAATGTTACCGGTACTTCTTTGTTTGAGATGATGCACGCATGTGTTGTGGGAAGAGGCATTCCCAGATGTGTGGGAAAGAAGGCGGAATCTGCAGTCCTGTGCTGCTGTGTGCTGTACAATCCTAGACGTGTCCACTCAGAACACTTGACTGTATCACCAGTGCCACAAATACTTGACCCTCTTTCCAACCCCAGCAGCTTCTGAGACTCTGGGCCCCCTATCCTGACCTCTCCTAAATCACTCTTTATTATTTAATAGAACCAGGGAAGGGCAAGGTACAGGCTCTTTCTAACAGGGTAGCAGAAATTAATGTTCATTGAAGCATGATAAAGCCAGCCTTAGGATCCTTTCCAACAGTGTTCTCCAACCTTGGGTCCCCGGATGTTTTTGGCCTACAACTCCCAGCATGCTGGCTGGGGCATGCTGGGAGTTGTAGGCCAAAAACATCTGGGGACCCAAGGTTGGAGAACACTGCTTTACAATAATGTCCTGCACCTCTGTCAGTTTTGGCCCCACCCCTTTTGCCTTTGGCCCTGCCCACTGCTGGGATGTGCCCCCCCCCTTCTCCAAAATTGAATTCAGCCCTCAGACTAGAAGAGGTTCAGCATCCCTGGCACAGAAGGATGGTCCTGGTCTCCCCTGCTCTACAGGGGAAATAGTGGTGTGACATCAGCAGCTATTACACCAATCCTCACTCTCAATGCAGACCTAAGGAAAGTAGCACATAGGACTGAGTTGAGGAGGGGTGTGGATTAGCAGAGTCAGGTGGGGGCCTTTTGGCACCAAAAGGCACAACATCCAACATTCGAGCAGTAAAAATAAACATCAGATAAACATCTGTGAAGAAGAAGGGGGGGGAAAGCAATTTGAAGTCAGCACTCCCAAAAAACAAAAACGAAAAAACAAGAAGGCATTCAAAAATAGAACAGATACTCACCCAAAGGCTTTAGCACTTGTATGCAAAGTTGAAATGGAGAACTAGACAGTTCTCTTCAGACACCTTTTCTAAACAACCATCCTAAATAAACTGACAGCTTTCAGAGGTCACTGGTTTGGATTCTCAACTTCCAGACTGCGAAGGTATCTCAAAACTTACCAGTTAATTATTCCTCAGTATGATCATTGGGGGGAAAATACACCCTTTCCCAAAACAATTACATTATTCATAAAATCTCCTTTCTCCTCAGGTCTCATATGTTGAGCCCAAAGTCACCGGTGAGTAACTATTGTACCCTGTTCTCCTGAAACCGCTGATGGGTTTATCATCATCAGGCGATCACTCGTGACCGAGTAAGATTGTCTTCCGGGATAAAAGGAGGAAATTCTAAAGAAGATTGTGTAGACTCTAGCGATGAGTCCGTAAGTGACTGTGGAGGCCAATTCTAGATCCACACAGCTTCCCACAGTGAGGACACAGGTTACCAGATAGAAGATGGTCCTGTAAAGGATTCATTTGACGTGCTTTTCGCTTAGCACGTTTCTCCCTTTCACCTTGCACTCGGGCTTCTTCAAAGTCCATGGAACCTTTGTGAAAGGCCAACCTCCATTTAGATCGTTCATGGGCCAGAGCTTCCCAGTTTTCGATGTTTATATTGCATTTTTTTAGATTAGCCTTATGAACATCTTTAAACCTCTTATATTGACCACCGATATTCCGCTTTCCATCCTTGAGTTGGGAGTAAAGTAACTGCTTTGGGAGACGGCAGTCAGGCATTCGAACAACATGACCGGTCCACTGAAGTTGGCGTTGAAGGATCATTTTTTCAGTGCTAGTAGTCTTTGCTTCTTCCAGTACACTGACATTTGTTCGCCTATCTTCCCAAGTAATTTGCAGGATTTTCCGGAGGCAACGTTGATGAAACCTTTCAAGGAGGTGGAAGTGACGTTTATAGATAGTCCATGTTTCGCAGGCATACAATAAAGTTGGTAATACAATGGCTTCATAAACCAGTGTTTTGGTCTTCTTACAAATATCCCGATCCTCGAACACTCTATGTTTCATTCGAGAAAATGCGGCACTTGCGGAGCTCAGACGATGCTGGATTTCACTGTCGATGTTAGCTGTAACAGAAAGATAGCTGCCAAGCTGCCCCTCGCCGGATCGTCACCTTGAAGTGGTGAGTGGGCTTGCGTGTTCCGATGAATCCTGTGAGCAATGCCGTCGGGAGCTATGTACTCCCAGTAGGGTCACCCATGGCGGTAAGGTCCGGGGAGAGGAACCAGACAAAGAACGATCCAAAACATAAAGTCCTCAACGACAGAACAGGCGGAAGATAATTAAACCTAAATTACAACGGCTGTGAAGGCGGATGAAGGCTGCAGCAGAGAATGGTTTTCCAATCGTCAGGGTAACCGTGCCATTGGATCTCTGCCGTACTCTGTCAAGTTTGTGTGGTGATTCGTTGTGCACCGATCTCCCCACATAAAACAGTTTCACGCACAGGCGTCTTCCAACCCAACCCATCCAACCCAACCCAACCCAAACAAACAAACAAAAAGTCCCATGGCGACTGGCGAATGGCAACGGGGGCAGGACTGTGAATCTGGAAGCCCCTAGTCATGGACCAGCACATGGGCGGTGGATGCAGACTCAGTCGCCCTGTTCAAGGAACGAGGTAGTCGAGCAGCTCGGCAGCTGTATCCATGACTGAGCAGCCCTATTTAGGATCCACTCTGCTCACCCCGTATGGGGAGGGGGCTAGAAAAGGTGCCCTAAACATAGTCTACCTCTTTCTCCCCTGACTGGATTACCGCGTCCAGTGGGGTCACCATTTTAGCGGTCGAAAAAGACATTTGAACTTTGGAACATGGAATATACGGACATTGCTGGATAACATAGATAGTGAACGCCCTGAGCGTAGGACTGCTATTATTGCAAGGGAGCTGAGACGGTTTAAAATTGACATAGCAGCACTTCAAGAAACTCGAAGGGCAGGAGAGGGACAGCTGAAAGAAGAAAAAGGAGGTTATACCTTCTTCTGGAAAGGACTACCTGAGCAGGACCGACGAATACATGGTGTAGGCTTTGCCATCAAAAATGAACTAGTGAACTCTTTGTCAGAAGTTCCTACTGGCATTAACGAACGCCTGATAACTCTTCGATTAAAGCTCGCCAATAACCAACAGGTAACTATTTTGAGCACTTATGCACCAACATTAGATGCTGATGATGACATCAAGGAAAGTTTTTACAGCCAGTTGGACACTCTCCTGTCAGAGATACCTAAGGAGGATAAAATTATCCTCCTGGGCGATTTTAACGCAAGAGTCGGGCTTGACTTTGATTTATGGCCAGAAACTATTGGAAAAGACGGAGTAGGTAATAGCAACCCGAACGGACTCTTACTTTTGTCTATATGTGCAGAGCATAATCTCACTATCACAAACACGCTCTTTCGACAAAAGAATAAGTTTAAAACATCGTGGCAGCACCCACGGTCAAAGCACTGGCATCTTCTGGATTATGTAATTGTCCGTGTTAGAGATCGCCGCGATGTACTTCTTACTAGGGCCATGGTGAGTGCCGACGACTGCTGGACAGACCACCGACTAATCCGGTCCACAATGGTTATCAACATTGCTCCCCAACGTAGGCTTCAAGGAAGGAAACCAAGGCGTAAAATGAACATCCAAGTCCTTCAAGATCCTATTAAGCAAACTCGTCTTCAATCACTTCTTAAGGAACATCTACCTAGGGAACCTCCTGACAACATTGAGGACCATTGGTCTAAGCTGAAAACCTCCATTACTGCAGCTTGTGAACAAACTATTGGATATGAAACTAAGAAACATCAGGATTGGTTTGATGAAAATGACAATGAGATTAAATATATAATTGACCAAAAAAGGAAAGCCTTCCAAATATGGCAAAATGATATTAACTGCGCTGCCAAGAAAAAAACCTACGCTAGCGCAAAGGCTGAGGTCCAAAGAAGAACAAGAGAACTTAAGAACGCTTGGTGGAAAAAGAAAGCTGAAGAAATTCAACAACTTGCAGAATCTCATGATGCACGGGGCTTTTTTAAGGCCACAAGGGCCATTTATGGACCAAAAACCTATGGTACAAACCCTTTACAATCAAAAGATGGCACCAAACTCTTAAAGACAAAGAGTCTATTGCACTGCGTTGGAAAGAGCATTATTATGACCTTTTAAATCGTAAATCTAAGGTGGATAATGAGATTTTTTCGCAAATCCCGCAAAAACAAATTAAAGAGGAACTTGCAATACTCCCCACTTTGGATGAAGTAAAAAAAGCCATTAATCAAATGAAGAACAACAAAGCTAGTGGACCAGATGGGATTCCTGCTGAAATCTTTAAAGAAGGGGGGCCCGAACTTGTACAACATCTTCATAAACTCATCGAAAAAATCTGGATAAGAGAAGAGATCCCAGAAGACTTCAGGGATGCCATAATTATCACCCTCTTTAAGAAGGGTGATAGAACAGACTGTGGAAACTATCGGGGCATTTCTCTCTTAGCAACCGCAGATAAAATATTTGCTAGGATTCTCGCAAACCGTCTTCTATCTATTTCAGAAGAGATCCTCCCTGAAACTCAATATGGTTTCCGCCCCTCTAGAGGGACAGTAGACATGATTTTTACTGCACGTCAGCTCCAAGAAAAATGCCGGGAGCAAAATCAACCCCTTTATATGGCATTTATCGATCTGGCTAAGGCCTTTGATACTGTAGACCGTACAGCTCTCTGGACTATCCTTATGAAAATTGGATGCCCCAATAAATTTGTGAATATCTTGCGACTTCTCCATGACAACATGACGGCAACGGTTTTGGACAACAACGGCTTTCATGGTGCTCCATTTAAAGTGGGATCAGGTGTTAAACAGGGATGTGTTATCGCCCCAACATTATTTGCCATTTTCATCGCCATGGTTTTACATCTTGTCAAGGGGAAACTTCCCACCGGTGTGGGAATTATATATCGAACAGATGGAAAGCTTTTTAATCTCAGCAGGCTGAAAGCAAAAAGTAAGGTAATTACAACCTCCGTTGTGGAACTTCAGTATGCTGATGATAATGTGGTCTCCGCACATTCAGAGGATGATCTCCAAACTATCCTAAATGCTTTTGCAGAAGCATACGAAAAACTTGGTCTCTCACTTAACATCAAAAAAACCAAAGTGCTTCATCAGCAAGTGCAAGCCAACCCTTTGGTGATGCCATCTATCCAGCTTGGCGGGACAATACTGGAAAATGTCGATCATTTTCTCTATCTTGGCAGCTATCTTTCTGTTACAGCTAACATCGACAGTGAAATCCAGCATCGTCTGAGCTCCGCAAGTGCCGCATTTTCTCGAATGAAACATAGAGTGTTCGAGGATCGGGATATTTGTAAGAAGACCAAAACACTGGTTTATGAAGCCATTGTATTACCAACTTTATTGTATGCCTGCGAAACATGGACTATCTATAAACGTCACTTCCACCTCCTTGAAAGGTTTCATCAACGTTGCCTCCGGAAAATCCTGCAAATTACTTGGGAAGATAGGCGAACAAATGTCAGTGTACTGGAAGAAGCAAAGACTACTAGCATTGAAAAAATGATCCTTCAACGCCAACTTCAGTGGACCAGTCATGTTGTTCGAATGCCTGACTGCCGCCTCCCAAAGCAGTTACTTTACTCCCAACTCAAGGATGGAAAGCGGAATATCGGTGGTCAATATAAGAGGTTTAAAGATGTTCATAAGGCTAATCTAAAAAAATGCAATATAAACATCGAAAACTGGGAAGCTCTGGCCCATGAACGATCTAAATGGAGGTTGGCCTTTCACAAAGGTTCCATGGACTTTGAAGAAGCCCGAGTGCAAGGTGAAAGGGAGAAACGTGCTAAGCGAAAAGCACGTCAAATGAATCCTTTACAGGACCATCTTCTATCTGGTAACCTGTGTCCTCACTGTGGGAAGCTGTGTGGATCTAGAATTGGCCTCCACAGTCACTTACGGACCCATCGCTAGAGTCTACACAATCTTCTTTAGAATTTCCTCCTTTTATCCCGGAAGACAATCTTACTCGGTCACGAGTGATCGCCTGATGATGATGATGAGCTGCCAAGATAGAGAAAATGATCGACGTTTTCCAGTATTGTCCCGCCAAGCTGGATAGATGGCATCACCAAAGGATTGGCTTGCACTTGCTGATGAAGCACTTTGGTTTTTTTGATGTTAAGTGAGAGACCAAGTTTTTCGTATGCTTCTGCAAAAGCATTTAGGATAGTTTGGAGATCATCCTCTGAATGTGCGGAGACCACATTATCATCAGCATACTGAAGTTCCACGACGGAGGTTGTAATTACCTTACTTTTTGCTTTCAGCCTGCTGAGATTAAAAAGCTTTCCATCTGTTCGATATATAATTCCCACACCGGTGGGAAGTTTCCCCTCGACAAGATGTAAAACCATGGCGATGAAAATGGCAAATAATGTTGGGGCGATAACACATCCCTGTTTAACACCTGATCCCACTTTAAATGGAGCACCATGAGAGCCGTTGTTGTCCAAAACCATTGCCGTCATGTTGTCATGGAGAAGTCGCAAGATATTCACAAATTTATTGGGGCATCCAATTTTCATAAGGATAGTCCAGAGAGCTGTGCGGTCTACAGTATCAAAGGCCTTAGCCAAATCGATAAATGCCATATAAAGGGGTTGATTTTGCTCCCGGCATTTTTCTTGGAGCTGACGTGCAGTAAAAATCATGTCTACTGTCCCTCTAGAGGGGCGGAAACGATATTGGGTTTCAGGGAGGATCTCTTCTGAAATAGATAGAAGACGGTTTGCAAGAATCCTAGCAAATATTTTACCTGCGGTTGCTAAGAGAGAAATGCCCCGATAGTTTCCACAGTCTGTTCTATCACCCTTCTTAAAGAGGGTGATAATTATGGCATCCCTGAAGTCTTCTGGGATCTCTTCTCTTATCCAGATTTTTTCGATGAGTTTATGAAGATGTTGTACAAGTTCGGGACCCCCTTCTTTAAAGATTTCAGCGGGAATCCCATCTGGTCCACTAGCTTTGTTGTTCTTCATTTGATTAATGGCTTTTTTTACTTCATCCAAAGTGGGGAGTATTGCAAGTTCCTCTTTAATTTGTTTTTGCGGGATTTGCGAAAAAATCTCATTATCCACCTTAGATTTACGATTTAAAAGGTCATAATAATGCTCTTTCCAACGCAGTGCAATAGACTCTTTATCTTTTAAGAGTTTGGTGCCATCTTTTGATTGTAAAGGGTTTGTACCATAGGTTTTTGGTCCATAAATGGCCCTTGTTACTGTCATTCTTATCACAACCATAAACTTCCAACAACTGTGAACTCACATTAGTTTAATTAATCACTTCCATTCCAAAAAAGTGCTGATAAACAAAACCAATCCTGAACCATATTACTAAACAACGTAATATAGACCACAAAGGCTTAATATACAAACAACATATGATCAAGGAGACAAACAGCTGATCCAAAGTTACCCAAAATGTCATCATAATACAGGGGTTCCAGTTAAATTTTTCATTGAGGCCATGAAGAGCCAACGTTTGTAAGGAATAAATCCAAAATACATCCCTCCTTCTTAACTTTGCTTCTAATGCTGCACCAGAACCATTAACATTTTCAAGGCTCCAAAACTTCAGGTCTCCCTCAGTGTATCCAAAGTCCACAAAATGTTTCACCGTTCGGGCTTGCAATCTTCTGTTCCTAATGCAACTTTTGTGTTCATAGATACCCATCTTAACCAATCTCATAGTTGTCCCAATACCGATAAGATTGCAAGGATAAATTACACCTCTTGTATCGCCACTGAAGAGATCTTTCAAGCCATATTTCCTTTTATCAACAGGATTAACAAATTCCTTTTAGCTTGGCCCAATTATTACAGACACCACAGCGATTACAAGGAAAATTGCTTATAGTTTTACTAAATATACCCATATATCAGGTGCTAAGTGGTTGCTCCGAGCCTACATATCTCTCAGATTGGAAACATGTTTAAATGTAAAAGGGGGCTTTTCCTTACACTTAAGGATTCCTGATAGGAAATGCCAGTCTTTCAATATCACCTGTTGAATCTGCTTGATATAACGACCAAACGCGAGTGGAACCGCTATACAGTTGCTACTTTTCTTTTCAGCGAGCGGAACCGCTATCTGGTTGCTGCTACTTTTCTTTTCAGCGTTAGGTCTCAAAACGGTATGCCTGTCCATCTGTTTGGCTTCATACAGTGCTGGATCCAGGTTTTGGGGGGCCCTTGGGCAAGGCACCCTCAATGCCCCCCCTCCCTCTGTGAGTCTATCTACCCATCGCCATTGGCAGTTGCTCTTTGCTCCTCATCCTTTTTCTTGTCATTGGCACCACTTGCTTTCCTGAGAGGCAGAGAGCCAGTGAGCAAGTAAACAGGGGCACCTATTGCTCCACCTCCTCACCACCACCGTTGTCTGGGCCAGAGCAAGTCCAGGGGGCTCTGTCAGGAGGCCCCTGCTGGGTTGTAGATCCTCGGCATGTGCCCAACTGTGCCTACTCTTGACACCAGCCCATGGCTTGCTGGTTTCAGGAGTCTTTCAGGGTGTCTCCTTTTATGAAATTGTCTCATCAAGATTCTGGCTTGTCTACAGAAATCAGACATATTCCTGCATATAAGAGCCAAAGCCTTTGGATGAGGATATGTTGTATATGATGATGACGATGCAAATTTACTTCCCACCACAAAAAGAAGTCTTTTAATACATTCTATTATTATTATTATTATTATTATTATTATTATTTTGGGAGTGCTGACTTCAAATTGTTCCTCCCACGCCCCACAGATTTAGTTTGATGTTATTAGGCCACTGATGAAGACGTTTATGTCGAAACACATTTGGCTTATTTTGTTATAAACTTTAGAGAACCAGGCCTATTAGAGGTTTTTTTGTTATCATTATCATTTGTGTATTGTATGTTACTGTTAGATTTTGTAATTAAAGATCCTGTTTTTTTTTCTCCTTAACTTTGTTTTTGGATGCACAATCTTTGTTAACAAATATTCTGTGCCTTTGGGGCTTTTTTGCAGTACGTAACATGCAAGCAATTTTTATCCATGCACATGTATGTTCAGGGCCTCACAGATTGTTCATTTGCCCCTGTCCAAAAGGACCGCCACTCACCAGATGTGTCCCAGTGCCTCCTGAGCTGTGATTCGCTGATCCTGGTCAACTTCCATAAGCCGCGACACCAACTTTTTGGCTTTGAGGAAAAAAGATCAGAATTTAGGAAACATTAGTGAAAGTATATTGATGACACAATGGGAAAATATGTGGTTAAAAGGTTTGAAATTTACATTATGTTCTAGTCTGAAAGAGAATTTTTATAAGATGATGTATCGTTGGTATTTGTCTCTGGAGAAATTGGCTAGAATGTATAACGGTGCATCAGATATATATTGGAAATGTGAACAACAGGAAGGAACCTTTTATCATACCGGTATGTGGTGGACATGTAAGAAAGCTAAAAAAAATTGGGTTGAAATTCATTTATTAATGCAAAAGATTTTAAAGATTACTTTTCAATTGAAACCAGAGGCGTATATAAAACCAGCACAGCAAGGAGTTGGCTGGGCTAGAACCTGTCTCCTTCTTGTGCTTTTATTTTATTTGTTAAGTTACTGGAAGTTTTTATATTCATAAAATATGAATATAAGCCTGTGGCTTACGCTGGCTCAGCTTGTCTGAGCGTGGAAAGCTAAGCAGGTTCAAGCCTGGTTATTATTTGGATGGGAGACCCCTCCTCTAGTTTCCTGCATTGAGCAGGGGGTTGGACTCGATAGCCTTGTAGGCTCCTTCCAATTCTATGATCTATGAAATCTATGAAACCCTCCTCACTTGCAGCCTGCAGTCATCCACTTTACCACCGTAGGATTTTAACAGCTCATTCTGCTGGATGTATAGACCAGGCCTAGCATAGCAGGATCAGAAGACGAGTCAATTATTCCAGGTATATGGTGGAGGGGCTAACGAGGGTTGGGTTGATGCTCTGTCTCTCTTACCAGCAGGAGAGATTTCATCCCAGTAAGGGGAGTCAAAGTCATAGTCCCCAGCCAGAATTTTGCGGAATATGCGGCGGTTGTGACTGTCGCTGTTATCATCATCTGTGTCATCATAGAAAGGGGGATTTCCAGACAGCCTGTTGGGATAGGGGCGGAACAGTCATTACAAGGCAGCAGAAAGCGTCAAGCTAAGCAGGCCTGAGCATTCCCTCCCAAAATTCATGCTTTGCTTACATTTACCACATCTTGTCAGTTTGCTGTGATCCTTCAGCCTGGGTTATTCCAAGCTTACTTTTTATCTCTCTCCTTCTCTCTTGGACACACACAGAGACACACACACACTCCCTCCCCCATGCATATATACGCACTTCCTCCATCCCAAACCACAATGCTGTGATTGCACAGATACACACACACACACACACACACACACACACACACTGGTGGAACTCACAAAATAAACATGATAACTCCAACGGCCCAGCAGTCAACAGGTCGTCCATAGCGTTGCCGGGCAACCACCTCAGGAGCTGTGTGGGGAGAGACACATGTGTCAGAAAAAATTATAGAGAATTTGGGCAAAAAACAGTCAGTGTAGCTTGGAGCCACTGAGAGCCAAGGCTGAAACTTTTAATTTTCCTTCTTGTCAGTTATGTGAGAGGCAGAAACTCAGCAGGTATGGGGTTGTTTTTTTCTGTCTCCGCATCTCTGTGCTGGGAGAAGCTTCACCTGCTGAATTTCCTGCCTGTTGTTCAACTCTTAAAAGGATAGAATCTTTGTCAAGGAAAAAAAAAGTTTGCAGCCCTGCAAGACTCCTAGTTTCTCCCAGGCATTTTAATCATTTTAATTATCTTAATCATCTTAATTCATTTTTATTTGGTAGTTTTTAACTCTGTTACTGTTATTTGAACTGCTGCTAGCTTTGCTGTTTGTTTTAATCTGTGGTTTAAAATTTTATAGTTATATTGTATTTTATGGTTTTAACTGTTGTAAACCGCCCAGAGAGCTTTGACTATTGGGCAGTATAAACATGTAATAAATAAATAAATAAATAAAGGAAGTCCAGTTAGAGCCATGCAGTTGGGAGAAAGTAGGGGTGCTTCTAGATGAGGCATTTATTGTGCCATCACCTGCTTTATTCACAGAATTATTTGGGGGTCTAGACAACAACATCTTCCACTCATAACTCTACTGTGTCTTTCCCTAGCTCAGTGTTCTCCAACCTTGGGTCCCCAGATGTTTTTGGCCTACAACTCCCAGCATGCCCCAGTCAGTTGGCTGGGGCATGCTGGGAGTTGTAGGCCAAAAACATCTGGGGGCCCAAGGTTGGAGCTTCTTCCATCTTTTTTTCTTACTGCAGAAAATCCATTGAGGAGAAAAAGATGGAGCAGCTACACAATGCTTTCTAATGCTTAGTGCTGACAGCCCTCTGGCAGCATAGCTCTGGGAACGGAGGCACACACCTACCCAAATATTCAGGGGTCCCACATGGTTCTGTGATGGCACCATTCTCAAAGCGTGAGAGGTAAAAATCCCGCAGCACTACCTTGGAGCGGTTGTTCTGGTTGTAGTACATGAGATTCTCCAGCTGGAGGCAGCAGAGACACAGGGGAAGAAAGAAAACCCGAAGTTAGCCCCCATCCCTACCGGGGCCCGCTCTGCTCTGCAACAGGTATACCTAGGGTAGCTTTTTTGGCCCTTCCACTGAAAGAATGGTCATCCCAGATATGGACACTAGAGGGGGGTGATTGCCCTGAGCATTTTGGGTCTGAATCCAGGATCCTCTCCTCCTTACCTTGAGATTGCGGTGAACAATGTGCAGGTTATGTAAATAAGCTAATGCCTCCAGCACCTGCCGGACGACATTGCTGGCATCCTTTTCCGTGTAGTAGCCCTGGTCCAGGATCCAGTCGAACACATCCCCACCGGTGGCCCTGCAGGGACGCACGGAATCTGTCTGAGATGCTGAACACCCCATTTCCCCCACGGGCACTGCTGCATTTGGAGTGTCTTGTGCCGGGGGTGGGTGGGGTGAATGGCAGCAAGGTGGTGGGTGGTCTGGGAGATTCACACTTGGCCCCTCAAAAGAAAAAAGCACGAATATCGCGCCGTGGCCAGGAAACGGAAATCCTGCACTCAGATCAAATCTGCTCATTGCATGAATTTGTTCAATTTTTATATGTTCGGTTTGAAGTCCAGTATCTGACCTGTGGCAGAACTTGCAATTTTTGGCAAGGGCCAGTGGAGTGGTAGAAGAGAGGGATTCCTTTCAGGAAAAAAGGCGGGGTATAAATGTAATAAATAAATAAATAAAATAAATTTGTACATTGATGGGCTACTGGAGGAGTGCATAGATATGGGACTGGAGCCTGTCTGGAGGCCATGAAGGAAAGAAGTAAATTGCAGGACACAGATGCTCCATTCCTGAGCAGAGAGCCTTAAGTCCTTTCCATCTTGCTTGGAATATAAGTCTTTGGCCAACCATGCTCCTTTGTATTCTGTATGGTACCTAGCACATTGTTAGACCTACTATTACTATTAATATATATATAAATGGTGGTGGCAGCAGTTGTAGTAATTACTGCAAGCATGAGATCTAGGAATTTAATTTTTAAAATCTACATTGAGAGCCCCCCCCCCCCCCCGCGACACACATTTCGTGGCAGTTACCATATTCCATGTAGAATTCTGTGTGAGTGCGATTGCCAAATGTAAACAGCCCTGCTTGAGTTGCTGGGTGTTGCGCCCAGAATTGAGGTCTGTCGGGGGCATCTTGCAGAGACGAGACGACTAGGGGTGTCCAAATGCAGAAGACGACAGGGGCAGGGCTCCTGTACCTTTAATAGCTGTGCAGAAGAGGGAATTTCAGCAGACGCAGCTTGCATGACAAGCTATTAAAGGTGCAGGAGCCCTGCCCTCTTTTGCCTCTGGCCACCCTAGGCCTGGGAGGGTGTAGGAATGCTGGAGGTATCACTATTTCTTTTCCTAGCAACTGCTCCTATTTTCCTTCCTCCGCATGTCCTGTTCTTACCAGTGTTGTAACTAATCCATCCTACACCCCAGGGTACGCTCTCAGTTGTATACTCCCCTCAGCCCACACACACAGTGAGAAACATCAGCAAACCAAGTAAACAATGGTTGTGGACTTTTAAGGTTACTACTGCTGAAATTCAAAATGTCTCACTGCATAGACTGCGCCTGCCGAGAAGAAATTATATACAAAACTTGCTCTTCTGTATCACACGTCTGGTTTTCTCCTTCTCAACCCCCAGCAGTATCTGGATGTGTTTGACTGAGTTAGGCTGTGGGCACAGGATCAATGAGAAGCTGGAAGGAACCCTCTGCCTGGCCTGCTGCCTGAACTGAACCTCCAAGCAAGCTGATATCTGTGCCAGTGCAGTGTAGTGGTTAGACTAGAACTGGGGAGACCTGGGTTCAAATCCTCACTCAGCCATGAAACTCACTGGGTGACTTTGGGCCAGACGCCATATTTCAGTCTAACCTACCTCACAGGGTTGTAGTGAGGATAAAATTGAGGGGTGGGGGCGGGGAAGAACCACGTATGCCTCCTTGAGCCCCTTGGTAAGACATAACCACAGTAAAATAAATAAATTTGGCTTTTCATCTACCATCTTGAAAACATGCCTAATTATTCCATACTGAGATGGAAAAAGAGAACACTACATAATTATTACTTTAATTGCTGTTAATATATTACATCATATTGGATGGTAATTTTGCACTCCTGTTGTCCAGGCAGCTACCTGGACAGGCACCCCCATCACCTCCTCTGGCAGCTTCTCGGATGCCTGATGCCATTATGCGTCTCCATCTCCCCCGTGAAACTTACAGTTCTTGGATGATGTAGAATTCCTTCCTCGTCTCAAATGTGTCAATCAGTTGCAAAATGTTGGGGTGACTCACCCTGGAAGAAGGCAGAGATGCATTTTAGCTTTCCATCCTCCCTCTCCCCTGCTGCCACTCAGCCCTGTCCAATCATAAATCCCCTCTTTCCTGATCAACCTTACTGGGCCCTTGATACCTTCCTCCTGCTCCTCCCATGCTGAGATCTTCCTTGTATTGCCTGTCCCCTATTGGTCTGGCTCTGTTGTTTGCACCCGAGGGACCGTTTCTGCAAAGACCAAGTCAGCAGAAATCCCAGCCTGACCCTGAGGCCTTCTCAATAATTCATGCCTGGCCTTTAAATTCTTAAAGAGACTAAAAACAGCTCTTGTGATGTGGGGGCAGATCAGGTAATAAAGTGCACCGCTTTGTTGGTAAACGGAGCACCAGTTGCAATTTAGGATGGGGACAGGCAAAGGTGGTTTCTTTCTTTCTTTCTCTTTCTTCTCACTCTGCATTTTTTTTTAAACACACCTGATTCACAGAAGTGGAGACCAATTTAAGGCAAACATTATTATTCCCTTTTTTTTTGCCCTTGCAAATACTGATACAGTGGGAGGGTGTGCTTTGCCGTAATGACAGCTTTGCATAGTTTATGCAACCCGTTGGGAAAGAACAAGGGGTATTAGGAGTTTTCCAAATGATCTGGCAGTTAATATCCTTGCTATTGTTCAAGCTGTCTTTAAGAAGTAGGAAATCTGTCAGCGTCATTTAACAACCAAATAAAATAAATAAATAAATACTAAGATTCCCAGGCCCTGACTGAGCTCAAGGGAGGGAAAGATTTAGGGCGCTTCCAGACAGAATGTTGTGGCCGAGCTCCAGCACTGCAGTGGGCCTTATAATTTATAGCCAGAATCTAGTCAGGAGTGGTCCAGAAGGGTTCGGCCCTATTCAGCCTGTGGAATGCCAGAGTGTGTGCTCAAAGGACCAGGCCCACAACACAGAGGGGTCCTGGCGTTACCGATTAGAAGGCCTTGTGCAGCTGTTCTGTCTTTTTCTCCCTAACGGATTTTCTGCTGTAAGTGAAAAGCTGGAAGGAGCGAAGGGAAAATACGGGAGGGTTACAAGTGGAAGATGATGCCATCTGGACCCCAACCACCCGCCACCGAGGTGGCCAGCAAGCTCTGAGGCCTAAAGCTCCCCACCACCACCACACACATATGCACTTTATCTTTTCCTCAGTGAGGTAAAAGCAGGTTGGGGTGATTTATTTTTTTTTAGTGGGAAGGCGTGAGGAGAAAGGGTTTTGAAGCCCCTCTGCCCTCAGACCGGTCTTCAACTTCAAACTGCAGCCTTAGAGGCTGCATTTGTATAAGGAAATCAAAGGCCCACACACCTATCGCAGGACTCCGCGTAACTTGTAGTTATGCCCTTAGTCTGAACAAGGCAGGGGTGCACAACCTCAGGTTCAGCGGCCAAATCCGGCCCTCTGGGGTTCCCCCCAAAGCTCCACCCCTTTCCCCAACCATCTGATAGTTTGGTGGTTTCCTGACTTTTTGTTCAGTTTTTTTTCCCATTGTAAAATATTGAAATGCCTCTCCTATGGCTTAGTTACATAAGGGCTTTAAGCTAAAATATGCTGCTGTTTTTTGGTACTTTGGAATTGTGGTAGATCACAAACTGAATATGAGCCAGCAATGCGATGTGGCTGCAAAGAAGGCAAATGCTTTTTTGGGCTGTATTAATAGAAGTATAGCTTCCAAATTGCGGGAAGTGATAATTCCCCTTTACTCGGCACTGGCTAGGCCTCATCTTGAGTACTGCGTCCAGTTCTGGGCACCACACTTTAAGAAGGATGTAGACAAACTGGAGAGGGTTCAGAGGAGGGCAACAAGGATGATAAAGGGACTGGAAACAAGGCCCTATGAGGAGAGACTGAAAGAACTGGGCATGTTTAGCCTTCAGAAGAGGAGACTAAGGGGAGACAGGGCCAGCGCTACCGCTAGGCGAACTAGGCTACTGCCTAGAGCGCATGGCTAAAGGGGGCGCGATTCCTCGCCCCAGCCACCGGACGCCGCCGCCCCTTAAGGCACCTCCTCCCCTCTCCGGCTGCTGGAATCGCCGCTGGCCCGGGGGCTGTGTGCTACGCGAGGCCGAGGATCGGCCTCCAGGTAGGAGGGAGGGAGGGAGGGAAGCATCGTCTCCCCGGCGTGCCTGTGCCCAGCCCCAGCCCCGCACCCGCCCGCATTCCGGAGATATGAGCGCTGCAGACTGCAGTGCTCCCCCGAGCGGCGGGACGGGCTGCAGGCGGCCCTAGGAGAGGCTGCGTTGGTGTCCGCGTCGCTCCTGCTGCTTGCTGTGCCGCCTGGCGCGGCGGCTGCGCTCCAGCCCAGGCCAGGCGCGGCGGCCCCAGGGCGTGCGGAGGCGCCTAGCAGCCCGCTTGGCTGGCCGAGCCGAGTCCCGAGTCGCTCGCCGCCCCTCCGCCTCCGCCTTGTGGCCGCCGGGTACAAACCTCCCGCAGCTCCTCCGTCGGGCGGTGGGAAGGGGCTGGCCTTTTAGGTCCCGGCCCGGGGCGGCGTTCCTGCGGCGGCTGAGGGAGGCGGCCGAGGCCTTCGGGGACCTCCTGGCCCAGCCTTCCCCGACCTGGTGCCCCTTGGCTGTGTGGGACTGCGACCCCCATCATCCCCAGGCAGCCCGGAAGCTGCGGCCAAACCCAACTGGAGGGCGCCGGGTTGGGGGAGGCTGTTCTAAGGGACTACAGCTCCCAGCATCCCTGGCTGGAAGCTGTAGTTTAAAGCCCTGGCTTGCCTGCCCCTGCTGAAGCCCGCCCTTGGACTGGCAGCTCCCCGGGGCCCCGGAAAGAGAGGGGGCTTTCCCTGCCTGGACGTGCTGCCGGAAAGAAGTTCTCCCTTCTTGCCTGGACGTGCTACCGAACAAAGCAGGCGCCCTGCCGGGGGGTCCGGTGGCGGCGGGGGGGGGGAGGTTGCAGAGCAGGGCTGCTTTCCGGAGCCCCCCCCACGGCACGAGAGGGGGGGCGCTAAATATAATTTAGCCTAGGGCGCCAAACTGCCCTGCACCGGTCCTGAGGGGAGATATGATCGCACTCTTCCAGTATTTGAAGGGATGTCACACAGAGGAGGGCAAGGATCTCTTCTCGATCATCCCAGTTTGCAGGATACGGAATAATGGGCTCAAGTTACAGGAACCCAGATTCCACCTAAACATCAGGAAAAATTTCCTGACTGTCAGAGCAATAAGAGAATGGAATCAACTACCTAGGGAGGTCGTGGGCTCTCCCACTCTGGAGGCATTCAAGGTGCAGCTGGACAGACATCTGTCAGAGGTGCTTTGACCTGGATTCCTGCATTGAGCAGGGGGTTGGACTTGATGGCCTGGTAGGCCCCTTCCAACTCTACTTTTCTATGATTCTATGATTCTATGACCCCACCCACCACTGGAATGTGACCTCCCGAGAGTTTCTCCAAACTGGAATTCGGCCCTTGGGCTGAAAGTGGTTCTGCACCCCTGGTCTGAAGAGCTGGGAAAGTCTTCCCATCTTTTTCTACGGTCAGAATTGCATCTTAGGCCTTAATTGGCTGGGAGCCAGCCCGCGTGGGTCAGGTCACTCCAGATCTTGGGCCTGGTTCTTAGGTTAATCTGGCAGGCCGGGACCTGCTGCAGTGGGCCCCAGGGCGGGGTCTGAGGGCACATGACACAGCCACCTTCTGAAGATAAGCAGGCCTGTGACTGGTCAGAGGCTGGCTTTGAATACAACCTGGCTGGGAACCCCACATATGTTGCCTTGAGGTCTATGAAGGAAGAAAGGTGGGATATAAATGTACTGAACTGAATAAATAATAATAGTGTCCCACAGGGTAACCCGAGAAGCCTCAGGCCACTCTAGAGCAGGGATGGGCAGAAGGTAGATCTTCAGATGTTTTGGAATTCAACTCCCAGCATTCCTGACCATTGGCCATGCTGGCAGAGGCTTCTGGGAGTTGAGGTCCAAAACATCTGGAGATCTATCTTCTCCAGCCCATGCTGCGGTTCCTCCCCACGCCACCATTAGCTTACGTACTTTCCAGAGGGAAATAGTGGCTCTGCAGTGACTCCCAAGTGAGAACTGGGCTGTTGGCATTTTGGCGAGAGCTTGTGGCCAGCTGTCAGGACTTTTCACCTAATTCCATCTGATCTGAATTTTAGTTTCGGTGTGGCCTTCACTTAGTTGGCATGCCCTGTTCCTCCCCCCACCCCATGCAGCTTTTCAAGGAGAGAGAATTTCCCCCATCATGCAGATGTAGTGAAGGAGAAAAGCTTTATCTGAGGAATTTCCACCTCGTGCAGTTGTTAAAGGCACAGGAGCCCTGCCAGGAAAACAAACAGATGGCAACTGTATTACCTTGACACATTTGCTTGGAAGGAAAACAAAAACAAAAATGTTTTCTGGTCTCTCTTCCTCACAATCGTGAAGCTCTCCAGCCCCTACCCCGAACTTCAGTTGCTGGAACTGAACATTTAAGCTGTGAGCTTAACTATGGCTCGGTGACCATGAACTCATTATGCATCCTATCAACTTGGCAGCTGAAGAAAAGAAGCTCCAGGGAGTATTATTATTTACAGCCGCGCAGCGTGGTTCCTCGGCGCAACCGAGACACGCACAGGCTTCCCTGCAGATGGGGGCGAGTGGGCACCCATGGGTGTGATGTGCGCCCCAGGAGCTCTCTGGCACATGCACGCACACTAGGCTTGGCTCCAGGGCTGAGGGGGCCCTCAGCAGAGAGCCCTTTGGCGGGCCATTCAAATATAATTCCCACAAGCTCCCAAGGTAGCGTCAGGGGCGTCGTCGTGGGGGAAGTTAAAATGGTGGCTTGCCTTTCATTTCATTTGGTAGCTTTCACGAAGGACCCAGAGCAGGCATCAGACAGTGCTGGAGTGCCGGCTGAACATCAGAAGAGCCAGACCAAAAGGCCTCTCTAGTGCAGAGTCCTCTTTCTCTCAGTGGCCAGCCAAATGCTTATGGGAAACCCACAAGAAGGACGTGAGTGCAATAGCCCTCTCTCCTGCGTGTGTTCCCCAGTGACTGGTATTCTGGCATACTGCCTCTGATACTGGAGGTCATATACAGGCATCATGACTCACAGTGATAGAAAGCCTTATCCCCCATGCCAGAAGGCCCACAAGTGCTGAGGCCAGACCACACACTCAGCAGGAACTTACATCTTCAGGATGAGGATTTCGTTCTTCGCTGCCCGTCGCACCTTGCGCCCGTCTTTCTTGAGAAACTTCTTGCAGATGTACAGTCTCTCTGTCTGGCGTTCGCGGGCCACACAGATCTCACAGAACTCCTTCCTGTGGCACAGGGGAGGACCAAAAGAAACCTGCTGTTGCTTTAAGAAGTTGCTTAAAGCCCTGCTGCCCTGTTGCTTGGCCAGACCAAGAGCCCACCTAGTCCAGCATTCTGTTTATGCTAGTGGCCCGCCAGATTAATTTTATTATTGATTTATTATTACATTTTTATCCCACCTTTTTGCTTCTTGCAAGGAACCCAATGCAGCTTACGTGGTCCTTTTCCTCTCCATTTTATCCTCACAACAACCCTGTGAGGTAGGGTAGGCTGAGAGACAGTGACTGGCCCAAAGTCACCAAGTGAGCTTCATGGCTGAGTGGGGACTAGAAGAACCCGGATCTCCCGAGTCCCAGGCCAACACTCTAACCTCTACACCACGCTGGCTCTCTTTCCAGATGTCTTTGGAAAGCATACCATCAGGGCACAAAGGTGATGCCCATCTTCAACATCCAATAACCAGAGGTATCCTGCCTCTGAGTGTAGAGGTTCCATTTAAGCATTTCATGGCAAAAAGACATTCACAGGGTTGTGGTCAGGGGAAGTAAATAACAGAGCCAGCCAGGACAGCCTAGCCAGCATCCTGGGTTCAAATCCCCACTCAGCCATGAAGCTCACTAGGTGACCTTGGGCCAATCGCCACCTCCATGGCCGGATTAAGATAGGGGCTGTGGGAGCGGCCGCTCCAGGCCCTTAACAGATAATCGGCCCGCAATTATAGGGACACGCTGCGATTTCCCCCCCTTTGGAGTTAGCTCTGATCATTATCATTCAGCATAATTAATGATTTTTTCAAGATTAGAAAGGTGTTCTAAGCACATCTGCATTACAGGCTTGAGGCAAGACCTAGCAAGAACTGTTGTTCTCAAATTAGCATTTCAGTATCTTTGCATTTCAATCACTGTTACTACATTTCTTTGTGAGAACGTCTAGCACATGGGGGGCTTGCTAGGGTCTGTAATATTCAGATTTAGAAGGGACCTCTCTCTCCAGCCTCGAGCAAACGATCTTTCTGATTCGCAGCTCAATTGTCCAAATGCTAGTTTAACAAACAAACAAACAAAAGCAACAAGAACAACACAATTATTCTTGTTCAAGCAAAGCTGGCTTTTTGTTGTGGCTGCTTTTTTTTTTTTTTAATAAATAATTTGGGGGAAATTGGGAAGACCCTTACTGATGAGCTGCAGGAGTTTTTGAGTTTTTGCTCCGGCTGGTCCTGATGGCCCTCCTCTGCACAGGTAAGGTTCAAAAGTTTGACTCTTTTGATCTGCAAGTTCTCCTTCTCCTTCTCCTTCTTTTCTGTAAAAGGGCTTTCCCTCTTTTGTGAGCCAAACTGAACGTAAGGGCTGTGTGTTTGTGGGTGTGGGTGTCTGCCTTTTGGGGGTGTTGATCCTCCTGCCGCCTGCAAAATGTCACCTGCTTGGCTAATACTGTGTGTGTGTGTGTGTGTGTGTGTGTGCATGTGCGCTTTCATGGGGAATTGTGTGGCATTTTTTTAAGTTTTATTTTGAAAAACCCCAGAGAACAGAGTTCACCAAATATCCCTCTTGGATATTTTGGACTACAGTTCTCATTTGCCTCAGGCAGCATGGCCAGTGGCTGGGGAAGATGGTTTATGTTTATTTAAAAATGGTTGTTGTGAATGTTCTATTTATGTGAATGTGTCTGCCTTTTGGGGGTGTTGATCCTCCTGCCGCCTGCAAAATGTCACCTGCTTGGCTAATACTGTGTGTGTGTGTGCACGTGCGCTTTCATGGGAAATTGTGTGGCATTTTAAGTTTTATTTTGAAAAACCCCAGAGAACAGAGTTCTGTGTGTGTGTGTGTGTGTGTGTGTGTGCACGTGTGTGTGTGTGTGCTTGGCTAATACTGTGTGTGTGTGTGTGTGTGTGTGTACGTGCGCTTTCATGGGGAATTGTGTGGCATTTTAAGTTTTATTTTGAAAACCCCCAGAGAACAGAGTTCACCAAATATCCCTCTTGGATATTTTGGACTACAGTTCTCATTTGCCTCAGGCAGCATGGCCAGTGGCTGGGGAAGATGGGAGCTGGGGCCCCAAACATTTGGAAGGGCCCCGGTTGGGGAAGACTGCCCTAGAGGTTAAAAAACGTGGAGGTACTTATCATCAACGATATGTGATGAATGGTTTTATTGAGTTAACAAGCTTATTGTTTACAAAAAAAGAAATATTTTCAATATGTTTCTGTTTGGCACTTTAATGGTAATTAAAATATTTAATTTGTTTTAATATAAATTGCGTCTTCATTTTATTTATTTCCATAAAAAGGCCCACCAAAATCCTCAGCACCAGGCCCATAATGCTCTTAATCCGGCCCTGGCCACCTCTCAGCTAACCTACCTCATAGGGTTGTTGTGTGAAGATAAAAAGAAGAGGGGGGAGAACCCTGTCTGCCATCTGGAGCTCCCTGGAGGAAAAGTGGGATATAAATGTAATAGATAACAAAATTAAGGCAGCTTTCAAGTTTGGCTGTGCTACAGTAGAGATGCCAAAGGGCCTGGCCTATGTAATGGGCAGCTGGGACCTTTGTCACATCTGCTGCCCATTAGCCTGCGGCTGGTCTCCCTTGGCAGCCAGTCACACAACATTCCTTCCCGGCCCGGTCGGCCATTTTGCCACTCCCGTGCTCGCTCTTCCATCTGCCGCTTGTGGCAAATTGGCCGACCAGGCAGGGGCTGAAACGAGAACGACAATGTCCGCAGCTGCTACCTGTTCAGTGAGGCACATTGTGCGCTGGGTGCTGAGAGCCAGCGTGGAAAGAGCAGCGGTGAGGCAAGCGAAGGGAAGCCAGCGGAGGCGGCCGCGGATGCACAGCGGGAGAAGGGCCATGGCGTGAGTGAGAGAGGCAATGAGGACCAGAGCTCTGTCCTACCATCAAGGGCCAGCTTCGGGTGTCCAAGCAGCTGGGGAGGATGGTGTGACTGGATGCCAGAGCAGAGGTCTTGGGGTGGTTGCATGCGGGGCTGGACGAAGGCATTTTGTTGCCTGAGGCAAAAAGCAAAAGGCAAGATGGCACCCCCTCTCCACTCCACGTACTGAAGCTGGCTGGCGTCGTGGGCCCTGTCCTTCCAACACACGCGCTGCCATTCTGACACAGGACACCCACATCAGTGAGACACTGTTACCGTGGGATTTGTTACAGTCAGAATGCCAGCATGGGTGTTGGAAGGACAGGGCCCACGATGACTGGATTGGCGGCTGAATCTTACTTCAAGCCTGGTAACCGGATAGCACACCCAAGGGGCAGCAGGCTTGTTTAGGGGTACAGGACAGACATCTGGCAGACATGTTCTCCAAGAGAGGGGAATGGCTGCTGGGGGGCTCAAGAGGAAAGGTCAGGGGCCTGCTGCCTCCCCCTGCAGAACCCACCGCCTGAAGTGGTTGCTTCACGCTCTCTAATGGTAGGGCCGGCCCTGGTTGCATGACTATACTGATGGAGCAAGGTGGTGGGAAGAGTAGTATGGCTATGCCAGGAATGCCCAATGTGTATTTGGTGTGGTGTTGTCAGGGTGCTGCAGCAGAACATTCCAAATAGCTGGGGAAGAAGGGAAGTCCCTTCCTTCCCAAATGTTTGTGTCCCTTGGTTGTCTGCGAACACAATGCTTTCTGGGGGTAGTCCCAGAGACCTCAGGAAACTGGGGCAGTGGTTTCGAGTGTGCTGCCTACTTACGCCCGTAGCAGCTGCCCGATCTCATACTTGTCAGTGATGTCAGACAGGCTGTTGTAGTTCTTTTCATCCCGCAGTCCGATGCAGCCAAACGGCATCCTGAGGGCGTGGGAATGGGGTGGGGTAGGGAAGGAGAAAGCAAAGGGGGATGAAATTATTCTTAGTATAACCTTCCTGAGTCCTTGTATCCACTTTCTATGGGTTATGGGACAGGGGCATTCACCGTCTGCATGGAACATGGTTCTGTTGCAAAATCTCAGCTTGCTTGCTTCAAAAAATTCTAATTTTAAAGCAGGTTTCTAGTCCTCATGGCTGTGAAGATTTGTCTGCAGCACCTAAATATCAGAACCCAAACAGAAACTGTAGGAATCAACAGGCTTTGTTTTGAATCCAGGGCTTGGGTTTCCTGTATGCAGAATTTGGGTATCTATCTATCTATTGGCACATTTTAACATGCCTTCTTCGGGTACCACCAGGTCCCATGCTCCCTTCCTTTTCCAACCCCATGGGGCCCAGCACTCCATGGGCAAACACCCCCAGATCTTTGCAGCCAGAACCCCCTATTCCCACCTTCTCTTTGCAGCATAGGATGCTCCACTGAGCTCCTATTCTTGGTCCTATCCAGAGCCATTACCCTTCAGGAGGGAGAAACTGGGTCTGTCATACAGTGAGGTGCCTATTGCATTCATGACCCTTTCTCCTGTCAAAATTCCCTTCATGCCTCGTTAGCGCGGCCTTCACACTCCACAGACAGAGAGCAGCTAGAGCGGAAGAGCAAGCAATCTCCTTCCAGGGCTGGGGACAAAACCCTTGAGTCCTGCCTCAACCCCACCCGCACCCCGCTTCCCTCCCAACCCCAACATATTCTTCCCCTCCGCTCCACAAAGTCCCACTCCTTCCCCGAGGCTAAACGCAGAGAGCCAAGGATCCTTCCTGGGTTCCACCAGCATGGAGGAAATGAGTTGGTACAAACAGATTGCCTTCCAGTGGCATTGATTTAATAGGTACAGTACCTTCCCTCCCATAATGTTTGGCAAGGATCCCAACCCAGAGAGGACTAATTGCACGGAAGTCTTACTGAAATTAATGAGGCTTAAATCATAAAATAACGTGTTCCAATTATTTCAACGGGACTTCAACACAATTAATCCCTCTCGCACCCTCCAAATTGAAGCTTTGTCTATAGATTGCTAGTGTCAGTGGAATTTGTACCCAGCAACAGGGCTGATTTGCCAACAGTACCCCAATCATGTGGCTGGATTCACACATATAACCAACACCCGCAAGGTCAGCTTCCTTGTGATCACTGAGTCCTGGGGAGTTACATAGGGAGCTGCCTTCTACTGAGTCAGACCAGGGGTCCACCTAGCCCAGTATTGTCGACACTGACTGGCAGCAATGGCTCTCTGGGGTTTCAGGCAGGATTATTTTCTGCCCTACCTGGAGATGCTGGGGATCGAACCTTCTGCATGCAAAGCAGGTGCTCTACCGCTGGGCTACAGCCCGTCCCCTGATTATTTTTTAAAAATAATATCTGTTTATTTACAATTTGGAAGTCGAGTGGTGGGGGAACAAGAAGGACCATATACACGCAGTGCTACTCCTATAGCAGCACCAGTTCCCGAAAGCAGCAGGGGGAAAAAGAAACCCAAAGCATCCTGTGATACTATAAAGTAGGGGCGGGCAACCTTGGGCCACATGCGGCCCTCCGCCTAATTTCAAAAGCCCTCTTTTGTGATCAGTTCAGACCTCTGGCAAGAGCAATCTGACCCTTCCCTGGCAGCCTGCTGAGCGAGAATGAAGACAGAGAGAGAGAGAGAGAGAGAGAGAGAGAGAGAGAGAGAGAGAGAAGGAGCTGGCAGAAAGAGAGAGAAAAGAGAGTGGCAGAAAGAGAAAATGGGGGTACTCAGCCAACTTTTGTCCTGGCCCTGACCACCACTGGCTCTGTGTGTGTGTGTGTGTGTGTGTGTGTGTGTGTGTGTGTGTGACTGACATGCACCCCCCATTAAATTATGCGTGAGGGAATGCAGTCCTGGACAGAAAAAAGGTTGCCCACCCTCCTTTCAAGACTAATATTGTGGTATTAACTTTTAAAGACAAGAATATACTTTGATGCGGGGGGGGGGGGGGAGGAAGCAATAGGACATCCTTGCAAAAAACACACACACCCATTTCTTATCTGCCAAATGTAGAATGTCTCCATTTTTGCCCTCAGATCAAAGCCCAGACTGGTTTTATCTCTGGTGGCTGGGTGTGACATCCTCTAGCTGACCACAGTGACCAACCCTTCCCTTCCTTCATTTCTTCTTTCCTATTTCCTTCTACATTTATATCCCACCCTTTCTCCAGAAAGCTCAACACGGCAAATATGGTCTGTATCTCCCTCCCACCCACCCATTTTATCCACACAACAACCCTGTGAGGTCGGTTAGACTGAGAGGTTGAGACAAGGTCACTCATGAACTGTCACTGACAAGGCTGAAGTTGGTTACGAGTTCCCAGTTCCTTATTCATATATTTGGCCTGGGGTCAAAGCACATGGTGCAAAAACAACACTTTTGACTGGAGTGGAGAGAACTCTGAGGCATCTTGAAGGAAGGAGTCTCCTGGGACATGGAGATGTATGGTGCAGAGTAGGCCGAAGCATATTTTTTGGTGCAGGGGCTATTGACTCGATCTCTTTATTTGTGCTGGTCCTGCAGCTCTGTGTAAGTGGGAACCAATTAATGAGGAACTGGGAACTAGTTAGTGTTCATTGCAAGTGGCCAAGAGCCATGCTAGTGCTAAAGCAGGGGTAGGAAACCTGGTGCTGTCAGGATGTTTTGGACTACATTTCCCATTATTTATTTATTTATTTATTATATTTATACCCCGCCTTTTTTCCTGCAAGGAACCCTAAGGCGGCTTACATAATCCTCCTCCTCCTCCTCCTCTCCATTTTATCCTCACAACAACCCTGTGAGGTAGGTTAGGCTGAGAGGCAGTGCCTGGCGCCCAAAGTCACCCAGTGAGTTTCATGGCCGAGTGGGGACTAGAACCCGGATCTCTCGAGTCCCAGTCCAGCACTCTCACCACTATGCCACACATTGGCCATGCTGGCTGGGGCATATGGGAGCTGTAGTCCAAAACATCTGGAGGGTACTAGGCAATGTGGCACCCATGGGCACCAGTGAGTCCTCGGACACCTCGGACAGCTGTCAAAGTGTCCTACCCCTCTCACTTTTAATTTTATTTTTTTAAAATAAAATGTTTTTTATTGTCTCACTTCAAAGCAAAGTGAGGGCCTCTAGCTGCTCCCCTCTTCTTTTTCCATAAACGCCTCTGGGCCGCATGTGGGGCTTGGAGACATTCTTAGGGAATGAAGATGGCAGGTGGGCTGCAGGCTGATGCTTTCATCCGCAGCACACCCATTTCATGGTGGTGCCCAGAACAGTTTCTCAAATTGCCAAATGTGCCCACAGGCCCCAAAAGTTGCCCTAACCCGCTGCTAAAGGCTAGAAGAGCAGGACAAGCATTTCTCATGATGATGACAATATTAGGGCAGAGGCATCCTAAGTAAATCTCTAATGCCCTTTCACCCAAAGGATGGTCAGACTACCCATTGTAGAGACCTAGCAGTGTGCATGTTCTGTTTACAAACACTGCCTACCCATGGGTGTTTAGTACTCAAGAGAGCACCTCAGCCACCACAGGCTGTGCCTTCAGTGACAGATGCCTCTGCCTGTCCAAGCAGAGGGGCAACAGATGTGTGATCTGTCTCTTTCTTTCCTTGCTCAAAGTGATGTGCAAAGCTGAAGCCGCATTTGTGCAGCCAGTTCTGGGTGAGTCATCATCAAGAATCTCAGGAACAGGTCCATAGAATGTCTGGCTCCAAACTTAAATAGTTGGCGATAATATCTGGAGGCAGCTGCATCTTACCCAAGAGTAAAATGTTCCAGTTTTCTTTTATGGATGTTGTGCATTTCAATTCCCAGCAACCCAACTGACTCCTGCCTCAGGCTTCCCCCCCCCCTTGCTTTTTTTTTTAAACCTGTTGCCCCTTCTTCTTTTTGGTAAATCTATTCTGTTGACAACAACCTTGCTAAATATCTTGCAAGGAGTGACACAGGTTTATAATTCATGGGTGCCAAAATGGTTGCAAAAGCCAGAAAAAAGGAGGAACCGGTTTCTCGCTCTCAGCAGCAACAGGGTTGTCAGTTGCTAGACCCAATTTTTTTAGGTGCCAGTAGCAACGGAGTACCTAAATTTTTGCACCCCTGCATTTTTGGATTTCCCCCCTTGAACGGTCAACTGTGGGCGGGGGAAGGTAATTATAGAAACGGGTGCCAGTAAAAGAGGTGCTTGAAACAATGAAATCCTGTAAATTAGTTCTGAGTTTTCTTGAAAGTATTAAATAAAGTAGGATTACAAACCTGCCCATTGACTTACCTCTATGCCCCCGACCTCCCAGCCATTGGCTGAGCGGCTGTGATGTCGCATAGAATGTTCAAAAGCATTCTAACTGGACAGGGGGAAACAGTCAACAATGGAATGTTTGCGGACATTGCAGTTTCTGATTAGAAAGTGAAAGGTCAGGCTTTATCCGGCAAAACCCACAAACGAATAAACTGTGTGCTATCTGGGCAGGTAGAGAGACTGAAAGAAGGCTCTCTGAAGCTGAATAAGAGGGTGCAGGGTGCAGGAGGCAGGGCTGGCATCAAAGGTAGGTATGGTTGGGCACCTGCTGAGGGCCCCACACTCCAGCAGGGGCCCACTGACAAAGCCCCTGAATGCTCTTCCGCTCATAGACTAGAAAAGTAGAGTTGGAAGGCCTACAAGGCCATCGAGTCCAACCCCTGCTCAATGCAGGAATCTAGTCAAGCATCTCGACAGATGTCTGTCCACTGGACCTTGATGCCTCAGAGTGGAGAGCCCACAACCTCCCTAGTTTGATTCCATTGTCTTTGTTCTGACAGTCAGAAATTTTCCTGATGTTAGGTGGAATCTAGTCCGTAACTGAGCCATTATCGTATCCTGCAAACTGGATGATCAGAGAATCCTTGCCTCCTCTGTGGACATCCTCAAATACTGAGAGTGCGCAATCCCCCTCAGTCTCCTCTTCTGAAGGCTAACAGCCGTTCTTTAGTCCTCCTATAGGGCCTTGTTTCAGTCCTTATCATCCTGTTGCCCCCTCTGAACCTCTCCTGTCTGTCCTTCTTAAGTGGTGCCCAGAACTGACGCAGACTGAGATCCTACCAGTGCGAGTAAAGGGAATTATCACTTCCGTGATTGGAAGTAACTTCATTAATACAGCCCAAAATCATTGCCTTCTTGCAGCCACATCACAGCTGCTGTATATTCATTTGTGATCTACCACAATTCCAAGTCCTCTCCTTGTAGTGTTGAGCATCATGGCAACTTGTTGATCACTCCTCTCGCCTGGCTCCACATGGTGGTGGTGAGAAGGACGCAGCAATGCAAATGCTACTCGCTCCTTCTTGCCTGTTGTAGTAGCAATGATGAGAAAGAACATGAGGAGTAAGAGCTGCTGGTGACAATGGTGGTGAGAAGGCAGACTCACTGACAGAGGAAACCCATTGAGGGTGTCCTGCCCAAGGGCCCTCAAGACCTGGAGCTGGCACTGACAAGAAGTCGGGAAGTTAAGGGGCAGGAGGGAGTCCAGAGACAGAATGGCTGAAAGAGCGGGTGAGGAGTACGCCGTGGGTTGAAAAAGAAACCCATTGGAAGGAGAGGTGGAAGAAACAAAGGCCTGAGGACAAGGAGTTGAGGGAAAGAGTTACTACACAAGAGGTCTCGTGGACAGAAGAGGCTGTATGCTGTTGGCAGGAAGGAGGACAAGAACAGGAGTATTGAGCAGACACACGATGGTTGACAGCTGGGAAGCTGAATGGGAAAAAGGGCCAAGAGACAGGCTGTCTGAAGAAAGTGTAACGGCTTTGGCCTGAAAAGCTGTGGAATATCTTGATGGCGGGCCTTCTCAGTAGCGCAGTGTTCTCCAACCTTGGGTCCCCAGACGTTTTTGGCCTACAACTCAATGGTTGTAGCTGGCTGGGGCATGCTGTGAGTTGTAGGCCAAAAACATCTGGGGACCCAAGGTTGGAGAACACTGCAGTAGCGGCACCCACCCTGTGGAAAAAAACTCATGTAGAAAATTTGTCATCTTTTAAACGCCTCCTGACAACGCACCTGTTCACCTTTCCCTGGACCATAATTAAATGAACTATGCTGTCCCATTTTTACTGCTCCTGTACTGCTGCATATTATTTATTATTGTTGTTGCAATTTATATTGTTTTTAAAATTGTATTTTAAATGTGATTTTAATATGGAAACCACTTAGAGATTATTTTTTTAATATCTAGCGGTAAATAATAGCAGGGGCGTGGTGGAACACTGATGAATGGAGAAGAAGGCAGAGGCCTGAAGGAGATGGGGCAGAGGATGCACGGAGTTCAGGAAAGGAGAGACTAAAGAGAAAACAAAACAGAATAAACAGGTTGGGTAGGGAGGGGCCAATGTGCTTTTGCAGGGGCAGCCCAAAACATTTTGCTGACTGAAGCAAAGGAAGAGATCATACACACACACCCCTGCCCCACTCTGTTACATCTATAGAATCTGACTGGACTGACAGGTGAATCTGACCTCAGCCCCGGCACACTGAGAGCCAGTGTGGCGTAGTGGTGAGAGTGTTGGACTGGGACTTGGGAGATCCGGGTTCTAGTCCCCGCTTGGCCATGAAACTCACTGGGTGACTTTGGGCCAGTCACTGACTCTCAGCCTCACCTACCTCTCAGGGTTGTTGTGAGGATAAAATGAAGAGGAGGAGGAGGATTATGTAAGCCGCCTTGGGTTCCTTTCAGGAAAAAAGGCGGGGTGTAAATATAATAAATAAATAAATAAATAAATAAATGGGACTGCATCCTCCACACACCTAAGGGACATCAGGCCCACACAGCTCTGTCCTCAGACACCTCGCTGCCATTCACTCGCTGCTCCACCTGGCGCCTGCTTGCTGCCCGCACCAACAAATGCTGCAGTGCAGCAGCAATGTCATGTGTCCTGCGAGCAGAACAATGCATGCGCACCTGTGATGCCTACGGGAGCGCCTGGCCTGGCCTGGCCTGGCTGCCTGCCTCTGTCCCTGCTTGGAAAGTCAGGAGCCTTTCCCAATGGCACCAGCCAGCCACATCTAACCATCACCACTGCCAGGGTGCTGGCTCAGAACAATGGGAATAGGTCCTGGGCAGGGGACCACACTGCCTTTTGACATCCACTGCCTGAGGCAACTGCCTCACTTTGCCTAATGGTAGGGTCAGCCCTAAGCTTTGGACAGGAGAAGCATGCCCAAGCAAGGAAGCTTTGAGTATGAACCTACCCATATACTGCACTCATAATCTGAGGCCCTTCTCCAAGTACCTCCTCTGAGGGAGGCTCAGGGGATGGCAAGAAGGGAGAGGGCCTTCTCAATGGTGGTCCCCCAATTGTGGAATGATCTTCCCAGTGAGGCCCGCCTGGTGCCAATATTGTCATCGTTTCAACACCAGTTAAAGACTTTCCTCTACTCCCAGGCATTTGACAGCATATAATATGGTTTTAAATGACTCCTGGGATTTACCATTGATTGTTTAAAATTGCTATATTTTTGTACTTTGGATTTATTTATGTTATTATATTGTATTTAAGGGTTTTAATCTATATTTAACTGCCCAGAGAGTTTTGGCTATTGGGTGGTATAGAAATATAATAAATGAATGAGGGAATAATGGGAAACAAGAACACCAAAGAGGTCATTTGGAGCAGCGAATAGGTGAATGTCTTAACTTAAGTTGAATGAGCTGCAGATTCACCAGCAATGGGATGTTCACAAACAGTGCAGCTTTCTTAGGGCCAAACTCCACATGAAGTTAAACGTGTTAACTGTACTCGTTTTTTAAAAAGTACGTAAATAGCTGCGGGGGACGGGGCTGATAACTATTGATAATTATTGGCAATGAAGAGGGGACCCTTTTCCTCCCATGCTGCAGCCTTAATGAACCCCCCCCCCCCCAAGCGGCTGTTTGAATTGTACATTGCTGGAAGCAATCAAAGAGGCCCTCACTCAGGATTTACAGACCTGAGAGTTTGTGTACTGTTAGGGAGGGAGTGGCAAGGCAAAAGTCACCTGTGGGCCAGAGTATGGTTGCCAACTTTTTCACTACCCCTTGCTCCTGCACCTTTAACAGTCATTGGCAGGCAAACAGTGCTTAGCTCCTTATTTTTTATTACATTTACATCCTACTGTTCCTCTGAGGAGTTCAGAATGGTATATGTGGCTCTCCCCCCAGCCCACATGTTATCCTCACAATAACCCTGCGAGGTAGGTTAGGCTAAGGGGGCAAGACTGGATCAGTCACCTGTGTAGCTTCGTGGCTGAGTGGGGTTCCTTCCTTGCCATGAAAAGCTTCACCTTCCGATTTCTGCAAACCAAATGCTGTTAAAAAGGAACAAGCTGGGCTTCTTTTTGCTCATCAGTTAGCAAACCTAGGGAATGAACTGGCCTTTTGGCTGTTTCTTTCTAGTTAATAATTTCTATTGCATTTTTACGCCCAGTCCTAGATGCATTGCTTAGGTAGCAGCGTAGAAAATATTTTACTTTACAATCTCTCGTTCTTTCTAAAGCTGTCTTTTTAACCCACTCTTTGGTTGTATCCAATGTTAGTCCTACTTAGCTTAGACCCGCTGAAATGAATGAGACTTAAGTTAAGACTCATATTGGATACAACCCTATTTTTTTGAACAGGGTTACAACTATATATGTGATCTATTATTATTATTATTATTAGTATTAGTATTATTAATTTTTATTAATTTATTAATTTCATTTCTATACCACCCAATAGCCAAAGCTCTCTGGGCGGTTTACAACAATTATAAAACAATAAAATACAAAAGAAAATGCAAACAATAAAAACATAAAAATTTCACTAGACATTTAAAACAATTTTAAAATTACTTAAATAGCTAAGAACAAGGTTATAAAAAGTAGACTGGTTAAAAAAGGTGACATAACCACCACCCCATGTACTATTTGGAGCTGTTAAATGCCTCAGCATAGAGGGCAGTCTTAACCTGGCGCTGAAAGGATAGTAAAGTTGGTGCCAGGTGGGCCTCAGTGGGGAGCTTGTTCCACAGTTGGGGGGCTACCACAGAAAAGGCCCTCCTTGTTGCTGCCTTCCAAGCCTCCCTTGGAGGTGGCAGGCGGAGGAAGGCCCCAGAGATTGAGAGTAGTGTCCGGATAGATTGTGGTTGGGAGAGGCGTTCCATCAGGTACTGTGGTCCCAAGCCATGTGCAACAGCATTAAAACAGGGTATATTCACAAACTGGGAATAATATAGAAAAACAATATAGGGCTCTTTTCACAATCTGCATGTTGAAATAAATAAAGCAGGGGGAAACCCCACAATAATCAACCTGGGGGAAAACCAACAACCCAGCGACTGGAGGATAATAATAATGTTCCCTTTTAACAAATTAGTCAGACTCCCTGTAGTAACCTTACAGCCCAACCCCATGCCTGTTTAGTCGGTAGCAAGTCCCATGTGGTTTGATTTGCTTTCTAGTAACTGTGCTTAGGATTGCAGTTGATGGTCCTGATCCAGCTGAAGCAAGCTCGGCTGCAATCCTATGGACACTTTCCTGGGAGTAAGCCCCAGTGAACAGAATGGGACTTATTTCTGCATAGACATGTGCAGTAGGGTTGCACTGCAAATCCCATTAAAAGCAATGGGACACTGAAAGCCAACTGTAAGTGCTTGTTCCATTGCTTTCAATGGGACTCAGTTCTGAGTAAACATGCTTGGGATTGTGGTGGGAGGTCCCACGGAGTCGAATAGATCTTTCTCCCTAGGAAGTGTGCTTATAATTTCCACCTCGATTATGACTTACCATAGATGGATCACATACAGTCCAACATTTCACAGAGAGAAATCACTGCTTGTTTATAACACACACACACACACACACACACACTTTTTTATTTATTTTAACCAAGGATCAGTACCTGAGCTCCCCCCCCCCCTGCACCCCCAGCAGCATACACAGTTACGCATTGCCAAAGGCTCTACTGTGCCGGATGTATTAGCCTATTCTGGAACAGTCTGTTCTCTACCAATTTGTTATTATGGTTCTTAAAGTTACACTAGGGAGAAAAACATAGTCTTCAAGGTGCCACAAGACTCTCTATTGATATTGTAGGACAGTTATTGACAGTTCAAAACACACTTAAGCGATTGCAGTGAGTTGTATCCAATGTTAGTCTAACTTCAGTCCTGTTCATTTCAATGGGTTTACTCTAAGTAGGACACAATCCAGAATCCACAATTCTGAAATGGCAGGCTGTGCACTGCATGGTGCCAGTTAGGGTTGTATCCAATGATAGAGTAGGCCCAATGAAATTAATGGGACTTAAGTTAGACCAACAATGGATACAACCCTTAGCGTTCCTGCACATGCATCCACCCCTCCAGTCAGAGGTGGACAGTGCAATCCTATATGTGTCTACTCAGAAGCAAGCCCCCTTGAGTTCAATGGGATGTACGCCCAGGTAAGTGTGTATAAGCAGGGCTGGGGAACCTGTGGCCCTCTGGACATTGTTGGATACCAACTCCCATCAACCTCAGCCAGCATACCCAATGGTCAGGGATGATGGAAGTTGGAACCTAACAACATCTAGAGGGCCACAGGTTGCACACCCCTGGAGTATAGGATTTCTGCCTTGACATCTAGTGACACTGGGGAAACTGAACCCTGAAGAATGACAGCTATTGCATCTTGCACTAGCAGCAATCTCAGAAGGCAGCCCCCAAAGGCAAAAATAGGGATAGTGATTTAAATGGGACAAGTAAAAAGAAGGAGCGAGGGAGACAGGAACAGGCTGAGGAAACGTCAGGGCCTGCTCCATTTGGACTGCCCCACCTGCCAGGAGATGAGAGGTGAAGCAGGGCCATTTCACCAGCCCTGCTGAAAATCTACTTACTTTTTTCTTTCTCCCTCCTCATCCCCTTTTTCTTGTGTGCCGTGTTTTTTGTTTTAATTGTAAGCCTGCAGGCAGGGACTGTCTTATTTCACTGATTGATTGTAAGCCTCTCCAGGAGCCTTGGGGGGGGGGGCGGTGGCTAAGGAGCGACGAGAGAAAGAAAACACGCCACCCTTTAAATAAATAAATTCATAAAATTAAAAGAAAATAAGGACTGTCTCCAGTAAACAGGGAGAGTTGGAGGAAATGGGATCAGGGACAATGGGACAAGATTGTTGCAACCAAGTGGTTCCACTGGATTTTGGGAGTTGGTCATGGCTAACCATAGTTGTATTAGGGCACAATCCTAGGCATGTTTAGACAGGAAAAAAAGTCCTACAACTCCCAGCATTCCCCAGCCTGCAATGCTAGCTGGGGAATGCTGGGAGTTGTAGGATTTTTTTCCTGTCTAAACACGCACAGGATTGTGCCCTTAGGGGCTTAGTATAGACATAAATATGTATATATCTGTGGCCTACATGTCTCCTCCTCCTCTGCGTAAGTAATAAGTGGTAACCAATGGAGGCTTGTGGCTCCAATGTCAGGGGGGCTACTTATCCACTCCGGATTTTACTCTGAACTTTTAAGGAGCTATCCATGGTTCCAAAGCTATTTTGGGGCTAGGGTTCAGCACCATGGATAGCTCCTTAAATGTTCAGTGTGAAATCCGGCATGGATAAGTGGCCCCCCTGACATTGGAACCACCGTAATCATGTTTCACCCATCTTCACAACTTTTCAGGGCAGGCAATTATTTATTCCCATCTTTCTGGTGAGACCTTTTATGAACTCAGATCTACTGGGGCTAACTCCTGGCACCAGCACACCATCTGGCATGTGACAGCACCTTCTCCTCAATACAGCAATGCACACTTCAACTTACATTGGCCGTCATAAGTGGCATTGTAGTAAACACACTCAAAATTGAGGCGTGAGGAATTACTTTGGGTGCCACAAACACTGGAGGCAAAATTAGCTTGTGCTAAAAACAGGGCCTTGGGGGGTGATGGCTCCTCTTTTACGGAATGCTCTCCAGAGAGAAACTCGCCAGATGCGGCGCTATTGGTCCCTTTAGAACGGCAGTAAAGATGTTACTCTTCTACCAGGATTGGGCTGCTGAGAGATGCTAATTAGTTCCAGATACTACCTTCTGCTTTTGTGATGCATATTCTTACTGCTTTATTCCTTTTTTTTTTTTTTTTTTATGGTTTCTAGATGGGTTTTTCTTCTTCATCTTCTTCTTTATGATGCAACCCACCCCACCTCTGGGAGAGCTTTGATTGGTAGGAGAAGCAGGAGAGAACTTTATACACACACATACAGAATATATATATATATATATATATATATATATGCATACACACACATATAGACATTCTCTGTCTCTCTGTCTGTCTGTCTCATTCACACACACCACATTTTCTGTTCCTGGACAAAACTGACCTGGTGTTGAACATCTTGTGCCATTTCCTAGGCAAATCAGAATACATGATGGAAGCCAAAGGAGCTGGAGTAAAGATTCAGTGGGGATGCTGACCCGCACCCCACCTCACCCACACTTTTCTTACAGGTCTCCCGTGCCTTTAACAGCCACATGACAAGCAGAAATTCCATCTACGAAGGGTTTCAGAGTATGTAATGATGGGGCAGACGTAATTTTTGTTTAACTGTTTATTAATTACATTAATTTTTATTGCAAAAATTAGGAAACCTTTCTTTCTTTGAATTACGAAGAAAAGGAAACACGATTCTGTCAAGGGCCGTCCCTCCCAAACACCCAGGTAGCTTAATATATAAATTCATTTGAACTTTATTCTGTAAAGTGCCAAGCACACTGACGGTGAATAATACTAGGATAAATAATAAATCTTGTAAATAAATAAATATGATTTTATTGATCTTGTTTTTAACGTGTTGTTTTATTCTTTGACGTGTTTTATCTTTTATTGCTCACCACTCTGAAATCTCCATACTGGAATATGGAGTGGTATATAAATCTTGTAAATAAATAAAGATAATAATAATCGGATGAGAGGAATTGAGTGTGGGGGGAAGAGGATAACAGATGAATTGGGAGAACAGAAAAGGAGAGAAAGAATGGGGAGAAAAGGGCAAGAGGAAAGCAGGTGGGGTGCAACCCTTCTGTAGATGGTGAGGGATGTTTGATGCTTCTGTTAAAGGCACAGGAAGCCACCAGGGAAATTTGTTTTCCGATCTCAAGCACTGCTCTGAGGTAGACTGAGGCGACTGCCTCAGACAGCAGACTTGGAGCACCGCTGCCAGCCAGGCTGTAAATAAATTGTCGTTTGTTTGTTTGTTTGTTTGTTTGTTTGTTTGTTTGGTTTCAGGGCAGGGTGGCGGGTTCAGGGGAGAGAGAGAGAGGGAGAAGTCATTTGGGTGTTTCGCTTCCAATGTCAGAACTGTCTTGGGCCAATCCCTGGCAAGACTAGTTCTGAAATAATAATGCGCCCATGAAAAACCGACGGCGACAACAGCGTGGCAATCTTGGGGAAGGCTAGGACAGCTTGCGCAGGGCTCGGAACGCGGGTGTCACTTTTAAGTTTGATGGGCACACAGACTGTCGGTGCCGTTTTTGTACCCCGTGATGGGCAGTCTCTCAGAAGCACAGGGTGGGAACCAGGAACAATAGAAAGATAATGAACAGGAATGGCTCCAAAGATTAAGCTCAAACGAGGGACGCTTGGCTGGAGATGCATCTCTCTCCCGCTTCTTTCTGACGGCATTAGGCGCCGTTTTCTCCTCCATTGCTTTCTGGTGAGACATTGCACACTGTCTGCGATTGCCTGTGCGGAGTTCTCTTTCGTGTGCTTCATCATATTTGGGACATTGAAGCAGAAAGCATTTCTCTATTCCAATCGCTCCTCTGTCACATCGACTTGCACAACGCTCTCCTTCCGATAAAAAGTTTTCGGGGTGGGTGTGGGGCTCCCCACAGACCACTAGGGGGCGCCACCACACTGCCAGACAATTAGCTCATCTCTGTTGTGGTGGGTTTTATTGGTGTGTGTGTGTGTGCGCGTGGTGTGTGAGTAATCGTAGCATTGTGGTTTGGGACTGAGGAAGTGTGTGTGTCTGTCTATGTGCGCGTGTGGGACTGGCAACTTTGTCACTTTACGAGTAGCCGAAGCAGAGGAGAAGGTGAAAAATTTATTTGTGCACTTAAAAAAAACATGAAGGAACCTGAAGAAAGCTGCCAGGGGCGAATTTGCAGAAGGGGAAAAAGAGAGAATGCGAGGTGGGGGGAGGAGAGAAGAAAGACAGCAACACAGAGAAGAGATCAGAGGGGCTTTTGATGTGATGATCCCCACAGGACACCCCAGAGTCTACGGAGCATATAGCGAGGGGGGGTTGGCTCCTTAAGACGCGTACAAAGAGCTGTGCATGTGCAACCACACTCTCTCCCTCCCCTACGGCAGAGCCCACTACCCGAACGGCCACGATCTAGCCTCCTATTGTTCCATTATCCCTGCCCCCCCCCCCAAAAAAACACGTTGCCCTTCGTCTGCAAAAGCCCCCTCCCTGTGGGTTTCACCACCTCGGAGACTCGGAACCTGTTGCTGACTCTCTCTCTCTCTCACACACACACACACACACACACACACACACAGAGCCTGTGGGAAGTTCTCGTAACCCTACCATTGGTGCCGCAACCCCCAAGAAGCCAGACGTTACCATGGCAACCCTGCAACGCATTAGCAACATTAGTGTCAGGTAACTCAATGGGCCACGATGGATGTGGGGCCCAGCCACACCCAGCAACAGAGAGAGAGAGAGAGAGAGAAAGAGATGGAGGAAACGTGCATACAGCACACAGCTGTGTAACTATACACAGCAGGAGACATACAACCAGGGGCAATACAGTTGACACGCACAGGTAACCAAGTAACCTCAGTGAGTCACACACAGTCACAGTGCCAAGGTACAGGGCCACAGGCATAAGCAACCACGCACAGCTGCCTTGCCCAGCACATATGTACATGGCAAGACCCGCATGCCCCACACACGCACACCAGAGACCACCGTACACAACTGCGCACCACACCGTAGGCTTCGTGATGGCGTCGGCAGCGAGATAAATTCTGAACACGGTCTCGCTTGCCCAGATAGCAATTTACATGCAGATAGCCATAAACAAGCATGCTCAGCTGCACAGACCTATTTATTTATTATTTATTTAATACATTTTTACCACGCCACATGCCTCAAGATGTGCATACTGAGGCTCCAAGCTGTGGGGACGCCCCGCTCGCTTTTGCAGAATCACAAAATGAACAAGCGTAATGTGATGCATATACCCAGCCCGTACCCGAGAGGCAGAAATGCAAACATGGATACGCACGCAACCAGAAAGCAAACTGCAAGCAGATGGTTGCATTTTTGTGAACACACAGAGTGAACGCTTCATTCTGAATGTCATGCCTTCTGAACACTCATAGGCACACTTGGAAACACATCTGTAGACCCTGACGTATGAGTGCATAAAATGGACACAGCCAGGGCAGCCTAACCCATGACAGAGTGGATCCCTTCTAAACCTAGGATTCTGTGCTATCCTCCTATGTGTAGTGGTTAGAGTGTTGGCCTGAGACTTGGGAGATCCGGATCCAAGTTCTCACTGGGTGGCTTTGGCCCAGTCATGGACTCTCAGCCGAACCTACCTCACAGGGTGGTTGTGAGGATAAAATGGAGAGGGGGATTATTATGTAAGCCACCTTGAGTTCCTTGCAGGGAAAAAGGCAGGATATAAGTAAGTAAGTACAGAGGGACCCTATATGGGTCAATGCTGGTGCATAGTATCAGGATTATATTACACCTGTCCTGAAAGACCTGCACTGGTTGCAGTTGTTTTCCCTGGGCTCAATTCAAGGTGTGGGTATTAACCTTTAAACCTTTATGAGGAGAGACTGAAAGAACTGGGCATGTTTAGACTTCAGAAGAGGAGACTGAGAGGAGATATGATCGCACTCTTCCAGTACTTGAAGGGTTGTCACACAGAGGAGAGCCAGGATCTCTTCTTGATCATCCCAGTTTGCAGGACACGGAATAATGGGCTCAAGTTACAGGAACCCAGATTCCACCTAAACATCAGGAAAAATTTCCTGACTGTCAGAACAATAAGACAATGGAACCAACTACCTAGGGAAGTGGTGGGCTCTCCCAATCTGAAGGCATTCAAGGTGCAGCTGGACAGCCATCTGTCAGGGATGCTTTGACCTGGATTCCTGCATTGAGCAGGGGGTTGGACTCGATGGCCTGGTAGGCCCCTTCCAACTCTTCTATGATTCTATGATTCTAAGCCCTAAATGGCTTACCACCTGGCTATTTAAGGGACTGCCTATCTCACTATGACCCTGCTCAAGTGTTAAGATATACAGGAGGATGCTGTCGGGCACACAAGTGGGCAAAGGGCTTTCTCCTGTGTTGTCCCGCAACTATGGAATGCACTCCCTCAAGAATTACGATTGGCCCCCATTCTCTTGGCCTTTAGAAAGGGTGTAAAGACACATCTTTTCAATTTAGCCTTTTAAAATGTTTAGTTTTAAATGCTTTTACTGTTTTTAATGTTCTTGTTTTTATTGTTGCAGGGTTTTATTATTTTTAAATGGCTGTACATTGCCTTGATGGATTTTTAGCAGATAAGGTGGTATATAAATGTTAATAATAAGTACATCAATAAATATGGGTCAATGCCATACCCACCCACAGGCATTTGTTAGATGCACCTCGGTACGCTTATTTTGCATTATTTATTTATTATTTATTAAAAGCCTCATAAAATAAATTTCTCTAGGCGTTCTACAATTAAAAGGATCATCATACAAATAAAATTGCAATAAAATCAACAATATAAAACTAATAAACATGCAAACACAGCGTGACATACAAATATCAGGCATAAGAGGTAAAACCACATTGCAGGGACTAAAATAATAAAACACAAAAATACGAAAATATTTTAAAAATGCTTTAAGGCTGCAATTCTATACATACTGACTTGGGAGTAAGTGCCATTGAAATAAATGAGGCTTACTTCTGAGTAGGCATGCATAAGCTTTCACTTAAAAGACTGGAAGGGAAAGTCTTGCCCTGGGGCCGAGAGGAGCAGTGTGGGTGCCATGCGAGCTTCCCTTGGGATAGCATCCCAGAGCTAGGTGGGGGGCAGTACCAAAAAAAGCCCTCTCTCGTTGCCACCCTCCAAGTCTCCGAATGAAAGGGCACTTGAGGGAAGGCTTCTGTGGATAACCTTAAATTACAGGCTGGTACATATGGGAGGAGGCATTCTGTCAGGAGAGAATGGCTGCTTTCTTGAGGTGCATGGAGCAAGCAAAGTAAAACCACTTATGTGAGGGTGAGAACCGGAGTGTCTCATTCGAGAACTTTGGAGACATTGTTGGGCAGGATATTCCAGAACAGCTGCTTAGGCGCATGCAAGGAAGCTGTGCTAGGCCTCCTTTTGGAGCCCTTGACCTTTCCCACTGCCACATCACTCACTGCTTTAGGAATTCCACTCAGCTTCAAAAGCCATTTGCCATGTTGCATCGTGTGCTGGGTGTTGGCTGTTCTTTGGAGGATAAACGACAATAATCTTTGAGCTCTCAGAACTCCATTTTATGGGCTTTGGAAATAATAATCACACATTTCCCCCCCAGAGCTGCCTCAAGTCATTTTGCTGACTGAGGCAATGTTCTTCCACCTCCTCCACCCACCCCGACTGCTCCAAGTCAAGTTTCATAGCACCCAAGGCCAGTCAAATCATTCTGGCACCTGAGGCACCAGTGCCTCTCTGTGGGAGTAAGAAGACAGTCACAGAATCACAGAATAGTAGAGCTGGAAGGGGCCCATAAGGCCATTGAGTCCAACCCCCTGCTCAATGCAGGAATCCAACTTAAAGCATCCCTTACAGAGGGCTGTCCAGCTGTACCTTGAATGCCTCCAGTGTGGGAGAGCCCACTACCACCCTAGGTGGTAATAGTCAGGAATTTTTTCCTGATGTTCAGCCAGAATCTAGCTTCCTGTAACTTGAGCCCGTTATTCCGTGTCCTGCACTCTAGGATGGTCGAGAAAAGATCCTGGCCCTTCTCTGTGTGACAACCTTTCAAGTACTTGAAGAGTGCTCTCATATCTCCCCTCAGTCTCCTCTTCTGAAGGCTAAACATGCCCAGTTCCTTCCGTCTCTCCTCATAGGGCTTTGTTTCCAGTCCCCTGATCATCTTTGTTGCTGTCCTCTGAACCCTCTCCAGTTTGTCTACGTCCTTCTTAAAGTGTGGTGCCCAGAACTGGACGCAGTATTCAAGATGAGGCCTAACCAGTGCTGAGTAGAGGGGAACTAGTACTTCATATGATTTGGAAGCTATACTTCCATTAATCCAGCACAAAATAGCATTTGCCTTTTATGCAGCCACATCACATTGCTTGTGATCTACAACAACTCCAAGATCCTTCTCCCTTGTAGTACTGTTGAGCCAGTCCTAATACATGGTATGTCACTTATCAATTCGCTGCCCTTTCATGACACCTCAAACCAGCTGCCTCAGGCCGGAAGTTCCATTGTTTACCCCCAAGCCTCCCCTTCTTTCCCCCTCCTCAGTTGTTGTTTCCCCTGTGTTGCATTTTAGATTGTAAGCACCTTGGGGCAGGGACCTGGCTTCTTGTACTCTGCAAAATGCCATGCATATTGATGGTACTAAAGAGAGAGAGAGAGAGAGAGAGAGAGAGAGAGAGAGAGATCCTGGCCCTGAACTTCAATATTTACGGTACATTTATTTTACTTATAGATCATAGAGTTGGAAGGAGCCTACAAGGCTATCGAGTCCAACCCCCTGCTCAATGCAGGAAACTAGAGGAGGGGTCTCCCATCCAAGTAACAACCAGGCCTGACCCTGCTTAGCTTTCCACACTCAGACAAGCTGAGCCAGCGTGAGCCACAGGCCTGTTCTAAGAAAATATGTTATATTCGGATGGCACAAACACCTGTACATGCAACTGCCAAGTATTATGATTTTCCAAATTCGCTATGTTGTAGGAAAATGTGCCAAAACAAGGAAATTGTCCCCCGAGTGGATTGTGCTCTAGTAGTTATTGCAAATGTGGCAGACCTCAAACCTTAAGTGTTAGGAAATAGGGATTTCCCATCGACTGCGACTCCTGCATACTTCCCCTGCCAATCCCCTCCCTTTAACAGCACAATAATCCTTACTGAGCCCTATCCTGCGCCCACATGGCACTGTGCAGTGGCACGGGGGGGCGGGGGGGGGAGAATACTTTTTTTGCTCCTAGACACAAAGCGCCCCTCTATCTTTTGATGCTTATAACTTTGCCTGACTTCTAAGCCTTTGGTCTAAAATCTGCTCCAGGTAGCTTCCATCTCAGGTGGAAGATTTACAGAAAGTTGCATCCTAAGACAAGCATCCATTTTAAAGCACAAGGTAAATGGAATATGAAAGTCACTTGGGCTAATATAATTTCCCTTCCCTAGCGCAGCCCAAGGACCAGAACAGCAGGGTCATCTAATAACACCTTGGGGTAAGGGAAATTATAACATGTGGGTACCTCAGTCTAATCACCCTGGCCTTTGAACCCTTTCCACTCCCATCTTCACTGATTACTGAAGACTGCAGCTCATTTCTCATAGCTATTCTCCTTGCACCAAGCATGCTTTTGACTTCCTTTCTAACCTCCTCCTCAACATTCGTAGCTAGCTGATCTTTCGTTTCAAATCTTGCCTTTGCCATACATTCACCAGGTGGCCTTTGGACAACCACCCTCTCCTAGATGGGAGAAAGACAATAGTTTTTGAGAGGGTTAAAAGTGGGTCTGATAAAGTTTTCGCTTCCAACCCGTGTACACACACACAGTTCCTTTGCCCCACAGTCTGTTCTGGTTAAACAGGTTTGTAGATTTTTCTAACAATACAAAAAGGCCTGTGGCTTATGCTGGCTCTGCTTGTCTGAGCGTGGAAAGCTACGGTAAGCAGGGTCAAGCCTGGTTATTACTTGGATGGGAGACCCCTCCTCTAGTTTCCTGCATTGAGCAGCGGGTTGGACTCGACAGCCTTGTAGGCTCCTTCCAACTCTATGTAGCAGTGGTGGTGGTGACTGCATTGGTTGCAGCGGTTGTAGCGATAGGCACTTACGCAGCAGCACTTTAGAATATTAGAAGTGCTTTTTTAAAAAGTGCTTCACGTCTGTTATTTCAGCAATCCTTACAACAATCCTGTAAGGCAGGCCTATATTATGATCCCCATATTACAATGCTAACAGGAGAGGGACTGAGGTTTAAGGCCAGAGGCATACAATAGTTTGTTATTTTCCCCCCAGAAAGTTGAAGACAGTTTGAAAGAGGGTTCAGCACTCACAGTGCGTACACTCATCCTAGATTTGCTTGCGGTAAACCGGTTTGGCAGGTTTCATAGATTTCATAGATTGTTGTATTCAAGTATCCATTCCTGTCTCAGCCACAGATTTTGCAAAGGGACACAAAGTGCCAAGCTTGAAATCCCCCCCCCCCTCTAGCCTTATCAACAGCTGGGAGGAAAAAACCACATGAATTTAGATAGCCATGCTGGTCCATGGGGTAAAAATCCAAAATCTACAACAGGGCTGCTCATTACAGCCCATTACGGCACCATCACTGGGTAAGCCCACATGCACATGATGGGGAGGCGGAGGCTGACAGTTGCAGCAGTGCCACTGATGCGGGGGACGACAGAAAGGTGGGGGGGGTGCCAAAGTCAATTGGTGCTGGGTGGGGCTCGGTGGACAGCCTGCCCAGGACTCTTATAAATCTGGACCTGGACCTGAGCACAGCACAGGATAGTTCTGCATTATGTGAGCAAGTCATTTCGTTTGCTTTGTCCTGAATCAATTGCGGTTACTGAATTCCAGCAGATGACCTTGCATCATCCGAGGGGCTGATTCACACATGCATTCAGATCCCTCTATGCTATTATTTTGCACTTGCTGCCTGAAAGCCAATGAGTGTGAGAATTGCTGAAAAGCACTGCCCGGGAGGCGATAGGAAAGTTCTTGTTAGATCTGTGATGGCCAATTCACACACGCAAATGGCCTCGGGCAGGGTGAAACATGCATGTGTGAAGCAGCCCTGGGTGTTTTGAGAGACCAGAGGAATAACTCATTCTCTCCACACCACTGCTAATTTTATCAACTGCCAAAAATCCCCCTCACCTTGCAGCCTCCACCTCTCCAAACGAAAAAGCTCCAACTTCTTTAGCCTTGTTTCATAGGGAAGATTCTTCACACTCTATGTAACGTCCGACGCATGATGCTAGTCACAAGTAAGGGCTTGCGCTCGACCTTTTGACTTACCCTGTTGCACCATTCACTCTTAGCTGAAGCCTGAGTGAGTGCAGCTAGCTGGGGCAGAGCAATTGGCAGTCAGCCTTCTGCTGTTCGAGCGTGGACAAGGCTGTCCCTGCTTTTCAGCAGCCCTTCCAGAAGGCTGTACTAAGGGAGATGAGAGAGGGGAGTGGGGCCATTCCACCAGCCCTGCTGAAAGGCTACTTAATGTTTTTTCTCTTCCCGACCCATGTCTTTTTAGACTGTAAGCCTGCGGGCAGGGACTGTCTTCTTTTACTGATTATATGCAAGCCACTCCAGGCTTTTTGGTTGAGGAGCAGGAGAACATTACTTTAAATTAATAAATAAGGGCAAAATCCGAGCAGGATACTCGGTATTTATTTTATTTTTACATTTATGTCCCACCTTTTTCCTCTTGCAAGGAACCCAAGGCAAGAGGCAGACAAGTGACATGATCTTCCTCCTCTCCACTGTATCCTCACAACAAGCCTGTGAGGTTGGTTAGGCTGAGAGTCAGTGACTAGCCCAAAGTCTCCCATGAGCTTCATGGTCAAGTGGGGGCTTGAACCCAGATCTCCCAAGTCCCAGTCCAACACTCTAACCATTACGCTACACTGGCTCTCAATGTGGGCTCCTACTGAGAAGCAAGGCCAGTCTGAGCAAACAGAGCCAATCCAACCCAATTGGTAGCCAAGCTTGCTGCCTGGGACAACAGAATGCTAGCGACTCCAGTGTAATGGGGAAATCCTTCAATGGGAAAGACAAACCCCTCCTGCTTTAGACCCTTACTTATTTATTTGCAGTATTTATATACTGCCCCTCATCTTATAGTACTAGGGTGGTTTACAAAATGTAGTAACTTTTTTTAAAAAATCCTAATAAAACCACAACAAAATAAAACCACAGCAACAAAAGGCAGAAGATACATAAAATAGGCCAGTCTTCCCCAAGCTGGTTCTCTCTAGATGCTGTATACTACAACTCCCATCAGTCCCAGACAGCATGGCCAGTGGTCAGGGATGATAGGAGTTCGGGAAAGGCTGAAATAGATTTTGCTCTGGCACTGAAAATAATATAATGTCAGCACCGGGTGCACCTCCATGGGCAGAGTGTTCTACAGTCAGGGTGCCACAACAGAGAAGGCTCCCTCATTGTCACGCAACGTACCATGTGCAGTACTTGGAGAAGAGCTTGAAGATCTTATGGTATGGGCGGGCTGGTAGAGGGAGAGGCAGTCCTTCAGATATATTTGGGCCCCGTGATGCTTAGGGCGTTATAGGGAAGCACCAGCACCTTGAACCGGGCTCGGAAGAGAATAGGCAGCTCTTGATACAACAGGCACTGAGATGTGGGGAATATTGTGTGTCTCCCCGCTCCCTTAGTTTTTTCTGATCACATCTCCCTGTTCCTCACTGTGAATTGAATGAACTGCACCCATTCACTTCTATGGAATTGGAAAAGTGGCTGCAATTGGGAAAGCCTTTAACAGGACAGGAGAGAACGCACAGTCCTCCACCACTCCAGACGCAACTCCCCTTCCTCACTGAGGAGGAAACAACAAGATGCAGTTGTGCAGTGGCTGGGGTGGTGGTGGTGAAGCAAAATTAATTTTCACCTGGAGTGACAAAATAGCTTGAGCTGGCTCTGTATGTTTTTGAATGAGCACACAGCCTACTTAATGAACACCAAAGAGTCTAACTTCATTGCACCCCTCTGAGATGGGGGGGGGGGAGAGAGAACAAACACCACAAACATAATCCTCTATAGTACAGAAAGACAAGATCACCCAGGGAGTTGGAGTCAAGGCTGGAGGATTGGTTCCTGGTCTCCTGAGCTCCAGGAGAAAACTCATCCTTATTCTGCTATCGTTGATTCCAGGTAAATGAACTGCAGGTAGGTCATTGCTCCATTTGCTACATCCACAGATGATTCCACTCAAAACAAGGATCCTCAAGGAAATGTCTCCAGGTTGCATAACTGAGTCCAAGTACGTGTGGTGTGTGTAAGGATGTCTCTGCTTGGGTGAAATTAATTCTAGTGTTTCCTAAATGCTTTGTGCTGGAGGATCCTAGAGCACCAGACTGAGTAGGAGATGCTTCATTAGAACATAGGAAGCTCCCTTATAGTGAGTCAGACCATGGGTCAACCTAGCCAAGTCTTGTTGACACTGACTGGCAGCAATTGGATCTCCAGGGTTTCAGGCCAGAGTTTTTCCATCCCTACCTGGAGATGCCAGAGATCAAACCTGGGACCTTCTGCGTGCAAAGCAGGTGCTCTTCTGCCACTGAGCTACAGCCCCTCCCTCGAAACAGAATCATTTCAAGGAACATAAGAGCCCTGCAGGATCAGGCCAGAAGTCAATTTAGCCCAGCATCCCATTTCCCACAATGGCCAGTCAAGATGCTTCAGGAAAGTCCATAAGCAAGTCATGAAGGCAACGGGGTTGTATCCAATGTTGGTCTAACTTAAATCCCATTCATTTCAATGGGTCTACTCTAAGTAGGACTAACATTGGCTAGAACCCAATAGCCTGTCCCTGATGTTGCCCTCCTTACTGCATCTGAACATGGAGGCTCTGCTTAGGTACCAATCATCGTGGCTAATAACCTAGGCTAGATGTATCCTCCATGTATTTGCCTAATCCAAGATTGGGGATATCATGGAACTGCATCTCCCACAATCCTCGTCACTGGCTATGCCGGCTAGGTCCGATGGGAGTTGCAGTCCAACAACATCATCTGGAGGGCCGCACATTCCCCACCACTGGTCTAATGCCCCCTTTAAAGCTACCTGTGCCAGTGACCATCATCACACAGTATCCTGCAGCAACCAAAAATTAATTACGCGATGAAGTGTTTTCTTTTGTCTGTCCTGAATGGACTGCCAATCAATTTCATTCGGTGACCCTATTAGAGGAGAGGGAGAAATCTCCTTTTCGCTCTCTCTCTTCCAAAGTGCCCTGTGATCTTTCTGAGCTGTGTTAATTTAATCCATGAGCTTATGACATGCACTCATGCAGCGCACACAGACACACACAAGTTATAGGGGTGTGTATGCATGCACACACACACACACACACACGGACTGTTTAAGAATCACTTGGGGCACATACTCAAGCTCTCTTTACATGGAATTGTCGTAAGACACTTGAAACCCACCCACCCCTTTAGTTCACTTGAACAGAATGGTTCAAAGAACAGACCTCCCGTCCTCACCCAGTGCGTGTTTAGTCTGACCCACAGATTCAAATCCACCACGGGGAATTGTGAGAGAACAGAGGGGTGGGGAACTGGAAGACCTCAGCTTCTTGCACATCAGAGCCTCACACAGTCATCTACTAAGGAAGCTTAATTCTTGGAGCAGGATGCGTTACGCAGTTTACACACAACCCCACGCCAAAAACAATGCAAATATTACTTGATTTAATGACTCGATCAGATGTTATTTGTGCTACACAAATCCCACGGAGTATCAGCAGAAGCGGTAACAGCTTCTTAGTAGAAGAGGTCAATAAGGTATTCTGTCCTAATTGCAAAACAGAGTGACAGAGGGGAAGGTGGAAATGAGACTCAAAGGAGAGTCTCTAAGGGTAGGGGACAGGGATCTTGATAGAGAGATGGGCAGGGAGTGTCAGGCAGAAAGCCTCTCCCTCGGGCCCAGGGAACAAGTCACAGGTCTTCTAAAAGCTTCCCCCCACAACCCACGAGGACTAGCGATTCTGAACATGTCTGTTGGATTTCCCCAGATACCCCGCTGACTTTTGTCACTGTGGTTTTGCAGTAAACAACAATCTTTGGTGATAGTTATTCTGGATTCAATCATTCCATGATTTGCAGTTAAAAAAAAAAAGTATGTGATTTTCTGTACAGAAAGAGCCCTAAGAAAGTTATTCACGTGTTATATGGATGAACAATGCACGCACACGCACACAATTGTAAGCACTGAAAGTTTGTGCAATGGCACTGGAAAGAAGAACCCTGTATGCCAAACGTGTATGATTATGCACACAAAGGCTCATGCACATGTCTGCCCACGCACACAAATAGGGCATGCATGACACACATCTAGAAATAAATGAACACATTCATATGTGCCCATCTACTCATACATATGCATGCCCAAAGACACACAGGTCGACATATGTACCTACCAATAAAAAGGCACACAAACAGGAGATACGCATGAATTAGCACACATGAATGCACTTGCAGACATCCATGGATGTAGACCTTTCACAGACACAAAAGACGCAAGCTGATATGGATGCATATATTACACATATATACACACTTTGGAACACACATTTTGAGCACATGTGCATGTTGGACATACACAGGTACCGCATATACTGATATGTTCTGTACACGCAGAGAGTGTGAGAGAGAAGCACAGCTGTATTGTAGTCAATCTCCACCTTTTCCTGTCTGCATGTGTGTGTGTGAGAGGCAGAAAGAGACAGACATACATTCAAATATAGGGGAATGAGCTTGGGCAAAGCCCTCAGGCATCTCAGTGCATCAAATACACTGAATGGAGTATCAGAAACCTTTTCCCGATTGTGTGCATGTGTAAGTGAGTGAATTTCTATTCTATTATACAGTGCTGCCAGTGTCTCTTATTGACTGCTCTCACTTACACACCTGAAGCACACTTACTCTGTCTCCCTCATTGTGCCATCCGCCCCCCCACCACCACCACCCCCAGTCCAGATGGAACAGCACCTTGCCCTATTGGTCACACTTCTGTCTCCTGTCCCAAAGATACTCCTAAACTTTCCTGGCACCCAGAGTCAAGAATAGAATCACTTGAGCTCTGGTCCATCAAGCAATGTATCCCTCCCGTTTCAGGATGAGCATCCTGGTACACCCCATCCCGCCCTGAATCCCAAGACCTGATACATTGACTCCTGCATCCCACCCACCCCCCCGCATCCCACTCCCCAAAGATTAACTCATCCATCCATCCAACCCCCCCCTTGCCGCCACCCACCCCCATCCTACCTGGGGGGGAGCTGGGTGTCCCTCCCCCACCTGGGGCTGGCTGGCCAGCCGGCTGGATTCCCACGTTACAGCTTGTCACAGGGCACAGGACGGGCAGCTCGGGATGGCTCAGCCATGGCACGGAACTGCCTGCCTCTGCGTTCCCCGGCAGAGAGTCTGAGCGTTGCTGCCTGCGCTGGCAGAGAGCCCAAGTAGCGGAAGACAGGGGCGGGAACGGCCGCTGGGGGTGGGGGGTGCTGAGGGAGGAGAGACCCAGAAACACATGGAGAGCCTAAGGCAGGGGACATGTGATGGGGGGGGGGAAGGCAGGGAGTATTTTTATCTTTTAGAAGCAGTGTGTCTTTCACCACAGTGTGTGTGTGTGCTGTGCATATATGCATACACATCAGCACATATGGGAATGGCATTTAAGTCACTGTGCGTGTCTTGTGCGGCTGCATGCTTGTGGGGCTCGGTTGCATCTTACCTGCGCAACATTCATGTGCTTCTCTTTGGCATTTTACAGCAGGTTGTTGGTGTGGAGTTTTGTATGTTGGTAAGTAGCATTTGTAGAGCTGCACGGGTTTGCAGGAAGGTTTCAATTTGCTCTTCTCCTACTGCAGCTGTAGAAAGTGACCAATGGGTACAAGTCTGTGTATATGAGTCAGTAGGGTTTGGGTACAGCCATGTGTATTTGTGCCGCGTGTGTGTGTGTGTGTGTGTGTGTGTGAGAGAGAGAGAGAGAGAGAGAGAGTGAGAGAGAGAGAGAGAGATGTATTTCTTGAGAGATAGACTGACTGATGTATTTCTTGAGGCTGTTGTTTTGCTGCCCCAGCTGGGAACACAAAGGTGTCTCACCTTCTTTCAGAGTATCGGGGACTATCAAAGCTATAGGCAAGTTCTAGGGCACATAGTCATATGCTCTGTGAAATGTCAATATTAAGGAGACTCAGGATGTTGTTTTTCTGATCAGGGCCTGATTCCTATATTTGGGAATAGAAAACTGCTTTTCGCCAGATCAGAAGAATGATTGTGTTGCTGTGGCATGTACACACACACACACACACACTTTTTTTTCTATAGCAGGCTCCTTAGTGCACGTGCATTTTGTTCACTTTTTTCCTGTGTGGTATATTGTGTACTGGATTACACAAGTCAATATGCGCTGTGTGTGTATGGGGGGCGGTGGGCGCTGACACTTGAAGGAGCCCCTCTTAGAATCATAATGCTCCGAAGGATCAGAAATCCACTCCTCAATCCATCCTCCCCATGGGAAACAGCCTGGGGAGTAGGATACAGCCAGGGATGGGATGTAGAAATGGCTGGATCAAGGACTGCAATAGGGATACAGGAATAGATGAACCAGAGGAAGTTATGGGACCTGAGAGGATGCAGGGATAAAACAAATGTGTTTCTACCGTCCATGGGACTACACTCATGTAGCTATTCACAAGAAACTGTATCCCTACCCATTTCTGTGCACTCATGTGTGCCCCTGGACATCTTCTGTAGCATGTTGTCCTTTCTGTGAACAACTGTGTGCTTTACATAGCTGGCGACTTGCATGGGGCCATTACCTGGATGCTTATCGCCAACTACAGCTCCTTTGAGTGCGCACATATGCATATACGACAACAGCCTGTTTGCACTCCATTCTGTCACTGCAGTTGTATAAGGCTCTCGTGTGTTTATAAATCAGTAGGTCTGAGTGCATCTTGTTGTGCTTGCCTGCCAGGTTTCTTCCAGAAAGAGAAGTGTGCATGTGTGGTGTATTTCCTAAGGGGTATGCAGACCTTTGTGCCGGAAACCCGTCCGCATCGCTCCGCTCAAAAGTGTCTCAGGGTAACGCCTGTGTGAATGTGTCATCTGCAAATCTATTTGTACAGCATGAATCTCTGCGGGTGTGAGATACACCACTGTTTCCTTCTCGGGAGAGAGAGGGGTGTGTGTGACAGGACTCCTGGCTTCTATGCAAAGCGCCAGGTCAGAGGTCAGGCATGAAGCATTATTTGATGATGCTAATTCCTAGAAGAGTGGGGCGGGGGCAGAAGCAGAAGTGGCGGTCGAGAGTAAAAGGAATATAGAGATTGGGGCTGCAGGACATCATGCAAGCAAGACTGGTATAGCAGGAACTGAGTGCTGGGATACATCATGGACATAGCTAATATTGGCCTAGCTCCAGGAGGAGGCAAAGAGAGGGCCAGATGATATTCTTTCTGAAGCCCAAAGTGAGGTGTGTTTTATATTTTGCTTCTATTGACAATGGGATAGGAAGAGACATGAAATACCTTCATCCACCTGAGCACCCTTACTCAGGAGTAAACTTGCTGCCCTTTTTAGCAGCTTCTGTGCCCAAAAATACAGCACAGCTCTGCAGCTATTACAAGGCGTTTGATGCTGATCTCAATGAAAAACTTCCACTGCTGATTTTTGAAGATTAAAAATGGTTAAGAGGCAGAGGAGCAGCAAGGCTTAAAAAAAAAATATCTTGATCAATTGGCAACACTGCTTAAGAGCCGGTTCGTACATTCGACAGAATCCCATGGTAAAGCTTTAACCACTACAGGCAGGAAGGGTGGTGGTGACATGGTCCTATGTGACTCACCCCACCCCACCCCACCCACCCCCACGGACATAGAAAAATACTATGATCGGGAGGATGGACCGCTTATTTTCTGCAAAGAAACATTTCACCACGTAGAAAAGGAGTGGGGAGTATGTGGCCCTCCAGACGTTGTTGGAACTGCAACTTGCATCATCCCTCACCATTGACTGTGATGGCTCACACACACACACACACGGCCACATGTTCCCCACTACCGACGTTGATTCTGCTCCACGGATAAGCTGGCCCCAAGCTCCGCTGAACTTGGCAGGAGTTTGGCTGTAAAGGTAGAAGCCTTTGCACCTTGCCTGGCAATTAAGTTCAATGCTTTCCACTGACACGATTCCTGTCTCCTTAACAGCTTTAGCACAGGCATGAAATACAATTGGTCCAGCATTTCCCAGAAGAGATGCGCTATTGGGGAAAGCATCAGTGGTGAATTTCGACTTGCTGGGCAGCTATCAGAAAACACACCAGAGGAAGCCACCCTAGACCACAGGCCCCTCGGACTCTGTATTATCTACACTGGCAGTGGCTCCCCAGGGTTTGAGCCAGGAGTCTTTCCCAGCCCTACCTGGAGATGGGATTGAACCCAGGAGGACTTGGGAGGGCGTAAAATGAGATTGCCGGGGGCCTGTAGCCATCACTTAACTAGTGGATAGTCAGGGTTCGAAGATTATGGTTGAAGGGAATTTCCCCCAGATAAAATAATCATCTGATGGGGAGAATAATGACACATACAGAAGGGTTAGGGTTGCCATGTTTTCAGGCAGTCACTCCACTGTAGCTGTGCCTTTACCAGCAGCTTTATGCACTAATCGTGAGTATGCAATAATGTTTGTGTCTACACCAGGTAAAGCTTCACCTGCCGATTTCTGCCTATGAAGCAAGCTTGTTAGGCACAACAGCAGACCAAGCCATTCCCCCCCCCCCTCTGGTCAGTTGGCAACCCGGTCAGGAGCTGGGACAAGGAGAAGTTATTTTTGAAATCAAATTTATTGCATTTTTATGCTGCCCTTCCTGCAAAGAGGCAGCATACATGGTCCTCCCGCCCCATTTTATCTTCACAACCCTGTGAGGTGGGTTAGGCTGAGAGAAAGATGGCGATTGCCCAAAGGTCACCCCGTGAGCTTCATGACTAAGGGGGGATTTGAACCCTGGTCTCCCCAGTTCTAGGCCGACACTCAGACCTCTATACTACATTGGTTCTCAACTGTTTATTCCAGCAATAACTATTTCAAAGAAAATGTGGGAATGCTGCCTCTCTTAAGATCGCTATACCTCCCACCCGTGTCTTCACCCCCACTCTCCAGCCTATAGCTCCCCCCATCTCTGAATTACCCCGCCATTCCAACTCCCGAATACCCCACAACCCACTGTACTGCAAGACATACACTTCCATTGATTTCAGACAGCCCGTGACCCTCAGCTCATCCCTATTCCATCCCTTCTGCCAATGCTCCAGGACCCCCCCTCCCCCACATATGCTCAGTGTCAGACTAGGGCGGCCCAGTCAGTGCTCAGCGCACTGAGCCACTCTGGATCAGTCGCTCTCCATCATCCTAACCTACCTCACAAGGTTGTAAGGAGAACACGGATGGTGGTGTGAGAATTTTGTAAGCGTCTTGGGGAAGGGCAGGATAAAGGTGATCGTAATAGTATGGTACACTGCATACATTTTCTTAACCACCAACCACTGCAGAAACATTGAAAGGGAATCAGGGCTTCTTCAAAATATTAATACTGGTTTAATCTCCTAAGGGGCTTTGGGCTCCACGCTCCCTGCCCCTCCCTCAAGCCAGCTTCTCGCTTGGCTTTACTTCACCAGCGACAGCTTAGAGCTTTCTAATCCCTTCACTGGACCCACCCCAGGGTGGAGTGACCACCAAGCGATTCATAGCGGGGCACACAGAAGCCTTTGCGAACCCCATAACCCAACTTGCCTCCCCGCCCCACCTGCATCCCTTGTTTCACATTCTCCATCTGTCTCAGCTGTCACACAGAAGGATGCAGTCACCTCTGGGGTGGGGCTAGCAGGAGAGCAGCCACCTAGAATGCTTTGGCATACACTTGCAAGATGCAATCACAGCTCTGCCTTGGCTGTGAATGGAGATTAGCACCATTTGCTGAATGGGAACAGCTGTGCCCGATTTAGGAACTGCTATTCCCAGAGAGACTGTGTAGAACACTGACGGAGAGCAAAAGAGGCGAGGAGCCAGGCCTCCTTCATGGGTTCCAGCCGTGGCTCCGAGAGGAGTCAAAGGCATTTCAGTGCAGGGTGGAGCTGCGAAACAGGGGACTCTTGTGTTATAGGCTCAGGTTAAGGAGTGAAATGAGGCAGGGGGCTATGGCTGGAAGCTAGGTGTCCCAGAGTGCTCTGCCAGCACTCCCACCACTGCCTGCTTGTAGAGTGTGCGGGTGTATGCGAGCGAGCGCATGCATGAGTGTGAGTCACATCTGCTCTTTAAGACTCAGTTTCTCTCCTCCCCCCCCCCCGCTCCGCCAGGATAATGACTTCTCATTGCCTTTGAGATGCACAACTCAGAGAAGGCTCTGGCCACGCATGGTATTATTGGGAGTGAGAGGAGGTTGAGCAAAGCTCCTTGTGGCAGGCTGCGAGAAGAAAATAAACCATAAACCGTGTGTGTGTGCGCATACACGCACGCATGCAAGAGAGAGAGAGAGAATGTTAAATCTGCAGGAGCCAGGAGAGCACAGAGGCCAGATAGAGAATGTGCACAAAGTCTGGTGCCCAAGAGTCAGGGTGAGAAAACATCCCAGAGGAGATCTCACAGAGCACCTGAACCCCATGGCTTGTCCCAGCGGGCCACAAGGTGGGGTGGCTGTGGGAGCCCTGCAGAGGTCTATGAAAGCCAAATGGAGTCCTTCAAGGCAAGCATCACACCGTCTTTGCTTTTCTCTTAATATTAACTAGCACTGCATAACTAAAAGGCAGAAATGGTTGCCTAGTAGTTGCACCAGGGAGAATTGGAAGATGCTTCCCTTCATCCGCACCCACCCCTCCAAAAACCCCCAAACATTTGGCATGTTGGGGCTTAAGTCACTTGCTTAAACCAGTTTGCAGTGGGCTTTAGGATCAGCTGTTTGTGTCCCCGCCCCCTCCAGCGGTCTCTTCTGTGGAAGCCCCTCAAATCCTGAAGCTGGCTGTGCCTGTACCTCCAAAAAAGGGAGATTCAGACAGGGTGTAGAAGAAACCTGGGAGGATAAAAAGAAGAGCAGGGATGCACAATTCTAGACATTGGTGGGGGGCTTGTGCCCCTTCAGATGTTGTTGGACTCAAACTCCCATCAGCCCCAGCAAGCATGGCCACTGGTCTGGAATGATGGGAGCTAGAGTACAACAAAATTTGGAAGGCCGCAGGTTCCCCAACCCCTGTTCTAGACTATCTTGCATTATAGAGTCGGGGATGCAGAGTCGAAGGAGGTAGACTGTAGGTATCGGGGAAAATATTCTCCTCCATTTCCCACTGTCTGATCCTTCAAACAGTCATCCACACACCCTTTCAACTTCAGCAGCGAAATACTTCGACCCTGTGAACAGTGGAAAAACACCTAGTGGGAATTACACCGTTGCGGTTTCCCTTTGCTTTACTACCTTATTGAGAAGAAAACACACGTTAATGGAAAGGAATGCATGGTAGCCACTAAGCAAAGGTACAGCCAGGAATCAGATGACAGGTGTTGCTTGAACCCCTTCTCAAGAATCTCTGGAGAAACAGCAAGATCTACCACATCTTCCAGCAGAAATGTAACACAAACTTGCTTCTGCTGTTGCAAACCCCACTGCTGTCAAGTCTCCGTTAGGAATAAAGCCAGTGGCAAATGTCCAAGGCAAATGCGCCTCAAAAACCTCTTACTCTCAGAACACTTGTACCAGTTTGCCATACCCCTGAGGCGCACAAAACGGAATTCTGTTATAATGCAACATCCCTCCCCTTGTTTCCCACCACATGGAAGCTACTGCGCAGAAAGCCTAGAGCTTCTCAAGGCCATCCATTTCCATGCTATTATTACCAGCACCCGGCACTCAGCGAGGGAGGGAGGGAATGTCACTGTAGCTTTATTGTTATGTTCTGGGAAGAAAGAGCAGCACATCACATGATTAATGGGGAAAGTGGGGTTCCTCCCTCAAGGCATACCTTAAAAATAGAATTGATGGAAGAGCAATTCAGGGTTGGAACCACAGTGCCCTCAATTTTTAGAACACAGATGAGATAATAGGTGAAGTTCTTATGGTCATTTCTAAACTCTGTGTGCAGAAATCATTGATTCTTCCCTGCTTAGCAGGAGCTTGCTAATTTTGCCTATTCCTCCCCACACCCGGCAGGGCTCCTATGTGCTTTCAAAAAAGATGTGCAACAGGCAGAAATCCAACAGGCACAGCTTCTCCACAGTATGGAGTCACAGTAACAGGGATGCTTCATACGCTGGGTTTCTGCCTCTTACATGGCTGTGAAAGACCCAAGGGCAACGCCAGAAACATTAATGCGGTAGCGCTACCAATTACTGTTTGTATACACAGACCCTCATGTGGCAAAAGAGTGATAACTACCAATGACAGATACTGAAAGGTTTTTGGTACCTATCATTGGAACTCTTTCCCCACAGGAGGCAGCTGTATGCTGGGACCCTGGAGGGCTGAATTCCAAACTTGCCAAAATGTGACAATACTGGACTAGATGGACACACAGCTTAGGCGCTGTAGATAGAAGGCGCTAGCTTATTCAATATAAGGATGGGCAGCGACACAAAGATAAATATAGCACTCCACCGCAAGGCACCAGGCAATACCATCTGCTCAGGGCCTAGTTTTGGACAGGAGTGGAAGGCGCTGCCAAATTCTTCTACATCATTGACAGGACTAAGGAACGGCCTGGCAGAAAGCAGAACAATCCTCAAGCCTCCCATTTTCCTTCCCCCAAACAAAAGATCCACTAGTCCCAATAAGGCTGTTTCCTTCTCCTCACTTCTCAGCGCTAGGCCCCCGTCCCTTCACAGGCAGCCCCCAGGGTCACCTTTTGGCTGTGTGAAGCATCTGCCAGCATCCCAGTGCTGGCTGTCACGTCACCCCATGATACCACACGCGTGCCGTTATCGTGACAGCGCAGCACGTGGGTCACCAGCAGCTACTGTAAGCAGCAGGGATTATGTGGGAACAGCAGAACATCAAGGGAGTGGGTCGCCTGGCCCACTCCACCCTGCCTCAGAACACCACTCCTCTCAGGGGGCTGAGTTTTTTCCCTTCCAAGGCCCAGAGAGAGAGAGAGAGAGAGGGAGGGAGGGGATGTCGGAGGTTTATTCTCAGCATACAGACAGACATGAAGGTGCTCATTCCTCTTCCTCTGGGGGCAGCACAATCTTGCTGGGGTCATAATAATTGGAGTCAATGAGGGGCAGCCCCTGTGCCTCCAGCTCCTTTATTTTCTGCTCAGCTTCCCGACGAGCCCACTTTCGCATCCTGCAAGGGTGGGGGGGGGAGAGAAAAGAAAGAGAAAAAAACCTGAGTGAGCAACGAGCCCTGGCTCTTGGGGCAAACAGCAGCAAGGAATGGCACATATCAGGATGAGAGATGAGTGAGGAGGTAGGCTAGGACCACCCTATGGTTAATTTGGACCAGCTGGAAATATGGGCCAGGGCACCAAATTAAAAACACAACACATCCGAATTTTGCATCATGGAAAGCAATGCTCAGTGCTTCAGTCTGATGCAAATGCATGCAAATCTGCTTATCTTGCAGTCACTTGCTCGATCTGTATGCATGAGCTTGAAAAAGATTGTTTCCCATGGTGGGTAGGGAGGAGGTGCTGCAGAATTTGAGTTTGTATGGAAGAAGGAAACTTTGCTTCTTTGGAAGTAGTCAGATTTCAAGTACACACAAATGAGAGGGAGCAGAGCTTCCCAGGAAGAGGCAGAGATGTGGAAGCAGGGTACAGAATCCCACTTCCTTGAAGCATACAGCCTGCAGACTTTCTATGACTGTAGGACTAGAAACTTGCTTAGACTGAAGTTCCTCAGAAAGCCAGGTTCTGCTGCAGAAAATGAATTTAGCAGGTATCTTTCTCCCTCCCCACGCCCCCAGGAGATGAGAGGGGAAGCAGGGCCATTCCACCAGCTCAGCTGACAGTCTACTTAATGTTTTCCTCTTCCCTCTCCATCCTTTTCCTTGTTTGTTGTGTCTTTTAGATTGTCTTTTTTGCTGTAAGCTGCTCCAGGAGCCTCTTTGGACTGACTGCAATAAGAATACTTAAAATAAAACAAAGAATTGTAGCAAAGATCAATCCCAGGCCAAGGCTGTTCATGTCCTCAGATCACATGGGTGATCATAGTACCTTCAGGGAAGAGAAACACTACACAACACTCCTACTGAACCACACAAGCCCCACTGCCGCCCCACAGCATATGTCCCAGTCTGCTCTCTACTGCACAGCACCCTTTGGCCCTTGAGCACAGTGTTCTCCAACCTTGGGTCCCCAGATGTTTTTGGCCTACAACTCCCAGCTACACTGGCTGGGGCATGCTGGGAGTTGTAGGCCAAAAACATCTGGGGACCCAAGGTTGGAGAACACTGCTCTAGCAGCACATAAAGGCGGCGCTTGTAAGGAGCGCTCCCAGCTGTTTGTCTGTAACATCCTTGAGCAGGAGTTGGAGTATGAACCCAATCAAAGCTACAGCATTAATTACACTGTGCCGAGATGAAGTGCAAAGCTGCTTGCCTTAATTAGTGCTTCGTTAAGGAGTCACCAACCTGCCACTCAGCCAGAGGGAACAAGATACAAACTCCTTTTCGCATAGCTCTGTTCCACTTCCAGTTTGGGGGACTTTGAGAAGAGCTTCCCGTAAAAAAAACATCAGAATAGCTTAAAGGGGCACGGGGGGGGGGGGGGGGGAAGGCCTCAAATCTGATTTCCATTAAGTTACTGATTGGCATGGTTCTGCCCAGCCAAGCAAGCATCTTTCGCTCCCTGCCCCAGCTGCCAACACAGACCAGTAGGCCCTATTGATCAAACATGGCCCTTGCTTGCGTTTTTCTCTGGGCTCTCTTGCCTGAGGCTTAATCAGTGCTCCTGGCAAAGAGGGAGTTTGATAAACACATGCAGCCAATTGGAGGCACAGTGAGAGAGAGAGAGAGAGAGAGTGTAAGTAAATATAAATTTAAAAATCTAAAGAGCCAGCCAGCTGCTTTGGTGGCTCAGAAAGACAGTAATGGGGCCTGGCCTAGTTTGCAGCCGCCTGCTGCTATTTCCATCTCCCTTCAAACGGACAGCATGAAGTCAGGCAAATTTCAGCAGAGGGAGGGGGGGACGGGATTCTTTAAACTCTTCCTGTTCTGAAGGCACACTGGAAGGAGGAGGAAGCTGCATGCATCGCCCCCTCCTATTGTAGCATGAGCAAAGCTAGCATCAAAGCCTGCATTTTCTCAAACTTTTTGAACTTGGCACCTCCCAACCCAATCAGCGGCCTTCTTTTGGGTGAGCAAGTTCACAAGCCTCACACACACAACTGCACATCTGCAGTCTGCTTCCTGCTAGATACAGAAGGATTTGTGGATCTGGGCACTTCTCAAAAACACTGCCAGGAGAAGAAGATACATCAGGCTCTAAAATCAGCCAGCAAAAGAGGCGGGGGTAGGGGAGAAGAGGAGAAGCTGTTGCGGCAGGAAGCTCCCATAAATGTCCCCTGCCCCTCTATAGCCTCTATCTTAGCATACAGCTGTCTGGGTAACTGCAAAGCTAAACCTCTGCTATGGGGAGGAAAGCATATCTAGGCCTTCTTGCTACAGGATCCTCCTCTCTGTCCCTGCAACTCTGGGCCCCAGCCAGGTATATTGTGTCCACCCTGGGGTGGGGGTCTGCTCCACAATATGATCAAAGCTCTTATTCCTTGACAGGGCAACAGCCAATCTTATGGAAGGGGTTGGAAACTGATTTCCAACCAGCTACTGCCCCACACTGAGTCGAAACAACTCCCTGAACAAGGACCTGTCTGGCTTTGCTCCTTAGCTGGCCCAGCCAGAGACACTGCATCTGTCCACATGGCACCTAGGGCTTTGGATTTTCAAACTAGCTCTGTGCCAGAGTTCTCCAAGAGAGAACTACGGATTTGCCCTCCAAATCTCAAACTCAGAAGGCAGAAAGCTTACAATGGAATACATTCTGCAAATATTGGCACATATATTTGCCAATTTGTATTTTTGGGGTACAGAAATGGCTCCTTGGGGATTCTAAAATAAGGGAGAGGCAAGTTTCGAAGGAGAGTGGCTGTGAACATTTTCATAAAATATATCTGAAGAAAGGAGGGTATTCTGGTTTATTGGGGGGGGATTTTAAAAAATCTGGTTTAGGTGTTTTCGTCACTGAGGACTCAAGCCAAGTGAAGCAGTATAAACATTTCCTGTCTCCCAGAAGTCCCATTCAGAGCCTCTTTTGTTTGGAAGCATTTACCAAAAAAGTAACTACATGGGTTCAATTGTTTCCCCCCCCCCTACAGCCACAAGGACTAGACACTTGGTCTTGCCTCCCCCACACCCCTGGTTCCAAAATGAAACCCCAGAGTATTAGGATTGCACAATACAGACAGTCACGACGACCCATACTCGTCATATGGGCTCTCAACCCGCCTCTCCCAAACTATGGGCACACCAGTAGCTAATAGCTCCATAAGGAAAGACTGGCAGGGTGGCAGTAAGCGGGCAGAGGGGTAGACCTTGCACTGCCAGTAGAGGGCACTGTGGGAAATGGTGTTTGGCTGTTTGGGGACTCAGAAGCAGGGCATTACTGCAGCAGTAGTGTTTCATACAAGGTTCATACATTGTGCAATACAATATCTTTATCCATGGGGGGGTTTTCTTTTACAATTTCCTTTCCCCACCCCCTCCAGATGCTGTATTATTACTCCCGAGGGATAATCCCCTATACAGGAGAGAACAGCCTGCTTAGCTACCTGCAATAAGGGGGGGGGGAGGAAACAGGGTGTGTCCCCGACCCGATCCCCACTCCCCCACATACGGCCACTCATGACCTGCAGCCTAAGACAGTAACGCCAAACACAGGTCTAACACAAGTTTAATTATTATTCCCCGCTCTGCAACCACAGAGGATCTGCTTCGTCAGCTCATTAAGCGGAATATTAACGGGCTGGCAGCAGGCTTTCATCTGAAGCTCTCTGGTTGACAAATGGGACTGCAGCAATTCCATTGAGAAAGGGACCAGACTTAGAAGAGGAGGCCCAGGGAGGTGAGCAGCGTGTGCGTGGAGGAGGGGACTGTTCTCTCCCCCCTGCCCCCCACTCCTGGGAAGAATCAGGAGTGGGGGTCATTTGGGTGGGTGGGGGAAATGCCTTTACCGGAAGAAAGGTCTTAAGGAAAGAAGGAAAAGGGTGGAGAGTGACAGTAACTCAATTGGCCTTCCAAAGGGTAAGGGTGGAAGGAAAGAAAAAAAAAAAGAGAGGGTGTCCAGACAAATGGCAAACTAAAAAGACCGACCCCATTCCCCCATCCAGGCTAGTTGGTGGCTATCTTTGGTGCCCATACAAGCACTACAGCTACCAGGGCCGGATTAAGAGCATTATGGGCCTGGTGCTGAGGATTTTGGTGGGCCTTTTTATGGAAATAAATAAAATGAAGACGCAATTTTATATTAAAACAAATTAAATATTTTAATTACCATTAAAGTGCCAAAACTCAAAAACTCCTGCAGCTCATCAGTAAGGGTCTTCCCAATTTCCCCCAAATTTCTTTATTAAAAAAGAAAAAGCAGCCACAACAAAAAGCCAGGAAGCTTTGCTTGACCAAGAATAATTGTGTTGTTCTTGTTGCTTTGTTTCGTTTTCGTTTTTGTTTTTTTGTTAAACTAGCATTTGAACAATTGAGCTGCGAATCAGAAAGATCTTTTGCTCGAGGCTGGAGAGAGAGGTCCCTTCTAAATCTGAATATTACAGACCCTAGCAAGCCCCCATGTGCTTCAAAGAAATGTAGTAACAGTGATTGAAATGCAAAAACCTACCATGCTAATTTGAGAACAACAGTTCTTGCTAGGTCTTGCCTCAAGCCTGTAATGCAGATGTGCTTAGAACACCTTTCTAATCTTGAAAAAATCATTAATTATGCTGAATGATAACGATCAGAGCTAACTCAAATTGTGCATTGTGGGCCTATTGTCTGCTTTGGGCCTGGAGCGGCTGCTTCAATCGCCCCTATGTTAATCCGGCCCTGACAGCTACCTATTTAAAAATGTAGAGAGTACACATGAGCACTATGCACTATGTTCCTGCATTGAGCAGGGGGTTGGACTTGATGGCCTTGTAGGCTCCTTCCAACTCTATGATCTATGAAATCTACCTCACAATCAGGAGGTATGGGAAATCAGGAGGTATGGGGAAAATGCAGAAGCAAAACAGACATGGCACATGGAGATGAGAACCAGAATTGCCCAGTGACTGGAGTGATGTACAAAGACATATTGTGTGCATGGAGACGGGGAGAGACTGGCCTTCCAAATCCCAAACTTAGGCAAGGATGTTACTGGAAGGCCTTGAGAGCTCAACTCGCAGCCTCAATTCCCCATCTGCAAAACGGGAAGAGTGACTTACCCTCTCATGTGTTGCCATGAAGGCAAAACAGTATGTTTTGCTATCTCACTCCTAGGAATGCAATTACAGATAATGATATCAAAGAGACGGGATCCTCATTGCAGCATGCGTTCATCCTTGTCCTTGCTCCGTACCCCACCCTGTCCAAATGCAGCTGGCCCAATTCCCCAAAGTCCCCCTCTCCCCTGCCTTCCCCAACTCCGGCAATCAGGAGGCACTTGCTGCAGAAGCGGAGTTCGTTACTGGCTCCCTGAAGACCTCGCTAATGAGACCCCCATCAATTAGTGGCGAGTTATGTCTCGCGATCAGGCGTCTCCCCAGAACACCAAATGGAGACAGACGGCCTCGCATCGACGACACTCAAGACACCAGAGGCAAGGAGACGGACCCCGGCCTTTCCCCCAAGGCCCTTTCTGGTGGTGCTGGCTGTGTCAGCAAGCCAGACTACTTGGCCATCTATGCCAGCTTTCTCACTGTCACCAGAAGCTTTCAGAGAGGATGAGGATGCAAGGCAGTTGTAGATTTTTGGCAGGAAGGACCCAAAGAGTGGATCTCAAGTCTCTGGACATGGATGCCAGTAGCAAGAAGCTGTGCCCAGAACTATGGCTGCTATAAGAGGGCAAGAAGCTGTCATCTTGGCTTTCAGTGTTTTGCCATAACAGTCAATGACCACAAGAACCACAAGAACAGGCCTGTGGCTTACGCTGGCTCAGCTTGTCTGAGTGTGGAAAGCTAAGCAGGGTCAGGCCTGGTTATTACTTGGATGGGAGACCCCTCCTCTAGTTCCCTGCATTGAGCAGGGGGTTGGGCTCGATAGCCTTGTAGGCTCCTTCCAACTCTATGATCTATGAAATCTATGAAATCTATGTCTGTGAATGACTGCAAGTTACTATGATTCCTAGAGCAGAACTCCATACATTATCAAGTATATTTCGAGGAATCTCAGCCTTCAGGGTTTGTTTTTCAAATGATGTTTCTAGCCCTCATTGTTGCAGGCAAGAGAAGGCAGTATTCTCAAAGTGTCCAAGAGTAGGCGGTATCAGAGGAAGAACCCCTGCACTCTTCACATCTCCCTATCCCTACTTGGGATCCCATTTGTTCTGGTCCCCACCCCTCTACTGCTTGCCAGTCTCCCCAAAACATCATTTGCCTTTCCCTTGGACTACTGCATTACTTCACAATTAGGGCAGAGTACCTAGCATGGATGCTAGTCACCTCTGTTAGTACTGAGTTGAAGCTGCACCTAATTAAACCAAAACTTCACAGAACCCGCATGTAATTTGCTCAAAATGCCACAACATTCACTGTGCTCATGGTGCGCTGGCTGGGTCTGGCTCTTTCTTTCTGTTGCAGATTTCTGGGTACTGACATGCAGCAGCTTAGGGTGGAGCTTCAGTCTTGGCGGTAGGGAAAGAGAGGAGACTGGTGATGTGTACAATGACGGTGGTGGGAGTATGGTATTTGCCAGGAAAGCAGCAGCAGCAGCAGCAGCAGCAGCGGGAAGGGTGCTTAATTTTTCTCCCATATGCCACTTTTCCTCTGGAACTGACTCACCTAGGCGGCTTTCCTTGATTTGACTAGCAAAGACATCGCTGGACTCTCCGGCTGGGGGAAAAGCCACTTGGGCAGTGAAGAGAGAGAAAAAAGCAGCAGGCAGGGAAAGAATCAGGCACCCCATCCACTGCTTTTTGCCTGAAAATGCCACCCCTTCCCACTGCCACCTTGCACAGTGGCAGCCAACATAGGGTGGGAAAGCCTGTGTTTGCTGCTGAACATGTAGCTCCATTGGGAAGAGGACTCCAGGGGGGACGGGGATGGGATGACAATCCACACATATCCAGGAGGGCGCAATGGGATGTGGAATAGGATCTCCGCTCCTCCTAAATATTTGTTTTCGTGACCATGAGCTGTACATAAGGGCAGAAATTGATACAGTCCCGACTGGATAGAGATGGGGTAAGTTAAGGACTGGGGATTAGCTGTATGGATGGTGGCAAGGGAGAGAACAAGCAGCAGTGGAGATAAAGGTAAGGTAAAACTGGGGTGGTTGGTTCAAGAAAGGACAGCAGAGGAGGAAGCAATCCAAAAGAGGAAGAGGCAGGTCCAAACACAGGGAGCAACACGGGCAGGGGACAAAGGGAAAGGAAGCAAGAAAAGGCGATGGGGAAAAATAAAAGCCTGGGCAGCAAAGACAAAGCATCCAGCCCCATCAACCTTCTGCTGGTTTAAGATTGTGTGCCTGGAATCACAAAAGAGTTCTGCAGAGGTCACAACAGTATGGACAGGGCTGTGTATATCTAGCACACAAACACACACCACCCTGATACGTAAAACTGGAATTCTGCAGCAAGGTAACACAATGGTCCAGTCTGCACGATCAAAATAAGCCACCTTATTTAAACCATGATGACTTATGTTAATCTTGGAGCATGCGAGGTGCAATTTCAATAACTACTGTCCGGCCGCGGCTTAGCATGTCATCTGAATCCAGGCGGCATAGCTTGTTGGAGGGGAAAACAACCCTCCAATAACCCATGGGTTATTGGAGGGTTGTTTCTCCCTCCAGCAAGCCATGCTGCCCAGCTTCAGACGAGACAACAAGATGCGCTAGGGTGGAAACATGCCCGGCATGTGCTGCAAATTAAATAAGCCATGGAAGAGGTCAATTCTGCAAGCTGCATTTGCTAATTTTGCAGAATCTATTCTACTCCTGCTACTCACAGAGGGGCAGAGTATTTGTCCAAACAGCTCCGCAGGGCACTGACAATCAAGTCCTACTACCCCCATCACTTGGAAAGCCTGCTTAGCCACCCTCCAGTTCCTGAGATTTCTATGGGCTCATAACGTCAAGCTTATCTTTGGGGAATTAAGGTGTAGAAATGTGGTGTCTGGGATGTGTGTGTGACCATGTGTGTGTTTAAGTAAAAGCTGATAAATTCTCAGAATGCTGAATTCTGCACCCAGTGCTAATTTCTGCAATCCTGTAGCACCAATTGTGGAATATGTCCATGACCCACAGATGGCTGGAGGCCACACCTATTCATTGCTCTCACACACATTGGCCCAATAGTCTTGCAAGCAAGAAAGCCTGCCCACTCAACTCCCAGCGCACCCGCATCTATCCTTAGCTACATAGCACACATAAACCCCAAGCAAGACTTGGAACCGGCGGGGCTGAGGAGGACAGAATTGAGATGCCTGGCTCTAGCCTTTGCTCTGACAGGGACATGGCATTTCAGAAGATGAGAGGAGCAGAGCCAGGCACTAGGACTCTCGGGTTCCTCTCTTTGCTCAAAAGCTGGGGGCAAAGCCTTGCTCATTAGTGATGTTCCTCTGCAGGGTCTATTGCAGAGCCAGAGCGGATGGGAGCAAGAGCTGCGCAAGCCGCTCCTGATCAGAAGGTTCTATGTGCGTCAGCAGCGAAGAGTCAGGATGTAACCTGCCCCTCCCTGCCAGCCAAAACAGCACGGCTCCCGGCTCGGGGCCTTGGACTATCTATATCCCATAAGCTATATATACACATATGCATACACACACACACCTAGCACCAGCTGGTGCACCCCCAAAATAACTCCTAGAGGCTCTTGAGCTGCAGTGAATTTATACAACTCACCCCCTAAATAGCCTACCTTATCTGAAAACAAATCATTTCCTACAGCCAGACAGGACAAGGCTGCATTTTGGAGGAGAGAATGACCTGGGGGGGGGGGGGAGAGAAGGAGAAAGAAGAATTGGTATGGGTGTGGTGGGGGCTTGCACAGTGCACTGATATGGCTTTAAAAGTACAGAGAGAGAGGGGAAAAGGCTGGTAGTCGATGCTGTCCCCCTTTAGACGCAGCCTGGTGCTCTAGCCAGACAGTTGTGGTGCTTCCCTTCCATTCTCTGCCCTGCCTGTCCCTATGAACGTGGCTGCAAGTGACCCCAAATTTACTGTTTTGAGTCACAAGCAAATTGAGTCCATTATTCATCATTTGGCATTGTGAGAATACAGCTTCCTTTAAAAAGAGAGAGAGAGAGAGAGAGAGAGAGAGAGAGGAGAGAACATCATTCTAGCACTCATGGTTGCAGAGCAAAGATCTGAGGTGTGTGAAAAGAGCCCAGTAAAGGAATGGTCAAGGCTTCAACAGGCTAGGGGTTGATTCTTTCCCTCCCCAACCATCCACACTCCTGCCATCTAATCTCACTTTCTATAACTTTTCCTTCTCTTCCTAAAAAAAGAAAGAAAGAAAGTTGAAACACTGAACCAGGAAGCAGATTAATTATGAAAAGCTTATTATAGGTTGGTAAACATCTCATTAGAGTGTCTAGGTTTTCTAGATGTGGATTTCTCCCCCGACCCAGCCTTTTTTTTTTTTTTTTTTGGAGGGGCACTGACTATGGGCTGGTGTAGATGTAATGTTCCTGCTCTTTTAATCATGGTTAAAAGACTGGGAGAAGGCTGTGGGGCTGTGTGCTTCTTCCTCTCCAGCCTGCCTTCAGTGCTACATCTATACTAACATGAATTTAACCAGTTTCCCTTTTGATTAAGAGAAAAACCTGGCTAGCATTAAGCATGGTTAATATCAATGCTAATATAACACTTCACCACAGTTAAGGTGAGCAGGAGGAATTTGCATTGGGGAGGAGAGAACACCACCCTACAGCTTGTCCTCTGCTTTCTTAGCCATGGTTAAGGGATCAAGAGCATTCCACCTGCATCAGCCTACTTGCCAGAATATGAGTCGGGCATCACCTGAAAAACACAAGAATGGAAGGGGAGCCCTGCTGGATCAGACCAAAGGCTGATTTCAGCCTTCCCCAACCTGGCGCCCTCCAGATGTGTTGGGAGTACAACTCCCATGATCCCCAGCCAGCATGGCCAATTATGGGAATTGCAGTCTAATATATCTGGAGGGCACCAGGTTGGGACTTCTCCAGTCCAGCATCCTGTTTCTCACAGTGGCTAAGTAGATGACTCTGGGAAGCAGGACATTATGGCAATACCCCTCTCCTGTTGTTGCTCTCCAGCAACCAGTATTCAGAGGCATACGGCTTCTAAAACTACTATGACTAGTAGCCATTGCTGGCATTATCCTCCATGAATGTGTCCACTCCCCTTTTAAAGCTATCTAGGTCAGTGGCTATCACCACATCTTGTGTCAAGAGAATTCCAGAAGCTAACTATGTTCTGCGTGAAGAAGCCATTAACACATGTTCTCTGTGGGTGAACATGCATGCACACACATGTGTCCAAACAGTTACAAAACTGTAGGGATCTTTTATAGAGGTGTGGCACACACACACAGCAGACCAGACACTTGCACTTCAACAAAACATTGAAATTAACTCTGACAAAGATTGCAAACACTCAGCTTTTCTTTTACTACTAGCAAACAGACCCAGATTTACAAGGGTTGGAATACCCGCTTCCGCTTTGGTGAACAACCCAGGAACACCCTGTTTCTGGATTGTGCTCCATGATGTCTGAACCTGGCACTCTGGGATGTTGAGGAAGAAACAACCCAGAGTTTCTACCCAACAACAAACATGGATTAAAACTCTGGGTTGCTCCTCCCTCAAAAAACCAGAGTGCTGGGTTTCGACATCACTGTTTACCAAAGTGGAAGTGGCAAGCAGTCGGGAGGCAGCACGTTCACTCACTCCCATGTGGTCCCGATTTCCCATGGGTTAAACAACCCAGGGGTAGTTGTTATGTGCAAACTGGACCTCTGTCTCTCATACTACTCTCCTCCCCCTGGTGTCAGACACTGTACTGACTGCAAAGGTATGTGCTGGTTAGGGATGTTTGCCACCTAGTGAATGAAGATGATATTGCAGGCTTCAAACACACAGACATTTAAAATTAATTAAAATTCATTATTGTGTTTTAATAACAAAATAACCCTGAGGTGGATATTCCTAGCATCCTGTTAGTATGCATGCCAAGTTTCAGGTGTCTAGGTTTCACAGTCTTGGTGGTATGGTGCTGACAGACAGACACACCTCTTTTATTATTAAATGTTTATATAAATAATAAGGTTAGATTGGTATACCAAGCCCCTAGCACTAGAGTGGCAGATTACTTCCAATAGCAATGACAGATATGGAGAAAAATGGTGGCTGGGAATTAATTTTTGCCAAATAAGGAGTGGGGTGGATGCTAGGGAAACAGCAAGGCAGGGCTTGGGAGGCTGTACACTACAGGGGGTTCTCTGAGTTTTGATGGCACAAAGGTGGGCCATGCAAGGGGCAGAAACACTTGCTTTCATAGCAAGACATTCCCACATTTCAATACTTTTATCTTTCCTACTCTTCCCATTTGCCTGGTTAGTTTCTATTAAAAACCCTTTGCAAGGCATGGACCTCTCTATATCATTCAGAAGTGTTAGCTGCCCTGAACTCTCAGGACAGGACTCGATATAAATAAACTAAGATGCCAAGAGCAATCTCTAACCATTGGCTCAGATTGCTACCTCTAAGCTCACTTGATTCAGATTGTCCCCACCAGTGCTTTTTTTCTGGAGAAAAAGGTACCGGAACTCTTGGATTACATTTCCTCGGGAGTAGATGGCGATTAAATTGTAATGCAATTAATAGAAGAAAAGGTGCTGGAACTCAGTTCCGGTGAGTTCCACCAGAAAAAAAGCCCTGGTCCCCACACATAATAAATGCAGCAAGAACACAGTTGCTGCCAGGGGATCCTTTTCACTCCCTTTGAAACATGCAGCCAATTAGTAGGGTTGTCCTGTCTTGTCCCATCACTCCACCCCACAACAGTTGCTATGTGATCCTCACTGGAACTGCTGGTTTTTGGGAAAAGCTCTGTGTGTGTGTGTGTGTGTGTGTGTGTGTCTGGGGGAAAAGGTAAATGTAAATCTCTGTGCTGCCTTAGGGGAAGGGGCTATTTAAGCTAGGAACTCTCCAGGGACAAGGCTTATTTGGGAATGCATTTATTCTTGGACACTGACCTAGAAACATGTGTGGGGTAGAATACTTAGTATTTTTAAGAGGATGGAAGGTGTGATGAGATAATTGAAATTATCAGGCTTGGTTGGTTGAACTCTGGCTCTCCCAGATGATTTTGGGGTGGGGGGAAACAGCAACAAACACCTTTGAATGGAAGCAGTACCTATATTAGAAATCCTTCACCATGGAAATGGGTGGCTAACACATCTTCTGAAACCACCCAAGTTTCTAGCCTTCTTGGTTACTGAGGAAAAGGCTGAAAGTGGTTTCCAATCCAGAAACTAGATCTAAGTCTAGGAGGGGCTTGTGGTCTTGCAGTGGGGAGGGATGGGGGAGTATAGGCCCCAGTCTTTGCCACTGGAGTCCTACAAGGGATAAACAAACAGAAAGAGCAATATAAACCAACTCATTTCATTTCTATCCCTGTGACCCATTCCATTCCCTCTCACGATCCATTCCTTGCTTTATCTGTAACTTCCACCGATTTCAGTGTAACCCAATAATCTCAACTATCACCCACAGCTCCTGTTGTTTTCAATAGACATTCTAGTCCCTAGTTTTAGTACATCCCATCCTACAAGGCCCACCCCTGCATTTTCCTCTACTACCCAAGGCCTTATGGAAGGGGTGGGGGAGAGCGAATGAAGCCTTTTCCAACTCCAAGCCAAAATATGGCTCCTTGCTGTATACCTGCCACCTGCAAAATTATGGCTACTCAGGAGGGAATCCCAATTCCAAGTGGTTGGGTTAAATAACTTCCCCCCCCAATACAACCCCCCCCCTCCCCATTTCCCATATGACCGTAGAAGCAAAAATACCAAAATTCTCTGAGGTTACATTTGATAACTTTTCTGGTTTCAATCGGCTGAGGACAGAAATGGATACTGGGGGTAAAAAGCAGGAAGAGATGGAATTATAAAGGATGCAATGAAGCCTGAGGAAGGAATATTGATTTAATCAGTGAACAAGATCATCTGAGACAACCCATGATGGGGCAGAGAAAACCAGTGGCTGGGTCTTTTCTATCCTGGATCAGTACAGGGTATAGGCTGAGGCCAAAACAGGGAAAGGTCCCAGCTTTTTAGAAGATGACATGACGCGACAGATGTTTTGGACAGTAACTCCCATAATTCACCACCCAGCACAGCCAGATGACTGTGGATAATGGGATGTATAGTCCAACACACCTGGAAAGAGCCAGGCTGGGGAAGCGTGATGTAGTACCTCTGGCAGCAGCCTTTTCTCATTTTGTTCTATTTTTCAACTTTTCCTAATAGCAGCCTCCTTTGATTCTCTATAACCAGACTCTTGTGTTGTGTGGTAAAGGGGTGAACAATGTGAGCTTATAAAGTTGCTAGGGCTATAGGACAATTAAACAGCCCACCATGGCTTACTTAAGTCACAGTGGGCTGCGGTGTGTGCCGGCAGCCATTTTGAATATTCAAGCCATGACTGCAGCTTGTTGTGTCATCCAAACCCAGCAGGGGTGGGATGCAGGAGGGTTAAACCACCCTTGCAGAACCTTAAAACAGGCCCTAAATAAGCCATGACAATCATGCAAACCTGGCTGGTGTGTGTGGAAGCATGTGTGTGTGTGCACATGGGCCACTGTCTATAGAAGGGGCATCCTTATTATAATTCTTCTCCCACACTTTGGGAATGGTCACTACTGTGGTTCTCCACAGAGGAAGGGCCAGGCTAGTAAGAGCCTAATAAGAGCCAGGCTTGCGCCTTGGAATGGCCATGGTTAGAGGCCTGACATCCAGAGGAGGGCAAGTGGAATCTTGTTCGTGCCAATTTGGGAACCAGCAGACTTTGTCTGGAGTTGGGGTGCCAAAGTGTTGCGTGTCAACATTTATTCAGTCAGACTGCAGGAGAGGGGGTGGGATTTAGTGGCAAAGAATTCTATATCCACTCCTAAGAATAATACACCCACAGGAAGTGGCAAGCAAAGTATCAGCAGAATCCACTCATGTTGTGATTGGTTAAGCCTATGCAAGCACGGAGAGGATTGCACACAAGCCAGAGGATTGGGCCAGGACACCCCACAAACTCCTTCCAAGCTTTGCAGCCCTCCTAGCTAATGGAGACAACGTTCTTCATGTTCAGCACATTGTGGAGGCTGGCTTCAAATTGAAGCTCTGTCTGGGCAAGGTACAACTCTGCATTGCAACATCTCATGGGGGGGGACAGACGACTCACCTGGAACAACAGGGTAGGTATGGGTAGAGTGCTGAGCACACAGGACCCTCAGGCAGCGGATATATGCATCAAATGTAGCTGGCTGGGTTTTAACCTGCAGCCACGATTTCTGCTCCTTGCTGGGTGGGAGGGAAGCTGCTTTGACAGCCTCCTGTCAGTCAAATCCACCTACATCTCCGAAGGATCTTAGACCTACTGCAAGCAGCGGATTCAGGGCCTTTGATTATTTCCCTCTAATTGCCTCCATCTCTTTACTAAACCTTTCCCTCTGATCTCCTCAATGCAGGATCCCTGCCTCACCAGAAAAAGGACAGAAAAGGCAGCAACAGCTCCAAAAAAACTGATGCAAAGCAGATCATCAGAGACACACAGAAAATGTATTGAACTGCAAAAGTGTCCGTAATCCCAAAGCGTTTCGGGCTATACAGATTTTCTTCAGGGGAGTGTTTTGAAATAAAATAAAAACTTCATTAAATTATTGTAGGAGACTGGCCATATACACATATCAAGAAACCCAAGTGTAATAAAAATACTCAAATCCTTTATTTATTTGATTTGCACCCCACCTTTCTACCCCCACCCCCAAAATGGCACTTAAGGTGACTTGTAAAAAGCCTGCCTCAAAAGCACTGAAGTTTTAAGTCACAAGATTACATTAAAATGTCTAAATGGTTAATAAAACAGCATTATTATTATTATTATTATTATTATTATTATTATTATTATTATTATTATTATTTATCGCCCATCTGGCCGGCAACCGGCCACCCTGGGCGATGTACATAGAATAAAAACAATAAAATACATTTAAAACAATATAAAAATTTTAAAATCTTAACCCACCCCATATTCCCGCCTGAACAACCAGGTTTTTAATGAGCAACGGAAGCTCAGCAGAGAGGGGGCATGGCGGAGGTTACTCGGGAGAGAGTTCTACAGTACGGGGGCCGCCACAGAGAAGGCCCTCTTCCTCGTCCCCACCAGTCTAGCTGCTCTGGCTGAAGGGACAAGGAGAAGGCCATCCGTGGCAGATCTTGTTGAGTGGCCCAATTGGTGTTGCTGGAGACGCTCCTTGAGATAGACTGGACCGGAGCCGTATCAGGGATGGGGACTCGGACTCGAGGACTTGACTCGTGAGTCGGACTGAGTCCCCCCTCTGACTCGACTCGGACTCGAGTCCCAATATTTTTAATGGGACTCGTTACTCGACTCGGGACTCGAGACCAAGGACTCGTCAACATCCCTGGGCTGTGCCAGAAGGAGTGGAGAGGAGTGCGATCGCTGGCGAAGATGAAGTTCAACAGTTGAATTGTCCAAGACAAAGGGCACTGCCTGCCTGCCTGTTTGGGGTTCCCTGCCTCCTCTGCCTGCCTGGTCTCTTCTTAACCAGTTCCACAGTTTGAATTGTCCAAGACAAACGCCTCTGCCTGCCTGCTTTGGTGTTCCCTGCCTCCTCTGCTTGCCTGGTTATTTTTATTTTGGGTTTGTCTGCCTGGTCTGTTCTTGCCAAAATCAGTTGCAGAGTTTTGAAATAAAAAGGCACACTTGTGCCTAGAATTTATTTAAGCCACACATCTGAAGTAGCCTTATTTTGTTGGGGGAAAACCCCATTGATTTTAATAGGGACTCATGGAGTCAGTTTTGGGAGTGACTCGTGACTCATGAGTCACCATTTTGGACCAAGGACTCGGACTTGGACTCGAGACTCAGGTACAAAGACTCGTGACTCGACTCGTGACTCGAGACCAAGGACTCTTCAACATCCCTGAGCCGTATAGGGTTTTAAAGGTCAAAACCAACACTTTGAATTCGGCTCGGCAAGCAACTGGTAGCCAGTGCAAATCCTTCAGCACTGGCGTGATGTGATCCCGCCGCCGGCTGCCTTTAACCAGGCAAGCCGCTGCGTTTTGTACCAGCTGTAGCTTCCGAACCGTCTTCAAGGGTAACCCCACGTAGAGCGCATTACAGTAGTCTAGGCGAGAGGAGACCAAGGCATGAACCACTGATGGGAGCAGGTGATTAGGAAGGTAGGGGCGCAGCTGCCGTATCAGATGGAGTTGATACAGCGCCGCCCGGCTCACAGCTGACACCTGAGCCTCCATGGACAGCTGGGAGTCTAGAATGACCCCCAAGCTGCGGACCTGGTCCTTCAGGGGGAGATGTACCCCATTCAGCACCAGGTCAACATCCCCTAACCTCCCCTTGTCCCCCACCAGAAGTACCTCGGTCTTGTCGGGGTTGTGCATTACAGACTGAGAAAGCATAAGGGCAACCCTACCTCACTATAGTTGGCACTCTGTTCAAGTATATTGACCCCGTTCTGCTCTAGGTAATGTGCATGCGGCTAATTTCCTGTAATATTTTAATGGAGACTTTATTATCACCATCACCCCGGTGAGCTATTCCCCTGAAAAAGGTCTACATAGCTCTAAATGTGTTGGAAAATAGACACTCTTGTGGTTTAACAAATGTTCTGTGCACCTCTAATAATCTGCTTTGCATCATCATTAAAGAACTGCATGTACCCTAACCTTGCTATGAAGATTCCCACTTTTCAAGATCAAGTGGCAAAATACTGGCGGCCATTATGGCTGTCTTCTTCCCCAGGGCCACTGGACTTCCAATGCATGTATGGCCGCTACTGGAGAGGAAGGTGCACTGTACTGGAAGCTCAGTATGCCCAAGAGACATGCCAGTGAACTGGAGGTTATGATGTGTACAAGCAAGGTTACAATGCCCTGGCTGAAGTTTCACACTCTAGTACAGAGGAAGAGTGGAACTCTTCCAGCTTGGGACCAGGCTACCTAAAGACTGCCTTCTCCCATACAAGCTTGCCTGGAAAGAGGCCTTTATTTCAAGACCGCCACCTTCAGAGGTGCATTTGGTGGCAATGAGAAAGAGGGCCTTCTTGGTGGCCACTCTCTGGCTGTGGAACTCCCTGCCGAGGGAGGCTAGATTCACTTCCTCTCTGCTGTCCTTCTGCTGGCAGGCAAAGACTGCTTTATTCAGATGGGCCTTTGGTGTATAAGTGGGTCTGTTCAGCAGAATGCTGTTTTTACTGTGTTATTGCTGTGTTTTTAATTGTGTTTTAATGTACGTATTTACTTATTATTGCTTTTCTCAGATTTTATTAGTGATTGTAAGCCACCTTGAGTGCCATTTTTGGTAGAAAGGCAGGGTACAAATCCAATCCAATAAACGCCTTCCAATCCCAGGAAAGCTTGTGCCCAGCCACCTCAGTTTTTAGGAATTACAAGTACTGAAAGAGGATTCTTACAGGCTGCTCCCTTCCCTTTACACAAGGCACTTGGTCCTTTTAGGACAGTGGCCTATTAGGAAAGGAAACGTTTGGCCAAATAGGAGACCAGAGATCAGAAGGTCTTTGAAGACAGGAAAGACAAGGGGTGGATCACTTCATGCTGAAGCAAGATGGGAGTAAAGGTCTGGGAGATCCAGGATGTGCAGTGGTAGCAAGTTTGGAAGCATAGTGTTACTGTGCTAGTGAGGATGCTATTGCTAGCCTGCTTGCCCCAAAGCATCTGGACCCAGAGTCACTGTGTGAGGGACAGAAGGCCTGCAAAGGACAGCACAATTGGGGATGGAGTTTTACAAAAAGTACCTTACCCATGGTCAGGCAGATAGTGCAGGAAGACTGAGCCCAATACAATGGAAATCGATACGCCAAAGAAGAAGACAACACGCATATTCCACTGATCGAGGACAGGATCTGAGTCAAAGCCATGGTAATCTGGATTCTGGAAGAGGAAGAAGTAGAACAGAGTTAGCCTGCAGGTATGGTAGAAGCAGGTACTGTCAATCAATAGTAAGGCCTCTGACTTTTCCCACTCAAGTTCAGCTTTGTATACATGCTTATTTGAAAACCTGTCCCAAATGTTCAGGGCAATCTGACAAGTGGCTACTATTCTCTGCCCGGACAGCTAATCCAATATACATATATATTTAAAATCAGATCCTATTTTTTTATTTGGGATCAAAAATCATTCCCTGTCAAGGCCATGCATCTCCTGTCCTTATGCAATGCTTGTCCATATACATCAGGGGTGGGCAACTGCAGGAAGTCCAGGGGGGATTTTCACCCCCTGTACCCTTCCAAAGACTGCAGTCCATAGTGCACCCCAAAAGGGGGGGGAAGAGAAAAAACACCATTGCTACCAAAATTCAGTGGCAAACTGCTCCATAACACTACAGAGCATTACAAGGGTTAAATACAGCTTGTTTCCAAGCTAAATTTAACATTTTTGGTGCTTCGTAGTGTCTATGGAGTATCAAAAGCGCCAAATTTTCCAACAAGCTAAATTCGGCCCTTTTGGCTCTCCATAGCTGTTACAGATACCCTTTTTTGTTGTTGTTAAATAAAAAAAAACCCACTGTTGGTCAGCAGGAGGAAGTGGGGGGAGGTGCATGCGGCCCGCATGTTGCCCACCTCTGGTATACATAATCTCTGCCAAATTCAGCCCTACTTGTCTGTCTGCCCCACAGCACCAGAAGCTACAGAAGTTGGTAGCCATCTTGCCCTGTACACCCATTTACAAAGGAAAGAGTTGGTGAGAGAGAGGCTAAACTTGAAACCTTCAAATACACAATAGGGCAAGAGATTAAGGAGAAGGGCATGGAGGAGTTATGTTAGGAATTTCCCCCCTCTCTTCCCTCACCTTCCTGCACACTGTTCATTTCAACCATGTTTGCTACTAGGAGTAATTAATACATGTATCTATCAAGAATTTTGCAGATCTAAACCCCGATTCCAAAAACATGTAGGCAGCAATTTGGGAAGGTGCAACAATAAAATTTATTGGAGAAATGGATTTGAATTAGAGGAGGTGTAGATGTGATTTCTGTACACAGCTCAGGCTCCAGTCCCACTCCACATACGTAATTTTTTCCCATAGTATTTGAAATGAGCCCCAAGTCACTTTGCTAACCCTGAAAGAATTAAGAGAAAAAAGAGTCAGTCAACACTGCCATAAAAGTAAGCTGTGCAAGTGGGGTGAGGTGAAAATTACATTAATACGTAAAGCATACTTGTCGAGACTGATCGCAGGGAGGGAGGGGGGGTTAAGCATGAAATTCACCAGCTCTGTGGACTAGGCTTGTGTGTTTGTGCACGCAAGGTGGATTCTCTCACAGAAACATCCCAGAGCAAGAATCCTTGCTCCCAAGTTGCTTATTATGTGCCTGCTTCTGAACTTCCAGGCAGCAGGGCGCCCTCCTCCACTCCCCAGACACAAACTCAGCCTTCCCTCCCCCCAGCCCTCAGACTCCGTTTGTGTCCAACCTGCCCTTCAAGCTACAAAGGGGTCAGGTCTGCCTGGCATCATTAACCCAAACGGAGGCACAGAGGACTCCTTTGGATGACATGCAAGCCCCCCAGCTGCTTCTTCAGTAACAAAACAAGAGGAGGCCAATACTCCTTTGAGAGGGGAGGCAGACGCAACATTAAAGCCAGACACAAAGCATAGTGGGTGACACAATGCCCCATTCAAACGGAGCCAAGAGCACACAATCAGTAAGCCTTGCTGGATTTGGAAGGGAACAGAAAGACTAGGAGAGGCAGGGGCTCCTGCCTTTCTAGAAGATGCACACACACACACACACACACCTTCCTGGCCTCAGGTATGTGGAAGCTGACTGCAGTGACACTGTGGAAACGAAGACTGCACGCTCAGAGGAGCTCTTTTCCAGTCAAACTGCATGTGCTATACAAAATAGGTTCAGCCAGGGGGGGAAAAATATTCAAAATTTCTACGCATTACCAAAACAATGCGGGGGGGGGGGGAGTGTACTTCCACCTTCCATGGAATTTTCTGGTACTGGTACAAATTAATTGACATTGAAAACAGGTTCTGGGGCTCAGCTTGGGTTATTAAGCCGCAAGCATGATTTTAGGGAGCTCGGACAATTTAGCAGGGCTGCAGATTCTGCTTTGTTCATCCCAGTTCTTCTCTCTTTCAATGTAGTCAATGGGGGGGACGACGACGACGACGACCCATTTATTTACATAGCATTTATAAAACATTTATTTATACAGCACATCATCTCAGTAACCCTAGTAGGACAGGACTACCCCATTACAAGAATGAGTGAGTGGGCCAGTACGGGGAAAGTATGAGAAAGGGGCTTTGAATCAGAGCCCACACACAATTTTCATCTTAGGAGAATCTGTGCCTACTCTTTGGTGGAACTGAAAGGTGGTATACCCAATCTGGCATTGGCCCACAGGAATGAAGCACTTCCTGGATGGGAGTGACACCCTTTGCTTAGGCGATATTATGAGGACTTGTACTTCCATTCTACTTTGTCATGTCAATAGACTTTTCTGTGCATTGAAATTTTGGGTTCAGCCCCCCTCCCCCGCCCCACATGCACCAAAAGAAAAGGAGGGGGGGAAAGAAAAGAAGAAAAAGGAAGGCTTGCACATCAGGAAATTTCAGGGAACTAACAAAAACAGTAGAGATGAGATCTCATTAGGCTGTTGCTTGGATACTCCTTGTGCCCGGTTCCAGGCAGGGGGCTGTGAAGGACGAATCCAAGAGCTTGGGTGAGAGCAGCCTTCGAATGAGCAAATTCTCCAGCAGCAGCCCAGACTGCCCACACTTCTCTGTCTCTCTCTCTCTCTCTCACACACTCACACACACACACACACACCTTTCTATTGCTTCCTTGAAAGTACACATAAAGTAATGGACATATCCACAGGCAAGCTGACCCCAGAAGTGGTAGTGGGGAGGAATGTCTAGTTGGTCAGAGGAGAGGACTAGTTTGGACATCTGAAGGGGCTACAAAGCTAGAGCCTTCCTTCTCCATACCACCACACTATCCTCTCTCCCCAACACACACAGTAGGGGCTCCTTATTCCTTCGCCTACTTGCTGGTTGAGACTGAGTCACAGCAGGCTTATGAGTACAGGGGCCCCTCCTCCCTTTCATATCCAGGGAGCTATATTTGCAATTGATCTATGGTCTCCTTTTGTAGCAGAGCTGGGGCAATTAATTCCTTTTTTTAAAAACTGGCATGCATGGCAGGTATATAAGGAGGAAAGATTATTGAGACCACTTTCTTGCCTTGTGCTGCTGGGAAGCAGGCAGGGCAGGCATCACTGTCTGGTTTGGATGAGCAACCCTTCCAAACATGGCTTAGCACTGCCTATTCCTGATCAGGTGGTGGAGAGGTACAGTCCCAAGCCATGCCACCTCTCTCCTACAATTTGTGTTTTGACAAACAGCAGGGAACTGGGGCATAGTTCCCACACCCCACCCTCCCCATGCCATGAAGGTGGCTAAAGGTTGGACCGGGTGGAGGGAAAAATGAGAAGAAAGCAGACTAGCAAAATACTCAGCAAGTGCTCCACGGGACAGTGCAAGAGCAATGCTGTGTTTTTGGAGGGAAGGATTAAAACCCACTCCAGGTCAACACTTGGTCCTGGGAGCATAGCCGCCAACCTTCATACGCAGCTTCTTAGCTACACCGTGAAACCTGTGCCTCCCCACCCCCAAATAGGGCAGCCTGGCAGCATATAAAACTCAATGCGCTCACTAATATAACCAGGTATTGCCTGCAGGGCCATCCCCAGTGGTGAATGCCTTGATTTTTTTTAAAGAAGGGAGGCTGGAGCTCAAGCTAGCCCAAAAGTAACACCCACTGATCTGCGAGCTCTGCTCCTGAATCACAGACATGGGGGACCTGGCTGCAGTTAACTCACTGGTGAAGGAACAACACACTGCACATGCACAGAGACAGCTAATGCATCACATATTCCAGGGCATCCAGAAGTAATCTATAACCCAATATTAAAAGTCAAAGAGGACTGATTGAGACACAGTCTTTGAGGGGAGGGAGAAGACGACAAGCTGCTCAGGCCTTAAGGGTTATATTGCATGGTGGAAAGGGGATACATCAAGCCAACCAGGGGCAGGGGGCTTATTTCAAAGGGCTTCTCCCAGCCACCCCAGTACAGATGCTTTGCCCTGTGCATCCTTTCTCTCCCAGCACCTTGCTATGACCTGTGGCAAAGGGAGCCATCCCGCTCTGGAGCTCTCCTCAGGCAAGGCAGCAGTTTCAGGTCACTATGATTTATTAAAGAGCAGGAGCTGCTTTGCCGCTGCTTAAATATTTAGAGTCTTTGTGACGGAAGAAAAAGTACATGCACGCGCACAGACAGACGGACAGAATCGCAGGTGCTGCAGAAAGCATGGATTATCCTGCTCCCAAGACTGGGGTCGCTAAGTGGGTGGGAAAGGGAGGGATCTACAAATCGGGCACCCCCCCCTCCGGCTCTATTTCTAGCAGGTACTCCTACCACTCATCTCAGGCTCCCAGTGCAGCCCCTCAAAGTCTCCTGCCTTCAAGGGCTGGAGCCCTTTAGGCTCAGTTAAATAACAGTTGCCTTCCCATGGGAAACAGAACTCCCTCTGGATATGGATCTTGCATACCACAGAGGCCACTTACTTCCCTGCCCCCTCCATCTCTCCGGCCAGGCCTCCACGGTGGCTTGTGACTAAGTAGGATGCAGGTGCAGCACACCTGCTATGTATGGGAGCCCACCAGGAGCTCAGTAAGCCACTTTTGCTGCTTGACTAGGACTGCAAGAAATGCAAAGGGGGGTTACCAGGCACCCGGTGCCCAAGCACCCACAATACACAGTTGGTGGGCTGCACTTGACTTGGTGAATCAGGAGTTTCACAGACTTGGGTTAGGTTATCCGAAAATGCCCTCTTGATTATTCCTTGTGAAATCACTTTTCTCTGTCAGCCTTACCTACTGCAGAGGTTTGTTGCCTACCCCACAGGGTTGCTGCAAGGAGAAAGCGACATAGCCACACACATACTGTCCTGAAAGGCAGGATACAAATGTGATAAGTGAAATAAAAATAGTGGCCAAGCCTCATGCACGCAAGGCAAGGGTGGGGCAGGCAGTCTGGCCTAGGCTCAGGATCCTAATGGACACAAGGTTTTAAAAATTTATCCTATTTTATGAGATATTTTAATATGCATTTTCAAAAGCTGTAAACACTCCACAAACGTCTCGAGTCCATTATAATGGGGTGGCGACATAATACAACAGATTGCACCTCTGAGTTCTCCTGCCCGATAGGATCCAAAGAAGCAAAAGAAAGCTTCTCTCCTCCACCATCACTATGGAAATATACAGGAAGGGTGGGACACGACAGGATCTAGTGCCCTGGTGGAGTGAACCCAACACACACACACACACACACACACACACACAAATCCTGGAAGGAAAGGTTAGAGCAGTCTTCCTCAACATGGCATCTTTCAGATGTTTTAGACTACAACTCACATCAACTGTGACCATTGTCCATACTGGTTAGGGCTGATGGGAGTTGTAGTCCAAAACATCTGGAAGGCACCACCAGATCAGGGAAGGCTGGGTTAAAGACTTCCTTACACACACACACCTGGCAATGGCCTGTGTCAACTTAAAACAGAAATCACCACTATAGATTTGCATAAGATGCCCATTTAGGCATGAACTAGCAGGCTGGGGGGGGGGGGGAGTGGCTGAATTATAAAGACATTATCCTTTTTTCATAGATTCATAGAGTTGGAAGGGGCCTAACAAGGCCATCGAGTCCAACCCCCTGCTCAATGCAGGAAACTAGAGGAGGGGTCTCCCATCCAAGTAATAACTAGGCCTGACCCTGCTTAGCTTTCCACACTCAGACAAGCTGAGCCAGCGTGAGCTAATCACAGAGCCCCCCAGCACTGTATAATAAAACAGTGCTCAACATGAACTCTGCTTCCAGGGACATAAGCACCCTGTATGGTTATTAGCCAATGGGTTTATGTTCCACACCAATGTGGTGGCAAGAGAATGAGGGGGTTTTTTTTGGCGGGGGAGGGAAGAAACAATAAGGAGCTAAGAGTAGAGCCCTGACCCGCTTTCCCCTCCTGAGCCCAACTTTGTGTCAGGCATCAACTTGGCAGGCTAGGACGCGGGGGTGTCAGTCATGACAAGCTGTCAGTAAACGCTGATTATTCCATTATCTGCAAGTCTCCTGTGACACCTGACCCACCCCCTGCTCAGAGCCGGTGTGTTCCCCCACTCAGCGCCCGAACATGTCAGTGTAGCGACCCCTACACTGTGCTTGGAACTGGGCTGCTTCTCCCTCAGTGCTTGTTTCGAGACCATTTTGAGAAGATGCCATCCTTGAAATCATCCCCGAAAAGTCTCCCAAGCGACCACCAGGTTCTTCAGCACACAAACCGTTCAAGGAGGGTAGACAAGGAGGCCAGCAGGAAACCTCTACCAGACAAAGGAGAACAGAGGCAGCTTTCTTGCAGGTGGGGCAGCAAGCTGGTACATCACTGTTCAGAACACGCCTCTCCATCGGACTTAAAAGCTTTCCCTTGAACTCCACTCATTCTTACTTAGAGGATATGTTGTGAGTGGCCCCTAAAGACTTCTTTTCACATTTTAATAGCTCACCTCCTCACCACTTTTATGGATTAAACACTGCTGTCTATTTCTGGTGTTCAGTATCACTGAGGGCACTCAAAGGCCAAAGCCACCGTGGCATTCACAATTTCAATCCACAAACATGCAACCTTGAGAAAATTAGCTTTCAGTTTGCTTTTAAAAAAAGGAAATGGCAGGTTGCCCAATGTCATGGCCACAAGCCGGTGCCTGGAAATACTGGGTGAAGTTTCAGGGTCCAGAATGAAGTTTAATAGGGCTTGTAATGCTCAGGGGACAGGATTTCAGCACTGCTCCTGGACAGGTATTATTCTCCCAGGGCTCTATTCAGCCTCTAGTGGCTACCTGGTTTCCTCTCCCCCTCTATTCTCCTTTGGCTCTCTTCTACTGTGATCACTGCTAAACTATTCTAAATTGGTTTGAGGACCAATTCACACAGCCATTTTACACATGGTGATTACACATTGATGGGGGTAGGTGGGATTAAGAGGCAGGCCTTGTGAAGGCCTCTTAATGGATGTGGAGACCTCTTGGAAAACCCCTGAATGATGGCTTGAGTCACAGTAAAAGGAAAGGAAACACGTTGTGTAAAATCAGCCTTTAGAAGCAGAGTAAACTATGAAAGGAAAATGCTTATAAAATGCATTTGATATGTAGTCATTAGTACATTTAATGAGGCACAGTGCCACATTTTGTGTCTTCCTGGTACAATACCTGCATTTCTTTTGCACAGAAAGCACACAGTGCCTGAAGTCTCCTCTAAATGTTCATGCCCCATTTCATCAGCACAGCACCAGGAATAGCACCCGGTAGATCTGATTCCCAACACATACACTGACATTAGGTTTAGGCCCTACTTTTCTTAGTGCTATGCAGTTTTGCAGTGCAATCCCCCCCCCCCCCCGCCACCGTCTCTCTCTCTCTCTCTCTCTCTCTCTCTCTCTCTGTCAAAAGACAGACAGACACAGACACGTCTATTCAGAAGTCAGCCTGAGTTCATCAGGACTTATTCCCAGTTAAGTATGTGTAAGATTACAGCCTTAGTTTAGTCATCACTGGAAGCCAATTTTAAAACCAGTGGAGGCCATTTCTATTTTGATTTGGGTGTGTTATTGTCAATGAGATGGAAAAGAATATGGCCTTTAAAAGATGGCACTTCCTATCAATGTTGAGCTTTGATTACATTTTACGTTCTCACCTCTTCCTTTCAAATCTCAGAAAGGCACCTATGTGGAGGTTTTGATAATATGCATATTTAAATTGAATCAATTAAAGCAAATGCTTCACCAAAACATATTTAAATCAGCAGACAGTCCTAATTTCTTCCCATATTCTCCTCCTTTTCTGCTTCTGAGACATTAGACTGGTGGCATGACTCTTTGCCCCCCCCCCCAAACTCCCCTGTACACAGCATTAGGTACAATACCCCCACTTCTGAGGAAGCTCCAACATGACACAGGGCAACATGTGGGGGGAGTGACCAGCTGGAACGGCCTGACTAGATTTGCCACTTTGACATGACCCAAGCACTGCACTCTCGCGCCTCATGTCCACTTGCCTTCCATCAGCTTCTCCTGTTGCCAACCCTAATCAGGGTTGTTGTCACATACTTTGCTCATCAGAAGCAGCAGAATAAACTGACATTGGTGTCTGGAGTTTTCTGAATGCAGTCAGCCTCTTTGCTCAGGGAGCCTTGCGTGCTGCTAGCTGCCCATACATGCTTCCAGCACCCTCCCAGCGCTCCAGGCAATCCTTATATAGCTGTTGCTCAGTCAGCTTGTCCCAGAAATGGATGCATTTTCACAGCATCGGTGACCAAATTCAATTAGCCTCCGCCTCTCATCCTTTTATTTGGGACACAACAGCTAGCTGGGACTGGGCGGCAGGGAGGCTTCACCAAGCACAAAGCTGGTTGCACTCCTCAAATGCTCCCACAATAAGTAAAATCCAAACTCCACATCCAAATTCAGCAAATTAAACAGCCACACAATAAAATGGTGCATAAAACAACATGCAAGTCCAGCAATATGAACAGATTTGCAGGATTTGACATTTCTTGGCAAGAAGCAGTACAGCAACATCGAGGGAGGCAGCGGCAACCAAAGGAGTGCATAAGCAGAAGAATATGACTGGGGGGGGGGGTTGTTCATGAGGGAGAAAGTGGCTGTCAGCTGCACAGAAGGCACTCTCTAAACACTAGAAGCTCTAGCAGTCAATGCTGACAAGTTTTCAGTTTACCTCTCTAAAGGATAGAAACTCACTGTACCTTTTAAAAAATAAAAAGCGTGATGTTTCCTGGAATCCATACTCTGCACGCAAAATTGCTCACACCTGACTGCTCCACTCATACCTGTCTGCACATCACCATCTTACCAGGCAACAACAACACATGCGTGCAGCAATAGTCAAGTTAGCTCTTCTTCCTGTGGGCTCGATCAATATGTCCTACGACGGCCCTGCATAGCCCAGTTAATGAACTCAGCTGTACATCCTTGTTGGAGTTGGGACCATTGTGGGACAGCCACTTCACCACCCACCCTGATCCTTTCTCCAGATGGTAGGCCAGGCACTGCCCCCACAGAGCTACCCAAACTCACATTGCTGGAGAAATCGCTTCTCACCAGCCACTTATTGCACGAGATGGAAAAGAATATGGCCTTTAAAAGATGGCATTTCCTATCAATGTTGAGCTTTGATTACATTTTACGTTCTCACCTCTTCCTTTCAAATCTCAGAAAGGCACCTATGTGGAGGTTTTGATAATATGCATTTATAAGCACCCACCAATAACAGATGTTGTAACCTGCACCCACCTAGTCTAAGGAAGTTCAGCCCATCTCCCACTATTGTTCAGCAGAATTCAGATATGCAGTTTGAACTTCCTCAGAGCAGAACTTTAATCCTTTTTCCAATGTAGAGCACAAACCACCTTGCACTTGACACAGCCCAACTTCCAGCCCTTCAAAAATGTGTCTTAATCCTAAATGCACCTATTTGCACTTTTAAACCTGCCTTTCCCAGAGTTCCCCCACTCCCTTTATCCACTGGTTCACTTGTCCAATATAGATTGAGGAGCCCCCTGGGACTGGGGCCCCTTGTTTTTAAATGCAGCCCCAAGCATGAAGCTGTCACAAAAGGGAGCGGGGAAGATGCAGAGATCGGAGCTAGTGTGCTCGTTTTTCCTTATGGAGGGAGAGATTCTTGCCATTGGAAAGGGCAGGAGGAAGAGAGCAACCCAGAATCTGGCTTCTTGCTGTAATGTAGGACACTGAACTATTGTTTTGTACGCATACAGCTCAGCAAATCAAGCTAGAGAACCAATGCATTTCTTACTGATTGAAGCTCTCAGGACTGCTGAAGCCAGGCTTCAGAGCACCAAGGATCCCACCCTACTGTGCTCCCCCCCCCCCAGCTTCCCAGGCACAAGTGCATTTCTAAGAATGCTTGAACTTAAGACTCCCTTATGTGATTCACCAAAGGAACAGGTGACACAGAGGCCCAGTTCACATGTTTAAAAAACGTTGTTGTGCACGAGTAGGCATGCTGTCTGCAGCGCGCCCACCTCTTCTGCTTTACTGCACAACCCACAATCAGCTCCTTCGTAGGTTGTGCAGTGTGAATGTGAATCTGGCCTGCTAGGTTGTTTAGGGACTAAACAACCCAGCAATTAACTCAACAACAGACCATTGGGTTAAGCACTGGGTTGTTTAGCCCCTAAACAACCCAGTAGTCCAGCTTTGCATGACAAGCTGCACAACCTATGAAGGAGCTGATCGTGGATTGTGCGCCAAAGTGGAAGAGGCGAGTGCGCTGCAGAAAGTGCAGCCACTCATGCACAACAACCCATTGTTTTTTAAATCTATGGGTTATTACATGCGAACCAGGTCAGAGAGTCACAAAATCTCTTTCCTCCAATATTACCAAAGAAAGGACAGAGCAGTATCCACCAGGAATGCTAAGGTATAGGATGCCTTGCCTTTGGGTTGACTGAAAGACCAAGGCTACATGTTTAAATCTGTTTAACTGGTAGGTCAATCAACCCAAACCTTTAGTTGATTAAGGGAGCATATCTGCTTGCTTTTGAGGCTATTTTGATTCTGGTACCGGTCCAGGGATATGAGAAAATAGAGAAAATGGGTCTTCCTGCAAACAACGAAGAGTACTTTTTGTCTAGTGATATTTGTTAGCTTACAGTTCCTTCAGGAAGACCACTATGGTGTCCAATTAAAGCCATTTCCATCTGGCTGCACCAGAGAGGAGACACATTGAGGCCCATTCCATTGGCCTGGCTGGGACCAACTGGCATTGGACTCCTCCTCCACAACGGTCTCCTCAGTCGCCATTCCAGCCAAACACTAGAAAACACTTGTGTATCTTTAAGAATTAGTGCCTGAATTTGCTCGTTTTCCTTCCTACTCCTTCTGTCTACTAGATTGTTAGCCTGCGGGCAGGGACTGTGTTCTTTTTCAATCTCTGTAGAGTGCCTAGAAAATTTGGGGCAATTTATAAATGATTAATAATTATTGGGGTTTTGGAAATACACAAGAGTTTCTCTGACCATCATTGCTCTGAACAATTTTCAGATGACTAATCACCTGCACTTTAAATCGGTTGACAGCCTTACTAATGCTGAAGTTCCTTCCAGCTCTGTGTTGGCTTGTGGGCAAAGAGCAGCAATTCTTTTTCCTTACCCTTCTCTACTTCATACAGCACAAGCAGCTCCCAGATGACACCAGCACTATAACTAAAGCAGGTATCCAAGGCCGCAATCCTACACGTTTTGATGAAGGAGCAAGTCCCACTGAGCTGAGTGGGGCTTACTTCTGAGTAGACATGCCTATGATTATACTGCAGGCAAGACAGAGGGGGCATGGAGTAACTGCTCTTCCCCTCTGCGTGTGTGGAGAGTCTCTTCTTCCGCCAAACACTGGAAAAAGATAGCCTTGAGGTGGGAATATCTTTGCCAGTCTTTATTCTCCCTTTGAAGATATTATGATTCTAAGATACGTATTTTTATCATCTGTTGAATGTCTCTGACTAAGATGTTATTGGGAATCTATATTTGTGAAGGTTTTACGATCCTGGAGGTAGTGATAGTGGTGCTAGCTCCTCTTATTTGCGAGCTGTTTTAACCTCTCCTTTGATTTGCATATTAACTATTGTGCTGGTAATTGTGTTCTTGTGCTGAGTCTTCAGATTTTTAAAAGAAGATTTGTATGTTGGATTTTTATTGTATTATAATTTATTTGATGTTACAATCTGTACAACATTTTTTTTATTTATTTATTACATTTCTAATCAGCCCAATAACTATTCTTCTCCAAGAACATTCTCACCTAGAGAATCTGTTCTATAAGGAGCTGGATGAATCTAAATAAATAAGGAATAAACAAATGCTTCTGTGTAAATGAGGCATTACCAACTGTTTTCAGGACTTGAAATTTGGACAAGCTTCCCAACAATGCAACCCAGTAAAAGGTGGCACATTAGAGAAAGACTGAATGTAACAGAATCTTACACAGGTGGGTGAGATAGTTTGGCCAAGGATCATGGACATTATTGCAGATTGGAGGCATTACTCAGTCATTCAGTGAGAGGAATGACAGTGAGGTGTTGTTGTGAGAAGGAAGACAGGAAGAAGGCCGTGGGCTTGGGATTTTCCTTTTATATCAAGACTGAGTGGTATTTAGATTTCTAGGCCACCCCATACTAGGGGTTTTGAGAAGGATAAGAACACTGAAGAGAGCAAGGTGACAGAGGTTGCATATAAAACACAGATTTAAAAGGTATCCCACACCTGCTTAATCTGCAGATCTGACCACTGCCACAAGTGCCACAAGTGCCACAATCAAATCCAGGTTAAAGTACTGCCAAAACACTATGTGGGGCCTGCCTTGGTAAAGTCTTTGAAAACTGCACCGGGTGCAGAATGCGGCAGCCAAAATGCTGCCAGAGGCGCGTGTGTGTGTGTGTGTGTGTGTGTGTGCGCGCCTGTGTGTGCGTGTGCGTGTGCGTGCAGTTGTTTTGCAGAGCACATCACTTCAATATTATTTGATCTTCACTGGCTTTTCATTTCTGAGCCCAATTCAAAGGGCTGGTTATAACACTTAAAGCCCTAAATGTTCTTTTTATGTATAGTTGGTGGGTACTCGGGAAAAGGCATTCTCGGTTGCAACACCCAGACTATAGAATTTACTTTCACAGGAGACTTGTCCCCACCCCACCCCCACCCCCACCCGCCTAGCACTGGCATTTCAGCACCTACTGAAAGGTATTCTTCATCATGCCTTCAGTACTGATTAGTTGCCCCCTCCTTATACATATGATTTGTTGGTATTGCTACTTGTTTTTATGCTGCTGATTTTACTGTTTAATGTTATTTGTATTGGGATGTCATGCTACTTTTTACTTTGCCGCATTTTCTCGAATGAAACATAGAGTGTTCGAGGATCGGGATATTTGTAAGAAGACCAAAACACTGGTTTATGAAGCCATTGTATTACCAACTTTATTGTATGACTGCGAAACATGGACTATCTATAAACGTCACTTCCACCTCCTTGAAAGGTTTCATCAACGTTGCCTCCGGAAAATCCTGCAAATTACTTGGGAAGATAGGCGAACAAATGTCAGTGTACTGGAAGAAGCAAAGACTACTAGCATTGAAAAAATGATCCTTCAACGCCAACTTCAGTGGACCGGTCATGTTGTTCGAATGCCTGACTGTCGTCTCCCAAAGCAGTTACTTTACTCCCAACTCAAGGATGGAAAGCGGAATATCGGTGGTCAATATAAGAGGTTTAAAGATGTTCATAAGGCTAATCTAAAAAAATGCAATATAAACATCGAAAACTGGGAAGCTCTGGCCCATGAACGATCTAAATGGAGGTTGGCCTTTCACAAAGGTTCCATGGACTTTGAAGAAGCCCGAGTGCAAGGTGAAAGGGAGAAACGTGCTAAGCGAAAAGCACGTCAAATGAATCCTTTACAGGACCATCTTCTATCTGGTAACCTGTGTCCTCACTGTGGGAAGCTGTGTGGATCTAGAATTGGCCTCCACAGTCACTTACGGACCCATCGCTAGAGTCTACACAATCTTCTTTAGAATTTCCTCCTTTTATCCCGGAAGGGATAAATCTTACTCGGTCACGAGTGATCGCCGGAAGGGATAAATCTTACTCGGTCACGAGTGATCGCCTGATGATGATGATGATGATGATGATGACTATTATGGTTTTTTTTGTTTTTTTTTGGAAGTAATTTGACAGTCCTTTACTTGGGTGGGAAAGCAGCTTGAGAACTAATGAAGACTGATAAAAGGCCGTCCAAACAAAGAGGTCTTAAGGCCTCCCCAGGAAACACTCAGACTCAGGGAGGGAGTTGGGGACAGCAATCAAGAATGCTTTCATTAACCCTCACTCTTTGGACTTTGGATAGTGCAGTCAGTAGAGAGTTCTTGTTGATCTTAAAAGGTCACATCACAGAAGGGTGGTGCTGGCCTTGTAGGTCAACCAAGCATCTTGAGATTGTTCCTGGAAGATCATGGAACGACCAAGCAGATAATGGAGCACTGTGGGAGCTTGATCTCAGCAACCCAACTCTGACAGGAACTTAGCTGTCATCTTCTGAACCTTCTCCACAGTCTCCCCAACTCCACATCAACCTTTCTTGTCTCAGGCCTACCCTCCTTTGCACCCCCTTCACCATACATGGTTGCAAGTGCCCCAGGGATTGGGGCATAATAAATTGCCCTTTGGTGGTGGAAGCAGATGGTGGATTGAAGAGGCATCATTCAACATATGAGGCTGCTCCTAGAGCCCGGTTCCCAATTTCCCATTGCCCTCTATGGTTCTAGGACAGTGCTCAGGAGTATTGGACCCTAGCCCCGTGATCGCACCCCTCTCTCAACCTCAAAGTTGGCCCTTATCAAATCTGGCCAAGAACCACTCACTGAAAGCTACAGCAGAGACAGGCAGTGGCTTAGGCGTCATGTGTTCTCCAGACAAACAGTTTATACACATCTCATGCCACAGAGCTGTAGAAACAAAAGCTGCTGAGGTGAGAAGTGAAACAAGGTCCCCAGATTCCATTAGGCACCATTTAGAGATACCAGCCTTCAGAGATACCAAGCGGCAGTTTGCATCGCTCCACCCTGAAGGCCAGCCCCCGTTGGTAGAAGAGGAGGTGGCATTTTCAGTACCTCTTGAACCCCTTCCTCCTTGGTGGAAAAATTTCTCAAGCAGAAATTTATTCTCCCCTTCCTTTCTGGCCCTTCCCAAGCTGTCAGAAATACAGCAGTCACTACAGTTAATTTCCCCTGGGCCTAATAAATGGCTACCCCCAGGGCTCCACAGTTGCTGCCTTCTCCATGCAGCATCAATGCTGACACACACAGAGCCAGTGTAAAACATCGCCTGGAGCTATGAAACCAACTCCTGCCTAAAGACGCAGCAATCGATGTGCCTCCCTCACAGACGCAGGCAGCCCCCCCCCTTTCCCAGCCCACCCAGTGCTGAGCGCTAATTATGGAGCCAGGTTCAAAATTGCTCCCAAGATGCTCCGGCGTCTCGTCACATTTCCATCCTGCACGAAGGCGAGGAGTCTGTTCTGGCTCCTGGTTAATGTCAATTCGGGAGTATACAGAGAGAATGGCTGCTAAAGTGAACCTGGCAGGAGATATATGGCAGCAACACTGCTAGGCTGGGGGAAAATCTCATTTCTCTACAGCAGGGGCTTCTTAACCATTCAGTTATTGGGATCGGAAATGGATTGTGATCCCAGTACTACTAAAATACACAGGCTGCTGTCAAAGAAGAAGGTAGGCACTCTGCTCCTCAGATAGAAATTAACTGCCAGAACTTAGCTCAGTTCAGATACAACACTGCCCAATAGTCTAATCATGGTTAGGTAAATAGGAGTGTGCCCTCAGTCCACAGTTAGTTCCAAGGTGGCAACCGTGGTTAGGAACAGGTTTGGGCTAACCACGATTAGCAAAAATGCCTGTGCAGATGCAATACTAACCACAGTTAGCTCCAAAACTGAAAGGAAGGGGGAATGTCCATGTAAGGGGGAGAGAGGGAGGAGTGTATGAATCCAACCATGGTTAGGAGATCAGCAACATTAGGATTGCACTGACTGTTCCTGATGTCACTAATGAGCCCTCACTTCCTCTACAGCAAAACACTAGAAGGCTAAAGATTACGTATGCCTACTTCCCCTACACTGTCCATATTTAGGTTGGTAGTCTCAGTGGCAGGGTGTGGCTAGTAAGGCATGGGTTAATTGTCCAAAGCTGGCCTAGCAGTAGGGTGAGATCAGGGACTACTGTATCTCTCACAATTTTCCTACCTTTGCTTCTCCCAGGCCTCCCTTTTGTTATGCAGATTGTAACGTTCCATGTATAATATGGGGCTGTAGCTCACTGACAGAGTACATGCTCCAAGTTCAATCCTGGGCTTCTCCAGACAGGGCTGGGGAAAGATCCCCATCCGAGAACCTGGAGAGCTGGCTGCCAGTCGGTGTAGACAATACTGAGTTTGATGGGCCAAAGACCTGGCTTGGTATAAAGCAACTTCTTATGTTTGTTGATGGTGTACGAACAACACTCTAAAACCTGAGAACCAAGTACGTATACAAAAAGGGAAGGTACCACAGCTGGATCAAGAACTTGCTGGTAAGGGAGGAACAAAAAGACACATAGCACTCTAGGAAAAGGATATAATCTCAGCCTGGCAGTCTGCTACAGATCTGTACACACATCTATTAGTAAAAGTAAAATAAGCTAATCTAAAGCAGACTCTCAATGCATACAAACATGCCAGCAATTCTGTATTGTGTTAAGCAACCCTGGGAGCATATGTTGAGACCCACTCTCTTCTATTAAGCGGTAGTTACATTGTTTTAGTTTGACCTTCATGTGTGTATCCTGAGAGACATTATGTTGCCTACTCGTGCCAAAAGAAACTGCAGGATCTGATCTGGGGCACTAACAGAGGCCAGCATGTACTCTACCACTGAACTATAGGCCCTAAGATGTCCTACAACCACAGAACATAAAAGAGGCTATCTATACCTTCAGCAAAAATTATATAGTACAATCATGGAAGGATCCCACTACTACAGACAACAGGTGAAGGAATAGTCATCACCATTTAGAGCTTTAGAGTGCTTCACATTCATTATTTTGTTCTAATCCTTACAGCAGCCCCATAAAATAGGTCAGTATATTGCAGGTGAGGGATTGAGGCGAAGAGAGAGAAGGTTAACACAATCTAGTGAATTCATAGCAGAGAGGTGAGATCTGAAGTGTGGATTCATAGACCAGTCTCTTTGCCACTAGTAGGCGATCACTCGTGACCAAGTAAGATTGTCTTCAAGGATAAAATTACAAAAAAAAATTATAAAAAGAGGAAATTGTAAAAAAAATGTGTAGACTCTAGCGATGGGTCCGTAAGTGACTGTGGAGGCCAATTCTAGATCCACACAGCTTCCCACAGTGAGGACACAGGTTACCAGATGAAAGATGGTGCTGTAAAGGATTCGTTTGATGTGCTTTTCGCTTAGCACGTTTCTCCCTTTCACCTTGCACTCGGGCTTCTTCAAAGTCCATAGAACCTTTGTGAAAGGCCAACCTACACTACACTCCTCCATGTAAAAAACATGCATAAACTAAACTCCCTGCAAATAGTAAACTAGCCAACAGTAGGAACTAGGCTATAAACTATACACATGGATTTCCTTATTACAGGGATGGGGAACCTCTAGCCTGTGGGCTAGATACAGCTTGCAGGGGTTCTCCATCCAGCTGGACAACTTCTTAGAATTATGGAATCATAGAAAAGTAGAGTTGGAAGGGGCCTACAAGGCCATCGAGTCCAACCCCCTGCTCAATGCAGGAATTTAGGTCAAAGCATCTCTGACAGATGTCTGTCCAGCTGCACCTTGAATGCCTCCAGAGTGGGAGAGCCCACCACCTCCCTAGGTAGTTGATTCCATTGTCTTATTGCTCTGACAGTCAGGAAATTTTTCCTGATGTTTAGGTGGAATCTAGGTTCCTGTAACTTGAGCCCATTATTCCGTGTCCTGCAAACTGGGATGATCGAGAAGAGATCCTGGCCCTCCTCTGTGTGACATCCCTTCAAATACTGGAAGAGTGCGATCATATCTCCCCTCAGTCTCCTCTTCTGAAGGCTAAACATGCCCAGTTCTTTCAGTCTCTCCTCATAGGGCCTTGTTTCTAGTCCCTTTATCATCCTTGTTGCACTCCTCTGAACCCTCTCCAGTTTGTCTATGTCCTTCTTAAAGTGAGGTGCCCAGAACTGGACGCAGTACTCAAGATGAGGCCTAACCAGTGCTGAGCAAAGGGGAATTATCACTTCCCGCGATTTGGAAGCTATACTTCTATTAATACAGCCCAAAATTGCATTTGCCTTCTTTGCAGCCACATCGCATTGCTGGCTCATATTCAGTTTGTGATCTACCACAATTCCAAGATCCTTCTCACTTGTGGTATTGTTGAGCCAAGGGTCCCCCATTCTGTAACTCTGCATTTGGTTTCCTCTCCCTAGGTGCAGCACTTGGCATTTATCCCTATTAAATTTCATTCTGTTGTTTTCGGCCCAGCGCTCCAGCCTATCGAGGTCACTTTTTTTGTTTCTGTCTTCCAGAGTATTAGCTGTTCCACCCAACTTTGTGTCATCTGCAAATTTGATAAGCATTCCCTGTACCTCCTGATCCAAGTCATTAATAAAAATGTTGAAGAGCACCGGGCCCAGGACCGAGCCCTGTGGTACCCCGCTTGTTACCTCTCCCCAGTTTGAGAAGGAACCATTGATAAGCATTCCTTGAGTCCGATTCTGTAGCCAATTGTGGATCCACCTGATAGTTGTTCCATCTAGCCCACTCTTAGCTAGCTTACTAATCAGGATATCATGAGGCACTTTGTCGAAAGCTTTGCTGAAGTCCAGATATATGATGTCCACAGCATTCCCACAGTCCACAAGGGAGGTTACCCGATCAAAAAATGAGATCAGATTAGTCTGACAGGATTTGTTCTTGACAAATCCATGCTGGCTTCTAGTAATCACTGCATTGTTTTCAAGGTGCTTGCAGACTGACTTCTTTATAACCTGCTCCAAAATCTTCCCGGGGATTGATGTCAGACTGACTGGCCTATAGTTCCCAGGTTCCTCCTTCTTGCCCTTTTTGAAGATGGGAACAACATTTGCCCTCCTCCAGTCATCTGGCACTTCACCTGTCCTCCATGATTTCTCAAAGATAGTAGACAGTGGTTCTGAAAGTTCTTCTGCCAATTCCTTTATTACTCTAGGATGCAGCTCATCAGGCCCTGGAGATTTAAACTCGTTCAGAGCAATCAGGTGCTCCTTGACCATTTGCCTATCAATCTCAAGCTGCAATCCTGCCCCTTCAGTCTGCACTTCAGGTTTGCCAGGGGGGTCATAGACCCCCTTTTGGGAGAAGACTGAGCCGAAGTAGGAATTGAACACTTCTGCCTTTTCTTTGTCTTCTGTTATCAATTTGCCATCCTCATTGCGTAGTTGAACCACCAGTTCTTTCTTCTGTCTTTTACTGTGCATGTATCTGAAGAAAGCTTTTTTGTTGCTTTTAGCATCCCTCGCTAACCTTAGCTCATTCTCAGCTTTAGCCTTCCTGACACTATTCCTGCAGTTCTGTGCTACCTGCCTGTACTCTTCCCTTGTAGCCTGTCCTTCCTTCCACTTCCTATACGTGTCCTTTTTTGTTTTCAGGTCATCTTTGAGTTTATTGTGAAGCCACATTGGCTTCTTCTGTTGCCCTCTGCCTTTTTTCCTTGTGTGAATTGTTTGCAATTGTGCCTTTAAAATTTCCTTTTTTAAAAAACTCCCACCCCTCCTGGGCTCCCTTTCTCATGAGAGCCGCTTGCCATGGGATCTTACTAATCATTGTTCTGAGTTTTTTAAAATTGGCTTTCCTAAAATTCAGGGTACGTGTTTGGCTACACTCAGCTTTTGCTCCCCTTAGAATCAAGAACTCAAGTATAACATGGTCACTTTCCCCCAGAGTTCCCGAAACTGCCACTTTATCCACTAACTCGTCTCTGTTGGTTAGAATCAGGTCAAGGGTAGCCGATCCTCTAGTTTCTTCCTCCACTTTCTGTAGGAGGAAGTTATCAGCAGCACAGCTCAGGAATTTCTTGGAGGGGCCATGTTTGGCTGAATAAGTCTCCCAACAGATATCAGGGAAATTGAAGTCACCCATTACTGAATCACTCAGCAGCTGATCAGAGATTAGAGGTTTTCCCTTCTGGGAGAGGGGGCGAGGCTTGGAGAAGATGCCTCGCCCCCTCTCCCAGAAGGGAAAACCTCTAATCTCTGATCAGCTGCTGAGTGATTCAGTCCTGCTTACTTTCAAGGCTTATCCTGTTTACTTGTGAGTAAACATGTGTCTCATGCTTACTTCTGAGTAGACATGCAGAGGCTTGGTAATTGAGATGCTATTCAAGAATGCTACTGAATGATTCAGTCCTGCTTACTTCTGAGTAGACATGCAGAAGCCTTGCCCTGCTTACTTCTAAGTAGGCTTAAAATCAGTAATAATCACATTTTTAGCCCCCAAGACCTCTCCCAGACTGAAATTCAGCCCTTGGGCTGAAAAAGCTTCTCCACCCCTGCCTTATAACATGTGAGAGCATTCAAAGGTGAGATCCACCCACCTAGTATGGAGTGGTACACTCCAGAAAGGACTCTACTATGAAAATTTAGTCAACAGATAGATCAGCACCTAACTATCTTGCTGGAAGGGAGGGGTAGGCAGCAGGAATGGATAGTTAACAAATGACACACTTCAGTGCTTCCATCCTCTAAGCCAGCCTTCTCCAACCTGGTTCTCTCCAGATGCATTGGATTACAACTTCCATCTTCCCCAGCCAGCATGGCCAAAGGCTGCAGCATACACTCCTGACCCAGCCAGGCCTGGCTATAGACATATAAGCATTTCGGAGGGTCAGCTGCATTCTAAGCCCTCTTTCCTGCCCCCAGTAACTACCAATGCCACACGGAACTGCCTTGCCACCTCTTCCTACAGCATCATTTCAGGCAACCATTTGACAAGGGGAAGAAAAAAGTGGCTGCTGTCCAACTGAAGGGTGCATTCTCCACCTATTTCTCAGTTGATTTGGCAGTGGGTTGCATAGGTGCACATGCGCACATACACACCACAGCTTGCTTCATTATTGCAACCTCACTCAGAGGTGAGTCTGCCATCAGATGCTGGCCAAAGGTGACTGAGTGGAGACAGAACTGACCCTTGGGGCACCATCTGCATGTGCAGTTTTCCTGTACAACAACCACGGAAGTGGATGAGAGTTGTGAAAGAGCAAGGGGTGCCCTATGTTAGTTAGTGGGAGGGCAGTGCCATTTGTATTTAGCAATCTAGGTACGTAAAACATGCCTTGAGCAGACCTTAATAGAGCCTCTTCCCTGCAACAGGAAGAGAAGAGCCAGGACAGGACTAAAGATCCAAAGCTGCTTCAGAGGTGCATGCAACAGAAAAGCAGGAGAGAGCTATAATAGAGCACAGGTGCAGTATGCAGGTGCCCCACCAGGGAGGCCGCTGCAGAGGGGGCATCCAACAGCTGGCTGCTCAGTGCTTCCTAGGACTGGTATCCCAGCTGTCCATCCAACGGATGTGCTGGCTCTGAGCCCAACCCATCAGAGCATACACATATCTACCAAAGCCACAATTTAGGTCGTCGTACACTGCAAAGCCACAGCTGCTCCACAGCACCAGGAGCTAGGATTCTCATCATCTGGGGCACAGCCTTGGCCCAGAGTTCCCAGGAGGGGTGGGGGAGGAAAGTATTAAAGAGGGCCTGTAGAATAAACCACTGTCTCATTTCATCAAGCATAGCAGCCACTGGGTCCCTCTGATGCCTTGCAATAGACACCACCCAGCCCGACAAATCTGCCACTGATCTCCAAAGAAGGAACCACTGGCTATGGCAAAAGCTCCCCTTGTCCCTCCCACATACCCTGTATCTGCACTGCCATGCAATGCTCTCTCTGACCCACATAGTGCCATGCAGAGATTAGGGAATGAGCTCTAAAAAAGGAAAGTGGACCAGTGGTGTCAGACGCAGCTGGTGCTGTGCCCAGATTTAAGGGATGAAAGATGGGGAAGAGAGGTGTGCTTATAGGTGCAGCAGCAGACACAGTGGCAGGAGTGTGCAGTTCAATTAACCTTGAAACCCTTGCTGCTAAAGAACAGGGGGGAGAGCCAAAGATTCAGAGCTCAATTACAGAGGCCATCACTTCTCCGCCTGCAATTTACTATCCCCTCTACCCTGAAACTGTGAGGCAATGGGCGCATCCTTCCACTCATCCTAATTCTCTCCTGCTTTAACTAACCCACTTGCTTTCCACCCTTAAGCTATGCTGCTTACAGGGCTGCCCTTGGAGACTGTTCAGAAGATGCCCACTGGGAGCACATAATACCACCAGCACTCCAGCCCAGGTATGCACTCCCTTATTGTTATTAGTTTAATTCCTATCCCGTCTTTCCTCCAAGGAGCCCAAGGCAGTGTACATGATCCTCCTCTCCATTTTATTCTCACAACAATCCTGTGAGGTAGGTTAGGCTGAGAGTCAGCGACTGGCCCAAAGCCGCCCAGTGAGCTTCATGGCCAAGTGGGGACCCTCACTGTTTTCATGACATAATTTAACACACTAACTTATAAACCAACCGTCCCCAACCTGCGGCTCTATGGAAGCACTGAACACACCCGGAAGGCACCAAGCTGAGGGAAGGCTGGCATAAACCCCTGAACAGCTTATGCCTAACATACCTTATACCTCTCTATATCCCCTGATGATCTTCAAGAGCAGTAATCGCCCTCTTCTTCCTACTGTTTGGAACACACCATTCAAGAAGCAAGGGCACAGAGAGGGGTCTTCTGTGGAGGGGCTCGGAAGCCATATTCTTCTGCTGGAGTCTCCCCAAAGCCCAACCACCATCAGAAATAGCATTCCCACTATCTGGGATGGCACTCAGGGATTATTGCTAAATTGATAGTGAGGGTTTGAGCCCATGGCTTTGATTTGCTTGGGCTAATCAATCAGCACAAAGATGGCTGGCTTTCATCTCTCACAACTATAGGAGGGGCATCTGTTTATCCCACCTCTGGCTCAGTTTGTCCATTACAAAGGGAACATTAAAACAGTTTCAAGGGCAACATGGGCTCTTCCAGTACAGCTCAGGGCTTCCCATTCTATCCTGAAGACACAGTGCCACAATTTATTTATCATTTTATTCATTTATTTATTAACAATATTTATATACTGCTTCTCATTTGAAACAAAACCTGAAGAGGTTCACAAAAGAATAAAAAACAAAGAAGACCACACACAGCTATCAGGAGGCTGGTAGAAAGATAGGTAATGGCTGGGGGGGAAGTCAAAGCAAATCAATAGGTTTTCAATAAATGCCTAAAACACATCAGTGTTGAGGCCTGACATACCTGAGAGGGGAGATCATTCCACAGGCAGAGAAGGCCACAATGCCTGTATTCACACTATCAATTTACTACAAGTTTACTGTTTCAACACCATGCAACTTTCCCCATAAACATTAATGGCAGTGGAAGCATGACATCAAAAGAACCCCCCAACACACAAACTACTGTCACCTCCCCGCAAGGCTAGAGCTTTTTGCTGTTGTTGTTAAAAGTCATGGAGAGATGAAGATTGGAGGCAGGAAAATGGTCCCCTTGCCCCGCCTCAGTATCTACTGTCCGAGGCACATGGCTTCACATCATTTTAGGGAAAGCTCAGCCCTGAAGTGACCCTCCTGCTGCTGGATTTGTACTTCACCAGTAGCTGGTGTGAGATTCAGCATTACCAATGGAGGATTCAACAGCACACAAAACAATCCGAGCATCCCATTGACACTGATGCTAATTAAATGGACAACATGGATGCTGCTAAGATGTAGGATAGAGAAAGATAACTGGTGGCCTAAGGAGTAAGGACTCTCCCTCTGGCCCCCAGCAAAGCCCCAAATTCCACTGCCCCCTCTTATTAGGCACCTCAGCTGCTTCCCTGCATGCAAGCCAAGACACAAGCAAAGCTGCCTATATAACCCTCTGCCTCCAAAGAGAACAGTAACAGAGGCTTTGGAAGAGCCTTTCCGTCAATGTGAGTCTTAGCTGCTCACTCCTAGAGACAGGCAACAGACTCTTTAATCCGCCCTCCCACCACCTATCAACAGGAAAAAGTCTTTGGCAAAGCTTTACAATGCACCAGAGCTGCTCACTCCCCATTTGCCTGTGTAGTGGCTTGTGCAGGGATGCATTAGGGGCAAATACTGACAGCGCCTCTTAGTACTACTGATATGAGGGAAGAGCGGAAATGGGTTTAAAAAGCCCTCTTTGCCTGAATGGGCAGAGTCAACCTTATCAGCCCTCCAGCACTTACTGAAGGCAACATACAAGGGGGGGGGGGGAGAGAAAAACTCACAACAATCCTCTTTGGATCCTTTACCTACTGGTGACAAGCCAGAGAAAATGAGGAGTGATTAAATGTAACTAAAACGTGGGAGAAGATACTACAGATGTGTACAAAATGCTAATTACGGTGAAGGGAAAAAATGCATAGATGAAAACTGTGCAGCCTCCAGGACCCCTTCCACTCAGGGTCAGGGTTGTGTGTGTTTTTTTAAAGCAGCAAATGGGTACACACTCTCCTTCCTCAGACACAACAGGCATTATAATCTCCTCTTAGTCTTGGCCTCGTTTAACCAGACAATGAAGTGACATTGAACTGAACATTGCAATAAAGTTCATGGTAAATGTGAACAGCACTAGCTCTCTTGCCCTGATATTTAACATTTCCCTGAGGCATCACTGCTACAGAGGAGACAGGACCAGCAATAAATGCATGGATGGAGAGGGAGAAAGAAAGCTGCAATGCAATGCAGATTCACAGCACCACTGCGTGGCCAGGTAGGGTATTATAGCAGCTGTTATTCCAAGAACCCGTTGATGATGCTGAGAAACCAAGAGCTTCAGGCTGATCTTTGGACATTATAAAGTCGCCTGGAAACCCTTACAGGGGCAATGACAAATGAAAAACCGTCCACATGCTGTAGGGTACAGGTGCTCCCACAGGCCTATTGATAACATGATTTGCATCACAGAGGAAGGGAAGAGCAAACTTAAATCTTCTCTGTTCAAAGCCTGCACAGAGGGAAAGGAAAGATTGGCTCAAGAAGAAGAGCCATCTTCTTTGAAACTGGAACCAACTGCAACAGAATCTGAACACAGTAACAAGTCATACAAGAAGATTGACCTGTGTATGTTTTGGGGTTCTTGGATGACTTGTTACTATCTCAGTTTCTGTTGCAGTTGTGGAGTCAGTTTGTGTACAAGGAAGCAGAAGCAGCAAGCCCTGGACCACAGGAAATCTAATGTTAGCTCTACTAAGAGTAAACCCATTGACATGAATGGGACTGAAGTTAGACTGTCATTGGATACAACCCCGTGCTTAGCTTCCCAATTCCCAGTGGCTTCTGAAGTATTGCCCATATACTTTCAATCTTACCTACAGAGCCTTAAGGAATTAGAGACTTGCTTTTTTAAAATGCATGCAGAGGAAAACTGAGATTTTCAGTACAACTGCTCTGTTTGCACAAAGCTACTGTGAGATAAGCCCTGTCCTCCGCTACTAAAGTTCCAGGGATTTCAAGATAAGGCAGTCCCCATGCCAGTCCTCAGGAGCCAACATCGACCTGGTTCGCATGATCAAAATAAGCCACCATTTCCATAATCACCGCCCAGGCACGGCTTGTCATGTTATCCAAACCTGGGTGGCATGGCTTGTTGGAGGGGGAAACAACCCTCCAATAACCCTACAACAGCTCACAGGTGGCTTATTTTGATTATGCAAACAGGCCCATTCTCATGGGCTGTGGCAGCCAGACCTCTCCTTCCTAGCTATCTGGGGGATTTGCAGGTAAAGGTACTCTTGCAAGAACTAGGGAAAAGCATGATAGCAAGTAGCGGAGGAGAGGCAGAATTTCAGGAGCCTGTCTTTGTTTACTGGACCTCAATATTCCACCTGGGGTGAGATGAGGAGTGAGAGATCAGTGCAGAAGAGCAGGGGATGAAGTTGACAAGCCTAAGGCCCACCCGCAATTTCATCCTGTGGATAGGCCCCAAGTCTAAGATCCCAAGGTAGTCTACAAGCTACCTATGGTACATTACACAAAGCTCTTGGTGAAGGTGAGTGACCATTAGCATTAACACAGATGCCCAGAAGGGGCTATTAGCACAATGAATTTTTGTAAGGAAATTAGAAATAAATACATGGGACTGGCGAAATGTCAGAGATGCAAGACACCAGTCACTGCAGGAAAGCATTTATCTGCTGGGATCCAGAAAACCCATGGCCCAGAAAGAAAAAACAGGTTTGCTGGTTAACCTTTGTTTGACAACATTCCAGAACCTAATGGGAATTCCCTTGCTCTAGGATACTATGGCTCCTTATGAAAGCAACCCCAGCAGGAAAGAAGTATGGCAGACATTGTATTACTTTGCTCTCCTAGGTGTTAAACTGCTTTGTAGATGTACATATCCTAAGCATTTAGTGGGTTTGTGCTGATATGCTGCCATTTGAGAGCCAACTGAGAAGTGGTGAGAGGTTGTTTTATTTGCAGACCCAGAAGCTACAAATTGCACAGAATAGTGTAGTAGTTAGCACTCAACTCCTTTTTTTAAATTTAAGTACTTATCCCCCTCCTTTCCACAGTACAGTCAAGAAGGCAGCATCTTCCCATCTCTGATGCTTGCAATCAGTCTGCAGGTCAGTCACTCCCACTAACATTACATTCTCATGGGAATATATGGTTGGTCTCCAATGGTCTTGAAAGGGACAGACCAAATCACTGCTGACCAAAAAGCCTGAGCTCATAATAAACAGGTTGCTCTCTCAGTAAATTTCCTTGACCATGAGTAAAGATAGACATGTTTTTGGAATCCCATGTGTGGGATTTTCCTCCTCTTTACCCCCCCCCCCCAACAATAGCCATGAGTCCCCAATCTGAATCAGGAGTGGGACATGGGGGAAGGGGCTTTAATCCTTCACACACATAGTACTGTTTTCATTCTGAAAATCTTCCCCAAAGCTGCTATTTACAGCAAACAGCAGTTTTAAGGACCAATTTCAGTGGAGAAATTGAGTGTGTGAGAGGATAAAATTTCCCCTCTCACTGTGCCACAATCCCAATCCAGACTGGAGTTATCTGCAGCTGCAAAAAAGAGAAAGGAGACAATCCCAATCATTGGACTCAGGCAGGTTTAATGTCACTTAGTTTGACTCTATATTTCCTTTGCCTACCACAGTTAGCCCCTACAACCCCAGTACTCCCCGATCTGACCACTGTGACACTTGTTATTTCCCAACATTCTGCTTTGCTTTTTAATGGTGGCTTCCAGAGAGCAATCTGCAAATGCCCCCCCCTCCCAATCTCCATTACTTTCTCAAAGTCAGACACTGCTTTATTTTAATCACAAGGGGACCAGAAGGATTTTCATAGATTTCATAGATTATAGAGTTGGACGGAGCCTATAGCAAGAGCTCTGCTCAACCTTACAACAAAAAAGCTCCTTTATAAAACCACCCAAGCCCTGCATCACCAATTTAAAGCAGATCATAAGAAAAGCCCTGATGGATCATACCAAGGGTCCATCAAGTCCAGCATCCAGTTCCCAATAGTAGCCAGCCAGCTGCCTCTGGGAAGTCTACAAGCAAGTGACAACAACCTTGTCCTCTTATTTACCCTAGTATCTGATATTCAGAGGTGCACTGCCTCTGCACATGGAAGCTCCATTCAGCTGCTGCTGCTGCTACTACTACTACTAATAGTAATACTTATATTTTTTTTCATTTATATCCCGCCTTTCCTCCAAGGAGCCCAAGGCAGCGTACATGATCCTCCTCTCTATTTTATCCTCACAACAGTCCTGTAAGGTAGGTTAGGCTAAGAGCCAGTGACTAGCCCCAAGTCACCCAGTGAGCTTCACGGCCAAGTGAGGACCAGAACTCTGGTGTTCCAAGTCCCAGTTCAACATTCTAAGAGTCTAACCACTACACCACACTGGCTCTCCTCAACCCAGTCAGCTTTAAATCAAAAGATACAACTACAAAACATCAGCTTGGGCCTAAGTGTATTTCTTAGATGCCAAATTTAAATGCACAGATTTTTTACTGCTCATCACAGTTTACACAGCAGTCTGGGCACACCAGCATTCCCACTCATGCTTGCTACAATAAATGCATGAAGGGTTAATGGGAGCTTTGCATGCCTGGGCAGGTGCTAGAAAGTCAGGACTGGCAATGCAATAGACAGGAAAAGTCAGTGCCTCAAACTGACACTCAGAAGACAGCTAACCACTACACACCAAAATTCATTTCTATTTCTGAGCATCAGTTTGAAGCTTTGCCACCCTTTTTTGGCCTCCTTCCACTTGCTACCCTATCTTTCCTCCTGTCCAAGCCAGGCTTCAACAAATATACTCACCATGCTCACTATGGCGAATGCGACAAGCAAAAAGCCTTATTCCCGACTTTGAAGCTACAGAGGTGGATGGGGATCATTCCACCAGCTTCATGGCAATCCCCACCACTCTCCACCTCCAAGGTTGGAAAGAATGTGGGTGGTGGTGGTAGGGAGTTAGAAGCTCACTCTCTGTCTCTCTTTCCAGCAGAGGAGAGGTGGAGAGGCTCCTGCAGGTGCTGCTTGGTAGCAGAGCTCAATGCTGCAGAGCCTGAAGCCTGTACAATACAGTACCTGCCTTCCTTTACCACAGGGGAGAGAGGCAGAGAAGGAGGAGAGCTATTGTAAGGGGAGGTGAAAATATACACAAAGAGGAACCTGCAGCACATCCCCTAAAACCACCACGAAATTTTCCTTATGAATGATTAGATTTTTGGTGGTGGTTGTTCTTCTTTCTTAAAGAGAACCTAAGGCTGCAATCTTTACCTAGGAGTAAGCCCCATTGAATTTAATAGAACTTACTTCCAAGTAGACACATAGAATTGCACTAATTAGGATTGGGAAGAATCACTTTGCTTACTGGCAAGCCTGCCACAGAAAAATCCCTATTTGGGCAACCTAAGATGCAACAAAAAGATCCCCAAATGTAAACAATGCCAGATATCTAATGAAAAGATATCTAATGAAAAGGTTTTTGTTTCTTTGTCTTTTAGCTCAGACAGCCATTGAGAGGGGACTTCAGGAGCAGCCCTTATACTTTTAATTTCAAAAGTACTTTACAATGCAATTCTAAGCATGTTTACTCAGAAGTAAGCCCAGTGTGTTCAATGAGGCTTACTTCCGGAAAAACGTGCATTAAGATTGCAGCCTTACAGCCTTTTAAGGCAGGGGTGGGCAACATGTGGCCCTCCAGATGTTTTGGCCTACAACTCCCATCATCCTCACCATTGGCTATGGGTTGATGGGGAGTTCTAGGTAAAAACATCTGGAGGGCCACAAGTTGGTCATCCCTGCTTTAAGGCTACAATCCTGTTTACATATACACAGGGTTTGCTTCCAAAGAAACACGCATGACCTTGGGCTATAATTGTGTTCCCACAAGAACAACCCTGCAAGGCATGGAAATCCTGTTTTATAGATGGGGAACTGGAGCCAAGAGTCAGATGCTTGACCAAGGCCTACAATGTGCCAGTGACAGAGGTGAAACTGAAATCCTGGTTTCACAGATTCAAATGTAGCCGCTTTGTCACTAGAGAACACCAATCTATATATATATAAAAGGTGTCCTGACTGACTGACTGATTTTGACTGACTCATCAACACCCAGCTCAAACCATTTAATCTAGGAACGTGAAATTTTGAAGGGACATTGCTTTTATGATGTAGACACCCACTAAGGAAGGATTTTTGGAAATTCCGTCCCTAAGGGGGGGGAAAGGGGGGGAAATCACCCCACTCTCATATCCTATGGGTAAAACAGGGGAGTAGTTATGCAAATCGGCCTCACCTCATAATTGCTGCAGGAGCCTGATGCATCCCCGCTACCCAAAAAGCACTCAGCAGCATCCCTGGGACACAAAGGAATGACATTAAGTGGGCTATTTTGTGATTGCAAATTGGGATCGCCTGATGCCAGTGGTGCAGCTAGGTAATTTTGGACCCTGGGTTTACAGTGGGAACCCTTTTAGGTGGGTCCTGTGTATCAGTTGTGAAGCATATAAGTACATTTTTCTTTCCCTTCCTTCCAATTGCCATTCTATGCTTTAAAACTGGGTCTACCTTCCTCATAAAGAAGAACAAAATTGTTTGCCAGCCCTGGTTTAAAATTAATAATACTACTCCAAGCATGTGCAATTTTGCATTTTAAGCTCACATAAATCCAGGTTTGCAATGATTTAAATCAGAATGATTTAAATCAATGATTAAACCATAAATAAAAATCAATTTTTTTTCAAATTTGTTTGCAAGAAATCATGATTTTTTGCAACCCTGTGGTGTAGGTAGCCTAGTAACAGATACTACTGGTAATGTTTAAAAAATGAGGAAAGTGTTTGCTGTATAATTTGGTGTTCTTAACTATTAAGTGTAGGCTATTTGTACATGTGGTTGCCTGAAACTTTAAAATTAATTTTACTAAAAAAAAATAATGGGGGGGAATTGATTAAATATAAAAAAATTAAATAAAAAATCTTATTTTTTGCAAAATAATTGTGCTTTTTTTGCAACCCTGCATAAATCACAGCACCATCATGACTACAGGAATAAAATGGAGCTTGCTTCTGTACCTGCCACTTTCTGGGTGTTTATGGGGGGGGCACACTGGGCTGCAAGGACCCACATCATGCAGGCCACATGCTGAAGCTAAGCAGGTATGAACTGGGTCAGTGGCAGTGCTTGGATGGGTGACTGCCTGGGCTGCCCACATCTGTTCTCCTGCACTGAGCAAGGGGTTGGACTCAATGGCCTTATAGGCCCCTTCCAACTCTACTGGATTCTATGTCTATGCCCTACAGTTTGGCCCCAAGGACTGCCTGGTGCCCAGTGTTCTGGGAGGTGATTAATGACTGTCTGTGTCAGTTTCTGAATGTAAGATGAAGGCAATTGCTTCCAATTTTAAACATCGAAACGGGGGGGGGGGGGGGGAGAGAAGAGAGAGAGAAAGAGAACCTGTGCCCAGTTAGCCATACTATAGTAGGAGTAGTAGTAGTTATGATTATCCCACCTTTTTTCCTTTAAGGAACCCAAGGCGGCTTACATAATCCTCCTCCTGCTCTCCATTTTGTCTGCACAACAACCCTGTGAGGTAGGTTAGGCTGAGAATCAGCGACTGGCCCAAAGTCACCCAGTGAGCTTCATGGCCGAGTGGGCACTAGAACCCGGATCTTCCGAGTCCCAGTCCAACACTCCAACCACTGCACTACTAGTACGCTGTCCCATCAGCTCCTCCCTCGACATTTACCTTAACCACCTCCTTCCCTCCACAAGCGCCGCCTTTCTCTCACCTTGGTGAACTCGGACACCACCTCCTCACTCTCTTCGTGTCTACGCGCCGGGCTCGAGACTGAGGGCACCTGGATAGAAGCAGCGGTGTTGGTCGACTCCCCAGAGGAGACTGCACGGGCCGTGAGGCCCGGTAACCCCAGCAACCTCTGCAAGCCCGCAAGCCTCCTCAAGGCCGCCATGGTCACAATGCAACCGGAAGCGGAAACCTTTAGTCCCCCCCCCCCCCGCGCTCTCTCTCTCGGGAAGTGAGGCGGGGAAAAAGGTGGTGATGGGGAAATATTTCTCGCTCCTTCCCCCCCCCCCCCAACAGCGCCAGAAAAGGTCTAACCGACTCCGGCGTCACGAAATAGCGGTGAGCAAGCTTTCGAGTTCACCAGAACTCTTTATCAGGCTCAGCGTGAAGCAGAAAAGAATGAATGAAAAAAAAGTAAGGGGTGGGGTTTTAAAGGATTTTGCTTGGCATGATGAGAAAGCCCCAGCTCACGTAGTTTTAGTAGCCTCATCCAGTCTGTTGAAGAGTTCTAGTGAACTCAAAAGCTTGCTTATTATCAGGGTAGGCCTGAGACAGTTCCCACGCTCCCAATCAAGGTAAATATCACCCAGCCTGCAAAGTCACTTTAGCACCTGAGGCAGAAAATCCCCCCAAGCATCTGTCCCCCTGGCAGTAAAAATACAATAATAAATTAAATAACTAACAACTTCATGACACCTGCCTCACTCTAATGGGAGGACTAGAACTGCTCACTATTTTGTGTTGTTTCAGTTGGTCCTAATATTACCTTACTGTTGATTTGGGGGGTGAGGTCTTAATGGTCCAACATGGCTGCCTGGAATTTTCATTAGAAGGTGTCCAGGCCTTAAAGGTGAGTGGAAGGAAATTTAATTCCAGCCATCTTTTAATTTTATTTTGAAAGAGCAGGTATGTTTCAGCCCAGCCCACCAACTGCTAAAGCTTTGGAGCCTCTGCAGGGGTGGGGAAGGTGTGTGTGATTAACATGATCTGCTCCAGGAGACTGATGGATCCAGATGGTTTCCTGTCACCTTGACTGATGCTTCTGTTGAAGCCCTGGGTGATCTCTGGAATGGAGAAATGGCCTGGGTAGCTGACATGATTGTTCCTGAGTGTTCTATCTCATAGAATGGAGCCAAACGAGCCCCTTGGTTTCCCAGGACGTTGCAGGAGATGAAACAAATGGGATGTCCACTGCAGTGACGATGTTACAAAAATAAATAAATAAAACCAAACAAAAAAAATAAGTATACACAAAATATTTTCTTCTTACACCCTTGTATCTCAACTCAGGATGACATTCTGTTCTGCATCTGTTGAAGTGGGCTCTGGTCCCTGAAAGCTTTTGCCATAAAAAATGTGTTACTGTTCAAAGTGCCTCAACACTTATAAAGGTGTTTATAAGTCCATGTTGTAAATTAGACTTGTTCACAGATGAGCCCAACAAAAAGGCTATGCATCATCATCATCATCAGGCGATCACTCGTGACCAAATAAGATTGTCTTCCAGGATAAAAATTTACAAAAAAGGAGATTTTAAAGGAGGAAATTCTAAAGAAAAATTGTGTAGACTCAGCGATGGGTCCATAAGTGACTGTGGAGGCCAATTCTAGATCCACACAGCTTCCCACAGTGAGGACACAGGTTACCAGATGGAAGATGGTCCTGTAAAGGATTCATTTGACGTGCTTTTCGCTTAGCACGTTTCTCCCTTTCACCTTGCACTCGAGCTTCTTCAAAGTCCATAGAACCTTTGTGAAAGGCCAACCTCCAGTTAGATCATTCATGGGCCAGAGCTTCCCAGTTTTCGATGTTTATATTGCATTTTTTTTTTAGATTAGCCTTATGAACATCTTTAAACCTCTTATATTGACCACCGATATTCCGCTTTCCATCCTTGAGTTGGGAATAAAGTACAGTCATGCCTTGGATTGAGAGCATAATTCGTTCCGGAAACATGCTTGTAATCCAAAACACTCTTATATCAAAATGAAATCCCCCCAAAAAAATTTGTACAGAGATTTTTAATTTAAGCCGTACTACAGTACTTGTATTGCAAGACGTCGCTTGTATATCAAGTAAAAAAAAATTAAATAAATATTTAAACATTTGCTTGTCTTGCAAAACGCTCTCAAACCAAGTTACTCTCAAACCAAGGTATTACTGTAACTGCTTTGGGAGATGGCAGTCAGGCATTCGAACAACATGACCGGTCCACTGAAGTTGACGTTGAAGGATCATTTTTTCAACGCTAGTAGTCTTTGCTTCTTCCAGTACACTGACATTAGTTCGCCTATCTTCCCAAGTAATTCGCAGGATTTTCCAGAGGCAACGTTGATGAAATCTTTCAAGGAGGTGGAAGTGACGTTTATAGATAGTCCATGTTTCGCAGGCATACAATAAAGTTGGTAATACAATGGCTTCATAAACCAGTGTTTTGGTCTTCTTACAAATATCCCGATCCTCGAACACTCTATGTTTCATTCGAAAAAACGCAGCACTTGTGGAGCTCAAACGATGCTGGATTTCACTGTCAATGTCAGCTGTAACAGAAAGATAGCTGCCAAGATAGAGAAAATGATCGACATTTTCCAGTATTGTCCCGCCAAGCTGGATAGATGGCATCACCAAAGGGTTAGCTTGCACTTGCTGATGAAGCACTTTGGGTTTTTTTGATGTTAAGTGAGAGACCAAGTTTTTCGTATGCTTCTGCAAAAGCACTTAGGATAGTTTGGAGATCATCCTCTGAATGTGCGGAGACCACATTATCATCAGCATACTGAAGTTCCACAACGGAGGTTGTAATTACCTTACTTTTTGCTTTCAGCCTGCTGAGATTAAAAAGCTTTCCATCTGTTCGATATATGATTCCCACACCAGTGGGAAGTTTCCCCTCGACAAGATGTAAAATCATGGCAATGAAAATAGCAAATAATGTTGGGGCGATAACACATCCCTGTTTAACACCTGATCCCACTTTAAATGGAGCACCATGAGAGCCGTTGTTGTCCAAAACCGTTGCCGTCATGTCATGGAGAAGTCGCAAGACATTCACAAATTTATTGGGGCATCCAATTTTCATAAGGATAGTCCAGAGAGCTGTTCGGTTAAATCTGCCCCAAAGTCCAGTTGCTTATATGGTTTAAAAAGAGAAGCATGGAGTGAATAGCAGATGCTTCCCACAAACCTATTTTATGACAGCTTTCCCCAACTTGGTGCCCTCCAGATACAGTAATACCTTGGATTGCAAGTATCTTGGTTTGAGAGCGTTTTGCAAGACAAGCAAATTTTAAAATATTTAATTTTTGTTTACTTGTATTGCAGGACGTCGCTTGTATATCAAGTACTGTAGTATGGCTTAAATTAAAAATCTCTGTACAATTTTTTTTTGGGGGGATTTCGTTTTGATATAAGAGTGTTTTGGATTACAAGCACATTTCCGGAACGAATTATGCTCTCAGTCCAAGGCATGACTGTATATTGTACTACAATACCAATTGTCCCAAGCCAATGGCTGGGGGTAAGTGGAGTTGTAGTCCATTACATCTGAAGGGCACCAAGCTGGGGAAAGCTGCTTTATTTATTTATTTGCTTTATGCTGCAATCCTATGGCCACTTACTTGGGAGTAAGCCCCTTTGAACTCTGGGACTTACTTTTGAGTAGGCATGTATAGGATTCCACTGTTAGTGGCTTTTTGGCCCGCCTCTCCCTGCTCAAAGAGACTCGCTGACCAACTATGGCAGTGATGGCGAACCTATGGCACGGGTGCCACAGCTGGCACACAGGGACCTCTCTGTGGGCACTTGAGCCATTGGTCACCAGATTGCGAAAAGACCATCCGTCCCCTTCTGCAAAACACTAATGATCTTGTTCTTTCTCACAGTGTGGAACAGAATGATTTTATTCTAGAATTCCTGTTACAGAATTCTTTTCTACATTGTTATCACATTTAAAAGATTTTGAAGAATGATGCACAGAGCATGGCTTGGATGTAAAGCCCTAACAGTTGACCTGAGTGCTGCATGTGTTGCTCTCAAACTAACGGAGTATGAGCCAAGGTTTGACAAATTATCAGCATGCATGAAATAGCAAAAATCACATTAATTGTGCAAAAGCATGCCCAATGCAAACTTTTACCTAATGCAGTGTTTGCAGTCCAAGACATAAAGTGTTTAAAATGTGTTAAGAACATTTAGTTTTCTTGTTTATCTTGCTCATCCTAGTACAGGTTGACTTTTACTTTTACTAATCCAACACCTGTAGAAGCAGGGAAAGGACCCGGAGTAAAGCTTGCCCCATACAATTTCAGTCTGGCATATAATCATATTACAAGTTGAGAATCCCTTATCCAAAAATACAGGTGCCTAATTATTTAAAAAGTTTGTATAAATTACCTTCAGGCTATGTGTATAATGTAGTACTATAATTTTTTGAGTTGATTTTTTTTTCAACAAAAAACTGTTGAAAGCTCTGTTATTGTGTTTTTCTTTAAAGACAAAAGATGTTAATTAGTTCAGACAGTTGTATGAGTTGTTTTTCTAAAACTAAAACCTCGGTATTCAGGTTTAATTGCAGTGTTGGCACCTTGAAATAAATAAGTTGGTTTTGTGTTGCAGTTTGGGCACTCGGGCTCAAAAAGGTTCGCCATCACTGAACTATGGCTTACCCGTATTTTTCCGTCTATAAGACGCCCCCATGTATAAGACGCCCCCCACTGGGCAGTTTTGCAACCGCGCGGTTCTCTCCTCGGCTTACTTCTGTGTATAAGACGACCCTCAATTTTTAGTCAAGCAATTTTAAGAAAAAGTATAGTCTTATACATGGAAAAATACTGTAGTTAACGGACCATCCGTAGAGGTAAATTATAGTACCATCCAACTACGTCACCTTAAGGGGGAAGTAACTTAGGCATGTTAGAACGGGAAAGGGACCTATGACTTCTCCAAGAGAGCGCTGATCGGCAGTCGGCTTCCGCCAATCCTGTCACAGAGTGGGCGGCCGTTTGGGATGGCACGGGCCAATGCGCGCTCTCGTTCTCTCGCTCGCACGGAGCGGGGAGGGGGGAAGTAGGAAGGCGGTCGGACGCTCCGGTGTCACCGTCGATGACGGTGGTGACGAGGAGAGCCTTGGGAGGAGCGGGTGGGGGCTGCAGAGGCGCTGCCGCCATTTTGTGAGGCGGGTCGTGTGGCAAGGCAGCCGCGTTAGGGATAAATCCCCTCCTCATCCGCTTCTGGCGTGAGGGAAGCGTTGGCCAGGTGAGCAGAGGCCGGACGCGCTGGAGAAGGCGGGCCTTGCGGAGACTTGAGAAGGCGGGGGGCGGTTTGGCTGTTGACTTGACGTGACAGGCTGTGGACTTGGCGGCCTCAAGAGGTGTGGTGCTTCATTGTGGTGGGCCTCGACGAGGAGATGCCCCCAGGCATCGCCGTAGAGATACCAATAGGCCACACGGAGCTTTCTGGCTCTTTAAACGGTCAACGGGTTGATTTGTGGCGGAAGCTTTCGAGCTTCTCAGAGCCCGCTAGTGTTTTCTTCTGTTTGCAGGCACGGGTGCACGGGGTGGGTGGGGATGCAAAAGGGCCATGAACGGCAAGAGGTCCAGGAGGTCTGCGACATTTCGGTGTATCTAAGAACAGCAAAGAGTGTTGTGGCACCTTAAAACTTACTGTGGCATATACTCTTGTGGACTGGAGCCCACTTTCGCCTGAAGGGTGAAGAATTCTCTTCAGCGTTATGGCACGGATGCTGTCGCACATTGGGCTGTATCCAGCAGTCTAACTTAAGGCCCACTCATTTCAGTGGATCTACTCTAAATAGGACCAACATTGGTTACAACCCATTATTGGTACAAATAGTGGGGAAACTTTGTAAACAGTTGGGCTAAAAGGTCGATGAAATGCAAGAGATCCACTAGGCCGGTGGTGTTTCTGTGTATACAAGATAACAGTAAAGAGTTTTGCAACCCGTTAATGGCTAACGATCATATTGTGGCATATCAGTATTTAAGGGTGCAATCCTATGCATGTTTAGACAGAAAAAAAGTCCTACAACTCCCAGCATAGTGCAATACTGGGAGTTGTAGGACTTTTTTCTATCTAAACATGCATAGGATTGTGCTCAAAATGTGTTAGTTGTTGGGGTGTTACCACACTCATGGTTGTCTTTACCGCCACAGACTAACCACAGCTACCTCTCTGGAAGCTAAAAACAGTAATTGTTGAAAACACACTCTTCCTAGCTTTATTGTGCTGATTTGATAACTGTGGTGAAAAAGATCTTGGACTAGATGAACGCCTAAATTAATACAGAGTTCAATTTTGCTGATATAGTTTAGTTCTATAAGTTCATGCTTGGGGGTCACTCTGAAGTATTTTTTTTTTTAATTAAAGAATAGTGAATTGTATATGCCATATGGTATTTAGCTAGACTTCTCCTTCAAGGAGACATAGTCAGATAGTACTATCCATTTATCTCTATGGGTGGTATGTATTACAAGTACTGGTTTTAACCTTTAAAGCAGAGGTGGGGGACCAGTGGCCTGCCAGGTGTTGCAGGACTAGAACTCCCATCAGCCCCAGCCAGCATGGCCAATGGTCAAGGAGTTCTACTCTGACACTCTAACCCAGCCTTCTCCAATCTGGTGCCCTCCAGAAGTGTTGGAATATAATGCCCATAATCCCAACTAGCATAGCCATGGAGTCCCAACACATCTGGAGGGCACCAGGTTGGGGAAGGCTCTTCTAACCCCTAGTGAATTAAATATTTGAGCCAATATGCCTGTTAGTACCAAGGGCCAACCTGGATATACCTCATTCACTAGAAGATTGCTGTAGCGTAGCATATTCTCTTTTGTACATAACTTCTATAAACATTGTGGCAAGTTCTGCTTTTCCAATAGGTTTTTCATCTAGCTTAAGAATCCCGGAGCATTGATAGTTCCAGATGCTCAAAATCATGATTTGGATCCTTAGAATACTGAGCTCGCCTTAGAAATCATCCAATGTGATAACAAAAATATGTAAAGCTGTTTACCTTTCAGAGGTAAATAGTCAATTCCTGACTATGATTCAGGAAAAAAGGTGGGGTATAAATATAATAAATAAATAAATAAATAAAAGATGTGCCCTGCTTTCTATTCGTAACTTCATACTGGGTAGATTTTGTTGTTGTTGCAGCTTCAATTCAGAAGAGTCAACAGGTGTTTTCATGTGTTGGCTGCATGAAAGCACCTTGGGTCATATGGGGTATACTTTCACAGCTTTGCTGTGCAGCAGGGTTATTTATTTATTTATTTATTATATTTATTAATCGCCCATCTGGCCGGTTATTATGCAACTGGATGCCCTCCAGATGTTTTGGACTATAGCTCCCATAAGCCCAGCCAGCATGGCCAATGGCCAGAGATTATGGGTGTTATATCCAGAACATCTGGAGGATACCAGGTTGCCTACACCTGCTCTACAGGGTCTTATGGCAAGAGAGATGGAAGCAGAAGCTTTTAAACTAGTTGTAACTTGGCATGGGACAAGAGGATCTTTATTTTTAAGGGTCTTGTATTCAATTTTATTGTGGGAAATCCTGTGGTTCACGCTGGCTCAGCTTGTCTGAGCATGGAAAGCTAAGCAGGGTCAGGCCTGGTTATTACTTGGATGGGAGACCCCTCCTCTAGTTTCCTGCATTGAGCAGGGGGTTGGACTTGATAGCCTTGTAGGCTCCTTCCAACTCTATGATCTATGAATCTATGAATCTAAGAGTTAAAGATTCATAGATTTTTCAGTCTTTGGAATTGGTGAAAAGCTAATCTACGGTAATAGCCAAACCTACAAATTAAGGATCTGCATCCAGAAAATACTTCTCTCACACAGGCTTTGGGTGGTAGTCCTGTCTAGCCTTCAAACCTGACAGGGCTGTTCATCAGCAAGAGATCACAAAACAGAGACATGAACCCAGGAACTAAGCTTGTAACACAAGCAGGCTTTGCCTCAACATTTATTATGTGACTGAATCACATATGCCATACATTAAGGGCTTATTTGCCGTCATATTCTCTAATGTGATATATACCATCTTAGCACTTTAGTTTACATTGAACAAATGGGTCAGGCTCTGTAAAAGAAATGAACCAATAAAATTGGAGACTAAAATGCCAAAACATGGAAACTAGTAGGTGAATGTAGAGGTACATTTTGTCCAGGCTTCAGTTTAACAGAAAGGCTTGGAGGGGCAAGTCAGACCTTTCCTTGACCTTCCAAGGAACAACCGAGAGGGCCAATCACTCATCTATTGGTTGTGCCTAGCCTCGCAGGGCTCTCCAACCTTGGGTTCCCAGATGTTGCTGGCCTACAGCTCCCAGCATGCCCGGCCAGCATGGCTAATGGCAAGGGATTCTGTGAGCTGTAGTCCAGCAACATCTGGGGACCCAGGGTTGGAGAGCCCTGAAAGAGTACTGTGAGCCATATCCCCCTTGCAAAAGACTGTTCTGATTACCTTATGTAAAGCCATGATGGCTGGAAGATGGGCAATGTCTGACCTTTTGTCAGACCCAGGTGTTTCCTTTTCGAATTGTCTTGTTTAGTTGTACTGATTCATTGTTACCTGATCTCTACGTGATACTATTCAGTATAAATAGAAGTATCTCCATTCCATTCTTGTTGGCATTCCTCTGCTCAGATGCCATCCGTGAATTCACTAATAAACTTTCCTCTCTAAGAACTTCTCCAAACACAAGCAGTGGATCATTTTTTTTCACATCATGTTTCAGTTTCTTGGGGCACTCACATTTCTAATTCCAAGGTTACTGGAAGGACAAGAGGTCGCTAAACTGAAAATGGAACCTCCGACTGGGGTTCCAGGTGCATTTTTTCAGCTCTGGGGCAAGATCTGCAGGGGAAAAACAGCAAGCAGAGGAATGGTTAAGCTCCTGCCTCTGGTACCCAAGGACCAATTTCTCCACTGCACATTACAGTTTCCTCCCCGCCCGCCTCCCCACTTTGCAGCTGTTTGGCAGTGACTCAAGTTTGTTGGACAGCAGACCTAGATCTGTCTTCTTTCTGCTGCAACAGATTAACCCAGCTTCTCTTCTATATGAGTCTTTAGGTACTGCAGCTTTTTCCTATAGTTGTGTTGATAAGCAATGATAAAAATATCACAGCCATCATCCTTTCCTTAATAACCAGTAATATGGAACTATTTGGCACAAGTGGAATGGAAGGACTTTATAGCGTGCTCCACATCTTAACAAGTGTGTGTGTGTGTGTGTGGGGGGGGGTAGTGGTGATGATGATGGGTAATTTTAAAATGTGATTGTTGTCGTCAGAATAGATTATTGGACACTCAATCCGTGTTACAACCTCCTCCCTAAATAAAGGTAGCCATGTTGTACATAAGAAAAAAAATCCAAAATCCTCATTTATTAGGCCTCATAAAGGTATTGCACTACTATGGATTTTAAATCTGTGTTGCATCACAGCTATATTAAATCCAGTGACCTCAGTTTGTCTTTTTCTTATATCTTCCTCTTCTAGCTGGGTTGAGGGATTTATTTATAATAAATAAAATAAGAGCCTTTAGGAAAATGGCAGATTTGTATGTGGGTGAGGGTAGTGTGTTTATCCACACATGTGTGCAGTCTGTCCAAATAGTGTATGCTGTGGTAGAAAAAGAAGCCTACTAGAGCTATGGCACTCGTAGAAGGAATGAGCAATTTGTAATTTTCTGTTGCCTTGACTGTGTTCATTTCCTATGTGTTTTAAGCTCACAGGGCTATATTCTTGTTGTAAGTGATTGCTGCCTCTGAGAAATGTAATTAATCCTGGGGTGCAACATGAGAATGAGGGAGAACACTTCCCTTATAAAGGGATTTTCTTTTTGCTGTATTTATGTTGGCTTTGTGCGTTGAGGCTCATAGTGCTTTAGACCCATAAATCTTTCTAAATCTCTCTCAAACATTTGAAATACAGAAGAGAATTATTTCTCTGTGGGACACAATAATGACATGATCAAGGTCATACAGCCAGTTGGTTACAAAGCTAGGAATATATCTGTAGAATCTTGGCTGCTAGGCACACCTGATTAAACTACTAGAACTTGTTTCCTTCCAAGAGCTTGGAATGATAATCTTGCCTTCAAGTAAGTGGAAGGAATCTGAGTTGTGTGGTGGTTCTAATGATATTGTCCTCCTCTAAGGTTGAGGGAGGCTCAATGATTTACCTAATAATAACCAGTGATAAAAGGCTGAGCTTGAGTTTTGAGTGTGTCTGAACTTGAGATATCAGATTGGTTCAGTATTAATGTCAATATGGGCATTTGCAAAGCTGAAAGGTTGATTCTTAGGATACCTATGGAACTGTATGGGGATCCCGATGGGGAAATGACAGGTCTGAAAAATAACTATTTATTTATTTATTATATTTATACCCCGCCTTTTTTCCTGCAAGGAACCCCAGGCGGCTTACAGAATCCTCCTCCTCCTCCTCTCCATGTTATCCTCACAACAACCCTGTGAGGTAGGTTAGGCTGAGAGTCAGTGACTGGCCCAAAGTCACCCAGTGAGTTTCATGGCCAAGTGGGGATTTGAACCCGGATCTCCCGAGTCCCAGTCCAACACTCTCACCACCACGCCACACTGGATAAGATGTGATGTGATAAGATAAGATGTGATGCGTACATGCACATGTGAAACCTCAGGGACATTGATATCTGGTTAAAAAAAGATTCTCGATGGTGATGGTGATGGTGATGGTGAAGAAGAAGAAACTACAGTGAGAGTCTGTGCCTAAAAACATTGCTGATTTCTTCTATTTTCCCTGCAGAGATAATTTACGCTTCTTGTGACCTACTAGAATGGCAGCCACCCACTGAAGAGCCTGGCATTGGGAGATTCCTGAAGCACTTTCACTTCACGGGTAGCAATGGAGTATGAGAGGAGGTAAAATATTTCTCCAATTACTTCAGGGCCCTGGGAAGATATAAAGTTTCTCCTCCCGGGGCAGCAGATGATGGTGTTTCAGTGATTGCTGAGGTTATCTAGGTCTGCTTTGCTGTGTTGAAAATTAAGTGGAAACCTAAATTGAGGGCAGTCTGTCTTTAGTCACTGCTGAGCTCAACTCAGCATCTTTATTAGCAGTGGTCGGGGGGGGGGGGGGCACAGTGCTGCAGTAAAGTGGGTGGAGTGTCAACCCCTGTGTGTTGAGCCCCAAGTACCATGAAGTCTTGCTGAGGAGTGCTGTGATGCAACATAAGAAGACTTTTTAGTTTCTGAGTTCATGTGAATAAATTTTTAACACTCATTTCTCCCCCATTGTCCTTCATGTGAAGAAAAGGTTTAGCGCCAAGTAGGGGCTTCATAATGTATCCCACTTCTACAGAAAGCAGCTATAGGAAGAGTTTGATAATGGAGCTGTTGTACACAAAGCCTTACCTACTTCACCACAGCTGGGAAATTCCATTTCTTGAATTACTGGAACCGCAGAAGGAAATAAAAAGCTCTGGTGTGCAGCTCCATCTTCAATTTGCTCGGGCAGGATGCAGAGCTGCCACAAATAGTAGTAGATCACTGGATCCTATTTTGAGAGCTTAGATATTGTTAATTAAGTGCAGCAGGGATGGGTGCTCTTTATTTCTCCTGCACTCTGCAATTTAGGCTCAGGGACAATTGAGGGCTCACCATGGGAGCCCTTTGGGTGGGAAGAAAACACATCATTGGCTCTGCTCACATGGCTTCTGCATCCAAGCAAACATTCCTGGAACAACATGTGAAAGCAGTTCTCATGCTACTACAGTTAGTACTTATGAATCAGCTCTTAGATGTGAGGACATAGATGCAGTGAAGGTTCTGTGGTGCTCCCCAGCCATCAGACGTTGGATGTTAGTTGCATTTAGCATCTACACCCTGTTGTGAAAGTGCTTTAGATTGTAACCAGATTGGTGTTCCCTTGCTGGCTTTAGTGAAGGGGTGGGGAACTTGTGGCCTTCCAGATGCTGTTGGACTACAACTCTCATCATTCCTGACCATTGGCCATACTCGCTGGGAATGATGGGAGCTAGAGTCAAACAACATCTGGAGGGCCACAGGTTCCCCATCCTTGCTTTAATGCAAGTTCTGAGTGGGGGAAAAGCCCTTTTAGTATTAGCTTCATGCAAACAGATGGCAAGCACCTGGTTTGTTCAGGAAAACACTTTGTCAGTTCTTTCTTGTGCTCCTCAGTGGTGGTCCTAGGGAGCCCTGACAAAGGGGCTTAATAGGGGAAACTTTCCCCTCATAGTCATGACTGGCACTGATGCCTCAGCATAGTTCTCAGTAGATTACCTTCATTTTATACATTCTAGAGGTGGTCGTGGGGATCGGACAGGTCGGTATGGTGCTGTTGACCAGACCCAGGATGAAGGCTCAGAAGGCCGAAACCAGAGGGACCACGACTACAGAGATATGGATTATCGATCCTACATGCGAGATTTCAACAGCCAGGAGGCTACCAATGATTATGATGATTCCTCTGAGGAACACAGTGTGGAAGTAAGTTGGGATGGGCCTCTTGGAAGATGCTTATCCATTTTGGGACTTCCCCCTTGGGAGGTAGAATGCTGTCGTCTGTGTGTGTGTTTGTGTCTGAAATGCTGCCTGCACTGAGGGAAACCTTCAAATTGTAGGATTTTCACAGCTAGTTTCTGAGCAGCTAGCATGTGAAGGAATGGGATTTAGCACCCATTTTTTGTGCTTCTGGCAGTAGTTTTGCATCAGTCAGTCAGTCAGGCGATCACTCGTGACCGAGTAAGATTGTCTTCCAGGATAAAAAAAAAAAAAGAAAAAATTTACAAAAAGGAGATTTTAAAAGGAGGAAAATTCTAAAGAAAATTGTGTAGACTCTAGCGATGGGTCCGTAAGTGACTGTGGAGGCCAATTCTAGATCCACACAGCTTCCCACAGTGAGGACACAGGTTACCAGATGGAAGATGGTCTTGTAAAGGATTCATTTGACGTGCTTTTCGCTTAGCACGTTTCTCCCTTTCACCTTGCACTCGAGCTTCTTCAAAGTCCATAGAACCTTTGTGAAAGGCCAACCTCCATAGATCGTTCATGGGCCAGAGCTTCCCAGTTTTTGATGTTTATATTGCATTTTTTTAGATTAGCCTTATGAACATCTTTAAACCTCTTATATTGACCACCGGTATTCCGCTTTCCATCCTTGAGTTGGGAATAAAGTAACTGCTTTGGGAGACGGCAGTCAGGCATTCGAACAACATGACTGGTCCTGCTATTGTGAGGGAAGGGATTTGCTTAGGCTTAGGCTTCAGCTCTTCTCTTCATCTTTCAGAAACTCCCTGGTAATAGCGTGCTATTCAAAATGGTTCTTGTAGTGACTTAAGGAGCCACTACAACTGGGTATGTTGCCAATTGGGGAGGGTTACTGCAGCTTGTGTGAAGGGAATGTGGAGGAGAAGTCTGCATGGGTGCTGGGACAGGACTGGAACTGGGGTTGTGAAGAAAAATCTTTGTTGCTGGCAAGATACTGGAACAGTTCGAACATAACAATAAGCATGCTGCCTGATCGCTCCCACTTGGCTCCTCCTGCAAGCAGGAATAGCTAAACAGACCACGGACCTTCTCTCCATGGCTTGTTTGTTGTTATGTGTGAAACAGGAACTGTGGCTTGTCTCTCCCCAGACAAGCCAGAGTCAGAAGGCATGGTTTGTTGTTGGCTTATGACTTTGTCTTGTCTGAAGAGAGACAAGCCAGAGTTCCTGGTTCACACATAATGATAAACAAATCATGGACAGAAGGTCTGTGGTTTCTTTAGTCGCTCCCGCATGCAGTGTGGCGTAGTGGTTAGAGTGTTGGACTGGGACTCAGGAGATCCGGGTTCTAGTCCCCGCTCGGCCATGAAACTCACTGGGTGACTTTGGGCCAGTCATTGACTCTCAGCCTAACCTACCTCACAGGGTTGTTGTGAGGATAAAATGGAGAGGAGGAGGATTATGTAAGCCGCCTTGGGTTCCTTGCAGGAAAAAAGGTGGGGTATAAATATAATAAATAAAATATAATAAATAAAAAAGTGGGAGCAATCGGGCAGCGAGCAGTAGCATGCTGCTCAAGTGGGATAAGCTAGGGTACCCTGGAAGCCTGGCTTATTGTTACGTCCAAACCAGGCCATTGTGTGTGTTTGGAGGAGTGCTTGTCCTGGTGCCATCGTAGGCAGTAGAGGGAAACTGGTGGTGCTGTGGTTGCCAGGACATTTAATAGGAAATTGCTAGGCCTTAGTCTGCAGTACTGGCTTCTTCTCTGTCAAGGTCAGTCTTGCCTTTCTACCCTGCCTCTTCTGTGCTGTTCTTGCCCAGGATTCCTATGAGGCTTCCTCTGGGTCAGAGACACAACGTAGAAAACGAGACAGCCCCAGTGAGCAGCTAGGATTTCCTGGTGATGGTGACTACCGGGACCAAGACTACCGAACTGAGCAAGAAGAGGAAGAACAGAAGGCTAGCAGCATCATCATGTTGAGGATGCTGCCCCAGTCTGCCACTGAGAACGATGTATGTTAGAGGCTTGAGCTGAGAGGCACCGCCCTTGGGTCCTTGCAGTAACTCTTGATGATTGCCTCTTTCTTTCAGTGACTCTTCTCTGTTTAATACACCCTAGTATTGGCATTATTGACTCCCTCTATGCCTCTGCAGATCCGGGCCCAACTGCAGTCACATGGATTCCAGCCCCGTGAGGTCCGGCTGATGCGGAATAAAGCCTCAGGTGAGCTCCCGTTCACAGTTCTATCTTGTCCCTTCTCATGGTATTGCTGTAGTGTTTCACATACCATGTGACACACTCCAAACTAGAGTGTGTTATGCCAGATGTGTGTGCATGTGGAGCAGTTTTGCCCTGTGGCATTAAAGGTTCAGTTGTGGTCTCTGATGTGTACATTCCCCTACAGCATTTAAGATCAATCAGGCTTTCAGATGTCAGCTGTAGATAGAAGTAGCCCCTAAAGTACTATTGTAGCTCTGTGTCATCAGCATCCTGCAAGCCTGGAACTCAGTAGCTCCTCTGCTGTGTGATTGGCCTGAAAAAATAGCAGAACATTGGGGCCTGGGCCTAGTCCTGGATCCTGTTCATTTCCAGCTTCATTGCACTCTGTGTATATGTGAGCCTCCTGACAACTAGCAGCTCAACATTTCTTTCCATATGAAGAACAGTTCTTTGGTTTCTGCCTTTCTTGCTTGACCTCTCTGTTCAGGGTAAGAGACAAAAATACAGTGATGAAGGATGATGACGACCCTTTTGGATATATACTGTGACTTCCATTTGGCCATATTTGAACAGACATGTTGGTTTGCAGGGATCTTTCTTGGATCTTTGCAGCCCTAAGTTAGGCTCCTCTTTAAGAGAGGTACTGATGGAACAGATACTAAAGCAGGTTACACAGTTTTTGATCCACCAATTTGAATGTAGCCCTTCTGCCATATGTGACCCACCAGGGATTTGATAAAGCTTCTGGGAGGTTTTCTACCTGTTTGTGGGGTGGGATGGAGGGAGGATTGTCAAGCACCTGTCTGACCACAGTACTGGATTGGTGAGCTTGTTTGGTTTGGTGGATCATAAGTTGTGCAGGCCTTCACTAAGGTTGCCAGCAGATTGGGGTGATACTGAAAAGTGCAAGGATGGCAAGAGATCCCTCTAGTCTGCTCCAAGAGAAACTGTCAGGTTGTGTCCAGTCTGTATAGCTTAGGACTATTTTTAGAATAAAGTATTAAACCAAGCAGGTAAGTGCACTCCTTCTCTGCAAGATTACTCCCTACATATCTCGCGCACACACACACACACACACACACACACACACACACACTTGCTGCCTATGAGTCAGGGTTGTGTATCCTTTTCTTTCTTTCTTTTTTTTAAAACAAGTTGTATATGTGACTATAGTCCTCTGTATCTGCCCTGTGTTGTACCAGGCCTGAGAAGGGCTGGCAGGTACTGCAAGATGGAGGGTACAGAAAGGCACCCTGCTTCTATGGGCAGCCAAAGGCTGAGAGAAGCAAATAAAAATTGCAATACATTCCTATTTATGAAAAGCCCATTCTCATAAGGAACCTGCAGACCTTGAGAATAAAAAGGCCGTAAAGAGTTGTAACCTCTTGAGACCTACCCTTAGCAGACTGCTCTTGTCTGTGTCTGTTCAGTTTTCTTTAAACATGTTGTTTGCCATACTAGAATAACATGCCAGTTCATAGACTTCCAATATTAGGCTTAATTCCAGTATCGCTAACTGAGAAAGTGGGGGAAAGGCTATTCATTACCATACTAGCTGGCTGAATTTAGTGCCCCTTCTCTGGGTTTGTACTGACCTTCTTCCAACCTAGGCACATGACGTTACTTGTGTTTGTGTTTAGATTTATGGCAGGTAATATTTCTTTATCTCATGCTTCTTTGCAACAGCTCTGTGAGTGAGACCAGTATTTTGGTTGTACAGATGGGACAATGAAGTTTAAGAGTGACTGACTCAAAGTCATCCAGTGAGTCTTAAGGTTGAGCTGGGATTTGAACCCAAATCTCCCAGCTTCAGGTCCAACAGACTGCAGCTTCATAGCTCTTGAAGATACTGTAGCTTCTGGGCCCCTTGCTGTGAGTGCTCTTATGTGATAGATGTTTTTTGGAGCTCTTCCCAAAGCTAAGCAGGCACTGCAGCTTTCAGAGAGTAGTGACACAAGTGCCATAATGTGGCAGTAAGATGGAGCCGCCTGCACAGATGCTTTGAAACAGCTATTGCTTACACTATGAAAGTGGTAGGTAGATAACAGAAAATGTTAGTGTTAGCAGAAATGATAGGAATAGATCTGCTTGGAGCCATCACTCTGTCAAGCCCTTGTGCCCTTTGAAAGTATTATGAGTCAACTGATAAAGGCACTGAACTGGGAGCTGGAACTCCACCATTCTGTTCCCAGCTTTGGGAAAGAAAGAACATCTAGAGGTTCAAGTAGCAGTGAATGGCATCAATCTATCAGGAACATTTCTTGTTTAGGATCATCAGAAGAGCAGGTGCTTTCCTTTTTGTGACCAGCATCTGAGTCTGCACCACCCCACTTTACAACTAGGGTGTCCTTTCTGTGCCTTTCCACCCTCCCCTGTTTTCTCCCCCGCACCCTGCCCTCACCCCATTTGGTACAGCGACAGGGGTGCGTGATGTTGGCTGGATCTGTTGACTAACACACTGCGTCTGTATCTGAATGCTGTCCTCCAGGTCAGAGCCGGGGCTTCGCCTTCGTCGAGTTTAATCACTTGCAGGACGCTACACGATGGATGGAAGCCAATCAGGTTGCTTTGCTGCACTTGAAACCCACAAGTACTGCTACTGTTAATGACCAATCCAAACACCTGGTTCATATGACAAGCCCCAGCCGCCTTCCCCCATAGGGAATCACTGAAGGGGGATGGGGAATTGGAGTTAGGTTTGAGAATCAGATATCCTGCACTGTCTCAAGTCCCAGGAATCAAAATAGGGTAGCGGGAACTGGGAGTTTGACTTCTGAGGTCTATTCAAGTCCTGAGAAAAGGGGTTTTAGTATGTTAGAGTAGGGGCACAAGGAGTCAGGCTTCTAAGTAGCATTAATAACTCAGGCAGTGGGTTAGCATCTGGATTTGATTTCCATGTTGGGGAAAAGAATGGGGTCTAGTAAGTTGAGCAGGGGAGCTAAGGAACTGGCTTTGATCCACAGTAGTGTGGGCTAGAGCAGTGTTCTCCAACCTTGGGTCCCCAGATGTTTTTGGCCTACAACTCTCAGCATGCCCCAGCTATGCTGGCTGGGGCATGCTGGGAGTTGTAGGCCAAAAACATCTGGGGACCCAAGGTTGGAGAACACTGGGCTTAGGGGAGTTCCTGGTAGTAAGAAATAAGTGCTAGGGCAGTCAAGGCTCCTGTGTGATCTCTCCTGCTCTGGAAATATGCATGGCCCTCAAAAGCTCCAGCAGTCCTAGGTAAACAAGTCTCCGTAAACAGTACACAGTCTCAATAGCTGTGAAAGCTGGCCAACCTGTCAGCTGGCTGATTTTTCTCCGTAGTGTGCCAGAGATGATTGTGACGGGTGTGAGTTCTCTTACACTGCAGTCAGAATGTAGGATGGAAACTTTCCTAGGAGAACTTTTCTCCTTCCTCACAGCAGCTCTATGTTGACAGCCCATTTATGTGAGACCCTATGTTCTCTCAAGCACTGTAGGATCACAGTAGAGGTGTGAATGGTTACAGGCCAAGCTTTTAGACCCAAAACTGTGTCTGTTCTGACCAAAGCTTCAAACTGTAATCTTATTTCCAAACAGCCATAAAGTTGGTGAAAATGCACCCCTAGCCCAAACTGTTTGGGTTTTCCAGTGTTTATGCAGTCATGGCAGTTGCCTCTGCCATCTTCTCCTCCTCCTCCTGTTCTCTTGTGTTGGCGGTGTAGCTGGGCCGTGTGTGCGCATCCCCAGTGGGAGCTGACACATGTAGCCCTGGCATGGCTGAGATGATGCACTTTGCTCTGGATGTGGGAGGGGTGTGCAAAAATGGGGCTAACAGGCAGGTGTGGGTGAGGGATTCCTTTTGAGCACAAACTATACAAGTGCGTGAAAGTGGCAGTGTTTTATCTCGGTAGAATGGCAGTGGGCCAGAGGTAGACAAGGCTCTTGTATCTGTCAGAACAAGGTTCTAGCCTATGAGGCCTTGACTTAGCAAATGATTTTGGAAAGTGGTCTGGCTCAGCTCTCTAGTTCTTAGGCAGTGTGTGGCCTGGTAATCGTGTGATGCCCTTGCCAGGTGTGGAGAGCCTACAATTGAATATAGTAGTACTTTTCAAAGGCCACTTTAGAAAGAAAAAAATTAATTGGTAAGCAATTAAGTTGGGGTTGTATGTGTGGGCAGAATAGAGTAGCAAGTCAAGTATTGAACATCTGGGGATGTGTATGTAGCTTAAAACCTTATTCTAGGTCTCCCAAATGTTTTCACTTCTTGAACAACCAGAACCTTGGGTGTTGCAACCAGAATCTTGGGTGTTCCTCCAAGCATGCCCTTAAATGGAAGTCGACATAAGCATAGCAGAGACTTGTGCTGAATGAGGGAGTGATGTCTAGTTAGGGGAAGGTGCCTATTGTGGGGGCATAGTGGCTCTGAGTTGGGAGGAGGGAATAAAAATACATGTTTCTAGCTTGTGGGACAGAAGGTCAAGACAGGTCATTCTAGTGGCATAGAGGTATTGTACGGCGGTGTCTCAGAGCACAGCTGCATTCTCTCTGTCTGTTTCTCCTTCTCTCCATCTTTCTCTCTGTCTCTCTCTCCGACACACTCTCCCTCCATCACAGCAGCCGGACGTCCCGGTGCCTTGGGTAGAGACAGGTGCCTCTGTCGGCCAGATTAGGTGTGTGCTAGCCAAGTAGCCAAGCTCCAAACCTCTCTCGGCCTATGCTCCCTTCCCTCCCTCACCCTCATCCATTCAGCTGAAGGGTTTGAACCTCTCCTCCTTTCTGCTGCGGCAGTGATGGGCACCTTCTCTCCGCCTTTGCTTTAGAGTCTCATTGCGGTGCTTCTCTCCCTGCAGCACTCCCTCACCATCCTTGGCCAGAAGGTCTCCATGCACTACAGTGACCCTAAACCCAAGATCAATGAGGACTGGCTCTGCAGTAAGGTACCTGCTTTGAGATCAATATACAAATGGTGGCCACCGTGTGGTGATCAGAGGAATAGGCGTGGGATGTGTGAGGGTGCTATGTTGCTGGGGGCAGGGTGGAGGGGCTGAGAGAAGGAATGGGGCTCTGATGTAGAGCAGCGATGGATGGCTTCTTCCAGACACAAGGGCTGCCTAGGAAATGGACAATGCTGTGTAAACTTACAGCATCGAGGAAACCCAAGTTCCATGATCAGACTCAATTAGGCAAATTAAAGATACGGTCATGTCTTGGATTGAGAGTATAATTCGTTCTGGAAACGCGCTTGTAATCCAAAACACTCTTATATCAAAACGAAATCCCCCCAAAAAAATTTGTACAGAGGTTTTTAATTTAAGCCGTACTACAGTACTTGTATTGCAAGACGTTGCTTGCATATCAAGTAGTAAATAAATAAATAAATATTTAAAAATTTGCTTGTCTTGCAAAATGTTCTCAAACCAAGTTACTTGCAATCCAAGGTATTACTGTATTTGCTTATTTGAATAGTTCTGCTTCCAAGAGCAGGATTTAGAATGCTTTTGGCAGTGATTGTAGGAATTGGAAGGAAATGAAATACAGTGAACCCAGAAAAGTTGGCTATAGGAGCAGAGACCAAAGCATAATAGCAATGACAAATTATAAGCTTTTGAGATTGTGCCAAGTATTTTTCAGTGCTTTTCAAGTTTTTTTCACAACCATAAGGACAAGAAATGCAGGAAAGGCATGTAAACAAGGCAGCATACTAGCAGGTATTAGTTGTTTTGCAGTAAGAAGCAGAACTTGGTAGGGCTATGCTTATTGCAGGGTTTTGTCATCTATGGAGGTTCCTTAATGACTAAGGCAAGGTATGTCTGTTTTCTCAACAGTGTGGAGTGCAGAACTTCAAGCGCAGAGAGAAGTGCTTCAAGTGTGGCATTCCCAGATCTGGTAAATTTAACATCTTGGTCCTGTTTAGCTCAGTGGTTGCCTACAGCACAGAGACCTCTCTCTTTATTTATTTCTCCTTTATGACCCTTCACCTCTGAACAGAAGCTGAGCAGAAGCTACCCCCTGGTAGTCGCTTAGACCAGCTAGTGGCTCTGTCGGGGCGTGAACTCAGCCAAGGCCTTCTGCCCCTCCCGCAGCCATACCAGGTGTCAGCAGCCCTGTCCACTCAGCCTGTCGCCCAGATGTCAGAACCTTGTGCAGAGAATGCTAATGACAGTGAGTATGGAGTTTGCAAGCAATGTGAGAGCTTCAGTTATGTAGCTGAAACAATCAAACCCAAACCTGTTTAGTTTTCATAGTGTCTTCCCAGTGAAACCGCAAATTGTAGTAGTAGTAGGCTGCTGAGAGTGTCTTGTTAGACTTCTTGACCTCACTGAATTACCAGTCCCAAGGTACCCTGGAGAATCCATGACAACTTAACTTGTTTAATGCTAGTGTAGATCGGCAGCATGTAAGGTTTAGGTATAAAGGCGGTAGTCCCAATTTGGCTCTAGAATGGTATCAGGTTGGTTTAATTAGTCTGAGAGCCTGGACTCCTGGGTATGATTTCTAGGCCTGAGAGTAGGAGTTGTGTGGTAAGTTTGAGTGGAAAATCAATCTGATAGTGGGGTGGGGGGAAATATGATGATGGGATTTGGATATATTTGCTGTAGGATTTGAATTCCTGTGCTTAAAAAGCCCTCCCAAAGACAGTGACCACAAAAACAAGATTCCCCTGTCTGAGTAAATTCAGTCGCTCTTGAGTTAGTAGTGGTATGATTTGGAATTTTATTATTTTTGTCTTAAGATTTGAAAAGAAGGTTTGGGAACTTCTGGGAAAGTGCAGGGGGAAAGGATATAAGTCTGTAAACGTAGGAAAATGTAGTGGTCTTAGAGCTGCACTGAGTGAAGCCTCTTCTGGGCACCATGGGAGAAGACAGGTGCATTAAAAATTGAGCTCTGCTTTAAATATACCTGTGGCTGTAGCATATAGCAGTGAACACTGCTATATGCTGCAGCCATTGGCTGGCTCCTTTGTCACAGCTGCCTCCCCCTCCTCCTGTTGAAGGACAAAGCACCTCACAGCTGGTTACCTGCGGTGGGGTGCTTTTTTCTCCAGCAACTGCAGAAGGTGATGGCAGCAGTAGCAACGGGGAAGGCAAGTGAGCAGGAAAGGAGAGCCCTACAGTTTAGTCCTTTCTTTCTTTGATTGTTCATGTGCCCCCACACTTCCACTGCTTCCTACTGTTACTGCTGAGAAATTAAACACCCCGCAGCCAGGTGCCTGAAATGGAAACAATGTAACCTCCTTATATCTCAGGCAACCGGTTGCAGGGCATTTTGTTCCCCAGCATGAGATGGTGACAGCAGTGAAGTATGTAGCATTGTTTAGTTCGCAGATATGATACACAACCACATGCACATTAAAAAGAGAGTTCGAAGCATTTTCACAATGCTTGAGTGAGCCTCTGAATATATGTGTCTTCACCCTATATTTAGCAGAATGTGCTGATGCATTTTCAGGTTTTCCCTGCATCAATAAGGGCCAGAAAATTGATCTTTCCTTTAAAAAAAGAAGCCAAGATTCCACAGAACCTGTTGAAGCTGTGTTAAAACCATTGTACAGTACATTCTTAGCTGTGCAGACTCTTAAATCCTATTAGATGAGAGGACTGAGGGGGCCAAGTTTCTAACTACCATACAATTCCTTACTCTTCATAGCCATCATCTTGCGAAACCTGAATCCTCATAGCACGATGGACTCCATTTTGAGCGCCTTGGCACCATATGCTGTTCTCTCCTCATCAAACGTCCGTGTTATCAAAGACAAGCAGACACAACTCAACCGTGGTTTTGCTTTCATTCAGCTCTCCACCATTGTGGTGAGTGCCACAAGTAGCATGTTAGAGTTCCAAGCTGGCATTAGAGGCTGGTGGTGGGAAGAGGGGTTTATAGGAAAGTGATTTATGGCTTAGAATAAAGAGGTTGGTTTAATGTTGAGCTTTTAGTCTGGGAGAGGCCAAGAAGAGGCTGTTAGGAACCAACTCAACATCTGCAACCTGTGGGTCCAAAATCCCCCACCCACCCATAGCCATTCTTCTACCTTCATCTGACTGGGACTAAAGGCCTTTAGGAAAAGGAAGAAAAAGATGAAGGGCAAGGGTAGGATGGATCAACTTAATTCAAGTTTCTAGTTTTGTAGTTTTATGAGCAAACGTGCATATTGATTGGTTGTTATAGCAATTATAGTGGTTTGCAACTAAATGGAGCCATTTATACAACCTTGGAGCACAATCCAAAACGTTTGTGCATCCCATGTGCCATTTGCACTGCAGAATTATCTGCTTAAACAGCAGAGAGGGGGGAATTAATAGATTTTGTTTGGTTCTGAATAGACATCACTCTCAAGGACACTTTCCAGAAAAATGATATAAGACTAAGTGCCAAAAGGAAAGGCTGGTAGTTATGGGGCTGAACAATACTTTTCTGGGAGATGGAAAATAAATGCCATGCTATGTGATTGACATACATATTCATAATTTGCCACAATAGCCTGTTGTGTCACACTCAACAATACTTTGGTTCAACGTTAGCTATTTTTCCTGATGGTTCATTCTTTTAAATAGAAAAGAAGACTTCAGTTCATTGTCTGTAATCTAAAGTGCTTCTTTAGCCTTGGATGGGGAGATTGCAGTAGATTTTTGACAGTTCCCCACCTTTTCTTTGAACAGCTGGCCTTCATGCCATATCACAGGCTGCTTTTGAAATTCTGTTTCAAAAGAAATGTGGCTTGAAGAAAAACTATGCTTATAGCCCATTTTGGACTCACAGGACTAGTTTCGCAGTTCTCTGGATCCTGGCTAATGTGTTTGCTGATGCAGAGTCATGGATTCAGTTTTCAGAGATAACAGCTGTATACTTCAGTATGTTTAAGAGCAAAATCTGAATTTAATACTAACCAGGTTATTTTTTTTAAGAAGGGCCATGTAATATAACCAGGGGGGAATTCAGTGGCTGTTAAAAAAAAAAAGAAAGAAAAAGAGCATGCATGTTAGACAGGAATTTGAGAAACTACATAGGCTGACGTCATGCAGTAGCCCATGTGCTTCCCTGGACAAGGTCTCAGACTGGCGTGGATTTCAAAGTCCCTTTAGTCCATGATTGGCTGACAGCAGGACAAGTACTCTTGGGAATGAGGTGCTTTGAGGGGAACAGTAGAGGGCAAGAAGGGCAGGGGCTGCTGTCTAAGGCTTCAGAACACCTGAATTGTGGTCTGCATGGGAAGTTGGCATATGGTGTCAATCCATTTTTCTCAGGATCTCATTCCTCTTCGTTTCCTCTGTCCCAGGAGGCAGCTCAGTTGCTGCAGATTCTTCAAGCCTTGCATCCACCACTGAACATTGATGGCAAGACAATTAATGTGGAATTTGCCAAAGGTTCCAAGCGGTGAGTAGAGAGGCGATTTGTCCAGAATGGGACCTTCGACTGCTGAAGGAAACTTCACTAATAACTCCTGTGTCTTTGCAGGGACATGAGTTCATCGGATGGCAACCGCATCAGTGCTGCTTCCGTAGCCAGCACAGCCATTGCAGCTGCACAGTGGGCTATCTCACAGGTAACATTGTGGCTGGGGATCAGCGGGGCTAGGGGAGTGATAGTGGGACCCAGGAACCGCTCATGGACACAGGGATGGATGGCTTCATCACAATCCCATAAGCTGGCAACTTCTGTTGATTTCGTATCTTATTTGTAGGGTACTTCACATTTTAGAACATTTGATTTTCAGCCCAAGGATTGTGTGTGTGTGTGTGTGTGTGTGTGTGTTTCTGCTATGGAGAGCACATGAAAATACAGCATGAAGTTTTCTTCTCATCCCATAATTTCCAAACCCCCCACACCATGACGTAATCACAAAGCATTAACATATAAAAGTGGTTAAAAAACTAAAACCAAACCAACCACTTCTCCAAAATAGCATTGGAATGCTGATTTAGATACTACTGAATGGGAGCAGTGAGGAGCATATTTCACCAATCTTCCCCTTCTAACTGAAGTATGATGGGTACTATGAGGGGCAGGGTCCTTCTCAGTTGTGATGACTTAATTATGGAGTGTCATCTGTCTCATCAAGATGTGACTTTTCAGGATTGCCTGTGGAGAAGACTGATTAAGCTGTGTCTTTTCCACTGTTTTGCAGATTGCCTGTTTTTCTGCAGACTGATTTTTTAAATATTGTTTCTTGGCTGCTGTGGTAGTCTTTGATTTCTGTTGTTGGTTTTGACTGCTTTTTTTGTTGGCCACTGTGAATTTTTCCTTCAAATGAAAATGGGATATTTATATATTTTAAATATTGCTTTCCTGGCCCTGGAAGTAAGGTCCTGGTTTCAATTTCAAAGACTGTCCTGAGAGCAGCTCCTTCAAAAGCTTGTCAGGCTGAGAATACAGGATATATATTTCTAAATAAATGTGCCTTTGAACATTTGAGTCAGGAGGTCATTTTATCTTTTGGGTAAGATCCTCCCACCAGGAACACTAAAGGCAACATTTTTATTTATCCAAAATAAAATTACCTCCTGTCTATGAGCACAGAAATTCACCGGAAAATACTTTCCTTTTGCCATCCCTGTATCCTTTCACAAGCCCTCTTAAAGCAACCCATTCATTCACTTCTGATGAATAAGGCTTCTCAGCAGTTGTAGAATTCCTTTTTCCCTGAGGGCTTGCCAAAAGCCTGAGCCTCTTCTGGAGGTGTTGAGGTTGACATTAATGCTTGGAGCCAAGGATGCTGCTGTGGAATCTGGTCTGGAGGCACTTCAGGGTGTGGGGGGGTGTCTCCAAGTCTTGCCGGCCAGATGGGCGATTAATAAATGTAAATAATAATAATAATTTTCCCCTCAAATCTGTTCTGGATGATCCCTCAATCTGGTTGGTCTGGGGACGGGGTTGAAAAATCAGCAAACACACACATGTACTCTGTGTACAAGCAGAAATGCTTTCTTATTCATGCAGTGAGAAATCTGGATCTAGGCCACTGCCACTAGTTACATGTTTTTTGGTTTTGTATCTAATATATGTAGAAGCCTGTTGCACTTCTGAGCTTTTGGAACAGGATAAGAAACATTTTTAGAGTCATAAAATATAGAAAAGCATAGTAAAAGTCATTATTTTAAAGTCGGAGGGAGAATCTTGGCATGTAAGCTGATAGGAAAAATCTTAAGCACTACCTTAATAACATATTTCTTATTTATTTATTTATTTTATTTATGAATCGCCCATCTGGCCAGACATCCGGCCACTCTGAGCGATGTACAATGCAATAAAATATAGGGGGGTGGGGGAACACACACACACACATACACAGAGTATAAAACACAATTAAAAATCCTACCCCCCCTTTTCCCGCCTGAAAAGCCACGTTTTTAATGCCCGGTGGAAGCTAATCAAGGAAGGGGCATGGCGGAGGTCACTGGGGAGAGAGTTCCATAAATTGGGGGCTGCCACAGAAAAGGCCCTCCTCCTAGTTCCCACCAGCCTGGTTTCTCTGGCTGATGGGACAGGGAGAAGGCCGTCTGTGGCAGATCTTGTTGAGCGGCCTACTTGGTGTTGCTGGAGGCGCTCCTTGAGATATACTTGACCGGAGCCGTACAGGGTTTTAAAGGTCAACGCCAACACCTTGAATTCGGCTCAGCAAACTACTGGTAGCCAGTGCAATTCTTTGAGCACTGGAGTGATGTGAAGTTCTCACTTGATCTTTCCAACAGGCATCACAGGGTGGTGAGGCAGCCTGGGCTGCTCAGGACGAGCAGTCTGTAGATTATGGCTACTACCAGCAGGATGAGGCCTATGGTGCTCAGGGTTTGGAGGCCACAATGTACTCACAAGCATATTTGAAAGGCTCCCAGTCACAGACTGGTGCATCTGGGGCAGTGGCTGTTGGAAAGGCCGACAAAATCCATGGCGAGGGCTCAGCAGCAGGTAAAGTACCCCAGCCTCTTTCTGCCTTTTCTGTAGTTCTTTCCTGCCTCCTGACTGACTGTACTCTGCCTTCTTGTCTGTCCTCTCTCAAAGTAGCTGAGGCATCGCTGGAGCCTGGTGTGCCAGGCATAGACCCCGTGCCTATTCTACCAACTTTCCCCCGTACCGCCCAGACCACTGCGGTACCAGTCCCATACCAGCCAACTGGCAGCACCGAAGGGACAGGTTCTGGCCAGGGAAATGCTGCTACAGCTCAGGTACAATTGGGGTGGTTCTCTGCATGTGCTAGAGCAAGGCTTATGCTCTCTGTACCGATTGACCCACCCCCTTCTGTGTTTTCTCCCACGGTCTCAGTCATATACCATAGTCTCACCAGCTGTGCTGAAGCCTGATGTGCCTAATGCTGCTCAGCCCTCCAGTGCAACTCCCTGCGTATCCACGAGCACTTCCAATCTGCCGATTACCAGCTCTGTAGGGCAAGAGCCTTACACACAATACCGTGAGTGCCAATGTCTGGAGAGAACTGAGGGGAGGATGTGATTAGTGTACATTCAAGTCCTACTGGAGGCAGGGAGCCAGATATTCCTAGCTCTGGAGGGTGGGCAACAGGCTCTAGATTATGTGCTCTCCTGGTTAAGGTGCTGCCATTTAATTCATCTCCTTCTTTCTCTCTCTGCCCAACTCTAGCTGTCCCAGATGTATCCACATATCAGTATGACGAAAGCTCTGGCTACTACTATGATCCCCTGACTGGCCTCTACTATGATCCTAATTCCCAGGTGAGTTGAGCCTGTTTCTGGACAGATCTTGCTTCTTTCTGAGCATGGCAGAGATGAGAATAGCTAGGTGAAAGCCATTCTCCTTTTATAAGCCGATACTGAGATGTCTGATCTTCAACAAGGGGGTGACTCTGCTCTGTTTTGATGGCATACTGCATTGGCACATGTGATTATAGACTTGGTGTGAATGTCTCTTCCCAGTATTACTACAATGCCCAGACGCAGCAGTATCTGTACTGGGAAGGTGAGCGGCGCACCTATGTACCAGCTTCAGACCAGGCATCTGACAGCCACAAGGATGGCGGCGGTTCAGGGGGTGGCAGTGGCAAAGAGGGTAAAGAGAAGAAGGAGAAACATAAAACAAAAACAGCCCAGCAGGTGAGAACCACCCTCTTTCTCATACTGCTTATTTGTACCACTTCCTGTACCTGTTACTGCTTATTCCAAGCTTTTGACACACCATGAAGAGCCCTTTAGAGTCGTCTTCCAAAGCTCTAGATCTGTGTCGAGTAGTCATAGCACTGCCTTGGACTTCTCAGGAGACTTAGCCCTCCTCCTAGGACTCTCCCTTTCTAGATTGGGAACTGGGGAATAGCTGCATAGGGAAGGGCTTGTCCAACTATTGTGGTGATGTCAAAAAAGCAGCCACATGGCACGGGGTGGCTTGCTGGGGTATGACTGGAAGTAGATTTCATAGATCATAGAGTTGGAAGGAGCCTACAAAGCTATCGAGTCCAACCCCCTGCTCAATGCAGGAAACTAGAGGGTCTCCCATCCAAGTAATAACCAGGCCTGACCCTGCGTAGCTTTCCACACTCAGACAAGCTGAGCCAGCGTAAGCCACAAAGTAGTCACTGGAGAAGCATTCCTTCCTGTAAGGGCAGGGAGAAAAAGGGAATAGTTAATTCTGGAACCTCCTGTGGCCTTTTTGGTGCAGACATAGCCCTGAATTTCAGTCCTCTTGCACAGTTCTAATCGGGAGCCCTTTTAGGGTAGTACACCTTTCAGCATGAACTGAGAACTCGTTAATCTTCTTTTATTTCCTGCATCTTTCCCTCCTTTTTTTTGGGCTGTCTTCTGCAGATTGCAAAGGATATGGAGCGCTGGGCCCGTAGCCTCAACAAGCAGAAGGAGAACTTCAAGAACAGCTTCCAGCCAGTCTCCTCCATACGAGAGGATGAAAGGCGGGAATCAGCCACAGCTGATGCTGGCTATGCCATCCTTGAGAAAAAGGTATTTCCCCATCCTTTATCAAAATCAGACTGGAAGTACATCACCTATTGTGGCTAATTCTTGACACCTGAACAAAACTGACAGTCCTGAAACTTGCTGAGGGGTGTGAAGGTAGGATCTTCAGCCTTGCTTGCTACTTTCTTGTTTCACAGTATGCATTTAGTGCAGTTGTGGCCTAGATGGTGCCATGCTAGAGTCCTGACTCTGCCTTCTTCCTGCTAGTGCTGCTCAGATCTGTGTCCCTGAAGCCTAACTATGTCATGTCCCAGTCTCTTTCTTTTTCTCTGTTAATGTGGGGAGTTCTTGTCAGGAGTCTTTGTTCAGCAATGGACATTGCCATGATGCCATAATGTTCAACGGGCGAGTAAGGAAAATACAGTCATGTGGAGGTGAAGGAGGGATGAGCTCTTGTGCTACTCATCCTGTGCTACTCATCCCGTGCTAATTTGTTTTTATCTTGATAGGGCAGGGCGGGAGCATGTGAACCACCTGTATGTTATCTCTTCCACAGACTGTTTAGCTGCCAAGTGTTGCTTGAGGGGCTGTTTGTGGTGGGTGAATAGAAAGGAAGTGTACTTTAATATGGGGAAATGATCTGAGAATCTCTCAATGCTGTCTGTTTTTGTGTGTGTATGTTCTCAGGGTGCATTGGCTGAGAGGCAGCATGGTGGCATGGACCTGTCAAAGTTTGCTGGTGATGACAGGCTGGTAAGCCCCTCCCTTCCAACTTTCTCTGCAGCTTAGGCCTTATGGATCTTCACTCTGAATACAGAGTAAAGGGTGCAGGTGCAGGGATTCTAGGAGCTTTTGCTCGTGTCCTCTCAAAGATGAGGAAATAGGTACTGATACGTTGAGAAGTAGGCTGAAAGACAGTTTCTCCCTCATCTTTTGTTGGGGATGCAATATGGATGATGGGAAGTCTTGAACACAAGTGCTACCTCAGACAATCCAGAGCTATGTAGTCTACCTGCTCTCTGCTGTTAGCACACTGTGATCTAGGTTGCATCAGTTGATGGGGGTGGGGTGCAGGGGAAGGAAGCAGTGATGGCCTCAAAGCACTAGGATATGGCAAATGGTCCGCTGGTTCCTTCTGGATCTGATTCCAACTTTGAGATTCTGCTTGTGACTTTCCTAACTTCCAGAGTCCACCCCGAGGGTTAGTGGCTGCTTACAGTGGCGAGAGTGATAGCGAGGAGGAGCAAGAGAAGGCTGCTGATCGGGAAGAAAAATTGACTGATTGGCACAAGCTGGCCTGCCTGCTTTGTCGTAGACAGTTTCCCAGCAAGGAAGCACTTATTCGTCACCAACAGCTCTCAGGATTGCACAAGGTATGCAGCTGATGTCTCAATTGCTTTCAATACCATAGTATCCTTCCGGACTGCTTGGCAGGTATGGGACATGGGGGCACTGCTTTGTGATGGTTTTAGTTCTTTCTTGAAGGCAAGTCTTGGAAAATGGTGCTGGGGGATTTCTGCTTGACATTTTGGCCATTTGATTTATAGTATCCTGCAAGATTCCATCTAATCCCGTGTGTTCTTCAGCATTTGCATGAAACTGGTGAGATCATCCAGAGAATTGAAGTACAGTGCCATCACTATGTTGATGAAACCCAGCTGTCGTTTCCATGTCCAGGGGAGGCAAGGAAGAGAATTGTTGTCTGAGATCAGTGACAGACTAGATGTGGACAAACAAATTGAAACTTAATCCAGACAAAACAGAAATGCTGTTGATCAGTAACGTGGCTGATCCAAGAATAGGGGCAAGGCTTGTTCTGGATGGGTTGCACTCCCCTTGAAGGATCAAGTGCAAAAGCTTGGATGTGCTCCTGAACCCAGCTTTGCTCCGGGATACTCAAATGGCGACTGCGACGGGTGTGTGTGTGTGCTTTTGTACAACTTCCTGGAGAAGGCAGGCTTGGCTGTGGTCATGAATGCCTTGGTTACATCAAGGTGGAATGACTGAAACACGTTCTTATGTAGGGGTTGCATTTGAAAGGCGTTCAGAAAGTGCAAAATGCTGCAGAAACAAATGAGGGCCACACCCAATATGAAGAAATAGAACAAAAAGGCCAAGTCAACAGGTGTACAAAAAATGATTGTCAATGCTGCTGCATACTTCCCAATATTACAAGATAACTCCCAATGTGTTTTGGCGTTGCCTTCATTGGGAAATCTCTCATGGAGTGCTTACTCAAGCAACACATATACATACACACCCTTCTATTCATCATTTGGCAGGAGGAACTGTGTCTTCAGTGAAAATGCTGCAGCCAGGGTTGTGATCAGAGCACATAACTCAATTACTGTAGCAGCTTTACTGGCTTCTCTGTTACTGGGCTCAGGATAATTGAAAGACCATCCCCTGCCACATGAAACTGCTCATCTGTTCAGATTTGTTGGGAGATGGCCCTGCTTCACGTTCAACCAGTGAAGCTAGTTGGGACCGGATGCTTAGGAAGGCATTATCTGTAGTGATGCCCAAGATATTGAGTGCCCTGTTCTGGGAGCTTGCTTGGCTCCCTCTTTAATAGATTAGAGGTTGCCTGTTCCAGCAGACCTTTGGCCAAGTGGTTGATGGTATTTTATCCCGGAGATGGTTTTTATTCACCATGTACTGTTTTAATACCATTTGTTTATATAACTGATATATTTTGCTTTATTTTTTTGATTCTGTGCACTGCCTTCAGTGCTTTAGAGATGAAATAGAAAGGTAGGTTATAACTACTTGACCTAATAAAATGCTACTATAGAAATAAATGTACATGCTGAATACTGATGTAGGATCTTTGGAGGATACCAACTTTGATCTCGTCTTAGCCTTCATGTTCTCTCTCTCACCTGTGCAGCAAAATTTGGAGATTCATCGGCGGGCACACTTGTCAGAGCAGGAGCTTGAGGCACTTGAGAAAAATGACATCGAGGTATGGAGGCAGAAAATGGGGTGGCCCTGTGGTGGGGGTGTTAAATGGGCCAGGACCTCATCCCTAACACTCACTCTTCATGACCACCAGCATATGAAATACCGAGATCGTGCAGCTGAGCGGAGGGAGAAGTATGGTGTTCCTGAGCCACCAGAACCCAAGAAGAGGAAGTATTCAGCTGTAACACCAGCCACTGTGTAAGCCCCACACTGTCTCCTTTAAGCCTCAGTAGGTGAATTAGGAGAGAAATATCCCACTTCTTGAGTGGGCTGCTTTTCTCTACAGGAAGTCATCCTCATGACTCATCCTCATCGGTTGCTCTCAGTTGGCAAGAAGAGAGGGCAGAGCCATCTTAACCCTTTCCTTCATCCACCCCCCCCACCCCCACCCCAATATTTGCTACAGGGATTTTGAACAACCAACACGTGATGGACTTGGCAGTGACAACATTGGCAGCCGCATGCTACAGGCTATGGGCTGGAAAGAGGGCAGTGGACTGGGCCGCAAGAAACAGGGTATCGTCGCCCCCATTGAGGTACCAGGATACCTTTCAGATTACTATGAATATAGAGAAATGTCTTCATATGTTTCAAGTTGCTATCTCACATAGTAGACCGCTTTTGCAGAAAGAGGAAGTACTTGAGCTACCTTGCTGGGATGAGGGCTATTTGATGTTTCACTTTGAAGGCATAGCTTTTTTGTGTCTCCTAACACCCTGTGTTGAAAAGGAAGTTGCCATGAGAGCTAGGAATAAGGGCAGGCAAAGCAGAGGGGCAATTTGGGATTAAGTTTTGGAGGAGTTGCACAGGGAGGAGAGGCGGTGAAGTGGCTAAATTCCAGGAAATTAGATCGTTCTAGAGAATACAGAGTGTCCTAGTGCTCAGGGCACAATGTGGTTCTGGGGGAAGGTTTTTCCTCCTGTAAAAATGTACCAGGCTGTCCATGATGCCCACTTTGTGTCTCTTTTTCTTCTTTCCTAGGCCCCAACACGGGTACGTGGGTCTGGCCTAGGCGCACGTGGCAGTTCTTACGGGGCTGTGGCATCAGAATCCTACCGTGAGGCGTTGCACAAGACAATGCTAACGCGTTTCAATGAGTCAGACTGAGAGCAAGCTCTGTGAAGAGCACCCACCTGTACAGTATTTTGCTGCTGACTGTCTCCCTCCACCCGACTTTCACACAATGTTCCTTTGGTTGACTTCCTTTTTTTTTTAATTAAATGTTAAAATGGATGCGAGCGGATCTTACATGACTGAGGCCCTGCGATTGTCAGACACTTCTGTGAGTTTTTGTGTATAAATATGGTGTAGAAGTACAGTACACTGATTTGCTATAACGTAGTAATCCCTTGAGCTACAAGTCCTGCACATACGCCTGGTTAGAAACAGGCAGCTGTTGTTGAGTCAAACTGGACTCTTGTAGTCATCTTCTCGGGGTCCATCTGCAATGACAGTCTTTGGTGAGGGCTGGCCTAGCAAAAGCCCTAGAAGAGTTCTGTATCAACAGAACAGCAGTGTTGCCCTTTTAAAGTGTTTGATGTAGCCCTTCCACCAGCTCTACGTAATGAGGTTCTGAAAAGCAAGTGGGAAAAATAGCAGTCACTCTGTATTGTATGATACTCATTAGTAGAGGTGCTCTACACCCAGCCCTGCCTACCTTGCTTTTGTACCTTTCCCTCCACCCGGCTCATGTTTGTTCCCTTTTACCACACAAGGAACATCTTTGGCCTTGCCTACCTTCATCAGGTTGGATGTAACTGTGCCTAATAAGGAAATCCAGTGCCACCATTGCGCAGTTGGGCTTGAAATCTGAAGAGCCAATGACCTCTTTCACCTGCACAAGAGGAGGAAGTTGTAGCTCACATCTCCCTAGGACTACTAGGGAGTGGCAGTTAACACAGCAGAGGTTCGACTCCTGGCTGGCTCGCCAAATTGTCGTAAGAGAACCTAAATAATGGTCCTTTAAAGATAGGTTTGTGTCCAACCGGACTTCAGCCACCACAGAAGACAGAGGCAAGATCTCTCTTACCTGGGCACCTTTATTGCATGCATGCAAGGTTGCCTCTCTGTTGTGGCCACGCAGGGCGCATCCGTCAGAGGAGAACAACCCCACCCAAAGTTATACATCTGATTTTATAGCCTCTAACATACATGCGTGCGCATTCTACCCTCAAAGCAAGCGTTCTGTTTCTATATATGGTTATTCTCGTAACCTCAAGCTGTGATAGGGAGATAAGTTGCTTTCTGCTAAGCTCAGGAAACAGATAAGTTGCTTCTTGCTAGGCTCAGGAAACAACATACGAGTCAGGCCACGGCTGTATTCTGGCCTTGTTCTATTAATTCTTATAGCATAGCATAGAGTTAGTGAGAATGTACATAGGTAAAAAGCACCATGTTCATTGCTGGATAGCTTTCCTTACATCAAACAAATGCTTTGAGTTCTAGATAATGTGTGCTTATGAAGGGAAAATGAACCCATCTAAAATTGAAGGTCAGCAGTCAACTAGGAGCCTATATGAGAACCATAGCCTGTATGTAATTACCAGCCTGCTTCTCAGTCAGAATTATTCGAATAATTGCCTCACCAAAGATAGTTTGTGGGTGTAAGAGCCTGCTTTTTTTTTTTTTAGTTGCCTACCATCTTTTGACAATTACTCCTCTGGCTGGCATAGGACCTGTAGCCCCAAACAACAAAGACAGCAGGAAAAAACCACACACAGAGTATTGTGTCATCTTAAATTTATTATGGCATAAGCTTTTGTTGATTGCAGTTCAGCTTATGCCACACTAGTCTTTAAGGTACCACAAGACTGTTGTTTCTGCTGCAAAACACTTACGGTAATACGATTTCCCCTCTGGAAATTGCAACAAGGATAGGGTTTTCTACAGCTAGCATCCTCAGCATAAATGACTGGGGGGAGAGGAGGAAAATGCTTGCTTGTGGAAGACCTTAACCTAATGTCCTAATAATACCACTGTAGCTTTCTGTACTACCATCTTCTGGGATGCAAAAGGGGCTGTTTTTCTCATTAAGTAAAATTGCACCTACCAACCTTATCAAGTGGCCAAAGGTAGAACTCCTGTACTTCTCCATCCCCCACCTGTGGCACAAACTCTTCAGGTAGCTCCAGGTCAAATACGAACAAGCATTCCGAATAAATGCCTCCATGTGCACCCTCATAGGTGTAGCTGGTGTGGTGGGAGAAGTAGTTCAGTACTACTGAAGACTTGCATGGAGGGTCAGCATGATAAAACAGTGGAGGTAGTTCAGGTATGTTCTCATTTGGGGGGGAGGACTTTGATCTGAATTACAGAGGAGGAGTGCCACAACCACCATCCTCTCATAAGCTTGACCCTGCTCCCTGGATTCCAACTGAAAGTGGGAATGGCACTTCCAAGTTCATATGCATGTAAACCTTTGGCCTGATGACACCCAAGCTATGTAGGCAATCTATTTTCTGTAATTTGTGCAGATTAGACATACACATACACTTAGCTTTGCTTTCGTTATTTGGCTTTTCAATGAATTGGGATTTGTTTGTGGAAGGCAAGGGAGGGCAACAGTGAATCAACGTGACTGCTGGGGATTAGAAGGCAACAGGAAGAACTGGCCAAGGGCCATTGTCAGAAAGCTGAGCAGGGACTTAAGCCCTCACTCTGGAGGCCTTTTCACATAGTCTTAATTTCTGATCTTCCAGACCTTTTGGTGTACTTTTTAAAACAGGTGAGATTCTCAAAATGCAAACTTCAAGTTGCTGTGCTTGTGCAATAAAGTTACAGATGCACAGAATACAAACCGCATTTTAAAAAATACATCCCCTAGCTGTTAACTCTTCTTTCCCTCTTGGCCTACATAGCTATGAACCTGCAATCTCAGCTACTCCCACTATGTTCTGCTGGATTTGAGGTAGCTTCTTATTACCTGATAGTTCCAACAGCTTTGGCTAGTGCAGCAAGGGAGGCAGGGATACAAGCTTCTTCTTGGCATTCTTTCACTAGCGTTTCTCTGACACCCAGCCCTGTTGCAATGCCACCAGCAGACTTAACAGGAACAAGAAAAGTGATGTTATTGGGCTACTATGGTAATTATATCAAGGCTAGTATCCCATCATTAACTCTAGCCAGCCCTGGTACTTCATACCTTTTCTGCCCATCTAACAGACCAAGGATCCCAAGTGACCTGTTTGTGCATCATAATAGGCAGAGTGGGGGAGTGGAAGGGCTTCCATCATCATGATTCTGATGGATGTGTAAGGGGAAAAAAGAACTGGCAAATAGAACTTCCCTCTTCACAATACTGGGGGGGGGGGGGGGGACTGCTGATGCTAAAGTTCAGTCTGCACAATTAACAAAGGCTGTATTTTGAGCTTTCAGCCCTGTGCTGAGTCTGGCAGGTGCAGCCCCATTTAGCGCAATATTCTCTCTGGCCGTGCCCTGTATTGGTCCAGTAAATGAATTGTGACTCTTGTTAGCTGATCCCCACCCTCAAACAAAAGAGGCAGGCCTCTCTGTGTCCTGTCTCTTACCAGGTTATCCAATAAGCCAGGATAAGTGGGTTTGCTCAGGGCCCTACGGGCCAGCCACATACACATCTGTTCATTTTTCCAAGTGTAGCCATTCAGGTGAGCACCATAGCGCTTCACACCCAATAATGCTGGATCCAAGAGAGAAATAAACAAATACCTTGTCAGCATGAATAGTTTCGAGATGCAACCAAATGAACAGTATTACCAATGAGTGAGTCTATTCGCTGCTTTCCCTTCCTCTTGTCACCTCCCAAACCACACACCTAGCTTTATACCAAAGAACCTCAATTTCTGTATGGAATGTGAATTATCTAAGCCTGCATAACATACTTACAATGCAATCCTACATATGTCTACTCAGAAGGGAGTGAGTGGCTGTATGATTGTAGCCTTACTGTAACTTGGAATTTTATAGAATTTTGGAATATTTTGGCAAGGCAGAAGAGATAGGATGGTAGGTACGGCACATAATGACAGGAAGTCTTCTAAGGGCACATTAGGCCTCTTTTCCTGTCTAAATTTGGTATAGGATTGTACCTTGACACACACCCTTTAGTGGCTGAATAGACACTTCCTATGTAATTTCAGTGTGTTTTCCTCCATAACTGTTATGACTAAGAACTAACTTTAATAAAATATGCAAGTATGAAAGTCAAAAATTTCAAGGGTCCAGACTTTGCATCGAAGGTAGGTTTGTTGCTGTTTGTTCCATCTCTGAACATAGGTAGCTGTAGTCTCTCTTGGGGTTACTGACCATTGCTTAATTTATAGACAAGTGCAATGAGCATCCAACACCACGGAGGTTTGGCTCCACTGATGGGTGGGAGGAAAGTAGGGATATGGAGTGCATGAACAGAGATGCTTTTCCGTAGCCAAACAATGCAGGCGAGGAGAAAGTTAACTCCATCTATTCACATCCAACGTTCCCTTTAAGAGCAAATCACTGCTGCAGCTCTAGGTTTTAGTTTATTGAAATGAAGTGTGAACCCTTGAGCCTTCCCCCATGAGCAAACGTGGAATTTCAAAGTGAGGAAGGGGCAGAATCTGAACTGACTTGAGGGAGAGAGCTGGGATTTGGCTCCTAATCAGAAATATGGGGGGGGGGGGGAATTGGGGTCATGCCCCCTCCCCAATAACTGCCTGGAGGGAAAGCCCTCCCTGCTATTTGCCAGGCATTCAGCCCACAGGCATAGGTGACTAGGAAGAATAGCAAGATGAGGGTGTATGTAGATTGCTGGTGAACAGTAGCGGCCAGTGTAAGCCTGGCTGGAGATAAAGAGCAGGGAGTTCTGCAAAAGAGTGGAAGGACCAGGCACTAGCACCTTAAAATGTTTCTTGAGTTGTAACCCATCATTCCTATTTGTAGATGGGGAACCGAGGCTGAGCGAGAGCCTTAGGCCTCCCAGTGAACACTGGACAGAGTATGGATCTGATTATAGGCCTCCCACATCTACATCCAATGTTGGGTCTTAATTTTTGAAAGAAATTTTATTTATTATATTTATACCCCTCCTTTTTTCCTGCAAGGAACCCAAGGCGGCTTACATAATCCTCCTCCTCCTCCGCACCATTTTATCCTCAAAACAACCCTGTGAGGTAGGTTAGGCTGAGAGCCAGTGACTGGCCCAAAGTCACCCAGTGAGTTTCATGGCCGAGTGGGGACTAGAACCCGGATCTCCTGAGTCCCACTTTAGACCTTAAACCAGGATGAGCTTCAGCTCAAATTAAGCACAGAGTAGGTGCTTCTAGAATTTCAAGCTCTTCTTCATGTGTTACTGTTTTGACCACAGCATATTTGCTGAAGGTTATTGGATTCAAGTGAGAAACAACTTCCAGAGCATGTAGATCCTGCTTTAGATTCCTGTTATTTTCCTGTAGGATAGAAGCTGAGAGGATGTCTTAATCTTTAGCAGGAGATAATCTATGTAATTTTATTGACACTTCATTTTACGTATTCCAGGGCTGAACCTTGGCATTCAAATCAGGTTCTGGGGCAAATGTGGCATTATTATTTCATAGATTTCATAGATAGAGTTGGAAGGAGCCTACAAGGCTATCGAGTCCAACCCCCTGCTCAATGCAGGAAATTAGAGGAGGGGTCTCCCATCCAAGTAGTAACCAGGCTTGACCCTGTTTAGCTTTCCACGCTCAGACAAGAGTATTGTACACAAAGAAGGCAGATTCGTTCCCCAAGGAGCTTATATCTCCCCAGTGGGGGGGAAAGCAAAGGGAGGCAAACTTTGGTCTTTGATCTGGCCAGGTTGCACTCAGTCTCTTGACTGAGGCCTTATTCTTTGTCTCTATCATAGTTTGACAGATGTTTCTAAAAAACAGACACAGTGGGGCCTCTCTTAATTTCTTCTGTGTGAATTGTGTCTCTATCTCTTTCTCTCAATGAAGTCTGGGAAAGGTGTTTTAAAAAAAAGATGTTCAGACTCACGGGTTGCAGCACGCTCCATGCTGAAGAGAGGTGTGTCAAAAAAATAGGGCATCGCATTGTAGAGCTGTAATAAAAACATGTTTTAGTTAATGAAAAGCTCTGGGTTTTTTTTTGTTTTTTTTACCCCAACCCATCTCCTTCCTCCCAGAGTTGGTATTCTAAAGGAGATCCCTAGATACCCCCTGCTTGCCTCCTCCATCTCGAGAAAGAGACTCAGAAGACACACATTTGTAGAGATGCCAACACCCAAACCTAGTCCCTTCTCCTTTCCTTGGTTGTTAATGCCTGGTCATCTCACCTCCTCCCTCCACTCTTTCAGGCAGGGAAAAGCTTGCTGTGCCCTCAGTTCCTGGAATACGCCTTGCACGGCAGCTGTTCGTTGCTCATAGGATGCTAGCTGCTTGTTAAGCTCCACACATGCAGGTGTGTCTCCCTGAGACACTGAGAAAACTGCTGGATACCGACAGAGACATTCGGCTACAGCCTGTGGCACGTAGCCTACCTGTTGCCCAGCAACCATAAATGGCAGGCAAAGATCCTTGGAAGAGTCTGCAAGGAGATCAACTCAAATCAATCCTAGTCCTAGTAGCTTAGTCCCTATGAACAGGGCCAAATGAACCATAGTGCTTTCTGCTGTGGGACCCCTTGTGTGGCTGCTGTTCTAGGAGGCTCCACGAGGGTTGCAAGTGCAACGTCTCCGATCAGGAGTGTTCTTCCGCATAAGCAATAGTTCTGGTCCTTTAGGGATTTCTTTTGATGGGGAAAGGCATTTTGTACATTTAGAGGCAGCCACTTCAGTACCAGAATTGTTTTAATGCTAAAGTTGGCAATACTCCTTCTACTGGGTGCAGTCCATCCATCTTACAGTGTAATCTGATGCATGTTCACTCAGAAGGAACCCCCATGAATTCAGTGGGGTTCACTACCAAGTAAGTGCACACAGGCTTGCAGCCTGAAGTAAGCATGCAAAAGATTGCAGCCTTAAGCCTACAAGGCTTCATTTTTTCAAGGGTAGTCGTCTCTGCAATATACACGGAGCTTGTCCCCAACAATACTACTACTTCATACCATCATTTTTCTTGTTCACTCTGTTTTGAGACATCCTGTTATTGTTTTTCTTCCTTTAAGCAAAGGAATATCTTTTATAAGGGTCAGCAACTGTACGCGCGCGTGTGTGTGTGTTGCCGGCTAATTCCTGCTTTAGGAAACTGTTCCCAAGAAAACCTCCTAGGTAGGTCCCCGAACTTCCGCGGCCGTACCTGCTCCATGGAAAGCATTCATCCTCCGGAGCAGCTCCCGGACCCGATCAGACCATCCTGGAACCGCCATGACGCCTGAACGGCAAGCCCCGCCTCCCCCAACCAATTCCCGTTTACTATTCCGTTTCGCCGCCTAAGCCTGATTGGCTCAATAAAGCTGTAGCATTCTAACCAATCAAGAATTTTGATTCCTGCTTTCCTCCCCTCCGACTGAATCAAGTGACCCAGTTTTTTGTACAATCTGCAGAGTCGAGCGATGTATATGCAGTCATGCCTTGGATTGAGAGCATAATTCGTTCCGGAAATGTGCTTGTAAACACTCTTATATCAAAACGAAATTCCCCCAAAAAAAATTTGTACAGAGATTTTTAATTTAAGCCGTACTACAGTACTTGTATTGCAAGACGTCGCTTGTATATCAAGTAAATAAATAAATAAATAAATATTTAAAAATTTGCTTGTCTTGCAAAACGCTCTCAAACCAAGTTACCTGCAATCCAAGGTATTACTGTAGCTCCCCCCCCCCGCCCTTTTGCAGGGGAGGGAAATCACATATTTAAATACTTCCTTCTCCAAAACAACAAAATAATAATAATAATAATAATAATAATAATAATAATTTAAAAAATGCACATTCCAGGTTCAATCCCCAGCATCTCCTGAAGGATCAGGTGGTGGGAAAGCCCATACTCTGCCCGAGATCATGGGGAGCCACCAAAGGTGAGCAGAAAGTGAATCTGCATCTGCTGGTAGATCTCTGGAAGATTTGCAGTAAATCGGCAAGGATTTTGGACTCCCAGTGATTTAACAATAGCAGAAAGATGGCTCCCGCCCCTCCACCCTAAAGTTATAGTGCTGAAATGAAGAAAGCATGAGGTGTATTTGGGGGTGGAAGGACTCATCATTGGCTGAGTTTGTATGTCACTTTTAAGCCTGCAGAGGCTCTGAAGCCTCTGTGGGTTTAAAGTTGCCCCAGGCCCTGGCTGTGCCAGACTAAAGGTAGGGTACAGCAGGGGGGCCAGAGGCACCACCTCTCCCCTCAGTCCTCCTGTGGGTATCCCAGGGCACACTGCAGGAGCAATGCGGGGAGAGGAGTGGGGGTGACAGCTGCCAAAAAGTGCCCAAGGGGGCTCACTGCTACTCATCTGAGTCGCGGGCGGCCCCACCAAGCAAGGGCAACAAGGCCCATAGTGCTGCGTTTCCTCAAGAGGAGACGCAGCGCCACAGCAGGGCTTGTCCCAAGCCCTTTCTCCGTGCAGGCACTGCTCCCAGGGAGACCACGGCGGGAAAGCCGCTCCTCTCTCTTCCGCTGGGTGGGAAGGACCCGCTGTGCTTGCCTTCCTCAAGAGGAACGCAAGCACAGCGGGTCCTTCGATGGGCAGGGATGTGGGGAAGGGGATGAGGAGCTGGCTAGAAGCCGGCCCCCGCCGCCGTTTCATGGGGAAAGGGTTGTGAGACAGCGGCGGGGAGCCAGGCTCTTGGCCACGCTTGCTCAAGAGGAAGTGCGGCTAACTGCCTGGTTCCCCACCGCTGCCACAGGCCTTTGGGGCTTCTCCCCACGCTCCGGCAGATGCCCGCGAGCAATCCTGCTGTCTGGACATCAGCAAGAGCGAACGTGGGACGCCTGTGACAGCCATGCTAAGTGCTGCTTGGGCACTTGGCCAGCTTTCATCAGCCAGAGCCCCTTGGCCAGAGTGGTAGTTCTTGCTTGCCGCTCTTGCCAAGGGGCTCTGTGCCTTTTGGGCCTGCGAGAGGGTTAGTGTGTTGTCTGGGTTCGGACAACACGCTAAACCTACTAGGGTTACCTTACCCTACTGCAAGCCATGGCTTTGCAGGGTGGTTTAGAAGCCACACCAGGTTGGCTTCTAATGCATCCCGCGGGGGGTCAGATGACATGCTAAACCTCAGTAGCAATTAACTTACTGAGTTTTAGTGTGTTGTGCAAACCCAGTCAATGTGGTCTGCCCACCCCGGGTAAAATTCCATGAACAAAGCAGGGTGATGATGCCATAAAAGCCTCATCTGGAAGCACCCAAAGTAGATCCCGCAAGCCTGACTTGCCTATTACATACAAAATATGTAGGTAAGACATGTTGATCCATTAGGAAAGTGAGGGAATCCCCAAATCTTTATTGGGTAATACCTTTTTTAGGACCAACTAAAATGTTGCAAAGAAGTGAGCAAGTGTTTGAAAGCTTGCTCACTTCTATTTTAGTTTGTAAAAATATTTTTATACTACACTGCTTTTGCTCATATATTGTACACTGTGTAGTCAATCAGAGCAAGAATGCATATAGGGGCCAGGCAATTAGAACGCCTTACATCAGTTCTGTACCAGCTATGTGGCTAATAATTTCTGCGCTCAATTTAAAGTGCTGGTTTTGGCCTTGAAAGCCCCAAAATTTACAATTTGGGAACAGGTTACCTGAAGGATCACCTCCACATGTAGGAGCCTGTCCAAGCTTTGAGAACAGCTTTTGAGGCCCTGCTCTCTGTCCTGTCAATAGGAGATGTTAGACTGATGGGTTACCAGGGACAGGACCTTTTCAATGGTGGCCCTGCATCTGTGGAATTCCCTCCCTCAGGAAGTAGGTATGGTCCCATCATTGTTGGTTAATAAGAGAACCGCCTTGAGACATTTTTATTTCAATCCATATTTGGTTGATTTACTGTGCTCTTGCTTGTGACTGCATTTAAGAGGGTGTAATGGGATTTTTATTTTTGAGGTTTCTTATGGATTCTTTGGGTGTACTGCCTTGTGAGGGCAATGCACGCGGAAAGGCAATTTAAAAATATGTTGTTAAATAAAATAATACGATGTTGCTTCTTGCAATCCATGCTCTTGTTCAAAAAGGAAAAGGTATCAGCACGAACCAACACTATTTATCCAACGCCGTGATGAGGGCACAAGCAGATTGATATCAGTTTTGTCTGTTAGGTAGTACTGTGCTTAGCTTATTTGCAGGGTGGGTTGTTGTGACATGTGGACGCACCCTATACCTTTAACTAATAGATGCCCACACAAACAAGGAGATTGAGTACATATGAAAATCTGTGTGGCAAAGTTTCTGCCTTCAGCTGGGAAGTGGATTAGATCCACTTTCTCCAACGTGGTGCCCTCCAGATTTGGACTGCAACTCCCAGCGTTCCTCACCATTGGCCATGCTAGCTGCTACTGATGGGAACTGAAGGCTAAAACATCTGAAGCACCATGTTGGGGAAGGCTGGATTAGATGGTATCTTAATCCTCTGAATAAGAATGGCCTTGCCAGATCAGGCCAAGATCCTTCTAGTTCAGCATTTGGTTTCCAATGCCAACCAACCAGAAGCTCTGGGAAGCTCACAAGTTGTGAAGTTGGCCCTCCCCTGTTCTTTGCTTCAGCATCTGGTACTCAGATGTATAAGGCCCCATTAGATGGAGGCTCTATTTTTAGCCCTGACAGAGCTGCCAATCCAAAAGAACCAGACTGAGTCAGGTTGAATTAGGGAAACAAGTTTTTATTATGATTATTAATATTACACTTTAAATATTCTTACATTTTTCTTAATTTTTTTTTAAGTGTCTGGCTTCTAAGAATTTTTATCACAAGGGCCAGTAGAAAAATAACCAAACTCTTAGAAACAAAGGCGCCCCATGGCGCTTCCCACAAAGAGAGGGGTGGAGAGGCAGGGACGAGAAGGGTCACTATGGAGCAGTTTTGGAATGGGTACATCAGGGTAAGGAAGTGATGCATTTCCAGGACAGTTCACAAAGAGACTTGCAGTTTATGATGTTCAGGGCAACTAGGTTTCGATGGCTGTACAGATGCCCTGCTTTGGAGCAAAGGATCAGTTGGAAAAGTGAGACCCAGTCTTTAAAAACCTCCCAATGGAGGATGGTGATGAATATAAATATCCTTCTCCAGTCTGTGCTTAATATCTATTCATCCTCATTTGCTCCAGCCAGAAGCCACCAAGCACCAGTACCTCTCCAGAACTGGGATGGAACCCAGATGTTGTCGCTCTAGCCTTCATTCTTCCCAGCTCTGGGGATTTGGGCTCCTGGCTCCCTGTGGAACAATTGCTTAGTTTCTTTAACCTAGCTCCAGTGCCCACTGTGAATCTGACCTTTAAAATGACATTTCGCCTCGGTTGCCTTATTTCAGGGGAAGCTATTGACAATTATATACCGTTAAACCAGGCTTGCAGAATGTGTGACCTTCCAACCGAAGCACAGCCCACCAGCCATGTATAAACCATTTTTGCTGCCTGCCTGGGACTGCAAAAACAGAGGGATTGTCAAACACTTGGGAATTCACAATACAAAGCTAATGGGCTTGACGGGTCACAAGTTGTTAAAATGATGCCCCTGCCTCCTTTGTCCAGACCCACACCACTCACCCCCACTGCAGAGGTAAAGATCATTCATCCCTTCTCTCCTTGAGAGATGTCCCCAGTTCATATATTGCCATGCAAGTGCTTCAGAGTACCGCTTTCAGAACATAGCAGGGAGGCAACTGGGGAATCAGTTTGGCTACCTTCTCCTTAAGAGCTGACGGGAGTTGCCCGATTGAAGGATGTTGGCAGCATCATATTCAAAATAAAGGGGCAGGGGAGTTCGTAGCTTAGATTCCATCAGGCCCCCACCCCACCGCTTACAACAGTTCAGTGTAAGGCAGAGGGCTAGATCCTCAAAATAATTTAGACGATTGTCTTTTCGACCCACCTCCGCATTTTACTCCATCCCTCTTATTGGTCGATTTCACGATCGCAACAGAAATAGAACCCAGGAGTCCTGGCCACTCCACTCCAACCTACGGCCTGGCCGCCGTCCTCAGCACCTTGATTCTCCGTGCCTTGCAGCTTTAACATACATAAGTGCAGTGCGGTCGGAAGAGACAGACTTGAAGCATTACCAGTTTGTCTTTTCAGCCTTGTCCATTAGGCCTCAGCATTGCCCTTTTGCCCTGGCACCTTGGGGCGTCGGCTTGGTTGACGTCGGGAGTGCAGCAGGGCTTGGACTGTATTGCAGAGAACTCACAAGTTAGAAGATCTAGACTCTAGGCCCCTCTTTGCTTTTCCACCGTGGAGTCCACGGCTGATCCGGAGACCTTCTATTTCCACAGGGACAGATGCTCGAGCCTCTCAAGTCTTATAGCCAGGGGTGAGAGGTGGTGAAAAAAGAAAAAGTGGGCTCCCCCCCATTTTTACATCGTCCCCGTTCTTAGTTCTGCAACTCTTCTTCCCCAGGAACAAAGATCTGAGGATTCTACGGCAAGAGTATTTTGCTGAACACCAAGTGAACTGAGTGTCCGTCAGCGTAAGGAGAATGAAGTGAGCCCCCCCTCTGGATGGGTTGCATCTCCTGTATCACTGAACCTCTGCTCCGCCAGATGTTGTTGGGCCTCCTGACTCCCATCGACCCCGACCGCTGGCCATGCTGGTTGGGGCTCATGGGAGATGGAGTCCAACAACACCCAGAAGGCCGCAGGTTCCCACCCCTGCCCTAGGTCTGCCTTCCTCAACCAGCTGTGTTCCAGATGTGCTAGACTACAACTCCCATCAGCCCCAGCCAGCATGGCCAATGGAGGGCACCAGGTTGGGGAAGGCTGCCCTAGATTAAGACGGGTGGGCGGGTGGCACCACCACTATTCTCAGGGGAAAGAAGGCCCCCTGCTGTTTGCTATGGGGAGTGCGAGTCCTGTCCTTACAACTCTCTGCCTGGGATAAAAAGCTGGGAACTGCTTGTTGCAACACCCAGCCTCTGGGCTATTGATCTGAACTGCTGGTGAAAGGATGCAGGTCACAGTCTATGTCTCTACAGGGAATTTCCCCCCAGTCCAAGACCCTGATCCCTTTCGGGTGTAAGAAGAAAGGCATTCTTCTGTCCTTATTTCCCCAGCTATAATAGGTGAAGCTTCCTCTTTCTTTCAAAGTGCTTCCCGGGCATCCCTTCTGGCAGGGATCAGAGCCCAGGGAGCCCGGCTCCTGGCTGCCCCCTAACACGCTTAAGACACCCACACAAAGTATGGAGGGGCAGCTTCAATGGGCCTCATCTATCTCCACCCTGCTTCTTTGCTCCACACCAGGCTGGGCATGGAAGCCGGGTCCTCCCTTCTATGTCCCGTCCCCGTCCCCCCCACGTCCCAATAGGAGCAAAAAGGGGTTGCGGTACCTTTGAGCACAGCGCATGACCCCTTGGTGCCCATTTTAAAATAAACCCCTCTGAAAAGAAGGATAGAGTGTCACAGATGAAGACTGGACACACACACACACACACACGCAAGGCCTGGTCAGACCCATTCCGGGTCCCTTAGTTCATACGTCAAAAACATTGTCCTGCCTGCACTCTTTAAGAATCCCCACCAAACTCAGCATTTTAAGCTGTTGAAAAGGGACTCCTTCTGCCACTCGTTCCTTTGGTTCCCCACACAGCTGAAATGCCACCTGGTATCTCACGCACACATCTGCACGCACGCACGCACGCACAAGGGCTGCCCTGACTGGGAGGAAAGGAGGGAGCCCCCCACCCCGCCCCAAAAAAAGACCTGGGACACAACAGATTTTTGTTTAAAAAGGAAAGAGAAAGGGGGGGGATATCCCCCTCTTCAAACAGGTGCAGTGCCCTTTAAAGTCAGGCCCTGCCCCCTTGGTCCATAAGGAGCACAGCGTGCCAGGTGAACCTGGAGCGGAGCGGGGGGGGGGGGGAGGGCTGGCCCTCGTTGTCCAGAGAAGGTGGTCAGTCTGGCCTCGAAAGGTATTAGAGCACAGTGTTCTCGGTGCAGCTGCCCCCCAGCGAAGAGCGGAACGCTTGCAGTTGGGAGACCCCGTGGAGATGGACACAGGCCGCCGCGACCACCAGCACGTGGAAGATCTGGTGGGAGTGGAACTGGAGGGAGAAGGGGGGAAAAGAGAGACGATTTGAACCCGGAACTTGATCCCACAGGCCAGCTTGCGCTCCACCTGATCATTACAACGGGGAGATTCGCTCTTTACCCTTAAACCCACCCATGAAAGCAGAAGATGGGAGGTCGCCCATTTCTCCCTCCTGCCCCCAAGTCTTTCTGTCCACCCTCCAGGTCTGCCACATAGGAAGCTGAGAAAGAGACTAGGAGGGAAAGCAAGGGTCCACAGGAGTCATGGTTACTTCATCTCCCATTTTAGTGGTAGGCTTACAAGGTATGGTACAAGCCCCCCTGACTGCAAATAATTCATTCAACCAAGTGTGAGGCTACGCATATTCACACGGAAGCAAGCCCCACTGACTGAGGCATAGTCCACACAGGCCATGGAATGAAGTGGCAGAGACCTGAGGTGGGAGAACTGGTTCTGTTCGTTTACAGCAGAACCTGGCTATGCTCACTGCTGGTTGACTGGCACTTGCTCGGACAGCACAAAACCACCTCCCCGCCCCATCCTTGGAAAAGTTTTGCAATGCTTTTTTTTTTTTTTAATGAAAAATAAAGCAACAAATGAATGTTTAAGCAAATAAACATGTAAGGTATGTGCCACTTCCTCTTTTCAGCCTTCCGCTCCAATATTTGCAAAGGCCTGTGTAGTCCTCCAGATGTTGCTGCCTGGACTCCAACTCACATGAGCCCCAGCCAAGAGGGCCAGGGATGATGGGAATTGGTTCAACATCATCTGAAGGGACACGTGTTCCCCACTTATGGTCTAGAGCCAGCCAGAGTTGAGAGATGAGAAGTGAATGAGAATCGGCGTTGTTTAGTGGTGACAGTGTTGGACTAGGACTCAAGTTCAAATCCCCACTCAGCCACAGAGCTCACCGGATGTTCTTGGTTTTATTTATTTATTGTATTTATACCCCAGCTTTTTTCATGCAAGGAATCCAAGGTAGCTTACATAATCTTCCTCCTCTCCTCTCGGTCCCCCCCCCCCACTTCTTCTGCATCAGAAATTCCCCTGTCCCAAACCTGCTTTTCTTGAAAAACAAAAACAAAAAACAAAACAACAACTCATAGTGGCTCTCTTACGAGCCTTAGCATGTAACTTGTCATTAGCCCCTGGCTAAAAAGTATTCTGGATTAATCCAGTCAGAGTATTACCATTATTACATGTTTATCCTGTCCAGCTCCGAGCAACATTCATGGTTTCCCCACACCATTTGATCCTCACAACCACCCTGTAAGGTAGATTAGACCAGGGATGGGCAGACTTCAGGCTTACGAGACCTACTTATTTTTTTTACTAGAACCGCAAGATCCACCCACTGAAGCCTGGTGCAAAAGAATCAAGTAATTCTGAGTCCAGGTATTTGGTCTAAGTACCAGAACTGAATGGAGCTCACAGTCCTTCCACACAAAAATCCACTCTGGGATTCAAGCTCTCTTCATTTAAGCATAATTTAAGGCAGGAAGGAGTAATTTTGTTGCTCCTATTCTTAAAAAATGGGAAGTCATAAATACTTGATGGCCTACTGCAAATCACCCAGAGATCTGCCAGTAGATCCATATATACCTTCTGCCCAGCCCTAGGTTACGACTGAGAGTGAGCGACTAGCCCAAAGTCATGTCCTGAACTTTATGACTGAGCAGGGATTTGATCTCTGGTTTCCTGAGTCCAACTCTGACAAGCGATCCATTGCGTCACACTGGTTCATAAATGAGGCGGGCTCTTGTGTAGGCACAATAGAATTTCTACCTTTTATTCTGGCTGGGCTCTGGTGCCTTTTACAGCTGCATGGCAGACAGAAAATGTAAGAGGTGACGTTTCCTGGATTACTGTTTTTGCATGCTGAGAAGGAGCCAGACCAGTTGAATGCCCGACTGTCACACAGCTGTCAGAAGCACAAGATTTCTGTCCAGACAGAAGGTAGCAACTGACACTGGTTCTCACCCAGCTTTTGCTGCACAACAGGGGTAGGGAACCTTAGGCTCAGGGGCCAAACCCAGCCCCCTCCCCCTGGCCAGACCCCCTTCCCTCAATCACCGATCCATTTCCCCCCTCCCATTCTAAAAGGTTGAAATGCCCCTCCTAAGCCTTAGTTACTGGGCTGTAAGAGCTTTAAGCTAAAATAGGCTGGCATTTTTTTTGTATTTCTGCCCCCACCCCTTTTGGCCTCATCCACCACTGGAATGTGCCCCCTCCCACCGAGAGCTTCTCTGAAATTGAAATTCAGCCTTTGGGCTGAAAGAGGTTCGACGCCCCTGCTGTATTGGGACTGTATTTTGTTTAGGTTCAGTTCAGTTTAGTTTAGTTTAGGTGAAGTTTATATGAATTCTTGTTGCGTCCGTACGAAAAATGCCTGCATGCCTTCATGGAAACGTTATAACAGGTCAGACTGTTTGTCCCAGAACTGCCAACTCTGACTGGCAACAGCTCTCCAGGGTGTCAAGCAGAGAAGGGTCTTTCCCCTGCTACCTGACCCTTTTGCCTGGGGGAACCAGGGACTGCACTTGGGCCCCGTCAGCCTGCAAAGCAGGTGCTCCATGACTGAGCAATGGGAGAAGAGCGAAGCCAAGCCTCAAAGGCAAGGTTGCCAGGAATTCTGACTTGCAGCTCCATCTTGCCCCCAGAGGCAAGGGTCTCCCTCTCATCTGTCGTTAAACAAAAATACATACCCATATGTCACACTTGCCCGGGAAGAAGCGTTCGGGAATGCGGGCGGCATACAGGCCCACCCCCAGGATGTAGAGGACGGCCATGAGGAAGAGCCACCCAATCTGCCCCACTGTGGTGGCCTTGATGAAGCCTTCAGCAATCATGAAATGGAGGGTGGGCACCAGCCCGCTCAGCCCTAGGCCCAGAAACACCCCTGCCCAAAAAGGGGAAAAAAGACATCACTGCTTGGAGGAGCTCCTCTCAGGGTTTCATACAAACCAGGCCTAATGAGGTCTCCATCCCCGAACTGGAGGTGAAGGTCAATACTGAAGGAGAAAGCATCTCTGAGCATGTACAAAGTATCTTCTCACTACTGAGTAACTGCAACCAAACCATAGCATTAGATAAAGACTACAAAAACACACAACCTGAACTGCCGGTATTAAATTGAAAGCTGCCATTGGCCATTATGTTATGCTCTCTTGGCATGGGTATGCTGTAGACCAGTGTTCTCCAACCTTGGGTCCCCAGGTGTTTTTGGCCTACAACTCCCAGCATGCCCCAGCCAGCATAGCTGGCTGGGGCATGCTGGGAGTTGTAGGCCAAAAACACCTGGGGACCCAAGGTTGGAGAACACTGCTGTAGACTAACCTTCCTCATCCTGGTGCCCTCCAGATGTGTTGGACTACAACTCCCAGCTATGCTGGCTGGGGGATGCTGGGAGTTGCAGTCCAACACATCTGGAGGGCAGTAGACTGCAGGGATGTACAAATTTTGTTAAATCCGTTCCGTTTGTGTTTCGCAGACTCTCGGGTGTCTTTCGTTCTGTCATCTGCTGCTCACTGACGGAATTGGGTTTTTAAACCAAAATTTCATCCTACTTGTGCTAATGTGTACGCAGATGCGCCAATCTGCATCAGTTAATGTGGACTGGCACACTAGCAGTAATGCCCATTAGCACAAGTGTGAATGAGTGCAAATGTGAAAAACCGGCCCGGAAGTCCATGGAATCCGCATGGCTCGGAAAAAGCCAGTCTGCTGAGGAATCTGAAGGTCAGTTTCATAGAAATCTGAACTCATTTGAATCCATTGCAAATTTCTCCAACATCCCTACGGTTAGGGGAGGCTTGTGTAGACCTATTACTGCATTTCTGTGCTGAAAACACCTCGCATTGGCAGTTAAAATTTGACTGAGTAACTGAAGTGTCAATCGGGTCTGTGTTGGGACTGGATCCCTTTCGATCAGACCTGAAATGCTGAGATTACAAGGAAGGCTTTTCAGGTTAGGTGTGGCTGCCAGGTAAGCTGCCAGGCATCACATAAACATCCTGACCTTTCTTGGAGTTCATCCATTTTATCCTCACAATGACCCTATGCGGCGGGCTAGAATGAGAGAAAAGGACTTGCTTAAGGCGATCCAGTGGGATTCAAGGCAGAGCAGGTCTCCTCTATGGATTGCAAAGACGCAGGGAGAACAGAAAGAGCCATTCATGTTCTCTCCACATACTATAGAATCTGAATCCATTCCCAGTAGATCACACCTGGACATCTTTTGGAAATTTTTGTGCCAAAAAAAATCTTTTTTTAAAATCTGGGTTAGCACTTAGCAATTTTATAGTCCTTCAGAGACTTTATCTCAATTATTCTTATGACAATACTATCTGGTAGGCCAATATCATGATCACCTATGATATAGGCAGGGAGCTGAAGATGAATTATTTTATTTATTTAAAATAAATAAATAATTTAGGCCAATATCATGATCACCTATGATATAGGCAGGGAGCTGAAGATGAATTATTTTATTTATTTATTTATTTATAAAAACTTTTATAAACTCTCTTTTGACCCTAGTAAGGGCCCCCAGGACATTGTACAAAATCAAGTCAACAATACAAACATAAACTACAAATCAAATTAGAACCAGAGCTTTAAAGTCCAGCTTTAAATAAACCTTCAATCTTATATTAAAAGCCAAGCAAAATAAACATGTTTTTACTGACCGCCTAACAATAATCAGGGATGTAGCCAGTCTAACTTCCCTCAGGAGGGAATTCCAGAACTGAGGTGTCACTACAGAGAAGGCCCCATCTCCACCAAATAGAAATCCGTAGGCCGCGGCATGGGACAACAGGGCCTCCCCTAAGGATCGTAGTGTCCTGGGAGGCTGGTACAGGGGTTAACCATGGGTTAGATAAACTGTGGGCTAGTGTTATGTGCAAACCAGGTCATACATATGAACAACAAACATGACAAGAATACATCATTACCTGCCCGAACAGCCCGGTATTGAGGAGTGGCAAAGTGGTCCCATTGCGACACCATGATGGCGGTTACTCCCAGCACACAAATGATGATGAGGTAGATGAGTTGGGGTTGCGGTGAGCAGTAGAAGGAGTAATACAGCCAGGGTACAAAACTGCCCATGGTGAGCAGGGCGATTCCAGAGTAATCCAATCTGCACAAAATGCACAACAGACAGCAGGGCTGGTAGACACTGGATGGAGGGCCATGTCTGGTACAGAGTGTCAAATTCCGAGAACCTTGTTTATATACGTATATTTTTTTTATTAAGGTGCCAATCCCTATGGTTGCAGAGGGGGTGGTACCTTATGAAGGACATCTGGCCCGCAAGACAAAGCTGAGGAGGTCCGTGGCACAGGACGCATGTGTGTGCACCTCATGGAGAAGGGCTGTGCCCTAAGTGCCACATTCTACAGCAAAGATGCACGTTTTGACAACCCTCCTATACAGTACTTGGTCAGAAGCACGTGTGCCATAGCTGTGGGACAGGCATTCGTGTAAGCCAGTGTTCTCCAACCTTGGGTCCCCAGGTGTTTTTGGCCTACAACTCCCAGCATGCCCCAGCCAGCGTAGCTGGCTGGGGCATGCTGGGAGTTGTAGGCCAGAAACACCTGGGGACCCAAGGTTGGAGAACACTGGTGTAAGCCTTCCCATGTGAATTGACAGCTGTATGTTGCTGATGCCGCGGCAGGCACCTAACAACATAGGGTTGTATCCAATGTTAGTCTAACTCAAGGCCCATTCATTTCAACGGGTCTACTCTAAGTAGGAGAAACACAGGATACAACCCATAGTTGGGATCAGCAACTGGCCACCTAGGGCCTCGATCTGGCCCCCAGTGTAGCCTACGATCCCAGGGCCTTCCACCACTTATTATCCAACTTAGTTGGCACAGGACACGGATTTGTTCCTGCCTATGAACAAGCTGTCCCATTTGATCTAGCAGTTACGAGTCCTGTTTTCACCCAAGCGGTGAAAATGAGGCCAAGTCATTGGGGAGCCACCTGTGGTATAGCAGACAGAGTGGTGGACTAGGACCGGAGAGATCCGAGTTCAAATCCCTGTTCAGCTGAAGTGAAACTCACTCAGTGACCTTTGCCCAGTCACCATCTCTCACCCTAACTTACCTCGCAAGGTTGTTGGAAGGCTAAAATTGTGGGCGGGGGGGGGGGGGAGGAACCATGCATGCTGTCCCAAATTCCTTGGGAGGAAAGGTGGACTAAAGGTATAATGACTAAACCAGTGTTCTCCAACCTTGGGTCCCCAGATGTTTTTGGCCTACAAGTCCCATTCATGGCCAATTATCAGGAATGCTGGGGGTTGTAATACAAAACATCTGGACGGCATCAGGTTGGGGAGGGAAGGCTTATGTACGCCATGGGCAACAATGGCTCTATCACAAGCCTGCACAGCCTGTGACGCACCAAGCCAAGCACAGCTCACCCACCATGTATGGCAACCAGGTCTGAGAAGGCTCTTGGCCGAGTGCCCTCTCATGGGCCCTATGAAAACGGGGAGCCCTGGAGGACCTACCTGATGGTGGCAGCATCATCATCCACCACTGGTTTAAATTTAAATCCCCCACAATGCCCTTCATTACTCGCGGCATTATGGCCACGTGCCCCAGAGGTTTGTGGGTGGGGAGCAAGACTTACTTGGAGAAGGTGCGGGAAACCTCCTCAGAGTGGCAGTAGACCGTGTGGAAGAGCCAGGAGAAACAGAGGCAAAGAATGGCTCCTAAGAAGAACATGCCAAAGACCACACGCTCCTGGATGGGGGCAACGTATTTCATGTTGGGACTGATCATGTATCCAATACCCAAAACCAGGAAGAAGAGGAACCCTGGGGAGGGAGAAAGAGAGAGGAAAAACCCACCTACATATTTTTGTATGTATTGCTACATATCCCAAACATATTCAAATGCTGGAAGTCTTAGGAGGGTGGACAACATAAAGCACTGTTGGGACTAGGCTGGGACTGTAGGTGGCCCTCCGCAAATCAAGAACTCAGCTGGCGCCGTCTCCAGCCCACCAGCCCAAGATCCCCGATCCCCACAGTCAATTCCTGGAGCTGGGAGCGTCAAGAAAGAAAAGCCTGAAGCTCCACATTATCATTGCTGTGTTCACCAGGAAAGGGCAGAAGGATGGTGAAGGCTGACCCAGTGTTCCTCAACCTTGGGTCCCCAGATGTTTTTGGCCTACAACTCCCAGCATGCCTGGCTGGGGCATGCTGGGAGTTGTAGGCCAAAAACATCTGGGGACCCAAGGTTGAGGAACACTGGGCTGACCCAACCCAACAGCCAGGGCTGGGGAACATGTGGCCTTCCAGATGTTGTTGGACTGCAACTCCCATCATCCCCTCACCATTGGCTATGCTGGCTAGGGATGAACACTCACGGTTCCCCGGCAGCAGGAGGGAAGCACATCTGCACAAACCTTGTTAGGGGGAGTTTTGGAGAGAAGGGAATCGTTTCTGTCCCCCTCAGTGTTTTTCTGCAGGACTAGGGAATATTGTTCTGGTATTTTTCTCTAGGGTCTCTACTCTCTATCCATAGTAGAGATCTTCAGCAAGCCTAATTTTCTGCTCTCCGTGTCCACACGGAGATACTGACACTTAACAATGTACTGTAGACAGTGATCAGAATGCCAATTGTGAAGACATACCACTGGAGACTCATATTTGCGTTCTCTGTTAACAATCTTTTAGGCTGAAAATATCCCATCTCAGCTGGTCACTATAAGAACTGTAGCTTTCAGAACTGGTGCCTGAGCTTGCTTTTTTTCCCTCCTCCCTCTCCATCTGCATTTCCTTGTGTGTCATGTCTTTTAGACTGTAAGCCTGAGAACAGGAACTGAAATAGTTTGGGGCGATGCAGCACCTGGAATGCCAGGGAAGCTCATCTATATTGCCTCCCTTCCTCTTCCCCCACCCCACCCCTCGCTATATGGAGCAATGCAGTGCAACACCCCATGACTGACCAAGAAGATGTGTCCAGATGTTGCCAGTCTCAGTGTGGAGGCGGAAGATGCTGCGGAAACAGGCGCGGAATGAGGGCATGGGCGGCCGATGTCCATGTAGGAGGAAATCATTGTCCTTTAGCCAGTCAGGCAGTACATCATAGGGCATGACACGCCAGCGGCCCTCCCAAACCTACAGTGGGAGAAGAGAGACTAGAAGGGACCCAGAAGGATCTTGCCTTGCCTGCCCATTGTTCTGGGAGCTGATCAAGAAAATACGTATGTAGTGAACTGTGCCTCCATGATCCAGGAGCGGGGCAGAGAATCCCCTGCATCCCGGGAATCAGAAGAATGGATCTGCTGAATGTTTGTGGATGGCGTATGTTTATAATAATAAACAAGTATGGGAAGCGCTGCTCTAAAGAGGATTTCTCTATTCCAAACATTAATGAGTTTTAAAGTGGTTTGATTGCCTAAGGAACCTGGGAGTTGTAGTTTTGCTGCCGTTCTGAGAACTCCAGGCAGTGGTTCCCAACCTTGGGTCCCCAGATGTTGCCGGACTACAGCTCCCAGCATCCCTTGTCATTAGGGGATGCTAGGAGCTGTAGTCCAGCAACATCTGGGGACCCAAGGTTGGGAATCACTGTGTCTAGAGAATCCCTAGCAAGCAGAACAATAATTGCCAGGGTTCCTGTTTCGGTTAGGAGGAAGCCAAGGGAGACGCGATTGATTTATGCTGTGGTATAGACAAGTTCTAAGTTTACCTGATCCTGGGACACTGCCTTTTGCGTCTCTGTGTTATGAAAAGGGGAGAGTGGATATGTCCTGAGATGCGATGAATTGTTAAGAGATCCAATGCATGAAGCAAGATGGACACTTCTTTTTGCATCGGGACATTCCAGCTAATCCCCACTCAGTCCTGGAGCTCACTTGGTGACCTTGGGCCACTTGCTAACTCTTAGCCAAGCCTACCTCACAGGGTTGCCGTTAGGATAAAAAGTGTGTGTGTGTGTGTGTGTGTGTGTGTGTGAGAGAGAGAGAGAGAGAGAGAGAGAGAGAGAGAGAGAGCGAGCATTAAGGCCCCTTGGAGGAAAGGCAGGATAGAAATGTAATAAAATAGCATTCCCTCCCCATTCCTTTTTCCTTGTGTGTCGTGTCTTTTTAGATTGTAAGCCTGTGGGCAGCAGGGACTGTCTTGTTAATTGTGTAAACTGCCCAGAGAGCTTCAGCTATTGGGCGGTATAAAAATGAAACAAACAAACAAACAAATAATGAAATTACAGCGGGGGGGCACCACTGGCTCCCTCCCTACTGTTTAACCACTTATAGATAAGTGTCATGGTTAATCCAACCATAAACTGGAGCCCTCCAAATATGTTGGACTACAACCCCCATAGTTCCTAGCCAGCATGGCCATTGGGTCTCATGGGAGTTGTAGTCCAACACCTCTGGAGGGCACCAGGTTGAGGGAAGCTGGTGTAGGAGATGGTTCCTGTGGGAGTGAGCAAGGTTTGCCCTGTTTTTGCTTGCTCAGTCGCTCAGCAAAGGAGAGGGGCTTTCTGCCACTTCCCCCTTCCCTCTCCATTAAGTGCCTTGTTCAAAAAGGTTGCTCCCACCCTGTTCTGTTTTTGATTCTGTTTTAATGGCAAAGGCTCTGTGCTTTGAACGGCAAAAGTCAGACAATAGTCAGTGAAGCTTTTACTGGCCTGGAGAGACAGTGATGGGGAAAGTTCATTTCTGCCTGTTAAAAAGCAGAGAGCCTCTGTCCATCATAGGGTGGACATCATAATCCCACCAGCTTTTGAAGAAGAAAATAAACCAACACAGGGAGATATGGAGATATGAAGGCCCCCAAATGGCCCCACGCCACTCCTTCCCTTGGCCCCACCTCTTTTCCTCTGACCAACAATAGTTCGCTGGTTTCCCAGCTTTTTTGCAGTCCCGTCCCCCCCCATTCTAAAAGGTTGGAATGCCTCTCCGAAGGCTTCCTTCATGGAAGTAAGAGCTTTAAGCTACAATATGCTGGTATTTTTGGCATCGCCCCTTTTGCCTTCAGTCCCGCCTGCCACCTGAATGCAGCCCCTGAGAGATTCTCTGAAATGGAATTTGGCCCTAAGGCTGAAAGAGGTTCGACTTCCCTGCACAAAGGGGTGGGTGCAGAAAAGCGAGGACAAAATGGCACAACTTCGACAAGCACCTGAGCTGGGGAGGTTCAGTGACCAAGAGTTATCAGCCCGTATCACATTAGCACCGCACCCTTCCTTTAAGAAACTCAGGGCAGAGTGCAGGTGTTCGTTCAAATTTTGGATTCCCAACAACCCTGTGAGGGAGAGATGGTGACTAGCCCTGGTTCCTCACTCTGAAAGTTTCATGGCTGAGTGGAACCCAATCCTCCCTGCTCCACATCAAACACTCGTCGGCACATTGACTTTCACAGTGCAACCCTATACCTGTCTCCTCAGAAGTAAGGTAAGTGGGAATAGAATTATAATAGCCTCAGTCTCTTGTTTAAATCTCACCTTAGGGCCAAAGTAGAGGTGCCATGGGCAGGCATGCTTGCTGCTCACATGTGTCTCCCCTACTGAAGTACAAAGCAGGGTGTGTGTCTGTTTTCTGTGTGAAAAGTGGTACACGGGTGAGGGGAACTGAATTCGCTCCCATTCCCCTACAGTCACTAGGCTAGGAGACAAATGACAGATGATGAGGTGAGAAGGGGTGTGCGGGAAGGGGGGCTCAGCTCCCCTTTCGATGTAAAAATCAGACCTCACCCTCTGCATTGTACATGAATAAACAAATGTGTCTCCCCTCCTCTCACCTGCTTCGTCCCTCCACCACAAAGTCACCAGACAGCAGATGGAAAGCCACTGTTTTCTCTCCCTCAGCCCACCCTTTGCAAAATGGGAAAGGAGGGGAAAAAAAAATGCTGACCTACCTTACAGGGTTGTTGTAAGGATTACTGAGGTAATGTCAGCGAAGTGCTCAGAGAACACTTGAAGAGAACTATAAGTGGGGTGGGTGGGGTGGGGAGGTTTTTGGCTTAATTTGAAAGGCAGGGCATAAGTATCTTGTAAATAAACAAAGCAGTGCAGCAACTTTGGGTCAACTCGCAGGGAGGTCGCTGTTGACGCTCAAGCCCCTCCCTTAGTTCTCACTTGCCTTAACCTGGCAGCACTCCCACTCCAAATCTTCCAAAAAAGCGTCTTTTGTCCTTCGCATTGCCCCTTCCCCCCTGCCCATGGTCTCCCCCAGGCGCGGGCCTAGGGGAAACCCGGCCAGGGCACGTGGCCGGAGATCAGGAGAGTGGGGGCCCCGCATCTCCAGCTTCTCCGCTTTTTCTCTCCCTGGCTCTGGGTGATGTGACCCGTTGGGCTTGCCCCTCGATGAACCAGCCCTGGAGCTGGCCAAAAGGGGGTTGTCATGGCAGAGAGGAGACCCTCTTCCCCCAAGGTGAATTATCACGCTGTTCCGGCTCGCCCACTTTCCAAAGCTAGTGTGAGTGTGGAGTCTTTCCCGGCTTGGTGAAGCTGTGACCGTGGGCAGCAGCCAAAGTCATAATGTGAGTTTCTTGGGCACTATTGTGACATACTAGTTTGCCTCAGCATCGATTGGGATCGTATCAGAAGAAGAAGGTAGGGCAGAGCTGACAGTTGGACAATAGCTGTGGAGGAAGAAACTGAGGAAAAGTAAAGCAGCAAAGAGGGTGCCACCCAAGAAGGCTTCATTTGTGCCAGGCCTCTCTGGGGCCGCTTCCCAAACGGTTGTATCCAACATTAGTCTCGCTTAAGTCCCAATAATTTCAATGGGTATACTCTTGAATACAACCCCAGAAGAGTGTTTTACTCAGCTGTTTGCCCCACTGACCTTCAAGACAAATTCTTCCATCTTCTCCATGGCATGATGGGCCTGAAGCGGCAACATCAGGACCCGGACAGGATCTGGGCCGACCTCCTCCTCCTCTAACTCTGGGTCATCGGACCCCCAGCCTGTGGGTTCAACCCCCATCTCGACGCCATCCTGAAAGAAACCACACACAGGAGAATGACGTTCTACAGAGAGAGAGCGCTCAGATCAGAACGGAGGGAGGCAAGGAATGGAAACCAGAACTCTCCTCCTCTATGATGCACCATTGGCTGCCGATGGATCAGGCAATCAGATTTAGGATCCTTCCCCCTACGGGTGCAGGGGGAAAGGATTTGGGTCAGGGAACAGGATAAAGGATTATCTCCTTCTTAGAATAACTGCTTCAACCTTCTAGTAGGTCTCCAATTTGACCTATCAATGGCAGCTAAATAGGTTAACTAAGAAGAACCTGCATGTTTAGAGATAGTATATCCGCATACTAGAGGCTGGGGTCAAAGAATGGGAGCGGGGCGGTGACACATCAGCTTTATGCCCTATTGATGAGCTTCCAGGGGCATTTGGCCACCATGTGGACCTTGGTCTGACCTGCCAATTACTATGTTTTGAATACTACTGCTGGAAGACCTGCAGCAGGAGGGACAATGGAACTGGTGCGAGAGGCGTGGCCGATCTACAGCTAGTGCAGGAGAGGGAAAGCTCCTCCTCACAAGTACTGCTCTTGCCAGAATTAGCAGAAGTTTTGGCTATCGCATTCAGGTTCTTCTTGTGACCTTCTGAGGACATTTGGCTGGGCCTCACCCAGCAAAATAATGCTTAGACGAAATCCTCTGGACCTCACAGTCTGGAGTTTGGGATATTAGGGCTATGGACTCATGGGAGGGCTACAAAGGACAGGTAATAAGAACGGACACCCGGGGGTGGGGTCTTCCCTGCACTCACCTGGCCAATATTCTCTTGCAGCAAGGGTCTCATTTCAGCCAGAGCCTCCTCCCCCCGGTACGCTGCGCACCATCCAGCCCGCTCCTTCAGGGGCTCCATGATGGTGGCGGGGGGAGGGGGTCACACCGTTGAGGCCTCTTCACAGGCAGAGGCTCAGTTCCCCCTGCAAGCCACCAGCCCCATGGTCCCCACTGTCTCTGTGGGAAAGCAGAGGGGGTAAGGGGTGCAGAGGGATGAATCCCCGAATCCTTTCCTCCCCCTCCTCACAGTCTTGTGAACTGACAATTGGCCCCCACCAACTATTTTGCACCTGCGGCCACCGCCACCATCCCAGCCCCAGCCCACCCTGCATGTTTGCCCCACGGTGGCCTGTTATCTGGCAACACCTGCCTTTGACAAGCCTACCACTTCCCCAAGCATGCACCCGTCCTTGGTCTCCCCTTGGAATCCACACGTCAATACTTTTGCAAACATTCTGTTCTTGTTCCGGGTTCAAGAAACCCTCTCCCGCCCCCAAATTTCCCCAGTCCCTTTTACTTTTATTCCTACACCCAATATACTGTCCCTCCTGGTTCCTCTTAATACTTGATCCCATCTCTGACAGCACACTTTCCCATCCAGTCGTGTGTCACTGCTTGTAACCTGTTGGCTTCTCTGTTGTGTCCAGCAATACGGTGAGGAGAATTTTGCCATGGCCCTGCTTCCCTGGATTCCCGATTGGGTGCAGATGTGTGGTAAAAACGGCTCCACCACATGGCTGTTTCCCCATGTGGTTACACAGGTACCGTGGCAGGTTTACAAGCGGTGACCAAGGAGTAAAAGCTTGTCTGTAGCCATCACTGATTCCTCTGCATCCATTCCTATTCCTAGCACCATTCATATTAACATCACGTCACCAACCCCACCAGCCCAATCCCTGGACATTCCCAGACTCCATCCAGCCCCATAGCATTCCTAATAATGTCCTTACTTCTCCCTCACCCCCACCCCGAGACCCACCCAATATTTCTGCCCTCCCCTTCCAGTCTCTGTGTCTCCATCACCGTTCCTTCCATCCTACTCTCCCAGCCCCTTCATTATACCCTCACCCAAGAGCCCCTAGCAGCAGCATCAGGACCCAGGTCCCCCTTAAAGCCCCGCCTCCCACTCTGATAAGCCTTGCATCTTGCCTATCAGATTCGGATCACTTCCTGCCACAAGCAGAGCATCCCCGGCTGCTGGGATTGGTCCAGCATTAAAAAAAAAACAAGCCGACAGAGATAACTTCCGGCTGTTCCTGGAATCCTCCCTTTTAATGTTGCCATGGTAACACTTAAAGGGCAATGCATGCAACTTCGGTGGTTATGTGTAAGCACACCCGACCCGACGCATCCTATTACACACGACATTTAACAAACACACACACACACACACACACAGACACACGAATTAAATGGATAGAGGCAGGTCAAAAACGACAACTCTCTCTCTCTCTCTAGATGCACCTCGTTAAGGAGGCAGCGAGTCTGCAAAACATCACACACTAACTTCGTGTATCAGTCATTAATCTCAGGCATAGGTCTAGTATGTGCATTCCCGTGTGAATGGTGGTGTGCGTGCGCTCCGGTGCACGCACACCACCATTCACACAGGTGCATGCTGTGCACGGGCAATGGTGTCTGTATGCAGAAAAGCGATGCGCTGTAGACACAGGCAGGTGTGTGGGCTATATGCTTCCTTATAGATGGGGACGTGAATGTGGCAGATTGGGGCGTACGTATGGGTTGTTTGTGCTCTTTATGTGGGGAGAGAGAAACGCGCCTCAAAACGCCTGCTTCTAGATTTCTGACATCAGCAGCATTTATATGTGTTCGCTTCACTGTACTACCTTTTTCAACCACTTGGTAGTACATTGATCACGTCATATGAGTGGCAAGAAAAAGAGCCGTCTCTCAGCAGCTCCCATATGGTCTAGCGGTTAGGATTCCTGGTTTTCACCCAGGCGGCCCGGGTTCGACTCCCGGTATGGGAACAGCCGAAATTTTGTGCTCTCTTCCATTTATTTGCCTGGGATTCATAGATGGGAGTACTCACTGTTGAATCTGACTTGCGGGATGAGGAAGAAAAGACATTGGCCGTGGCGCGCAAGTCGAGTTTTGTTTCGAAAGGAGCTTTCTACTTATAAACAGATCTCTTGAGAATTCAAAGTGGAGAAGAAAAGTTTACTTTTATTCAGGACATTCCAATGTTGCAGTGAAGCTTGACGCTTTCCTTGCCAATGGAACAAGTTGCCAATTCCAGGCAGAATGTAGGAATCTAATTATATTATACTAATAATAATTGGCCTTGCTGAAAAAACAGGAGAATCTTGGAGAACTAAGAGAGACAGACCACCTTGTGCTCCCCGATGTGGGGGAGAAATAAAAACATGAATTATGCCAACCTATCTTCCTGGACAGTCTACCTCTCTAGCACACTTTTGATTACGTTTTCAGAGACCTATTCGTTTCAGAAATGGTAAAGAGTGTATTTACTAGCATTTATTAGAAAACTTCCTAAATAAGGGTGAAAGGCATAATTAATGGTTGTAAAGTAAAATTCCACCTTTTCCATACCGGGAGTCGAACCCGGGCCGCCTGGGTGAAAACCAGGAATCCTAGCCACTAGACCATATGGGAGAGAATGACCTTATGTTACTAACACCCTATCTTGAGATACAACGGAGAGCCAGCCACTCCCGTGTATTTTTTATTATATCTGCAAATACCTTATTCGTTTTATATTACAAATGCAGAGACCGTATTCGTTTTAAAAATGACGAATTAAGAGTCTCTTGTGACCTGAAAAGCAATTTAGGAGAATACTTCCTAAGAAAGGGTAAAGATAAAACAATAAAAAGATTGCCTTTCCCATACCGGGAGTCGAACCCGGGCCGCCTGGGTGAAAACCAGGAATCCTAACCGCTAGACCATATGGGAGAGGGCTGCGATAAAAATCGGTCAATGTGTGGTCCAACCCAAATTGAAGATGCCACCTATAGGAGTATGTAGGAATTGCATTTCTCAGCCTTCGCATTGCAGCCGCCTCGGCGCAGGATTCCTGGAAGCTTCGGTGTCTGGTTCACGGCCACTGCTGGGACATAATTTTGCGGCCTTTTAGAATGTCAGACTCCATCCCGCCTTATTCCATCCCTATCAGAGTTTCCAAAAGCCAAGTCACCCAGGGAGAGACAGGAGTCCACCAAGTTATTGTACATTCATACACCTCCCTTCCCAACAAAGTTTCCCAGAGTTATCCTGCAGCAACCACCAAGCCTCCTTCCCTCCCCAAGCAACGGTATTTGCTTTCTAAAAGGAGAGATCGGAGGAGCTGCCTGAGAGCCACATAGCCGACGGTTTGGCAAGGTTGTGCTCCTCCTAACCCAGACTGTGCATGGTCTGGGTTGGGCTGGTTGGCGGCGGTGATGGCACTCTGCACATGCTCCGGACCGCCCGCGATTAACCCCGTTGGCATCGAAAAATGGGTTCTTCTCTAGAGCTAAGCCCCTGTCACAAGAAGGATCCCTGCCTTGCTCTGTGGGTAGCCCGTTGTTGTTGTTGTCGATCTTGACATGTAAACTGCCTTTCGACTAAGCCAAGGGCGCAATCCTACGTTAAGACAGAAAAAAAGGCCTACGACTCCCTGCATGTCCCAGCCAGTATTGCTGGGGCATGCTGGGAGCTGTAATCCTCCCCCCCCCCCCCCCGTTTGGCTAGGGTTGCGCCTCAAGGCCGCTTTTAACACTCTTCCGTCTCCAACTGCAGGGGAATCTCTCCACCGCCTCCCTCTTCAGGCTCGAGTGTGGGGTTGCCACTTTTATTTCTGGCGTAGCTCTTGTGCGCTGCAGCAATTTCTGCTAAAGGGACAGGAGTCCTGCCAGCCAGGGAAGGAAAAGTGGAGGGCAACCCAAAGCAGAGACGACGAAGCGGGGAGGGGAGAGGGAGCGAGGGAGGGAGGCTCGAATTCCGGTTCCAGCGCTGCTTCGAATAGCTCAAGGGTTGCTAAATGACACGAAGTTCTAGAACCAGGACCCCGCTGCAGCCCTTCTCCAAATACCCTTCTTTCTTGTTCCTCCCCTCCTCCTCCTCCTCCTCCTCTCTTCCCGTGCTCTGATCTACCAAATCTAGGTCGATCCTCTTTGTAAAGAGCTTAATAGAGCTTTACATGGAAACAGCAACAATCGCGGAATGATTTAGGGCGCAAGCCTATGTTTAGACAGAAAATGGTCCCATGCTGGCTGGGGCATGCTGGGAGTTGTAGGCCTTTTTCTGTCTATGCATAGGATTGCACCCTAAATGTCTCACCACGAGCAAAACGTAAAAGGTAGGTACACAGAAAAGAGACAAGAATCTCTTAAAAGGGAAGTGGACTCTGTATCTGGAAATCTGGCGCCCCACCAGGCTCAATTGGATACTTGGCAATCACATCGCGGCTTCCCTTTGTGGAAATTTCTTCTTCCTCGTTCACACAGTTTTCTCAGCTAGCTGGATCTCAAAGTAATACAAAGAGGAGAAAAACGATGGCTTCTCTGCTATCTCCTTGCATTTGTTTCTTAACACAAGAGGTCACTAGCAAGCCGTTTCAGAGATCCGTGCGGGGCGCATTTTAAGTTGGTGTCACATTTGCACTTGTAATCATAGGTACAAGGTGCGGTTTCCCACCACTTACTTCTGGACTTACTTCCAAAATAAAGCAGCTACCAACTTGCTTTTAGTATTTATTATCTGATTTTCCAGCGTACACAATTCCGGAATATTTAAAAAAGTACACCTTTCCCATACCGGGAGTCGAACCCGGGCCGCCTGGGTGAAAACCAGGAATCCTAACCGCTAGACCATATGGGAAGGAAGTGTCAAAGTGTTTGCTTGTCCAGCACTTATAGATAACAAGGCAATGATGTCACTTAGCTTTCAGAATTGCTGTTTTGCTGTTTGCATCTTTTTATTTTCTAATAGAGAGAATTCTGTCGCAACCAGTTCGCCAAGGACATTGCTGAGAAATCCACTAATTCTTTGTGCACTGGTAGCATCCACTTGTTATAATCCACCAGATTATATTTAGAACTCCCCTTTGTTGCCCTATAGCAGCCTTCCCCAGCTTGGAGCCCTCCAGGTGTTTTGCACTTCAACTCCCATCAGCCCCAGCCAGCACGTAGCCAATGGTCAGGGCTGATGAGAGTTGTAGTGCCATTGTGCCAAACACCTGGAGGGCTCCAAGTTGTTGGGCATAGCCTCACCCATCATCAGAGGCAGTGTTAGAGGGTGGCCCACTAGGGCGGGAGCCCTGAGTCTTTCATTTGGAGCCCCGAATCTCTGGGAGGCCATCTGCCCCACCACCCTGCTGTCCATGGGCACTGGCTGAAATAAAGGTACAGGGGCCCTGATGATCTCTGTTGCATCTGATCCCCCTGGATGAGCTTGCTTTTTGCCTCCTGCTGCCCCTCCCCCTGAATCTTTCTGCCTGAGGTTTTTTTCTGAAATCAAATCCCCTCCTCTCCCTTGTCCATACATCCCTTTTTACAAATAGGGATGTCCTTGGGATACAGGGTCCTTTAAAGACACGCACAGAGACTTTAGAAATTAGCATATGCAAATTTGTTCTTTTTTCCCTTTTTTTTGGTCCTGTGAGCCTGAGCCCTGGATCTTTTTGGTATCCAGCACCACCCCTACCCATCATTTGTCCCTCCCCCAGTAACTTCTCACCTTGCTAACCTTCCCATGCCAGCAGAAATCATGAATCAGACAAGCGGTACAACATCTGTGCGTCTGCATTCAACAACTCATAGCCTCAGGAGCACAACACATGTGCTACCTCAAGAGTGAGCAGAAGGTAGATCTGGATATACAGGTAAGAAAGATCCCTGGTTAATTTCTAGATCAGCAAGGGTTTCTGATTCCCAACTGTTTAACAATAGCAGCAATGATCTTTCCCCCTCCCCAATTATGAAATGAAGAAAACTTGGGTACAGAAATGGGTTTTTGTGTGGAAAGACAGTGAGCTGTGTTCAGTTCTGGTCCACAAAATGGACCAGAATTATTTAATTCTAAGTGTATGTGACTTTTGCACCAGGCTTTAGTTGATGGATCTCAAGGTTCTGTGGCTTATGCTGGCTCAGCTTGTCTGAGTGTGGAAAGCTAAGCAGGGTCAGGCTGTTAACCATTTCATCACTATTCATTAGAGTAAGACATCCAGCAGAATCAATTACCACTCCCTTAGGGCTCTCTCAATGTTCCAATTAATACTATAAGGGTTACTCTGCAAGTCCACCCATTCTTTGCTTGGTGAAGACTTCATGGGTGTGCCCTTCTTCTAATACTCTCTCTGATGACCTAATCATCTCCCTTTATAGTAGCTAGCAACCCATTTTAATTCTTCATCTTCCTATGGCTTGGGTGGTTCATTGTCTTATAATCTTATTATTTCTATACATAATGATGTAAGTAACCCCATTTTTTCATCTATACACAATAAGCTGTGGTAAATCCTATCATTATTATTTACATACAATTCTTGAAGTCTTAGAGGAATGTCTGCTGTTATCTTATCCTTTTGTTCATCACTGAAAGCACAATGCCCTGCAATTGTTATACATGGCTCCAATCTCTGAACAGCTAATAGAAGGAGAATCACTGTAATTACTACTGTATCCACAAAAGTGCCAACGCCACCATAATTAAACTTACTTTTATATATTTATAATTAAACCTTTTACCAAAAAAAAGGGAGTGGTAATTGATTCTGCTGGATGTCTTACTCTAATGAATAGTGATGAAATGGTTAACAGCTGTTTTCAGCTGTATATAGAGTATAAATACATGTATTAAAAGTATGGCCACTAGAGCACTCACTGAGAGAAAAAGCATGATACAGATACAGTAAGGTACACGTGTAAGAATGTAAGTAAAACAAGTGGGACCTTGAGGGTTGATTGCATGATGTTTGTTTTGAAAAGGGTTTGTAACACTGTAGAAATATTTTTGTGTTTTGGTGTAGAAACAACACTGATATAGTCCTTAAGAATTCCTTGATAAAACTAATGAACGAAACAAGAGGGGCAAACCGGTTTCTTGTCGGATGTGGAGTAATCAGCACATTGGAAGCCTCTCCAAGGGATAAATAGAAAAAGGCTCAAGCCACCAGGGAAGAGAAACCAAAAGAAAAAATGAAGGAATTCTCAGGTTGTAGCCTCCTCAAAAGAATAAACAGAGGAAGGCCTAAGCCACTTCAAAAAGAAAAAGAAAAAACAAGGGGAAGGCTTCTACTAACTCTGTTAAAAAATATAACAAAGTTAGGACTTGGTATGCTAAATCACAAATGAGAATATACATATATTGTGTTACTTGTTGTAATTGCATTATTGTTAAGTCCTCAAACTTGTATGAAATTACTATGGATTTATACTTACAATTATGTTATTTGAAATTCCAGCATTGTCATTGTTAAGTCCTCAAATTTGAATGTTAAATCATTATGGTTTTATACTCGAAATGTTAGTGTGTTTAAAAATTTCTAAAAAATTAATATAAAATTTTTTTGTAAAAGGTTTAATTATAAATATATAAAAGTAAGTTTAATCACGGCGGCGTTGGCACTTCTGTGGATACAGCTCCAGTACTAGAGGCAGTATGCCTGTGTACACCAGTTGCTGAGGAACATGGGTGGGAGGGTGCTGTTGCACTCATGTCCTACTTGTGGGTTTCCCGTGGGCAGCCGGTTGGCCGCTGTGTTAACAGAACGCTGGACTAGATGGACCCTTGGTCTGATCCAACATGGCTCTTATGTTCTTAGGGCTCAAATTTGGGTCTGTCAGGTCCAAACCTGCACATTTTATAGCGTTATGGGGGGAGGGGTTTTTAGAGAATGGGAAAAGGTAACGAGTGTCTTGAAACAACCCTGTATAGTGCAAAGGAGTTCTCCTTCGATGGAGGTATTTAAGCAGAAGTTGGACGGCCATCTGCCAGGGATGCTGTGGCTGCATCCTGCACTGCAGATCCTGCATTGAGCAGGGGGCTGGATTAGATGATCTCCGAGGTCCCTTCCAACTTTATGATTCCATTCTTCTGGGACCAAACCAGACGACTACACCGGACTGCAGGTGCATGCACGTGTCCAGATCTTTGAATGCTTTTTCCCCACATGGAAAGAAGGCTAGGCTAACTGTCCTCCCACTCTAGCTTTCCACTGGGAGAGCACGCTCAAAAACCTGCAGTCCTCAGAGCACTGCCCCATGCTGCGTTTCAATAGGCTCAAATGCAAAATTGGTTATGGCAAGAATGATTCTGGAAATCACAACTTGTGGAATTTGTCTGCATGGAATTGGGCACCATGAGAACCTCATGTTTAATTTACTTTTTAAACTTATCATTTTTAGAAAGACACCTTTTTGGTTAGAATCATAGAATCATAGAAAAGTAGAGTTGGAAGGGGCCTACAAGGCCATCGAGTCCAACCCCCTGCTCAATGCAGGAATCCAGGTCAAAGCATCCCTGACAGATGGCTGTCCAGCTGCACCTTGAATGCCTCCAGAGTGGGAGAGCCCACCACCTCCCTAGGTAGTTGATTCCATTGTCTTATTGCTCTGACAGTCAGGAAATTTTTCCTGATGTTTAGGTAGAATCTAGGTTCCTGTAACTTGAGCCCATTATTCCGTGTCCTGCAAACTGGGATGATCGAGAAGAGATCCTGGCCCTCCTCTGTGTGACATCCCTTCAAGTACTGGAAGAGTGCGATCATATCTCCCCTCAGTCTCCTCTTCTGAAGGCTAAACATGCCCAGTTCTTTCAGTCTCTCCTCATAGGGCCTTGTTTCCAGTCCCTTTATCATCCTTGTTGCCATCCTCTGAACCCTCTCCAGTTTGTCTACGTCCTTCTGAAAGTGTGGTGCCCAGAACTGGACGCAGTACTCAAGATGAGGCCTAACCAGTGCCGAGTCAAGGGGAATTATCACTTCACGCGATTTGGAAGCTATACTTCTATTAATGCAGCCCAAAATTGCATTTGCCTTCTTTGCAGCCACATCGCATTGCTGGCTCATATTCAGTTTGTGATCTACCACAATTCCAAGAGCCTTCTCACTTGTGGTATTGTTGAGCCAAGTGTCCCCCATTCTGTAACTCTGCATTTGGTTTCCTCTCCCTAGGTGCAGCACTTGGCATTTATCCCTATTAAATTTCATTCTGTTGTTTTCGGCCCAGCGCTCCAGCCTATCGAGGTCACTTTGAATTTTGTTTCTGTCTTCCAGAGTATTAGCTGTTCCACCCAACTTTGTGTCATCTGCAAATTTGATAAGCATTCCCTGTTAGATTGCTGGGTGCAAAGCTTGCCCTCTATCCCTGAAGCAGGACTCCCTGTCTTAGCAACTCATATCGCCAAGGGCCAGATGTGGTGGGAAAGGAGCATATAAGTACTGTAAATCAGGGATGGACACCTTTTGGTCCTCCAGATGTTATGGCTACAAGTCCCACCATCCCTCAACATTGGCTATGTCGGTCAGGGCTGATGGGAGATGTAGGTCAAAACATATGGAGGGCCACACGTTGCCCACCCCTGCTGTAGATAAATAAAAATAAATAGCATATGGGATCCTACAGCAGAACGTTGGCACTTTGCAACACAGCCAGTGTCTTCTGCAAGCTCAACCTATGCTGCACTGCCCTCTTGCTACATGCAGCTGGCATGGAGATGGTGAGAGTGGGCGGAACGCTAGAGGCAGGGCGTGACCCCTTTCTAGAAAAACTGCAACAGGTTTGCTTTTAGACTGGCTTCTAGCAGGAAGAGTAAGTGGGAAGGAGAAGGGTGTTAGCATTTTAATTGTTACATTTCTAGCCTACTTACTTTTAACAGCTTGGAAAAGGGTATCTCCCCACCCCTCCATAAAAGAAACAACACTAAATACTCCCTCTATACAAAGGGAGAAACGTGCTAAGCGAAAAGCACGTCAAATGAATCCTTTACAGGACCATCTTCCATCTGGTAACCTGTGTCCTCACTGTGGGAAGCTGTGTGGATCTAGAATTGGCCTCCACAGTCACTTACGGACCCATCGCTAGAGTCTACACAATTTTTCTTTAGAATTTCCTCCTTTTAAAATTTCCTTTTTGTAATTTTTTATCCTGGAAGACAATCTTGCTCGGTCACGAGTGATCGCCTGATGATGATGACCTACTCTTAGCAAAATCTAATATACCCCAACTCATTTTAACCCCAGCTACTGAAGTCGTAGCCCAAAAGGCTTTAACAGTGTTTGTGGAAAGAGTCAGTACTAGATTTGTATTTGTTTCATATGCTTCAAAAGACACAGTCACTGCATGAAAGCATGCAAAAATGAAAACAAACAAGACTAACGTAACCTGCCTCTAAGAATTAGAGAAAGGGCAGGATGAAATTCCAGCCATTGGACTAGGCTTTCCAGCTATATTGCAGTTACACACACACACAACCAATTCCACCAAAACAGAAGCACAATGAAACACAAGCTTATCTAAAGTTTATAAAGCCTCTTATTTATTAATCAGAATATTATATACAGATGAAAATACAAGTATGGAACAACTGGAAGGTTTCCAGGAATAAGTTCCAATAAATACAGGCTATAATTCCCTACATTCCTTTCTCTGTGATCTCAGCGGAGACATGGTTACAGCTGTTCAAGGGCAGCACTGCTTCTCTCTGGCAACAAGTTCATGTTTTCTTTCCAGCAATGCATGGTAATGTCTCTGAGTCGTCTCAATTTCACTCTGTAATGAGGCAATTTCTGCAGCCAAGTGAATTCCTAGAAGAGGAAAGGGTAAAAGAGGGTTGATTAACAGGGTATTTTAAATGACACACAACAGAAGAGAACCTGCTTTCTTCATTCTATGGGATGCTGGCTCAACTGAAGGACTCCAGGCAACAAGACATCTTTAACCTTGCCTCTCGGGAGGCATCAAATCCACCTGCTTATGAAAGGAGTAGGGCAAAGGGTCCAATTCCCAGTCAAGGGGATACAAAAGCACAGTCCTTATTGGCACTTTTGGTACCCAATTGAACTGGTTGCTAATGCCAGGCATATAAAGCTTTCACCAGAAAATTGCAGGGGTAGAGTAATATTCCTCTCCATAGAGTCAATGGCAGCTTCCTATTTAGTACCAGAAGTTCAGCTCTTGTGCGTCAATCTAGAATGTTGACATCCCTACAATCCCAATACAGCAGGGGTGTTGAACCTCTTTCAGCCCAAGGGCCAAATTCCATTTTGGAGATGCTCTCGGGGGCTGCATTCCAGTGGCTGGAGGGGCTGAAGACAAAAGGGGTGGGGTCAAACATACCAGCACATTTTAGCTTAAAGCTCTTACTGCCAGTAACTAAGCCTTAAGAGAAGCATCTCAACCTTTTAGACTGGGGCAGGGGGGAGAACTGCACAAAAGCTGGGAAACCTCCAAAAGATCGGTAGTTGGGGGAAAGGGGTGTAGCCACCTGGGGACACCTGGAGGGCCAGATTGAGCTCAGCCAGGCCAGACCTGGCCCCTGAGCCTGAATTATAGCCTGTTCTGCACCCCTGCAATACATCTTGACGGCACTTCCTGTTTCCAACTGAATGTGAGACTATTAGAGGTGGCAACCAAAGCAAGCTGAACAGGGCTTGCCCATCTCAGTGTGACGGCCCTGCTGCCCAAAGGGAAGCTTTCAGACATCGAACGGAAACAAGGGCTGTGCATCAGTAGCGCTTTTCTTAGCTCTTCGGGATATAATCAGAAGGGAAAAGAAGATCCAGTTGCATCAAGTGCGGCGGTAACAGCCACCATTTTCCTCACCTTCCCGGAAAGTCCTTTGGGCTTGTCGGAGACTTTGGGGCACAAGGATTCCAAACCAATTCAGGGGGTCTCGGTGCCCTAATCGCTCTGCAGGCAGGGCAGCTGCATTCTGGCTTTGGGCCGGGCCTTCTGCTTTTCCTGGGCCCTTCCGTCGTCGTAGAACTGGAAACATTAAGACAATACCTTCAATAGAGCGGGGCTTAAGGAGCAGAGAACAGCCCTCCTATGTCTTTAACTTAGAGGCTTAGATCCCTTGCAATTCCACCCTTGATGCCCCTATAGAAACGGCAAGAAACACATGAACGAAGACGAGGCGTCTTCCTGGAAGTTCAGGGGAAATTTGTTCTTATGTCTTGGAGACTCACAGCTGGAGGAGAGATTTGGTGCCAAACTAAATCTTGCCTGTAGCTAACTTTCATACCACTTCATGCATTCTTGTTGTTTATTTATGTATTTATTTACAGCATTTTTACCCTGCTCTTCAGTCAGAAAAGGCTCCCAGAGTGGCTTACAAAGGAAAATATTAGATAGTCCCTGACCTCAGGCTTACGCTCTAAAAGACATGACACAAAAGGAAAAGGGATTGGGAGGGAGGGGGAAGAAAACAAAACTCAGGCACCAGTTCTTAGTTACAAGCTTTTTATATATATATTTTTCCTTTCTTTTTTTTCTGGCAGGGAAGGGCAAAACAAGCTTCCTGCAGCTGCTCCCTCTCCAGCTAATGCATGGGGCCAGGCTGGTCTCCCCCTTGCCGTGATGTTACTCCTGGGAGGCATGGGGTGCAGCCTCCCAGTGGCCCTTGGTTCTCTGGCTGATGGATGAGGCCAGAGTCTGCCGCCCCAGGGAACTGTCAGTTGGAGCTGCGTGTTCCTTTCAGCAGGGAGGGGTGAAGCGAGCTTCCTGCAGCTGCTCCCTCTTCGGCTGATGTATGGGACAAGCCTGGTCTCCCCCTTGTCATGATGTTAATCCTGGAGGCCTACCCCTGATTCTACATTACGGCAAGTACTTGCGGTTTTACCAATGTTAATCTAACATAAATCCCATTCATTTCAATGGGTCTACTCTAAGTAGGACTAATGTTGGCTACAACCCTCGATTTCCAGAACGGGTACATCTTTGCTTATGTTTTTCATTACAATTATTAACAACAGTGGTTCATGCCTTGCTCTCCTCTCGCCTAGACTACTGTAATGCACTCTACATGGGGTTACCCTGGAAGACGGTTTGGAAGTTGCAACTGGTACAGAATGCAGCAGCTTGCCTGGTTAAAGGCTGCCGCAGGCGTGATCACATCACTCCAGTGCTCAAAGAGTTGCACTGGCTACCAGTTGTTTGCTGAGCCGAATTCAAGGTGTTGGCATTGACCTTTAAAACCCTGTACAGCTCGGGTCCAGTTTATCTCAAGGAGCGCCTCCAGCAACATCAAGTAGGCCGCTCAACAAGATCTGCCACAGACGGCCTTCTCCCTGTCCCATCAGCCAGAGAAACCAGGCTGGTGGGGACTAGGAGGAGGGCCTTTTCTGTGGCAGCCCCCAGTTTATGGAACTCTCTCCCCAGTGACCTCCGCCATGCCGCTTCCTTGATTACGTAGCTTCCGCCGGGCATTAAAAACGTGGCTTTTCAGGTGGGAATATGGGGTGGGTTAGAATTTTTAATTTTTGTACTGTTTTTAATTGTGTTTTATACTCTGTGTGTGTGTGTGTTCCCCCCCCCCCCTTGTATTTTATTGGACTGTACATCGCTCAGAGTGACCGGATGTCTGGCCAGATGGGTGATTCATAAATATAATAAATAAATAAAACAACTTCTGTTGTTTAATAGCCTTCTTCTGTTTTTAATAGCCATTTGGGCGGGGAAAAATAGGTGCACCCACTGAGCCTCAGGGCTACAGGGCTACTAAAAACACAGAAACACCCCTACCAAGGCCAGGCACCGGCATTCTGATCACAGGGTCCCATTAGCTTCTGCCCTGAAAGATGGCCAAGAAATCCTTTAAATACATAAAAATAGTCCTCATCTTCAGTATCCTGCTGTCCCAAACACATGCAGTTTGCCTGATCAGGAAGGTCCCAAAGCCCTGTGGGTTTCTTCCTTTACCTTGCTCACTGGGGCCGATTTCCTCCACAATAGCTGCGCCTTCAGCCCCTTGTTTGGGAGCATCTTCTGGGACCACGTGAAACTCCACCTGGCCCTTCTCTCTCTCACTAGATTGAGCAAAGAGACAGCAAGACGCAAGGCTGAATACACAGTATAGCAAAGATTCTTTCTCAGGCCACAGACAGGGAATGCTCCATGGTCACTTTTTATTTATTACATTCTTACCCCACCCTTCCTCCAAGGAGCTCTGGGTGGTGTAAATAGCTCCCCTCCCCATTTTATTCTCACAACAACCCTATGGTGTAGGTCGGGCTGTGGGAGAATGTCTGGCTCAAGGTCACCCAGGGAGCTTTATGGCTGCAGTGGGGATTTGAACCTAGGACTCCTTGCTCCTAGTCAAAGATGTCAGACCTTTTCATTCTCTGCAAGGGAGCATGGAATACCTGCTCCCAGAATTACAGATGCTGCCTGAGCAAATGAGGAGCAATTACAGAATGTAGGTCGTAAAAGAGAAACAAAAAAAAGCACCACAGATGTACCATCAGTCATAACTACCCAGTTTTCTTCTTCCAGCGTAAGTGCAAAAGCACCTGCTGGTTAGCATTTTATTTATTTATTAATTATATTTATATCCCACCTTTTTTCCAGCAAAGGAACCCAAGGCGGCTTGCATAACTCTCTTCCTCCTCTCCATTTTATCCTCACAACAGCCCTGTGAGGTAGGACAGGCTGAGAGTCAGCAACTGGCCCAAAGTCACCCAGTGACCTTCACGGCTGAGTGGGGACTAGAACCCGGGTCTCTCGAGTCCCAGTCCGACACTCTAACCACTACACCACACTGGCTCTCCCCTTAATTTAGGAAAATGATTCTCACGAGGCCCTTTACCCAGGATTTTTGAAATTTATTTTTTAATTTATTTATTATATTTATACACCACCTTTTTTCCTGCAAGGAACCCAAGGGGGCTTACATAATTCTCCTCCTCCTCTCCATTTTATCCTCACAACAACCCTGTGAGGTAGGTTAGGCTGAGAGTCAGGGACTGGCCCAAAGTCGCCCAGTGAGTTTCATGCCCGAGCAGGGACTAGAACCCGAATCTCCTGAGTCCCAGTCCAACACTCTCACCACTACGCCACACTGGATACCCATTTAGTGCTAGTGTCATTCAAGGGAAGGAGGGAGAGAGATGAAGCTGGGAATCATCAGAGCCTAAGAGGCAGGCCAGCCCCTCTACTTCCCCTCCTCTCTCATAGGCTGCGGTGTCTGCCATGGGATCCCCCCCCCCGCCAAATTCTGCCATTGTCCCTTTCTCACCTAGTTTGCACCCGAACCAGCGGAGTCATCTGATGCCCATATTGCAGGGTAGAGACAGACTTATTACCCATGGCATAGCGGGACTTGGAGAGTGAGAACCAACCCTGGAGAGGCAAAAAATATGGATGTTAGAGCAGGGTGAGGTCCTCCAGAAGTTGTTGGACTGCACCTCTCGTCAGCCCTCACTACTGGCTATGTTGGTTAGGGCTGATGATGGTTTCAGCCCAGCTACATCTGGAGGGCCACAAGTTACCCACCCCTGTGCTAAGATACTAGGTTACTCTAAGAAGAATCTTGGATAGTGGCACTTTCAGAGTTTCTCTGCAAGACCCATAAGGAGTAACAGTCAGATGACTAAGCCCAGCAGCAACTGGGGGGGGGGGGGGGGAGATCCCATAGGTGGGCAGAACCGTCCTTACTTTTTACCCAGCTCCCCTGAACCAAGGTCTCACCTGCTCTACCAAGCTGTTAAAAGCTTCTCTCTTGATCTGGAGCGTCTCCAGAGCATCAAAAAGGTGGAGGATGAGCTGGTCCAACTCCTCACATACCTCTGCTGTTCCTGTGTCCCCTGCTGGAGCCATCTGAAATGAAACCTGTGTAACTGCATTTGCTCCCATTCATCCCTTCCCTCTGTTGCCCTCCTGCTACATCTAAATCTGGATTGTAAGCTCCTGTCTTCATCTTATGTTATAGTGCAAAACACCACATACAGTGATACAAAGGGATTAGACAATTCACAGAGAGCAAGTCTTTCAAGGGTGATTAGCTACAATACCTAAATGAACCTTCAAGTTGAGAGGCAGTATTTATGTATGTATGTATGTATTTGTTAAATTTATATTCTGCCTTTCCAACAAATGGTGCTCAAGGCAGGTAAAAGCAATAATACAAATACAATATAATACAATACAATAAAACAATACAAAGTAAAAAATGTAAGATGAAGGCAGGTAGGACATCAATAAAAACAACCAGTTAAAACTAAATGCAACATATTTACTACAGTATATTTACAAGTCAGCTTAGAGGCCAAAGCTCTGTCTGAATAAAACTATATTTGCCTACTGGGAAGGTCATCAGAGAAGGGACTAGATGGGCCTCTCTTAGCAAAACATTTCAGTGCCTGGGAGTAGCCACCAAGAAGGCCCTCTCTCAAGTTCCTGCCAAATGTGCTTCAGAATTTGGTGGGACAGAAAGAAGGCCTTCCCCTGAAGCTCTTAAAAACCAGGCAGGGTCATCTAGAAGAATATGGTCTCTCACATAAGCTAGTCCATCATGTAGGGCTTTGTAGATCATAACCAGCACTTTGAGTTGTGCTCAGAAACAGACCGGTAGCCAGTGAAGCGGTTGTAACACCGGGGTCACATGTTTCCTATAACCACCTATATAGTCTGGCTGCAGAATTCTGGGTCAGCTGAAGCTTCTGAACACTCTTCAAAGGCAGTTCCACGCAGAGCATGATGCCGTGGTTGAAATAAGATGCAACTAGGGCTTGTGTTGCTGTGGCTGGATTTGACATTTCTAGGCATGCATCCAGTTGGCTTCTGAATACCAGATGCTGGAAGGGTTTTTGCCTTGGTGCCCTGCTCATGGTTGGCCACTGTGGGAAACATGCTGGACTAGGCTGATCTCAAGTCTGATTCAGCAAGACTCATCTGATGGTCTTAACATTCAATAAGAGCAAATCAGAGTTTTGATAAACTCAAGAGCTTGTTCACGTCTCCGGGAGTTTTTAGGTCGTCCTAGCAAAGTTGGTGTTGGGATTTTCCTTTCAAATGGGCAGGAAAAGACATTTGTCTGCAGTTGTTGCCGGCGAGTGAGGAGAGAGACAAAAGTGTACCTTACTACGCAAATACAACTGAGGAAGTTTGTGGTCGTGTTGGTCCCCCAGCTAATGAAGATCGGCTCCTAGTTCGTCTTCTCCAAAGTGGTCTTTGCCCCAACTGCCCACTAGACCCAGTTCCAACTTCATACGCCTTTCCAGCGCCCTGGACACCAAATTTGCCCTCTGTACTTCCGGCTTACCTGACCCTGACGTATGACCCCGCCTTCCCCTTCTCAACAACCAATCAAATCACAGACGTTTCAGTTATTCACCAATCGACTCTGAGTGGGGGTGGAGACGATAGGTCTTCGGGTAACAGACGCCTTAACTTCCCTTTTTGAAGCACGACCTCTTTTCCCCCCTTTCTTTCTTATCTCTATGGACCCCTGAGTGGCGCCTATCTTTGTTAAGGCATAACTCCTCGTGCTGATGCGGTTGCTGAAGTCCTGACGGTCATCTTCGACAAGGGTGGTCGAAGCCGACAAAGCATACCTCTTACCAAAGAGATGTAAACACGAGTACCACAAAGAGGCCCTCACTTCTGGTTCCGATTAGAATCCTCCATTTGCGGGGTGGAAATACATGAGAATGAAAGCAGAAATAGGGCAGAGTTAAGAGTCTCCGCTTCGGTGCCTAGTTTGCTGTCTCATTAGGTGTTGCTGAAATAGAGCTCGGGGGTGTTTAAAAGGAAAGGGGAGTTGGGTTGTTGGAAAAGAATGGAGGCAGGGAGCGAAGAAGTTAAATCCCAGCATTTGACATGAATTTACTTGTATTTCCATCACTTTTGCCCCGCACATGGAGGTTTCTACCAATTGCATTTGGAAACCGGAAGTCTTACTAGAGCACCAACCGTTAGGACTTGTATAGCCCTTTGCGTCCCACCCTATTGCGCATTTGCGCTACCACTTTGGCCGCCATCATTGTCGCTGGCGCCGCACGCAATCCGTTCTCCCCCTACATCAACTTACCTTTTTTCTGACATCTTTCTTGTGGGCAATCGGCCTGCCCCTTTTGTTTGCATTCTCTTCCCTTATAGGTAAAGCCATTTTGACCAATGAGAAGTAGCATTACGGAAGGAAGTGGATGAAATCTAGTTTCACGTGGTCGGCACTTGGATGATCTGGTGGTTATCATGGTAAGGGGCACTGACTTGGTCTCTTTGAGCAGCATGTGCTTTCTGGAAAGGTGATAAAGTACGGCTCTTGTTTTTGGGCTGAGCGAGCAGAGTACATGTGTTCAAAGTAGCTTACAGTGCAATCCTACGCATGTCTACTCAGAAGCAACGGGGCTTACGCTCAGTAAATGGGTACATCCAATGGGGCTTACTCTTAGTAAATGAGTACAGAATTGTAGCTTTAATTAGGATTAGCTGTTGCTCTGTTGAATCGATGATCCTAATCCGTGGCAGTAGTTAGAAACACGGGGCTGTATCCAATGTTAGGCTAACTTAAGTCGCATTCATTTCAGTGAGCCCACTCTAAGTAGGACTAACATTGGATACGACCCATGGAGCTGTGGGGGGGAGGGGTTGTAATACTAGATTAATTTGGAGCAAAGCGTGTGGACTTATCTTTGAGCCCTAGAAATGATTAATTCCAGAGGGATAACCGTGTTCACCCAAGACTCTTTTGGCATCTTAGGGTGCAGTCCTATGCATGCATGGAAATTGTAGGACATTTTCTGTCTTAACATGCATAGGATTGTGGCCTTAAAAACTAATAAATGTATTGTGACAATTTCTGGAGGGATAGCTGTATTAGTTTGTGACCCAAACTGTGATGGTCACAATCTAAGGCAGGGGTTGGGCATGTTTTAGCCCTTTTGAAATAAATGAGCTTTCAGGCACCCGATAGTGCACATTTTCACATCTCTGCCCAAAAGTACATCCACTTAATTTCAGTGGAGCCAAGTGAACATAGGATTGCAGCCTTCGTCTGTGCTGTGTTGTGACCAGTGTTGGGATGCATCCTGCATCAAGAGGCATATTTCCAAGCTCCTTAGGAGGTATTTCAGGGAGGAATCTATCCTTGTTCTGCTGCTAAAGATTCCTTGAACTGGGAAAGGGGAGGGGAAAAAGGCATTCTCTGTGCTTCCCTTCATGCCTTTGTATTCCTTTAGTTGCGCCGGGAAGCCCGTCAACGGCGAGAATATCTCTACCGTAAAGCCCAAGAGGAAAAACTCCGGGCTGTTCAGGAGAAGAAGGAAAAAATCAAGAAAGCACTAGATGGTATGAACTATTATTAAGCTTGCATCTGTGCAAAATCTATATGTGTTTGGAGGAGGGAACCTGAGGTTGAAGGACCAATTGGCCTTCGTGAAGTGCCAACCCTGGTGCAAAAGATGACTGGAGTTGCAGTCCAACGATAAAGCTCTTTCCAGCTTTAGAAGTTATAGAACTATGACTAGCTTTAGTTTTCTATTCTTTCTGGAAACCTACATGCCTCATTCAAAGCAGCACATGGGGGCCCACATATGTCTTAATTTATTCAATGTATGCCATGCCATGGACATGGGGTTGGTTAGCTGGCTGGGGAAAGCTGGGAGTTATAGGACTGTTTTCTGCCTAAACGTGCATAGGATTGTGCCCTAAGAAACCTTTCCCACTTGCTAACCTTTTCTCGTCCCTGTCACTCTCTTTTCCTCCAACATACAGCTTTTTCTGGACGTTCAATTAGTTCCATTTCCTTTGCCTTTCTCTCACACATCCCCTCACAATTCATAAACTACAAAGACAGATCTAAAAGGAAAAAAACTCTCTCCCCACTCCCACTTAAATATACGTAGTCCTTAAGCAGTCTGCTGTTTGGAGGACTGGCTCTGGTTGCTTTTTTAACCAAATCCCTCTGACCCAGGCTTCTTGGATTTTTCATGTGGGGCAGGCATCCCTGCTTTGCATCCTGTTGTGCTCTTGGGTGCCTGTTTTTGTGTGTTTTTGCTACAAATTTATATTCCTCTTTCCAGCAAGCTTTGCAGTGGCTTACAGTAAAACTGACAATAATGTACTTAAGAACCGGAGGAGCGGCCTCTTAAAGAACCAACCGGTCATCGAGTGAAGTTTTGAAATGAATGGTGGACTGGAAACTGCTATAAAATGCTCAGTGCTTCAGTATTGGCCGCGCAGTGTGAGCTGAGAGGCGGGAAGTTCCTGGTTCAATCCACCTCAGCTGTAAACTCATTCCATGGCTTCAGGAAGGCCATGATTTTTTCAGCCTCAGTTCTCCATCTGCAATATGGGGGATGTTGTTGCCAGTCCACCTTACAGGACTGTTGTAAGGGTTACAGGGATAATCTCTGTGAAGTACTTTGAATGCCCCAGATTGGACTATATAAATACGTACTACGTGTCACTGAATCTGCAATCCTGTATACCTACTTCTGGGACTTAGGTTGAGTAGACTTGATAGGATTGTGCTCTAAGAGAGCCAGTGTAGTGTGTATTGTATTGTTTGTTTGTTTATTACATTTGTATCCCATCTTTCCTCCTAGTAGCTCAGGGTGGTTTACAAGGTTTTTCTGTCCCCCTCCACACACACACCCAGCCCCTTTTTATCCTCCCAACAACCTTTTGAGGTAGGTTAGGTTGAGAAGGAGTGACAGGCCCTGTGTCCTCCAATGAGCTTCACGGCTCAGTGGGGGTTTGAACCTGCATTTCCTTGGTCTTTGTTACACACTCTAAGCATGGACTAAGACTGGGGAGGCCCAGGTTTACTCAGCCCTGAAACTCACTGGGTGATGCGCCTGTCACTATCTCTCAACCTAGCTTACCTCGCAGGGCTGTTGTGAGGATAAATAGGTGGGGAGAACCATATAGAAAATTAGCTCTTTGGAGGAAAGTCCAATTAAAAAAGCAGTAGATAAACACATGCATCCTTTCAAAAGCCTGTTGAAAGAGGCTTTCTCTACAGTCCACCCCCAAAGTCGATTATGTTTGTTTGTTTGTTTGTTTATTTATTTGCTTTCTATCCTGCCTTTCCACCAAAAGATGGCGCTCAAGGCGGCTAACATAATAAGACCAGGATTAAAACAAAAACAATCAAAACAGTTGTAAAAACGAATTCAGAGCACAATTAGAAACACAACAATAAAAGGGATGATGGGTAAGCATGGAACCTGGTTGTGGAGTGGTATGTTCCCTCGCTTTGTCTCTGTTTTTCATAAGTCCTCTGCTTTTCCCTTCCAGAAAACTGCCTGATCCCCACAGAATTGCGGAAAGAGGCTCTCGTGCTCCAGAAGGCGATTGAATTTGATGATGGGGGTGCAGAAGGTGAATGGCTCACTCGAGCAAAACCATACATATTCCCTGCTGGATATGTCGGGAGTTGTGATCCAGCACTTCTAGAAGGCACTGGGTTGGGGAAGGCTCCCTTAGTGCAACTTGTCTCCGAACCCTCGCCTGCTGGAGCTTGTGGGCTGTTTCTGGAGCTTGATTTTACTTGGAATACTGCTGCGGAACTGATTTTAAATGTTCGGCCTTTGCTCTTGGGAACTGAGGAGTGTGAAGAGGATGTCATTCTCCCATCGCTGACTAGGGAGGCACGAGAATTTTGTTTCCGTTCGCAAATCATGCCCCCTTCGCAACCCCGAATGGGAGTGCATTTTTCCCGAAAGGTTTGTACGTTCCTGAGCTCACCAGTCGCGCTCAAGAAGTGTGTATTTTTTGGGAAATGTGCACTTTAATATGCACGTTTCCCCCAAACTATGCATGCTCATGTTTTAGTCAGTGGAAGAAAAGTGTGCACTTTAAAAAATGAAATGCACACGGAAATCTGCACTTTTCCCATTTGAGCCAAAAGAAAAACAGGTTGCAAATGAAGACAGGAGCAAGGCGAACCGAGCTTCGAAGTGGAGTTCAGAGAACCTCCTGTGAACTCGAGCATCCCTGGTTCTGCCATCCGTACCTCTTGACTCGCCACACAGCCAGTCCTTTTCCAACCATTTGGGTACCTGGTCAGAGCTAGAGGTTTCTATGCAACCTTGAGCTCTAGTATCTTGTTTTCCTTTTCAAAAGATAAATAAATAAATACTTGTTCTTCTTCCTAGCCCAAATTTGATTTCCACTGTGACAGGAGACTCTAGTGCAGTGTTCTCCAACCTTGGGTCCCCAGATGTTTTTGGCCTACAACTCCCAGCATGCCCCAGCCAGCTGGCTGGGGCATGCTGGGAGTTGTAGGCCAAAAACATCTGGGGACCCAAGGTTGGAGAACACTGGTCTAGTGCACCTGCTCTCTGTGTCTGTCTGTCTGTCTGTTCGTTCGTTCGTTTGTTAGGAGTGTGTAACTCTTGTGTTGGCCCGACAGGGGTGACAAGCCATGTGGATGACGAGTACCGCTGGGCGGGCGTGGAGGATCCTCGCATTATGGTCACCACCTCCCGTGACCCTAGCTCCCGTCTCAAGATGTTTGCCAAAGTAAGCAGCAGTTCCTCCTTCCCTTTTAGTGTGGGGAGCAGAGGGAGGGGAGGGAAGCTGGAGGCCCGTTTTGTGAGATGAGGCAGGATCGGTGCTCTTCCTCTCTCTCTCGGTGGCTTAGTGGCAGAGTTCACACTTTGCCCGTCTGAGGTCCCGAGATGAGTCCCTGATCATCGTTCTCTGAGTTCAGCTAATGGACCACTGCCTGGCCCAGCCTGGAAGGCTAGGTTGGGGTCCCACCGGAGCAGCCTTCCCCAATCAGGGTGCCCTCCAGATGTTTTGGACTACAGCTTCCATCATTCCCGAGCATTGGCCATGCTGCCGGTGACTGATGGGAGTTGTAGTCCAAAACCTTTGGAGGGCGCCGGGTTGGGAAAGACTACACTACAGGGCTTAAATTGGAGCCAAGACTCGGTCCTGGACAGTGGGAAAGTAGCAACAGGATAATGCCTCTGACCATGCACAGGGTGCCTCTCCTACCTTCTCCTGTGGCTGGAGCCCCTTGGGATCAAGGGGCAGAGGAGAATGCACACTTCAGGCGGACTTGTGGCATCCTGTCTCTTAACCACCGCCAGCCAAGTATGGTGACACTGGGTTACGCTGGACCATGAATCTTGAGTCTGCAGAACTTGCTTCCTGATTTCTCTTCCATGTTCTTCCTGTGTAGGAGGTCAAACTAGTTTTCCCTGGGGCACAGCGCATGAACCGGGGCCGGCATGAGGTGGGCGCCCTGGTCCGCGCCTGCAAGGCCAATGGGGTCACCGACCTGCTGGTGGTGCATGAACACAGGGGGGTGCCCGGTAAGTGACTCGTCTAGGGCAAGAGGGTGGGCAGGCGTGACATCGATCGCGTGTCTTCTGGGGGAGCCGGAACGGCGTTGGTGAGAGTGAACATCGGCGAGTGTGGCCTGTTGTTTTATCTCGCTCGCAGCATGGGAGGATGGAACCGATTGAATGTTTTCCCTATGCAGTGTGTAGCTTGGCTCACTTGCAGGAGGGACGTGGAGCTTTTTTGCTTGGCCGGGTGTTTTTTTTTTTCCCTTCGATGGCAGCTCCCTACAGTCTGGGTTGGGTTGAGGGGAAGTGGCCATAGCTCAGTGGGAGCGCACACGGGTTACATGCCAAATATCCCACATTCGAGAGAGAGAGGCTCCTGCCTGAAACCCTGGCCTAGACAGCCACCGCCAGTCAGTGCAGAGTAGACGGCACTGAACTAGATGGGAGAAGAGACTGGCTCTGTATGAGGCAGGTTCCTCTGTGTATTGGGTTGGCGTGGAACTGGTAGATCGGGGCGGGCAATTTGTGGCCCTCCAGAAGGTTTGGCCTACAACTCCCAGGATCCCTCGCCATTGCCTATGCTGGCTGGGGCTGATGGGAGTGGTAGGCAAAAAACGTCTGGAGAGCCACAAGCGGCCCACCCCTGTGGTAGAAGATCGATCTTCCCCTCACAGTATCATGCTGAGTGCTGGCAGCAAGGTGCGGCCTTTTGCCCCCTGGGGGCGGTGGTCTCGCCTGGGCTTTCTTGTCGCCAGCAGTGATGGGGCTCGGGCCCGACCAACCTCTCCACCTCTTTCCTGCCACGCAGATGGGCTCATCGTCAGTCACTTGCCCCTCGGCCCCACCGCCTACTTCACGCTCTGCAATGTGGTCATGCGCCACGACATCCCGGACATCGGCACCATGTCGGAGGCCCACCCCCACCTCGTCTTCCACAACTTCACTTCCCGTCTCGGCCAGCGGGTAAGATGTGCCATGCCAGGAGGCCGAAAGGGCAAAGTTAGCGCTTAGGTGTTAATAAGAGAGTGATCGAGTCTAATAGGATATATATATATATATATATATATATATATATAAATCGGGGTGGGCAACATGTGGCCCCCCCAGATATCATTGGACTGCAACGCCCAGCATCCCATGCCGTTGGCTATGCTGGCTAAGCCTGATGGGACCTGCAGTCCAGTAACATCTTGGGGGCCCATAAGTTGCCCTCCCCTGGTATAAATTGACGGTGCACTTGCATTTGGGATACTGTGTGCAGTTCTGGTCACCCTGTCTCAAAAAAGATGTCGCAGCACTGGAAAGTTTCGCAGAAAAGAGCAACTCAAATAACTGAGGGATTGGACGCAGGCATCCCAAACTTTTTTTGAACTGGTGGGCTAATTTAGTATTTTGAGAATACGTGGGCACTATCCCATAATAGCTGTGTCCATTGACAAAATGGCTGTCATGTTGCATACAGCCAATCACAAAACACTTTTACCAGCTTTGACTGGTTCGTCTGCTACAGCCTCTCTTGGACAGGGCTAGCTTGTCCACAGTGGTAGAGGTGCTAGTAACCTCAAGACTGGATTACTGCAATGCGCTGTATGTGGGGCTTCCCTTAAGGCTGGTCCAGAAGCTGGAGCTAGTGTAGAATGCAGCAGCTTTGTTAGGAGCTGTCCCTTTTCAGCATGCAGCTCCTTTGCTGAGGGAACTGCACTGGCTGCCTATTCGCTACTGTGCCAGGTTTAAGGTTCTGGTACTAGTATATAAAGCCCAAAACAAGTTGGGACCAGGATACTTGAGAGAGCACCTTCTCCCTTACCAACCTGCCTGGTCACTGAGGACATCGGATGGCCTGGTCCCAGTAGTGCCACACAGACCTATGGCCCCATTGGAGTCCACCCAGAGAAGAGCCTTCAGTGTGGTGGCTCCATTTCTCTGGAACTTCCTGCCTCTGGAAGTCAGGGAGGCACCAACATTCTGTTGTTTTCGGTGCCTGCTGAAACCATCTTTATTTCAAGCAGCCCTCCTTGATTGTCCAGCCATGTTTTTATTGGTATTCTGCTTTTTTAAAACTTGTAATATAGTTTTAAAATTATATTTCTTTTTATCTTTTATTGTTCACCGCTCTGGAATCTGTTTAGATGTGGAGTGGTAAATAAAATAAAAATAAATAAATTTTGCAGCCTCTGGGCTCATGTGGTGCCTAGAGGCATTCTGGGGAAAGTAAATAAAGATAGTGGGTGGCCACAAGCCAAACACTTCACTTTGCAACTGGCCAAAGTTTTTTTTTTTAAAAATCCAGTAAAAACATAAACATTTGGAGAGGCAGGGGATTTTGGTGGGCACAAAGGTGGGTGTCTGTGGGTACGTTGGTGCCCACAGGCACCATGTTGGAGACCCCAAGACTGGAATATCTTCTCTGCGGTAAATCTCGGGGTGTTTTCGTTTAGAAAAAAGGCAACTAACAGCACAAACCTATGCATGTCTCCTCAGAAGTCAGTCCCATTGAGTTCAGTGGGGCATACTCTCAGGAAAGTGGATACAGGACTGCAGCCTAAGTGTGTATGTATGGGGTGAACATGATAGAGGCTTATAAGATTATGAATGGTATTGAGAGAATGAATGGATCTCCCCTCTATAATACTAGAACTCAGAGTCATCCAATGAAATTGATATGTTGTAGGTTCAGAATAGACCAAAAGCAGTATCTTTCAGATAAGGCACACCAATAGGCATCAACTTAGACATCTTTTAAAGAAGGGTTAGACTATCCCTGCCTAAAAGTAGAAAACAGCATGTTATCATGTATCCTGGTAACTGTCCAGCTACAAATGGTCTACATGATTGCAGACATCAAAGGACAAGAACATGTTTGCAAAAACCGTTTGTGTCTGAAAGTGAACTCTTCGGTACTTCATACATGCGTTACTGTTGTATAGTTTATTAAATATAATAATTAGGAAAAGGGTTGGACAAATTTATGGAAGAGAGGACTGCCTATGAGTTCAATGGAGCTTACTCCCAGATAAGTGGGTTGAGGATCCATTGGGGCTCTTTTATGTTCTTTTGGGTGAGGTTGGGGTGATGGTGGTGGAAAGGTGGTGCAGTCCCAAGAGACTTCTAACTATATTTTTATGGACCTGAACTCATCCGCCTAGGCAAACCTTGTTGGGTTATCACATTTCTGAATGTATTTGTTAGATTCTGCATACTTGCATAGACTTACCGATTTGCTTAATTCTGTTTCTCTTAGCCATGGGGTGGGGCAAGGTCCACCTCCAAACTATAGTAATACCTTGGATTGCAAGTACGGTAACTTGGTCTGAGAGCGTTTTGCAAGACAAGCAAATTTTTTTAAAAAAATTTGACTTGATAAACGAGCAAGGTCTTGCAAGACAAGTCGTAGGGATGTAACTGCTCGCCTCGAGCGGGCGTAGCGGGCCGAAATCGGCCCCGCTCATGCCCGCCAGAGGCTCGCTTTGATATAAGAGTGTTTTGGATTACAAGCACGTTTCCGGAACGAATTATGCTCTCAATCCAAGGTATTACTGTACAGGAAGATCTGACTGCCCACCCCCACCCCCTTCTCTGTCGCCTTCAGGTCACCAGCATCCTCAAATACCTGTTTCCGGTGCCCAAAGATGACAGCAAGCGTGTCATCACCTTTGCCAACCAAGAGGACTACATCTCCTTCCGGTACGTGGCACCTGTCTTGCGTTGCAACTGGGGCTGACCTCAAATGGCCCCCTCCGCTTTTTGGGCCCGTTTATAATGCAACAAGAGTGGGTGGGTGGCTGGACCACCATTATTTATTTTATTTATTTTTTTGAGTGAGTGGGGGACAAATTTGAAGGGCAGCTGGGTGCAAAACTCACTGGCACTCCCCCTGGCTCTTTGCTGCTGCTAGTCACTGTCAATGTGTCACAGTCACTGTCATTCCAGGTGGTTCTGAGGCAAGACAAAATGGCAGCCAGAGGGAGCACTGTTGATTTTTTGCTCCTACGTCTATTCGCCCCCACTCAAGACACAACAGAGGGGAAGAAGTTTCACCCCACTTCCGCCAATGCCTCCAGCAACTTGAGCCATAAGTTATTTTCTTATAGCTTTTGGCACAAGCCCCCTCCAGGCTCTGCAGGGGAAGGCAAAGCTTGGCTTGTTCGGTTGAGTCACCTAGGTTCCTTTGGTGTGCAGGCACCTTTCTACCCTGCTCCTGCGTTGTGTGCAGCACACCATGGGCTGCCCGATCCTGCCTTCTGGTCGGCGAGAACGCAGTGGGACTAAATTCTATTTGGTCTTTTCTGAGGGCTGATTTATACCTTCAGCAGAATCAAGTGGCATAACCTTTTCCTGGGTTGTACCACATGAGGCTGTAGATGAGTAATTGCACATTTAAACTTTTCCCCCATGAAAAGCCTCCTTGCACATACAAAACTAGGTTTCATCCTTACCTTTTCTTCCTGGCATGCTGTTTTGCTACGTACAGGAGGAGAATTATTAACACAAGGGATCATTCCAACATGCAGCCTCCTGCCTTCAGCTGGAAGTGGGTACAGCCCAGGAGTAGTCTTGCTACTTGATTCGCTGAATGTATAAACTGGTCCTGAGCTCGACTTGGCCACTGTGGCCCCCACTTCCAGCGGCTCTGTCTCCTTAGGATATTGCCCATGTGCATCATGACACTCATGTGTTGTGCACCGGTCTTAGCAGCTGGGACTGGGGCACCAGCAGCCATGATAGACAGGCAGACGAAGCTTAAAATAGCCTTCCCATGCTGGCTGGGGATGATGGGAGTTGTAGTCCAACACATCTGGAGGGCGCCGGTTTGGGGAAGGCTGGCTTTGAGGCAGTGGGGCAAAAGCAAAAAGAGCCAGCTGTGGCAAAAAGAGCCAGCTGAAGCTCCTCAGATGGCCTGGGTTTTTCCCAGGGGCCGCTTGTTGAGGAGCAGGAGCTTACTGACTCCTCCAGTGCTTACTCCTTACCTTACCAAAATTACATTTTTGTGGCAGGCACCACGTTTACAAGAAGACCGATCACCGGAACGTGGAGCTCACTGAGGTTGGGCCAAGGTTTGAGATGAAGTGTAAGTAACACCTTCAAGAGGTGAGGGAGTCTCACCTCTACCACAGACTTGCTCGAGGGGCCTTTGGCTGTTCCCTCGGCCTCGGCAACACCCATCTGCAACGTGGGGATAACAATACTGACCTGCCTGGCATCACTGTCAAAGGAATTCTTGAAATAATGCATGTGAAGTGGTTTGAGCATGCAGGAAAAATATCCCCCCCCCCCGACTGTTCCAGTAGATCCTGCTACAGGTGTACTAGCAGTTCCATCCCAGCCCTGAAGCCTGGGCTGTCCCACTTCACATAGTGGTGTGGGGTGTCTTTTCCTAACCCATATAGCTCCAAAGATAGGCAATAGTTTGGAGCCAGAGTTCTGCTCACGAGACAGATTGACTCTATAGCCATTGCCTTCAGGCCTTGCTTATCTTATGGCTGATGTATTAGACCAGTGTTCTCCAACCTTGGGTCCCCAGATGTCTTTGACCTACAACTCCCAGCATGCCGCAGCCAGCATAGCTGGCTGCAGCATGCTGGGAGTTGTAGGCCAAAGACATCTGGGGACCCAAGATTGGAGAACGTTGTATCAGACAGACTGCTGACCTAGATGGACCTGTAGTCTGCTCCAGCAAGGCAGTTCTTATTACTGAGATTGTGTGTGAAATACTCTGAGTGCACAAGGAAAGTGCTATAAACTATTATCATTCCAGTCTTTGTTGGTCAGCATGCCCAAACCCTAATTTTGTGCAAAATTTCAGGGACTGCAATTGAACTGGAGGAATGCACTTTCGCTGCGTTTTAATTCACCGATGCACAGCGCAATGTGGGGTTAATGTTGTGCCGCTTGCATGCCTGCGTAGAACAGGGCCAAACTCTGACGTTTTCATGCTTTTATTGCAGTATATATGATCAGATTGGGAACCTTGGAGCAGGAGGCCACAGCCGACGTGGAATGGCGTTGGCATCCATATACCCGCACAGCCAAGAAGCGGAAGTTCCTCAGCACCGAGTAGCATGGACTCCAAACTGCATTTTTTCTTCCTGGGCCTTACCTCCTTCTCATCAAGGAGTTGCCATACATTGGTTGTGTGTTGAGCCATACATCACCTGGATTCTTCGGGTGTGCCCCCCATGCACATACGATTTCTTTCCACCTCTCCTAGGACTGAAAATCCCCATATAGACAAAGGGCCCCCACCCATGCCAAGCTCTCCCCACCCTTACACAAAGGTCCTGCGGTTTTGTCCGACGTGGTGGCGGCTGTTGGAACGTCTCCTGTCTTACTGCTCTGCCTCCCCATTTAGCTGATGGTTTAAGATGGTGCACCAATTCTGGGCTGTATTGCAGCCGGCTGGCCACTTCCAAAATTGCCAACAGAGAATCCAGGGCAGTATCAGCAGCAAAGAGAACTTTGCTGGCCACTTCCAAAATTGCCAACAGAGAATCCAGGGCAGTATCAGCAGCAAAGAGAATCCAGGATATCCAGGGCAGTATCAGCAGCAAAGAGAACTTTCTTTTTATAGCCGTTCATAAGAATGGATGAGGAATGGAGGGATATACTCATTGTACCTTTTAAGGAACAGGTAGGGATATAACAGATGAAATTATCTTCCTCTTCCTGTCCCAGGGGACATTTGCCCCGGTGCGGCAATGTTCCCTAGACCTATATGAAAATCGATGGTATTTAAAATCAAGATCGCAAAATGGATCACTGGGATCCTCTAATCCCTCCTTCGTTTCCCCTCTTTGTTTTGTTAGATGTATCGCTCAGTTCACAGGGAATGTATTTCCTTGGGTAGGATCCCAGGGATAAGGTGTCCGCTAGAAAACAGGAACTGTGGAAGGAAGTAGTTCTGGAGAGCAGAGAGGGGAGAACAATTTTTTTAAAAAAAGTCGTCTCCCAATATAAAATGCCTCCCTTCTAGGGCTTCATCAGCCCAAGCCCACTCTGATACAGTTACGTGGGACGGGGCAGCTGTGTGTGTGTGAAGGGGCCCTTTCTTCAACATTGACCTTAGTGGATTTTTGATACAATAAATCCGTTACCTCCAATTTCTCTCTCCAGTGCCCTCCTTCAGCGTTGTTAAACTATAACTGTCTTGTTAATTGTAAACCGCCCAGAGAGCTTCGGCTATTGGGCGGGATAAAAATGAAATGAAATGAAATAAATAAGTATAGACTCCACAAAGTTGCACAGATTAGAACATCTCAACTTGGGGGAAAGCAGGGCTCTCTGTTATATTTGTTTTACCCAGGAGAGTCAGAAAAAAATCTTTTCCTCAGTTTTGGGGAAAGGAAGCTTCTATTTTCATGGACACAAAGAAATATGAAAAGAGGCAGTACAGCTTGAGGGTTCAGACTGAAAAACTAATGACATGAAGTTGTCCCACTGACTTGACTTCTAGTAGTTAGGAGGGAGAGCTTTCATCTTTCCCCCCCTTCTTTCCCTGTATCTCCCATCCTCACTTGCTCCCCTTGTTATCTTTTGCCAAAAATATTCTGTATGTGAGAACTCTAACATTGCCATTGGAGTATGGCCTTGGTTGCAACCCGATTTGCCAAGGAGCTGGTTTGAGGTGTGAGGGTGCATACAATGGGCCTGCTAGGCCTCAATTTTTCTCCAGTTGGAGAAAACCAAGAGTCCCAAAACCCCAAAGAGCTTTCCTTCCAGTCCTCGCCACCTCATACTTTTATCACGCACACACTGGATTCCTAAAATTACTGTTGCCAGTAAGACGAGAGAGAAAAAAACCTGATCGAATCCTGAGGGGTCTGGATTTGTTCCAGTGGCTGTCAGAGTACAATGACATAAATTAGCATACTTTCTGTTTAATTGGGGGTCGCCGTGCTTGATGTTTTTGGCACTGATTACACTCAGTATCGGGCTTAAATTTTTATTGGTGAAAATCTCCAAGCCAGCCTTATTCTTGGACCCCAGAACCATTCAAAATCTGGTGAAGAGAAGTTGATTGCAGGATCACAATTTCCTAAGTGGAGGATTTCGGCTTCTCCTACTCCTACAGAAGAGCATTTTTCTCTTCTGGCCCAGAAATGTCCTGGGGTGTAGTGCTTGCAGCTGCTTCAGTTTTGTGTGGCCCCAGAGGGCGATTTGCACATCCACTGCATAAGGTAGGGGTGAGCACGCAGCAGTTCGGTGCATTCTCGCTCCATGGCAGAAGCAGTGTCTTTTTTCCTATCTCTCTCCCTCAAGTGCCTATACTCTGGTCCACTCAGCAGGAGGGTCTCTCGGTCCCTTGGGCTTCCCAATGCGGAAGTTAAATCCTATATGGAGAGGGGGAGGAAGGGAGATGATTGAGCGGTTTGTTTTCTCTTTTAAAAAATAAATAAATCCCCAACTCAGTTCCCCCCCCCCCCTTTCATATCTCTCAGGGCAAGAATTGGAATTGTGTGTGTCACCCTGGATTTTATTTATTTACTTGATGTGTGCCCTGCTTTTCTACCAAGAAAGTGGCACTCAAGGGGGCTTGCAGTCAGGAACAAAAACATTTAAAAAATGAAACTTGATCAAAACAATAATAAAGCGAATACATTAAAAACAACAACAGAAAAAAACAACCACCCAACCCAACAGACCAGCTTACATGCCAAAGGCCTGCAAGGATGTCTTTTTATATTTTAATTCTCACATTAGCACAGGGACAGGATGTGAAGAACACACCATAGACCTCTTGGAATCTCTCTTCATTAACAGTCCTACTCTCCCCTTTTCCCCACTGTGATTCCCTTGATATACATACACACAGTCCATTTTTCCTTCTCCTTCCTCCACAGAGACTTGCCTGACTCTTGGCTACTCCTGCTCCCTTTCTTCCTTTTGTGTCCAAGCCTAGCTAGAGCCCTCCTTTATAAATACACCTTCTCTTCCTTGGCTTCTACTTCGAATTAATGGCCTTGTAGGCCCCTTCCAATTCTGTGATCTATGAATCTGTGAGATTAGCAAAAAGAAGGCAGATGCCGAGTGAAATAATTTTTAGCAGGGTTGTTGTCAAAGAAATCTTAAGTTTGGTTAATCAATGGATGAACTCATACATTCAATCAAATGAATTTGCATATGAGGTAAAAGAAGAGTTTGAAAGCAAAATAAGATGATTCATGCTTGTGTTGTAGCAGGCATCATCTTAGAAGAGTCATCATGCAAGAAAGATGAGTAGATACCTCTTAAGATGGTGCTCGCCATCTGCAGTTTTATCATTGGCCCGGCTCGCATGTCACAATAAGCTAGAGATCCAAGGGGAAGGGCTAAACTACCCACAGCTTCTGCACATGGTTTGCTTAGCACGATGTGCAAACCAAGACCTCTGGCTTGTCTTTCCTCCAACAAGCCGAAGAAACAACTCACAGTTTGTTCTTGGGTTGTTTCTCTGGCTTGGAGAGTCCTGGTTCGCACATCGTACTAAGCAAATCATGGACAGAAGGTCCACGGGTTGTTTAGCCACTCCCACAGTGGGAGTGATCGGGCAGCGTTTACAAGTACGCTGCTTGTAAACGATAAGGAAATGTGTGACGTGAACATGTCATTAAGTATTTGAAAATGTGCATTAAAAACAACAACTGGCTACCTAGTCAATCAGGGTACCTTTTTGGCCATTCATAACTTTAAAAAAAATATCTTGACTGATTAAACATTAAAGCCCTAATTTTTAGTTGACTGAACACTAAGGTGTCTTTCCTACTGGATTGCTGATATTTCAAGAGCTGCCCGAGACAGCATCTAGTTTCTACAAGTACAGTACTAGACATACAAGAAGAGATGAGGTGGCCATTGATTAACACTGATTAGGGTGTTCTGGGATGGAGTATTTGGGAAATTAGTTTGCTTTCTGTGAAATTTAAATTCTAGTAATGTTTAAATTATTAGACATATCATTTATGCATAGATATATTAGCATATGTAAATTGGCATCCTCTTTTTTTGGTGGCATGTATAGAGTAGTAGTGTACAAGCTATTACTCGTTGCTAGACTATCTTAATATTCCCATTCTCCTTCCCAGTTATCTCAACACACCAAAACCTGTAAAGCTTCAAATCAACAAGTACACCTTAATGCACAGCATCACTCATCGATCAACTAAAGTTTTAGTTAAGATTAAAGATTGCAGCCCTCTACTGTGTGTGTGTGTGTGGGGGGGTGTTGCATACACACAGGCATGTTGTGCATACTATGCATATTAGATCCCAAACCTGTACTTTCCTTCTCCAACCTCTGTACAAGTGCACACTGCAGCACTATCATCCCCTTGCCCAAAGTTCCCCTTACCCATTGCATTGGCAGAGACCCCCGCAGCATTTGCGCCACCCCTGGGAATGGTATCACCCACATCTTCATATGCTTGCGCAGAGCCAATCTGGGGTGATGGTGGAGCTGTTCAGAAATAAAAGGGAACACAACACCTATAATCTGCTAGTCCATGACAAAAACAGTGGGGCAAACGCTCCCCAATAGCCAGTGTTTTGAGAGGGGCTCACCTCCCAACCTGCTTAAATGGTGACCTCTTATCTGAAGGTGCAAGCCGACCTGTGTCCGTTTAAAGCTTTTGGCACAGGTTTGGCTTGGCCAGAACTGAAATAATCACCAATAGAACAGCACAGCTGTAAGCCGCTTATAGTGTGCATAGAAACTAATTGGGATATATGTGCTTTTGTCGGTGAAATTTTGTGCTGGGTTAACCCAAACCCTGCACCAAGAGAAGTTGTAGTCTGACCTGCACAGGGTAAGCTTCTGCAGTCAAGAGGATGGGCACTGAAACATTGGCCCTTGGAGGCTGCACTCAGTCTGAGAAGTAAATCATTTCACCAGGCATTGCCTGAGCCAGTGAAATTAATGGGAATTAAGTTAGCCAGGACTAACCTAAGTCCCATTCATTTCAGTGGGTCTACTCATAAGTAGGACTAACATTGGGTTTCAACCCAAGAGTCCCTCCCTATCCATGCCATGGTATAAACGCCTTTGCTTCTCACCTTTCTTCCCTGGTGATGAAGTAAAAACCTAGAGAGAGGAGAGAGGGGGGAAAAGTATTTGAAGAAAAAAACGTTTCTCCAGCTGCTTGAACAAGCTTCAACCCAGCACCCTCCTAGAGCAGGGATGCAGAACCTCAGGCCGGGCCCCCAACCCTGCTCTCCAGGGTTCCCTAGGTGACCTCGGCCCCCTCCCCTGGCCCCACCTCCTTTCTCCCCAGCACCAATCATTTTGTGACTTCCCAACTTTTGTGCAGTTTTGTCCCCATTCTAAAAGGTTGAAATGGCTCCCTTAAGGCTTAGTTACTGGCAGTAGGAGCTTTAAGCTAAAATAGGCTGACATTTTTTATATTTTGGCCCCACCCCTTTTGCCCCACCCACCATTGGAATACACCCCTTCCTCCCCCCCCCCCCCAGTCCCAGTGAGAGCTTCTCCAAAATGGGATTTGGCCCTCAGCCTGAAAGAAGTTCAACACCCAGCTCCTAGAGCAGTGTTCTCCAACCTTGGGTCCCCAGATGTTTTTGGCCTACAACTCCCAGCATGCCCCAGCCAGTGTAGCTGGCTGGGGCATGCTGGGGGCTGTAGGTCAAAAACATCTGGGGACCCAAGGTTGGAGAACGCTGTCCTACCTAGAGGATGCAGGAGTCACAAGGATGGAGATGACTCAGGACAAGGCAAAAAGGAACCAGTGCTCACTCCTGTTCTTAAATCAAAATGGGCAAGAATACAACTGCAGTATACATGGGTTTAGGGAAAAGCAACAAATATATAGAACAAGAAAGAAGGTTTAGCCTTATGGATTTCTAGCACATCTTCAGGGATTTCTCCATGCCTAAGAGAAACACTTTGGACTTTTGAGCCAAAGTAACCCAAATTCTGTCATAAGGGATGTTGAATTCTATAACTTTTATAAATTATGCAAATCAAGCACATATGAATAATTTCTCTGTTGCGTAACTTAATGCACATTTAAATCTTCTTGCATAATGTACTGCACTTCTCCTAGGGGGGAGAAGAGGCACAGAAGCCCTGACTAGGAAACCTTATTCAGCAGCTACTCTTCTGAGGCTTTACTAGATATTACCCACACATTCTTTTTGCCCCTTCATGATATACACTGAAAATGGGTCAGAGTGAACCTCCCTTGGCCGCCGCCCACATGTTCCTAGGAAGGCCCAACTTGTGGTTAATGCTGCAGAGATGATGCTGTCATCTACCATTACATGATTGCAAAACATTTTGCAAAGTTTATTGGGTTCACCCACACTGTCCTGTAGGTAGGTCACACATCTCCCTATTCTACAGATGAGTATATTTTAGAGGTGGGACCTGAACCCAAGACCCCGAGGGCCAAATGCAAACCTCTCGCAGCTGGAGTCTAGCTAGCCATGACCACCACAGTGGCTCACCCCTCCACCCAATCTCTAAATGGAGCTAGTCTACCGTTTCTGTCATGGTCTGTTCACTGCTGTCCTGTGACCTGGGAAACTGGCAGAAAAACATTATGTAAACGATGTACCGGAGGCATCAGGTTTCTCAGGAGGTTTTTCCCAAGTCCATTGGTTTGAGATGGGGAGGCGGCGGCTCTGGAACTGGAATCACCTGGAGAGGAGAAGAGAAAGGTCAGACCAAAAAAAAAAGGAAAAAAAAGAAGAAAAGATCAATTAATTCCAGACTGGGGCTTTCTGATCCCTTAGGATCCATCACCTAGCCCCCACAACATCCCCCCTGTTTAACTTCAACAGGTCAAAGGGGAGGCCTAGATGAATGCCATCAAAAATTTATCAGGATATGATATCTGGGGCTGTTGGTATTTTACTATGGATGTTTTCATTACTAGATGCTCATAGGAATTTGCTTGTGTTCTGCTAGACTTGCACACCCTGCAAAGGACAAGAAAATCCGAATCCTGACATTTGGCCCGTTTTCTTTGTTGTCATAAGGACTAGAATCTTATTTACCTGCACTAGAACCCATATTCTGACATCATTGTGGGCTTGTATCTATAAAGAGCGGAGTAGTTTAAGAAAGGTTGCTATGATCCAGGACATTCTTGGTTCAAATGTCTCCTCAGCCATTAATTCGCCAACAGCCCATGCATGTTTACCCAAATGTAAGTCACTGAGTTCAGTAGGGCATATTGTCAAGGAAGTGTGCATAGGATTGCAACTGAGGTGGCTTTAGGCCAGACACTGTCCTCTCAGTGACAACCTTCCCTCCACATCTGCAATATGAGATGAAAATACCGTCCTATCTTGCATGGTTGTTGTAAGGATTAGTGAGATTATTTATTTATTTATTTATTATATTTATACCCCGCCTTTTTTCCTGCAAGGAACCCAAGGCGGCTTACATAATCCTCCTCCTCCTCTCCATTTTATCCTCACAACAACCCTGTGAGGTAGGTTAGGCTGAGAGTCAGTGACTGGCCCAAAGTCACCCAGTGAGTTTCATGGCCGAGCGGGGACTAGAACCCGGATCTCCCGAGTCCCAGTCCAACACTCTCACCACTATGCCACACTGGCTCTCCAGATAATGACCTGGTTTGCATATCACAATAAGCCACCATGGATTAATTCATCCATGGGGCTCCAAGATGTGTGCCAGCTGCCATTTTGAATATGCAAGCCTTGTCGGGGTTTGCGAATCTGGACGTCGTGGGTAATTTGAAGGTTAGACAACTCTTGAATAACCCTAGAGCAACCCAGCATTATCCGAGGGTTCTTTAACCCTCAAATAACCCACAGTGTTGGGGTTTGCACGACACAAGTTGCAGCATTCCCCCGCCACGGCTTGCATATTCAAAATGGCAGCCAGTGTGTGTCTCGGAGTCCCAAGGGTGAATTAACCTATGGTGGTTTATTGTGACATGCAAACTGGCCCATTGTATGTGAAGAGCTCTGAATGCTCAAAATTAGTATATAAATACATCTTGTTACTATATAAATGCTAAGTCTTATTAAAACTACTATATCAATATTTGTTTTATTTCTTTCTTTAATCAATGTATATACCACTTACCATATCAAAGGACATTTCCAAGCAGTTTACAAAATCAAGAATTAACATACATCATAGTAAATACAAAAAACTCATCAGTTACAATATTTAAAATCAAAGCTAAAAGGATAACAATGAATAAGCAAACTAACTGGGCAGTACAATAATTCAGGGAAGGCTTGGGTAAAGAGATAGGTCTTTAAACAGGTGCCTAAAATATGCCACAGTTGGTGCTTCCCAAATACCAGGGTGGAGGGCATTCCATAAGGTGGGCACTACCACGGGAAAGACCTGCTTCCAGGTTGCTGCAAGATGGCAATCTGCAAGTCACAGCACAACCAACAGAACCTTCTCTGACGATCTTAGCAATCACATGGGTCTATATTGGGGAAGATTATCTGCAATGCTACATATCATTATTTTATAATTATACAAATTCTTAAGCACACACACACACACACACACACACCTATTCTCATACATCACCTGGAACAGATGGGTTAATCTGGGCATATTCACAGGCTGTGCTGGGAGACGGCCGTCGTACAGGACTCCCAGGTAGCGAGTGGCTGACTTGTAGTCCCATGAAGGCATTGGGGTCGATGGCTGGGGTGTCGACCACATTGGTGTTCAGAGGCTTTACAGCAGCATGATGAGTTGCTTCTCCATCAGGCTTGGCCTCACTGACAGGAGAAGCTCCCGGTCCGCTTCGCCGGAATTTGTTCACAACGGCATAGGTGTCGCCCATGTCCTTGATGAGTTTTGGTGGCAGTTCTGGAAGTGCTGAGTCCACAGGCACCGAGATGCTCCTAGATCAGATGATACAAAGGCCTAAATGTGGCACCTCTCTATCAGGATTTCTGGAGTTATGAGTCAGCCTAATGACGTTTGCACACACCCCTCAAAATAGGCATATTTGTGAGGTTCATTTTCTTCAAAGATTTCTGTTAGCCATTTTCCCTGCAGAAGAGCAAAACTACAATGGCTTTAAGAAATTGTTTATATCAATAAGAGTTTGTTATTTTATTTCTCAGCAGTAGCTCAGCCTAGGATTTTGCCTGAGGAACTGTCCTCGGGTCCAACAGAGCTGTAGCTGCAGAACCAAGTACAGTAATACCTTGGATTGCAAGTAACTTGGTTTGAGAGCGTTTTGCAAGACAAGCAAATTTTTAAATATTTATTTATTTATTTTTTACTTGATATACAACAAGCGACATCTTGCAATACAAGTACTGTAGTACAGCTTAAATTAAAAATCTCTGTACAAATTTTTTTGGGGGGATTTTGTTTTGATATAAGAGTGTTTTGGATTACAAGCACGTTTCCGGAACGAATTATGCTCTCAATCCAAGGCATGACTGTATTTAGATGTCTTCCTGCTCCTCCAGGCTGGGGGACTGTGTGGTTCAATGGGTCAATTGCTCTCTTCCCATATCATGAAAATTGTGGACCTGGTAAACTCAGCCCTAGGCTTCCAGTCTGCCTGCTGCAGCCCCAGCCTACCCTCTGCCCCTACTTCCAGCTCAACTTTCCATCTTTTCTCAACAGCCTGCATGAAGCTCATCCAGATACAGGCTTCTAGACCCGAGCGTTACCATTGGATGGATTCATGGAGGGCAGATAGTACTAGAGGTGGCATTAAGGAGAAGCTAAATACGGTAGTTCAAAAGGTTCTGTTCAAAAGTTTTGTCTTGAGGAGGGGATTGAAGGATGAGGGGAAAGTGGTGGTCCACATGTCCATCCACTCCACAGTTCCTTTCCTGACCATCTGAATAACTCCCTTCATATGTGCCTCTCTGAGATACCTAAGCCTGAGCTTTATGGTTTGGAGGATGCCAAACCAGAGAGTATTCAGGCCAAAAAGGCACCCTTCTCCATTCAGCTACAGCTCCTTTGCTTCCTACAACTGCTATGTTAAAGTTGAATTATTATTACTACGACGACGACGACGACGACGACTACGACTACTACTACTATCTGCACTTAAAAGAGCCTGCCATTTTCCACAGAATAGACCCAAGTTTGCCTACCTACATATCCAAAGCATAAAACAAGACAACAGAATAATCATTAAATGATAATTAAATCAACAATCTTAGAATATGAAAATGTATAAACAGCACCCTGTTAAAAAAAACTCAAACATTTTATACTGTCGTGAAGGCTTTTGACAGCCTTCCCCAAATCGCCTAAAGTGTCTACCAACTGGGCTTCCCCAGTGAGGTGCCACTACAGGAAAGGCTCTGCTTTTCTGTAGCATGGTGGGTGACAGGCTGCTATTCCCATGGCTCCGTCCCTAAGCCCTCTTTACCGGTGGATAGTGCTTCTTTTGTGCAGGGGCGCAGCCAGGTGCCGGAGGGAGAGTGCGTCGTCATAGAGGGGAAGATGATTCTGTGCAAAACAGAAGAGAAGTGAAGTGAGGGAAATTTTAGGCCAGCACAGCAGTCTGTACTTCCTGCAGCAGGAAGTTTCACATAAGAAATATTATGTATTAACCCTGTACATGCTACTGAGTGGGAGAGAGAATGAGAACAGTAAATGTTAACTCTTGAGTGTCCATTCCCTTTAGTCTTCCATTGCCCTTGGAAAAAATCCTATCTTCCTAACATGTGTTGCTAAACTTATCAGTGTACCCAGAATTCTGCATAACGGCTGCTATATAGCATCACCCAAACCACATGAAATGGGGGGGGGGGGCGCTTTCCCTACTCCTCTGCCAAGTTCCTCACAACTTCAGATATATGAAGTTTTCCTGTCACATGACAGTATGTTCCTCCATGTCGTCATCGTCGTCATCATCATCCCTCTCTGTACATGCTTGCTAGTTTTCTATTTTGATCGAATGATTGCTATCCCCCACTTGAAGTCACAAACAGGTTTACCACATTTGCGGCCTGTGAGAATCACGCCTAGACTTCCTGTCTTCACATGGGCTCCACTGGTGTTTATGAGGTGAGGGTGGGGCCCTCTTCTGTGTACGCAAGATGAGGGGACATCTGTGGGTGAGGAGCAGAGCAGTGCTCAAGTCGCAGGGGCGGAGGAGGCCTGGTCCCCTTAGCTTTTGCACTGGCCCTCTTAGCTCGTGTGTGTGTGTGTGTGTGTGTGTGATGATTTGGCTAAAATTAGGAGGAGTCAGAGGATGAGGCATATGGATTTCATCAGGGCCAGTTTCATTTTGCTGCCCGAGGCAAAGGACAAGATGGCACCCCTTCCCCATTCCATGTGCAGAAGCTGACTGGATCGGCAGCTGAGTCTTGCATCAAAAACACTGGCAATAGGACACCACACCTGAGGGGAGCAGGCTAGCTTAAGGGGTACAGGACAGGGTGTGTGGTATACACAACTTTGTCCTCCAACAGAGGGGAATAACCGTGTGTGTGTGTGTGTGTGTGTGTGTGAGAGAGAGAGAGAGAGAGAGAGAGAGGGAGACTCAGGAGGAACAGCTAGGGGGTGCCATTGCTGGCCACCAGCACCTACCACCTGAGGCAGTTGCCTTCCTCCACCTAATGGTAGGGCTGGATCTAAATCTCATTAAAGACCCCATCACCATCACCACCCCCGCCTGCCACCCCCCACACCTCTTCTCTTATAATTTGGGCACTGAAGCAAAGCCCTTATGCAGGGCCGGCGCTACCGCTAGGCAGACCCAGGCGGCTGCCTAGGGCGCATGGCGGAAGAGGGCGCAGAAACGCTGCGCTCCTTCCTCGCCGCCGGCGCGCTCCTGCCCCGCCTGCCGCCTCCGCCGCGCCTCCCCGCCGCTGCCGCTGCCGCTGCTGCACCTACCCCCCCCCCGCCCGCCAGCCACCTACCTACCTTCGCGGTTTCCGGAGCCCCGCCGGCGTTGTTTTGGCAGGATGAACCAGGGCAACAGGGCTTAAACAGCCCTGTTGCCCTGGTTTCCCCGGCAAAAAAAAAAAGCGCGGGGGGCCCGTCGCGTCGGAGGAGGAGGCGGCAGCAGCAGCAGCAGCCAGCAGCAGGGGGGGGGGAAGGTGGTGGTGGCGGTGGTGGCGGCGCGGGGTGTGTGTTGCAGAGCAGGGCTGCTTTGCTCCGGAGCCCCCCCCACGGCACGAGGGGGGGCGCTAAATATAATTTGGCCTAGGGCGCCAAACAGCCCTGCACCGGTCCTGCCCTTATGGCAATTCTTCAAGGCTGTGGAATGCCCTCCCCAGAGAAGTTCAGAGAAACTGTTCTTCCCTGATAACCTTTTGAAGGGACTGTAATTCCTCTCTCTTCCAGAAGTTGTTTTTTTTTGGGGGGGGGCTGAGTTTTCATGAGGCTCTGGGCAGGTTCACACGATCACGGAGGGAAAATAAGCCATGGTGGCTTATTTTCCCTCCTTGCATGTGCCAGACACAAGCCACCTAACTAGCATAATTACCCTCGTTGGGAGCAGGTTGTCATGTCATCTGAACCTGGCAAGGGTGGGCGGCTGGGGGGGTTACAACAGTGTTCTCCAACCTTGGGTCCCCAGATGTTTTTGGCCTACAACTCCCAGCATGCCCCAGCCAGCTCTGCTGGCTAGGGCATGCTGGGAATTGTAGGCCAAAAACATCTGGGGACCCAAGGTTGGAGAACACTGGTTTACAAACCACCCAGCAACCCTAGAACAAGCCGTGGGTTTCAAGGTGGTTTGTAAACCACCTCAGCCACCCACCCTTGCCAGGTTCAGATATCACAACGACCCCGCTCCCAGCAAGGGTAATTATGCTAATTAGGTGGTCTGCATCTGGCACACACAGGGGGCGGGGGAGCCACCATGCTTTAATTTTCCTCCATGACTGTGCAAACCCGGTCTCTGTGTTGCTGTTGTTTGCTGGGTTTACTATTTATTTGACTATATGTTTAGGGTTTGAATTAAAGAAATAACAACACCCAGAGCCTTCAAGAGGTAACCTATAAATGTTTTAAATGAATAAAATGTACATTGTAAACAATGCTAACTCCATCTTGAGGCCCCTGACAAGATGTCTGGAGGGTTACTGAAGGTTATTTAAAAAATAATACTTAATTAAAACTGGCTACTGGCAGTTTTTCACAGCTCAGCTTTGCATATTTCCCTCTCCCCACAGCAGACAATTTGTCAATTGATGTCTTTTATAATCTGTGTTCCACTGCGGCTTTGTTAATTTTCATCTTCCAATTGACATTTATGCAAAGATTCACTGAGCCCAAAAATCGCAAATTGATACTTGCATTATCTTCAAGGTCACCAGTGACCACTCTAATAATGCCTTATGTTCTCTGCAATTTGTGTGAATAATAACGTGTATTTGCCCAGGCAATGACTTGGTTCTCTCTAAAAGCACCCTAAGGCGGGCATGTTAGATGGGACCCAGCCATGGAGAAGTGGCAACCGCTCCGGAAAGGTGGCGAGGGTGATTTCACAAATGAGGCTTACTTGCTCTCTCGCTATTTATGTTAATGTCTGACTGTCTATCAGTGTGGTTTGGCTGTGTAATGCAAATGAGTGCTCTGGCCAATGCTAGTTTTACATTTGCCATACAAACCAACTGAAGCAAAAGCACCTTTAAGCCTCTGTAGAAAACAACTTAAATAAGTGTACAGAGACCGTCTGCCATTTCAAATCCAGGCATGCTTGGTGCTAGGGGGAAGACTTATGGCCTGACACCAGCCATGCCTGTGGCCATGGGTCCAGAGAGACAGGAAGGGCAGGCTCACACGTCATGCTAACGCACCAAGGCAATAAGCTATGGTGGTGGGATGGTTGTTTGCAGAACACACAGTGCGCCCAACAGACGATTGGGTTCACTGTGAGTTGTTCTCTCCACCCTTCCCCTTCAGTCCTCCAGACCATATCCCAGGGGACACTGCAGCTCAAGTCACCTTATATCCTCTCCCCGCCACAATCATGAGCCATTTTTTGGCTTGCCGGCAAGTTGCCGCAGCGTTTTTCCCTTTTAACTCTTTCTTTCTTTCTTTCTTTCTTTCTTTCTTTCTTCAGAGATAGCCTTCCGCGATCTCCAATTCAACAGCTAGTGACAGCCCCTCCAAACTGCGCAAGCAGCACATTGGAGGGGCTGTCACTGGCTGGCCACCCCTTTAAAAGAAATTGTGCCCCAAATGTGCAAAAATTTTTAGGTAAGTATTTTTTTTTTAATCTTATAGTTGGGCTTGCGCAAGTGCAGCGGTTAAAAATAAGAAGCCTTGCATGGCTAACATCCAGGGGGTGGGTGGGTGGGCACCTGCTGTCAAAGTGCAGCAGGTACCAACCCTGGACCTTGGCCCAAAGAGGCTCAAAATAGGTTTATTTTTTACTTTGATTCCCCCTGACAGCTGTCAAAGGGTGGGCTGTCAAGGGAAAGTAAAGCCACAAGTGATCTTTGCTCGCACAAGGGGGTAGGTGTGTTTTCCCCCCTTCACAGCAAGATCCTCGGGGTTTTGAGTGTGCCCCCCATAGGTCCAATTGCCTCCCATGTTTCCGAGACTCTAGGTACTTGGGAAGGTAGAAAAGTGCAGACCACCCCCTTTTTGCGGACACTTGACTTTGACAGCTGTCGTAGTTTGAGGGTACTCTTGGATCCAGAACTGTCACTAGAGGCACAGGTGGACCTGGTGGCACGGAGCACCTTTTATCCGCTTAAGCTGATATACCAATTACGGCCTTATCTGGACAGGGATAGCCTAGCTACAGTTATCTATGCTCTGGTAACCTCTCGCCTGGATTACTGCAATGTGTTATATGTGGGGCTGCCCTTGAAAACGGTCCAGAAACTCCAGCTGGCCCAAAATAGGGCAACAAGATTATTAACAAGGATTGGCCAACGTGATCATATTAGGCCAGTGCTTTACCATGTGCTGCCAGTCCATGTCTGGGCCCGATTCAAAGTGCTGGTATTAACTTACAAAGCCCTAAAGAGCTTGGGGCCAGGTTACCTGAAGGATTGTCTCCTCCCATATATACCTGCCCGGATCCTAAGATCATCCTCAGCGAGTTAATGGTCCACCTCCAGGAGCCCCTGCCAAAGGAAGTGAGGTGGGGGGCTACTAGGAAGCGGGCCTTTTCTGCTGTAGCACCCCAGTTGTGGAATGAACTTCCCAGAGAGGCTTGCCTGGCACCTATGTTGTGTTCCTTCTAGCGCCAAGTGCAGACCTCCTCATTTTCCCAAGAATTTTAGTCTTTTTAGTCTCTGTTTTAAATTCTTTACTGTATTTTAAATCTCTGTATTGGTGCTAGGTTTTATTTTGGCTTTTACTCCTATTTTATACTGTAGTTTAAAATTTTAAAATTTTTATACTGTATTTTATGTTGTATTTTGTAGTTTTAATTGTTGTGAACTGCCCAGAGAGCTTCGGCTATTGGGCGGTTATAGAAATGTAATAAAGCAAGCAAGCAAGCAGGGATGGGTGGGTGGGGGGGAGAGAAAGGGTAGTTTGGAGAAGGAGAGAAAGGGTAGTTTGGAGAAGGAACTATATATATGAAATCTGTATATATAAATAAAAAAGTTGCTTGTATCCATGCCAACCTGGATGTCAATGTTGTGGTAGAGTCAAAGATGAATGGGATTAGTGCACCATCTAGTCACATTGTTATGGATACATTTCAGCTTGTATGGCCTGAGAACATGGACAAACAGCTTGGAGGACTGAGGCCTACCACCTGCTCTCTGGAACTTGCCCATCCTGGTTTGTGAAATTGGCTAGGACTGGGCTGAATATCTGGACCTTGGAGGCAGTAAATGCCTCCTTGAGTGATGGGGTGGTCCCCACTGCTTTGAGGGAAGCAGCAGTGAGGCCCCTGTTGCAGAAGCCAAGTTTAGATTGTATGCTTTTTGATAATTACCACCCAGGGTCTAATTTGCCATTTGGAGAGGATGTTGACTTCTCAACTCCAGGCAGTACTGGATGATATTGAATATTTAGATCCATTCCAGTCTGGTTTTAGACAGGATTATGGGATGGAAACAGCCTTGGTTCAGAAACCTCAGCTGGTACAGAATGAGGTTGCCTAAGTATTGGAGGGGCCTCACTGGTCAGATCATGTGACACCTATACTGCACCAGCTGCATTGGTTGCCAGTGCATTTCTGAGTCCAGTTTAAAGTGCTGATTTTAATCTTTAAAGCCTTAAATGGTTTGGGGTAAAGTTACTTGAAGGACCACCATCACCCATACTAGTCTGCCTGTCCTTTGAGGTCAGTTGCCAAAGCCCTGCTCACATGCCTGCCATGAAGACAATCAGGCTGCTGCGTACTAGGGAGCGGGCTTTTTTGCCCATGGCCCCACAGCTATGGAACATGTTGCCAACTGGGGTGCATTAGGCCATGTCATTATAGCCCTTTAGACACGCTTGTTTTCTCTGGCCTTTTCTTAAAATAGGTTTTATGGGCCACTGAACTGAGATGGTTTTAGCTACTGTTGTTTAAATATTTATTGGAGCATTGCATTTTACTGAACAGTATGTTTTAGTTTTTAGCTGGTTCTTTATTAATGGTTGACTTTGTTTGCAAATTTATTCACTTTCTATTGTGATGTGTGTTTATATCAATTTTCGGAAACTACCTTGAGAGGCAGTAGCAACTATCTTAAATAAAGAAATAAGTTAAATCTATCAGATTTACAGTTCTTGAATGCATGATGAGCCCTGACTTCATTCCAACAAACTTTAACTTTTCTGTAATTCAAACCAAGATTGATTACAAGTTAATTTTCTGTGCATGAACATTCTGCATGATTAAGCATCCAAACTTTGCTATCTTTGCACATGCTCAGATATTAACAGCTGTAAAGTTTATAAGTGTAAACAAAGCAGATATGAGAACGACAGTTAGAGAAGGATGCATCATGATGCATTACTTCATGATGCGCAGGACAGGAAAGAATGCCACATTACACATGTCACGTTCCCATGACACACTTCAGTGATGCACGCACACACAAAAATGAAGATAATGCAATAACTGGTAATAACCGAGAACTTTTGTCTAACTTTTTAACATGGGATTCCTAACTCCATGAACGTACGTATGATGAATTACGATGGGTCCATTTCACCTATCAATAACAGACAGCCAGCCCTGAAATGCAACCAGGTGTCTGCAGGAATGGAAAAGCCTCTAGATTCCAAGCAGGGATGATAGGCAGGGTGTAATTTTGGGAGAAATTTTTCAGATGTTGAAAGAACACCACCACGAGATGGATTTGATAAGCTGAGCTAGAAAAAGTCTGAAGCAGCTGAACAGCTATCCCTTTCCTTCCTGCCCAGCTGCAAGACTCAGACATAAGAAAGGGAAGTGGTGGTGGTGGTGTTTTTTCAGATGCCACCCTCTGGACCAGCATCTCATATCATCCCCTTCTATATCACAATGTCCATCCCAAACCCACAGCTGGTAACTTATACCTACAGAGCCACCAGATCCTTCTTAAAAGTGGCATCAGGATTACAAAACAGGAACTTCTCTTCCCTGTGGGCAGACAGATGTGTGAATCTGCACTGCATGTTTGGGGAAGTGAGCCTATGAAAAAAAGGAACTTCCTCAAAGCAGAGAGCAGCAGAAGGCATGTGTGGGGGGCATGTGTGTGAGAGACAGAGATGTGACAAAGCAACAGATAGTTAGCTGGGGTTATTTTCATACAGTTGTCTGCATTCTATCTCTCCCTGCGGGGTTAACAGTAGCTTTGGGGAAAGGCAATTTAGAAGAAAGAATTAAAACCTCCTTCCCCAGAAGTACTGCTCCAATTGAATTCCCAAGATCCCCCACTTGAGCTGGCTGCAGGTTCAGAGGAACAAAAGTACCCTGACTGGTCCTACCCAGGCCACCTGCTCTAGACCCACCAGGATCACTCTCAGGAGCAGAGGCAACAACATGTCCAAGGAGAAGCCCAGCAGCTGAGGCACACTGCCCATCTGGCAGCATGAAGTTTCTCATCCCTGAGCCCTACTCATGAAGGGGAAATTAGACTCTTCATGTGCTCCAGATCAGGGCCCTAGTGCCTAGTGACATGACAGAAGGGATAGGGCAGCAGAGCCAGCTATAAAGCAACTTGTTTGGCTCCTAGGTAGTAATTAAGCAGCACCTTATCCTGCTCTACTTGGCTTGCTTACTGTCCAGAACAACTCAATCCCTGACTCACTGGACCGCTCCTTGGCCACTCTGGTGAGGCAGAATTTTGAGCCACATCGAAAAGATGGTAGGACTGTGACACACACGGACATAAGGCTGTAATCCTTGCATGCTTACCTGGGAGTAAGCCTTGCTGATCATAAAGGGAAGTACTTCCAAGTAAATGTGCATAGCACTAGAAGAAGGGAATGGGGCTATCATTGTACTGGGAATCCACAACTGTCCATTTCTCCCACCTTCACTGATAACTTTTTTTCTTAATAGGCATTAAAAGTCAGCACGGTGTAGTGGTCTGGGAAGACCCAAGTTTAAATCCCCACTCAGTCATGAAGGTCATTGGGTAACCTTTCAGCCAGTTGTTATTTCTTAGCCTAATTTACCTCAAAGGGTGGTTGAGAGCATAAAATGTGAGAGGTTAGGGGGGGAAACGATGTATGCCTACCTTTCCCAACCTGGTGTCCTCCAGATGTGTTGGACTACCTGGCTGGCTATGGGATGCTGGGAGTTGTAGTCCACCACATCTAGAGGGCACCAGGTGAGAGAAGGCTGATGTATGCTGCCTTGAACTCCAAGGTGGGATATACATGTAATAACTAAATAAAATGAGTACCGGTAAATAATAACTGCATGTAATGCATGCACACATTTAGCAGCAATATCATCTCCAGAAACTTTGATCTTTTAAAACTTAGGAATGAATGAGTTCAGCTCATGAACACAACCAGAGGATTGAAGTTTACAAAAGGTTTACTTTAAAATGTTTGGCCAAGTTTCATCATTAAAAACCGTAAGATTAAAAAAAAAAGAGTACGTACATTTTTGCGTCTCTGTTAAGACCTACCTTCTGAGCTTGGAGGCCTTTAGGTATACCGTGTAGTGCCTGTTTTAAGATTGCCTGACAGAGGTCAAAGACAGAAAATGGAATGGGGTGGTAAGCTGAGGACAACAACAGGAAGCCCAGCATTTCACAGCCCCAAAGGGGGAAAAGCCCAGTGTCCTCCAGGGCTGAGGATGCCTGTTTTCATACATGAATTAGGAAACACTGCCCCTCTGTGGAAAGAGTTGCAGTAACTTCAGTGCTACTTCTTGTTCTGAGCTTGTCTCTTACCTCTTGGATGTTTTCATAGTATCGGTTAGAGATACTCAGGGCAGCCCGGAACATTTCAGTAACCGCATGATATACAAACTTGTACTGTTCCTGTCAATAAAACAGGAGATGGATATGAGAGGAGAGCTTCTCTGTATAAAACCAGTTTCTAAAGTGCTTGAGGTTCTGCCATGCTCTGGTGTAGCCTTCCCCAACCTGATGCTTTCCAGATGTTTTGAATTACAGGATTCTTCACCACTGGCCATGCTGGCAGGGGCTGAAGGGAATTATATTCCAAAACATCTGGAGGGCACCAGGTTGGAAAAGGCTGCTCTAGTCTCACATAGGGCCAGGATATGCAGTTAAAGCTTTGGAGCTATGCAGTTAGGAGCTATCCCAGGGCTTCTTTACATGAGTCTTTTAACCCGCCACTTTACCGAGGCTTCTGCTTCCGGATTCTTTGCAGGATTAAGATCAGCTCCTTTACACATGTCCCCACGTTTTTCTTTCTTTCTCTGCCTTCCTATATGTTCCATTACACAACCACAAGGTGGCGCTGTGGTATAGTGCAATTGCGGAAATACACATGTTTGTTTTAGCACAATTTAGCATGATAGCCAGATAATAGCTCATTTTCCTCGCTTTAAAAAGAAGTGTGGAAATTCTTGGAAAGCACGGGAGAGACCCTGGAGGACAACAATGTTGTGTAAAGTACCTGCAAACTAGCATGAGTGAAAAATCACAAGCGCACAATAAACGCTTGTGTAGAGAAGCCCCCAGTACCCCAGTTCCCAATGGGTCCCACTGGGTTCTGTGGGTTAAATTGTAAAAACAGGCTCCATGGGATATAGCAGATAGGGGGCAAAACCTGACCCAGAAGCCACCAGGGGCAGGTTATAGTTTTGGCTCCCATCCCAGTGGTGGCCCTTTCATTTCTCCCATAGGTGAATGACAGCCATTCTTTCATATCAGGAAAAATAAAGCAACATTGCAAGGGATACAACATAGGGGTGTTATAAATGTGGAAGGGAGCAGGGCTGGCCCTGCCATTAGGTAGAGTGAGGCAGCCATCTTAAGCGATAGATGCTAGGAGTGGGGTGGTAGCATCTCTCTTGTCTTTTGCCTCAGGTAGCAAAAGATCTTGGGACGGCCCTGGATGGGAGGCAACATCTGTGGAGCTCACCTGGGTTTGAACAGCAGCCGGTCTCTGCTTCCTCATTTCTAGTACGACATCAAAAATGCTGAAATGTGGAGGGATTCTCTGAAAAGATAGGGGAGAACCTGGCATTTGGAGGACAGATTGGCCTTGCTCTCACATAACATCAAAGTCTCATCAAAGTGAAATACTTCAGTTTGGATACGTTCCCACATTTTACTCTTTTAACTGTTTTACTCCTCCTCATTTGATGTTCCCTCTGAGGTATGAGGATATTCTAAGAGGCAGTTGACTGAAAGAAGCAGAGGGCATGGGAAGCAAAGAGGATTCCTGGGAACTAAAAGTATCTTGAAGAATGGGGAATGGGATTGGGCTGCCACAGTTCTCTTCCAGAGGCAGCTTTGTCCTATAACTCAGGACTAAGCTACATATAGCATAATTAATCACCATCACCATCATGTTTATTTGTATGCCACTTTTCCAAGGTAAAACCATACTCAAAGCGGCTTATAGCAACATCATTAAAAACTTGATAACATACAGCAATATTTCCTGATATTTCACTAACTATTATAAATCATAACAAAATTTAAATAGTCATAGAGATAGGATAAGCATCTCACATAAATAAATATACAACCAGATTACACAATCCACTAATATTGAACAATCATACTAAGGCTTAACAAAAGAGAAATACAAAAAATAATCTAAATGGCAACAAAAATACATCTTATCAAAGCTTAATGTTGCTCTATCCACAAACACTAAACAAGACCCCGTCCTGATGATCATTAGTATGTGCATAAAGGATTGTTTTATTCACGTGGTTTACCCTTCAGTTCAGGACTTTTCTTTCACAAATAGCCAGCATGGGGGTCCCATCAACCCCAGCCAGCAAGGCCATGGACCATGGTGGCTGGGGATGGTCTGGAGGACAGCAGATTGGGGAAGGCTGTGCTAGTTCCCACATCGGGGGTAGGCAACTTGTGGTCCTCAAGGTGTTTTGGCCTACAACACCCATGATCCCTCACCATTGGCTATGATGGCTAGGGCTGATGGGAGTTGTAGGCCAAACCATCTGGAGGGACAAAAGTTGCCCACCCCTATCCTACATGCTTGCTTATCCGCACTGACCACACATTTGTTCATATAAAGAAACCAGAAGAAACAAGACAGGCAGACAGAGACAGACACAATGACAAACATTCACCCAGAAGTCAATTCTTCCCCTTCCTCCTTAGCTCAGACCCAACTTGTCTAGAAGGCTGCAAATACCTGTTTGAGCAGCAGCTGCCGTATGTATTCCAGTGTACAGATCACACCTGTCCGGCCACAGCCAGCACTGCAGAGAAGAGGAAGAAAGGAGAAGATAGTGAGAGATGCTCTATCTGCAAAATAGCTGAGCTTTTTCAAATAAGATTGGGTCAGGGGGTGCAATGCACATAAGAATATCTCTTCCTCTGTTTTGCCCTCTTGTTGCCCAGTCACCCAGTTTGGAGAGACTCTTTTGAAGCTCTTTGCTGTCCCTTTTTGTTTTTACCACCCTAAGCTTGGCCACCTGTCTGTTCATCCCTAAGCCTAGATCATTTATGAACAAGTTAAAATACAGATCCTTGGGGAACCCCACTTCATACCTCCTTCCATTGAGAGAACTGTCCATTTATTCCTGCTCTCTGCTTCCTTTAAAAGAGGACCTGCCCTCTTATCCCATGAGTGCTACGTTTACTCAGTGAGTGGACGGTGTTGTCTGCCTATAGGGGTTTGCCCCCAAAGGCCCCCTACCTGCAATGCACACAGATGGGTATGGTGTCCTCACCCTGCTTACATCTCACATGCTCAATCATGTTAAGGAAATGGCCATAGGTGTCTGGGATGCCCCGGTCATGGCCAAGCCACGTACTGGAAATGGGAAATAACGCGTTCCTCCTAGGATGAGAAAGGCAGCAATTGACATCATTCCATTGATGTTGCTATTTGTGCTGTTTCGTCCCCTACAGAACATCCACATTCTGCAGAAAAGAAGCTACAAGCCACCTTTGAGCTGCTCTTGCACTGTTTGTGCAACGTCTGAATGTTGTAGCTGAGGCAGGACAAGTTTCAGAAGAGGCAAATCAAAAGTACATTCTTAGTAGTGGGGGCCTTACATTTGCATTTCGAACCAATGTAAGGGAAAGCAGATTTTAAATTGTCATGTGTGAAATGTAACCACACATTTAAACCAGTTCTGTAACCACACATTTAAACTGGTTGGTTTCATGCCTATTGAATGGCATGACTCCAACCAAGACATTCTGGAAAAGCACTTCTGTGATTATTCTGGAAATGCACTTCTGTGATTATTCTGGAAAAGCACTTCTGTGATGATTCTGGAAATGCACTTCTGTGATGATTCTGGAAATGCACTTCTGTGATGATTCTGGAAATGCACTTCTGTGATGATTCTGGAAATGCACTTCTGTATTATCACAGTTGTGAGTCCTCATCTGACAACCAAGAGAACAAGGGCAGATGGGAGGCTGCATTTTTGCTTCCCAGGAACAACGTCAGGGCAAGGGAGAGACCAACATGGTGCCATCCATCGGCCAGAGATGGAACAGCTGCAGGGCGCACCAGAACAGCAGACTGAACAGGCAGGCACATAGGCCTGGTCACAGTCTTCCGTACTGGGCCAGTTTGCATGATCAAACAAGCCACCGTGGCTTAAATAAGCCACGGTGGCTTGTTTTAATCCTAGAGTGTGCCAGCACATGCCGGATGCCATTTCCCTAATTACCCACCTGGGCGCAGCTTGTATCGTCCAAACCCAGGCAGCATGGCTTGTTTGAGGGAGGAACAACCCTCAAATAGCCCAGCAATAGGCCATGGGTTATTTGAGAGTTGTTTTCCCCCCGAACAAGTCATGTCGCCCAGGTTCGGACAACATGATAAGTCGCGCCTAGGCGGGTAATTAGACCAATGGCACCCGGCACACACCGGCATGCACCAAGCATGAAACAAGCACTGTTCAGTGGCTTGTTTTGACTGTGCAAACTGCATCAATATGCTGAGATGTACACTATTTGTATTTAAATAATAATTATTATTTCTAAATTTTATTTATTACATTTTCATTTATTAAATTTCTATACCACCCAATAGCCAAAGCTCTCTGGCTGGTTTACAAAGATTAAAACCTTTAAAATACATTATAAAAAACTATATACATACAAACATATAAACAGGCAACACACAGAGAGATGCACATATATCTAAAACAATTTTAAAAGATCAACAAGAAAAAAAATTGTATCCATACATATAAATTAGCATCCACAGAGCAGTGCTTTCTTCTTATTGCTCCGTCAGCTGACCTTGGGGACCCAGAGCTGGAGAGTGCAATAACCTCAAGATTTGGACTTAGGGTGGCCCCCCATGGCCCTGGTTTGGCCTTGTCAATCAAGAGTCCGCAAAACGATATCTTTACCTGCTGAAATGTTACAGTAAGCACCCGCAGAATGACATCTGGATTGAGTTCCTGTTCCTTGACCTAAAGCATAGACAAGAAAACAGGCCACCATTCAGCTCAAAATCATCTCCAGATCTGGGGTAGGAGGAGACATCTCATTCTTCCAGTTATGCCACCCACCTGTGATGCAGGCGCAATTGTGGAACAGTTGCACAGAGGTTGTGCAAGCAAATTATTGCCCTGATGCTCAGAGGCAGCATTTACACCAAGAGTAGGGGGAACGTGTGGTCCTACAGATGTTGGACTGCAACTCCCATCAGTCCTAGCCAGCATAACCAATGGTGAGGGATGATGGGAGTTGCAGTCCAACAACATTGGGAGGGCCACACGTTCCCCATCCCTGATCTACACAGAATTAGTTTATGTCAGCCTTTCCCAACCTGGTACCTGCTCTCCGGATGTGTTGGACTGGATTATTGCTTGACACTGTAGGAACATCTACATAGTAAACTTAAACCAGTGGAACTTCAGTCCCCCTACCAACGCATCCAACCCCTCCATCACCAAAACCAAACAAAACCACCTGGGTTTTTTTAATTTTGTGAAGGGGCTCAGGAACTTTGACTACATTCTCTCAACACTCTTACCAATTGATGAAAACTGAAGATGAAGTCACTTGAGAGGAAGCAGATTCAGAACAGACCAAAGGAAGCACTTCTCCACACAAGAAGTTATAGAGTTTGCTGACATGAGAAATGGAGGTGGTCACTAACTTGGCTCTCGGACTGGATGAGACCAACTCATGAAGGATTGGTCAACCAGTGCTATGAGCTATGGGCAGGACTGACTCCAGATCTGTGGGGGCCCTTGGCAAAGGGTCATCTGGTGGGTCCCCTCCTACATTGGTTAGTCCCCAGTCATGGGTTTACATGGTGGTGTCAACAAGAAGTGGCTGTTAACAGGCCATTTTAAATTTCCCACGATCCTTTGGCATGAAGATACATCGGGAGCTTTGTGGGGAATCTTAAATGTCAACATGAAACTCACTTGGTGACTTTGGGCTAGTCACTGACTCTCAGCCTAACCTACCTCACAGGGTTGTTGTGAGGATAAAATGATGGAGATGGAGGAGGAGGAGGAGGAGGAGGAGGAGGAGGAGGAGGAGGAGGAGGAGGATTATGTAAGCCGCCTTGGGTTCCTTGCAGGAAAAAAGGTGGGGTATAAATATAATAAAATAAATAAAATAAAATAAACTTGAAGGCCCAGCTGTCTGGTAGTAGTAGTAGTAGGTGATCACTCGTGACCGAGTAAGATTGTCTTCCAGGATAAAATTACAAAAAGAAAATTATAAAAGGAGGAAATTCTAAAAAATTGTGTAGACTCTAGCGATGGGTCCGTAAGTGACTGTGGAGACCAATTCTAGATCCACACAGCTTCCCACAGTGAGGACACAGGTTATCAGATGGAAGATGGTCTTGTAAAGGATTCGTTTGACGTGCTTTTCGCTTAGCACGTTTCTCCCTTTCACCTTGCACTCGGGCTTCTTCAAAGTCCATGGAACCTTTGTGAAAGGCCAACCTCCATTTAGATCGTTCATGGGCCAGAGCTTCCCAGTTTTCGATGTTTATATTGCATTTTTTTAGATTAGTCTTAAGAACATCTTTAAACCTTTTATACTGACCACCGATATTCCGCTTTCCATCCTTGAGTTAGGAATAAAGTAACCGCTTTGGGAGATGGCAGTCAGACATTCGATTCGAACAACATGACCGGTCCATTCTGGCGTTGAAGGATCATTTTTTCAATGCTAGTAGTCTTTGCTTCTTCCAGTACACTGACATTTGTTCGCCTATCTTCCCAAGTAATTCGCAGGATTTTCCGGAGGAGGAAATGACGTTTATAGATAGTCCATGTTTCACAGGCATACAATAAAGTTGGTAATACAATGGCTTCATAAACCAGCGTTTTGGTCTTCTTACAGATATCCCGATCCTCGAACACTCTATGCTTCATTCGAGAAAATGCAGCACTTGCGGAGCTCAAACGATGCTGGATTTCACTAGCTACCAAGATAGAGAAAATTATTGACATTTTCCAGTATTGCCCTGCCAAGCTGGATAGATGGCATCACCAAAGGGTTAACTTGCACTTGCTGATGAAGCACTTGCTGATGAAGCACTTTGGGGTTTTTTGATGTTAAGTGAGAGACCAAGTTTTTCATATGCTTCTGCAAAAGCACTTAGGATAGTTTGGAGATCATCCTCTGAATGTGTGGAGACCACATTATCATCAGCATACTGAAGTTCCACAACGGAGGTTGTAATTACCTTACTTTTTGCTTTCAGCCTGCTGAGATTAAAAAGCTTTCCATCTGTTTGATATATGATTCCCACACCAGTGAGAAGTTTCCCCTCGACAAGATGTAAAATCATGGCAATGAAAATAGCAAATAATGTGGGGCGATAACACATCCCTGTTTAACACCTGATCCCGCTTTAAATGGAGCACCATGAGAGCTGTTGTTGTCCAAAACCATTGCCGTCATGTTGTCATGGAGAAGTCGCAAGATATTCACAAATTTATTGGGGCATCCAATTTTCATAAGGATAGTCCAGAGAGCCGTTCGGTCTACAGTATCAAAGGCCTTAGTCAAAGCTGGTATGGGGCGGGGAGGAGGAGGAGGAGGGACTAGCACAGCATCTGTCCTTCTTAAGGCTGGCCGGCAGCCAGCAGCTGGCCTTGCTTCTGGGAGCGCTGCCAGCTAGGACTGAGATAAGGGAGCTGTGTTTGCTGCAGAGTGAAGAGTAGAAAGAGCGTGGTCTTACAGTCCTAGGAATCAAGCCGAGAGTGTCAAACCAAAGTCCAAGGGTCGAGCAGAGGCGTAGTGAGGGTGAGTCCAAAGTAGAGTCCAAGAGTTCAAGAGTCCGGGGTTCAAGGCAAGGTTCAGGAGCAGGGTCAGGGATCAGGAACAAGAGTCAAGGAAGACATTGTTTTCCGATACCCAGGCTGCAGTGAGTGAGTGTTTTTATACTGCCTGCTGCCTGCGCACGCCCGTCTTGCAGCTGGAGCTCCTTAGCAGCAGGCTGATTATAAAAGCCTCACAAGGCCGATGTCCTGGTTTGCAGCCGGACGCTGCGTCGAGGGGCCTGCATCTGTTCCTGTTGTTTCATCCTCCTCCTCTGTCTGGGACTCGGGACCTGCACCATCTCCACCTCTGATTCTGACTCCTCCTGGGCTGGGGAACTCCCACGGGTCATGCCAGAGGGGCCTGCCAGCTCTTCAGCTGCCCGGTCGGCCCTGTCTGGAGCAGCAGTGTCTGAACTCTGCTCCTGAGGAGTGTCCAGGGCCCTGGGTGAGTCACACTCGTCCTCAGAGGAGGATTCCTGGAGGGGGGTCATGACAGCATCCACACATATGGACCCTGCCTGGGTATTGGGGGCCCAGTAGTTGCCCAGGGTACCGGCTGCTGATACCGGCCTTATATGTTCAGAGGTAACATACCTCCAAGTACCAGCGACTGTGAACGAACAGGGGGTGGCCATGTGCCCTTCTTGTAACTTTCTAGCCAGATGCATCTGGCTGGCTTCTGTTGGTATCTGGACTAGATGGAACTTGGTTTGAACTAACAAGACAATTCTTATGTTCTTAACTACATTTCCCAGGGTCCTCAGTGAGAAGCTGTGACCTCTAATCCAGGCAGTGCAGATGCTTCTGCTTATGCAACAGTGATGAACAGTACTAGTAGCATACCCTGCAGCGGACTGGGCTGGGCTCCTCCTTACATCACTGCTTGCTGCCTACTCACACGTAACCAGTGGTATAGTGGAGCCAGGGCTCACAGGGTCGAAGAGCCATGTCCTTTTGATTAGCAAGGAAAATGAAATAATCTGTTACCCCCCTCAGGCTTCCCTGTTCCCTCTGAATTTAGCTGCAATCCTCAGAGTAGCTGATGGGGAAATGGGTTTTCCCAGCAACAATATATTCTTCTTTGCATTACAACAATATATTCGCCCTGTTGTAATGCAAAGTATTTTGGGCTGGCTTGGTCTTGAATAGGTAATTAAGACCCATTAGCTTTACAAAAGACATATAACACACACACACACACACACACACACACACACACTGCTATGAAGCAACACAGCTACCTGTATTATTGGACTCTCCTTGGAGGCATAACTGTGCGGACTGTTATGATGAGTGCCTGCAATTCAAAATTTACCACCACACCCCTGCACATAGCCACCTCACCTGTGTCACAGAAAAGGGCCCAAAGTGCAAGGCTTCCTCTGCCAAAGGCCAGTAGCGCTCACACTTTTTCTGGAAGGGGGAAAAAGGGAGGGGGAAGAGGTTAGCTAAGATCCTGGGATGGTGATGATGGTACTTCCCCCATTGAAGCCGCAAGTCTGGGATGAGTGAGGCAAGGAGGCTTGCCTGCCTCCTGATACCATCCCTCCTTTGCTAGGTCTCACCTTGCCCATTTCCACTTCCCGGCAAGCCATGACAATCACCTGCAATGAGAGAACACCATAAAAGGGAAGGATAAAGGCCATGAGTCATTTGATCTCAGAGACACCACCCTTGTAACTATGGGCTAGCAACAATGCCTTCTTGGGACTAGTGGAAACTAGGTTCCCAACTATGCTCAAGAGGAGAACCCAACTAAACTTACGTTTGCACAAATGCAGTTGTGCAAGCGTTTGCCAAATGGTCGTGTGACTGGTTGTGCATTACGCTTGCATAACTGCTTGAGCGAGAGTAATGTGCGACAGAAAGATTTGGTGGAGCTCCGCTACTGCTATTTGAGTTTGCGGAATGACACCGTTGCATACCACACATTGCAAGGATCCTTTCCAAAGCAATTCTCAGTGGAGACCAACTGACAGGTGGGGGGCGTGCAAAGGCTTTGCCTTACCTGGACACTATCTCAAAGAGCAGCACTTAGCGCTTTCACAGAGGAACGAATGGTGGCCATTCACATATATATGGAAGAAGTAAAGGGGTCACTGGGGGCCACAAATGGAGTAAGCGCGAAACGTATTCCATGCCACTGGTGATGACCCCATTTTTGGGGGGGTGGAGATGAAGGATGCCTGTCATTCATCAAACAAGGGGTACGTACGTGCAACAAAAGGTTGCAGTGTATCATCACCCTTTGAAAAGGAGTGCTCCTCAGGCTGCCAGCTAGCCATGCTTTGAGGATGCTGTAAGCCATCCTTCCCCAACCTGGTGCCCTCCAGATGTGTTAAGACTACAGCTCCCATGAGGTCTGGGGAAGATGGGAGTTGTAGTCCAACACAGATGGAGGCTACCAGGCTGAGGAAGGCTGCTATAAAATGTAAGGGGCTAAGCAGGGCATTCCATCCGCCCAGCAAGCAACTCCTCAGTGTACCGTTTTTATTTTCCAGTTGACTGTGGCTACAGAGCAATGCCCTTTTTCCATTTCTGTTGACACCACCTGAGTTTGCTATTTTCCCGATGCCGAGATGCAAGAGGATCTGTTGCAATCTACTGAGCCCGATTCCCCCCCCTCCCCCACAGCTTGCCATAAAATCCAGGAACTCCACCTGCAATCCAGCTATACAACTCACCTTCACCCTGTATTGCCAAACCATACGCCAGAAGTCAAGCACTGTGTGTGCCAGAGGTCCTTGGGTTGCAATGTAGCATCTCTTGTTATCCACACCCTGGGAGGAGGAAGAGAATGGCAAACACCAGTCAACACTTTGCATTGTGCTGAATAGCACCCCCTACAACTGTGCTGGAGAACTGCATTACCATTGATAAGCTGGGGAAATTCCTCATACAAAGGAATACAAAGACTGGCATAAACCAGAGGGCATTGGATAATTCACCTACTTTATTTGCATTTTATTAGCATAATTTGTGTCTCACTGTAAGTAGCATAGTCAATGCTAAACTACAGTTTGCATACATATTGTCAACCTGTAATATTCATATGTTCAACTGTGGAAGATTTTAAGTCAGCTCGGGCCGGTGATCTTTAATAGCATGACTTGCAGCCACGTCAAACAGTATTTTTTATTTGATCCTAGGAACGGGAGGAAGGATTTTCATCAGAGCTGCAGTGCACACGTGTGTGTGTGTGTGTGTGTGTGTGCGTAAACCCTTCCCTCCCAGTTATGATCCCAACAAAAACCATAAGCTGCAATTAGTGATAGGAAAAAATGGGAACCTTTTTTCCAGTTGCAGCACAGGGTGTGTGTGTGTGTGTGTGTGTGTTTTCGATGAAATTGTTGCTGGGGAGAGGGAAGGGTTAAATCTCCTCTTTCCACACCCTGCAATCCCCATGGAAATCACTCCCCCACAGTATGGGCTTGTTCGCACGACACGGGAACCGCAAGTCCCCCGCGGTTCCCGTGTCGTGTGCATGCCGACCAGGGGTGCCCCCGCGGGACAGCCGCGCGCAGGACGCACGCAAAGTGACCATGGTCGGTAGAGGGGTAAGCCCCTACCGTGCATGGCCACCGTGCTGTGCGAACAGCAGGCGGTTGTCCCGTGGGGTCTGCACAGAGACGGCAGCCCAGTGGCCGGAGCTGTCACCGCTCCGGCCTGTAGGGGCAAACAGCCCCTCTGGGCATCCCGGGGCCCCGCTCCCTAGCGCCGGGAGGCCCTCACTAAGGTGCGGGGACTGCGGGGTCCGCCCACGTGCGTGGGGCACAGGTCGTCTGCGGCACCCCGCTGGACCCCGCAGACGGCCCCGTGGTGCCTCCCCCGCCCGCAGCCTGGGTCTTGTGAACCGGCCCTATTAATTTTTTTAAATCCTCCAGCATGGCTGTAAGTCATACTATTACTCTAACATGTACTTAGGCCCCCATAATTCATAATTTAAAAAGAATCAATTAATTTGGGATTTGTTTTGGGATTTGTCTCATAGCTTCCGAGCCTTTAGAATAGTTTGCCATCACACTGTCAAAACCCTTTCTAAAACCATGAGGACTAGAAGTGTATTTTAAAAGTGTTATCTGAGAATTTATTGATTACAGGAAGTGTCTTTAACATGCTTTTGTGCAGTAGTTCCCAAATTGCATGCCATCGGGGTGTATTAGTGTGCCATGAGAGAACTGCCGGTTTGCCTTGAGAAATAAAATTAAGCCATAAAAGGTTGCTGTGAGACCAAAGTGCCTATCTTCAAAGGAGGTTGCCTGCTGGATCTCTGCATGATTTACTGTGCAGGTCTGGTCTCCTTCCAATTAGCCTCAAGGGATGAGTGCTGACATCGTCAATCACTTCCAATGCAAAAATGCAGCAAAAAACACTTACTGTTAGAATGGGCTGCCGGTTGTATCTCTGCATGATCAGCTGCTCTGGGCTTGTCTCCTTCTAGTCATCATGAGGTACATCCAGGTCACCGACTCATGCAGATATATTGCTGGGGGTGCATGCTTTTTTGAGGGTAGGCCATTCTTACCCTTACATACTATAAAAGTAAACCCTTTGGACTGTGTAAGTGTGAACAGTGTCTCCAATTTTAATTTAGAATACAGTCATGCCTTGGATTGAGAGCATAATTTGTTCCGGAAACGTGCTTGTAATCCAAAACACTCTCATATCAAAACTGAATCCCCCCCAAAAAAATGTGTACAGAGATTTTTAATTTAAGCCGTACTACAGTACTTGTATTGCAAGACGTCGCTTGTATATCAAGACAATTTTTTAAAAATAAATATTTTAAAATTTGCTTGTCTTGCAAAACGCTCTCAAACCAAGTTACTTGCAATCCAAGGTATTACTGTAATGGTATGCCAGTGCCCCAGCTATCCTACGTCTGGGGAACGTTACTCTAGCAGTGGTTCCCAACCTTGGGTCCCCAGATGTTGCTGGACTACAGCTTCCAGCATCCCTTGTTGTTAGCCATGCTGGCTGGGTATGCTGGGTGCTGTAGTCCAGCAACATCTGGGGACCCAAGGTTGGGAACCACTGCGTAGTGACATGGCTGTCTGGTGCCGGATGTCGGGACATCTGTTACCTGAATGAAGTTGGCATTGATATAATCTGCTTGGCCTTCTTCTGTGAGTAAGTTCAGAACAACTCTGGTCTGGTCATCTATAAGAAGTACAAGTACACAACTGGGAGTTAGTCTCACAGAGGATGTGGAGAGGGGCCAAAATGGCAAAATGCTTTCTACCTCTTTAAGCAGGAGTTGCATGGGATAGAGCAGGGTGGGCACAAGATAGAGCTCCAGGATGTTTTGGACTTCAACTCCCAGAAGCCCTTGCCAGCATGGCCAATAGTCAGGAATGCTGGGAGCTGAAGTCCAAAACATCTGGAGATCTACTTTCTGCCCACCACTGGATAGAGACCCAGCAACAACACTGGTCTCAAGCCCAGCAACCACACCAACGGCTTGGCTGGACCAGTTATACTGTCTGAATCCCATGGCTTGTTTTTGCCTAGAGATTTGCCATCTGGCTTGGACAGATATGCCCTCAGCCACCTCTCATAAGATATCCTGGGAAACATATCTGCAGTGAGCATTGCTCAGCTGTTCTTGCCAAAGTGGGTGAATGGGGTGGCCTTGTCTGATATTGTGGAGAGAAAGCCAGAACACACACTTTGCCCCACATTCTACCTGCATAATCCCTGCCCAAGGCAGAAGAGCTCAGTCCCTGGACATGCATTTACATACAGATGGTTTTCCTCAAGCACCCAGTTCCAGACAGGCATTTATTTATTTATTTATTTATTTATTATATTTATGCCCCGCCTTTTTCCCTGAAAGGAACCCAAGGCGGCTTACATAATCCTCCTCCTCCTCCTCCTCTCCATTTTATCATCACAACAACCCTGTGAGGTAGGTTAGAAGGTAGGTAGGTAGGTAGAAGCATTTACATGGATGGTTTGTCAAGCACCCTCAATCACCCTTCCAAGCACCTTTGATGGGCCATAGGCAAGGTGGCACCGAAACCTCCACAACCCCTCCTGCCTGGTTGGACAGGTTTGTCCTGTCAGCAGAGGGAGGGGTGGGGGGATCGAGGGGGGGCAGGAGAGGGGGTAAAAGAAGCAGTCAAGGCTTCTGGAAGCAAGGTGCCAAGGAGCATGGAGCGGGTCATCGGCTCAGGCCAGCCTGGACGTTCAACCCCGAAGCGGAGTGCCTGGGTACAGGTCTGTAAGTTTGCTGAAATTGCTAGTTTTAGACTAGGTTAGGTTCTTCGGTGTTAGTTTAGAATAGCTTAGGTTCTTTTTTGTGTTGTAGTTCTGACTGTGTGTAACAAGGTACTTCCTCTTGTCAAATTCAATTCCCTTATCTCCCTTCCCAATTTGTCTTGTTTACAATTCAATAAAAGTTGCTTTCACTTTAGGCTGAAGCATAGTTTCACTTTGACTCAGTGCTACAATCCAGTGTTCGCAACCGGAGCTGAACTGGGGATCGCAAGAGGAAGCCCTGAGCTGTCAAACTAGCCACAGAGCTCCCGTTCTTGCAGAAAAGGACCGGCGGCAATCCTTCAGATATATATTCAGCTAAGCAACCAGATTGGTTCGGTGTGCCTCCATGGACTTTGTGGCATACCAGTTTTCACTGAGAAACATCCTGGAGCAATTAGATTGTCTAGAGTAGTGGTTCCCAACCTTGGGTCCCCAGATGTTGCTGGACTACAGCTCCTAGCATCCCTTGTCATTAGCCATGCTGGCAGGGTATGCTGGGAGCTGTAGTCCAGCAACATCTGGGGACCCAAGCTTGGGAACCACTGGTCTAGAGAAAGCAGGACAAAAACTTTATGAAAACTCAGTTCTGACCACCCTCCAAGGCAGGCTTCCCCCATCTGGTACCCTCCAGATGTCTTGGACTACAACTCTCATCATCCCTGACCATTGGCCATGCTGGCTAGGGCTGATAGGACCTGCAGTCCAAAATATCTTTAGGTCACAAGGTTGGGGAAGGCTGCTCCAGAGCATAGTGACAGGCTGTCATATACACAGGGATGTTGAAGAGTCCTTCCTTGGTTTCGAGTCACGAGTCGAGTCACGAGTCCTTGGACCCAAGTCTCGAGTCTGAGTCCGAGTCCTTGGTCCAAAATGGTGACTCCCGACTCCTGAGTCCCGAGTCATTCCCAAAGCTGACTCCACGAGTCCCTATTAAAATCAATGGGGTTTTTCCCCAACAAAATAAGGCTACTTCAGATGTGTGGCTTAAATAAATTCTAGGCACAAGTGTGCCTTTTTATTTCAAAACTCTGCAACTGATTTTGACAAGAACACACCAGGCAGACAAACCCAAAATAACCAGGCAGGCAGAGGAGGCAGGGAACCCCAAAGCAGGCAGGCAGAGGCCTTTGTCTTGGACAATTCAAACTGTGGAACTGGTCAAGAAGAGACCAGGCAGGCAGAGGAGGCTGGCTGGGAACCCCAAACAGGCAGGCAGAGGCAGCCAAACCCAAAATGTCTGAAAGGTTGCATTTTAGGAAAATGATTTTAAAAAATAAACTTGCTGTACTTCCTAAAACTTATCCATGTTGCATTTGAGGAACATGATTTTTTCTAAATGTTTGCCCCCCCCCCCCCATTCTGGAACGATGAGGTCTCATCACAATTTCACCCTCACTCTTCGCCGGCCATCGCACTCCTCTCCACTCCTTCTGGCACAGCCCAGGGATGTTGAAGAGTCCTTGGTCTCGAGTCCCGAGTCGAGTCTCGAGTCCCATTAAAAATATTGGGACTCGAGTCCGAGTCGAGTCAGAGGGGGGACTCAGTCCGACTCACGAGTCGAGTCCCGGAGTCCGAGTCCCCATCCCTGCATTTACATAAAACCCATTTAACCCTTGAAATCTTCCACTGCTACTTTTCACAGTTCTGTCAACTACTTCTCAGCCTGTGATTCATTCCCTGCTTGACTCCTGTTTGGCTAGGAGCTTTACATACATTTCCTGCCTTTAGAGCAGCCTTCCCCAGAGTGCAGGCAAGCTGGTATGGGAGAAAGTGGACCTTCAAGTAACTAGCTGATGGATCTGAGATATATCTTGCCACTCTGAGACCCTGAGAATGGACCCCAAAATTTGAGTGTCAGGGCCAAAGACTCAGACAGAGGGCCAATCTACAACACAAGTATTTTATCCTGATACTCTAACATCTGGCTCACACATGGGACATGTAGTGCACACCCCAACCTGTTGTGCTGACCCTATTTCTCCCTCAATATTCCATTGTTTCCCAAATGACAACTTTTTTAGGACAACTTTTTCTTTGGTGCATGTGGTTTCTTAATGCTACAAAGACATGTGTGTTTCAATCTTGCAGTATTCTAACTCTTACTGGTAGGAGTGGGTTTAAAGCTCTAGAACCTATTTTGCAATATTTCACCCCACCCCTATTAAGTCTTTCTCCTCCTTTCATTCTCTGCTTTTTCTTCACACTGATTTTCATACGATTAGCAGGCCAGTCCCCCACCCCACCCCAAAACAGCACCAACATGACCTTCCTTCTGTCCCCCCCGCCCCCAGGCCTGTCTTCCCCTCCTCCATGTTGTTGGTTTTTTTGTGGCTATTTTGACTGTGCACCTACGGAGTTGCACAGCTATGAATAACCACACAATTTATTTTTAAACCTCCATTCTTGTGCAGCATTGAAGGTGCACATTCAGTTTTTAGACACAAAAAGCGCAAAAGAAAAAAAAGCAAACTAAAACGGCAGCATGCCCTCCCATTTCCTCCACAATTGCAGCATTATACTGTGGTTTGTGTCATGTGCTTGCACTACAAGCACAAATGATAAAACACACGTGACCTTCAAACTCCCACAATTATGCTATATATTTGTGTGTCACACTCGATCACATTATAAACACAATGGATACTGTGCTATATTCATTAGTGTGTACCTCAAGAGCAACAATTGTGTTTTGAAATAATAGTGCCTCGTGCACAAAAAGGGGTTCTAGTGTAGATCCTACCCTGGTAACGCTAGCCAGATATTTTGCTGGTGAGCAACAGCTGGCTCCAAATCAAGACACCTATGGGGTGGAGGAGCCAAAGCAGAGGAATGTGGTAGCGTAGCTTGTTCCATAAATAAAGATTCAACGCTGCGAAGGGACGAACTGCTCCCCAGGCCATGGATGCCAAGATCGAACCTGTCTTTGGGAAAGGAGCGACACTTTTCTTTCCCCATGCAGGACTGCCAAGTGAAGTGCCAACTCACATGGCAAGATGTCTTTGTAACGGTTCTTCTTGATATTCTCCTTGTTGCCCCCAGCCTCTGTGGAAATGCTCTGCTGTTGCCGGAATGCTACTGCCCGAGCCTTGATTTCCTGTCAAGAGAAATGAACGTTTATTTACTTCTTTGTTTAAAATCTTATATGCTGCTCTTTTGCTCAACCACTGGTTTCCAAGGTGACTGACAACAAAAGAAAATCGAAACACAGCAAACTTAAGGTGGTGGTGGTGGGTTATCTGGTTTTTTTGAGAGGCAGTGGTGACTGATGAAGGCTTCGGGGCACAGTATTGAAAAATGTCCCCTTCCCCAACTCCAGGTTGTTTGTTGGATCAAGCGGTCTGCTGCCTAGGTAGCTGGCTACAGTCTTGCAGAGACCCTCCTGTATCCAGCTTATTCCCTGTTCTGGCTGCCTCCTTTCTCTTTGCTGCGGGTTCCCAAGATAAGTACTACTGGTTTTGATGTAGTGGCGGTACCAGAAAAGAACTATATTGGAGGGGGGGGGCAGAAGAAGGGCAAAGAGCATTTGGTGGGAAGGAAACTTTGTCCCACATGTTCGATTTCTGAAAGGGAAATAACAGTATATTTTCCTAGGAACACTCCTCCCATCCTAAGCATTTTTTCTCTGAAGTCCTATTGATTTGGATGGAGTTAATGTTCAGGTAAGCATGCTTAGGCTTGCAGTCTTATTTTCATTCCCTGTGTCTAATTTTGTTATAATTTGTATGTGAAAAGTGCAGTTCTTTCAAGTAACAGCAGGGATCCAGCAGTGTGTGTGTGTGTGTGTGTGTGTGTGTGTGTGTGTGCAGCGCGCGCACAACTTGTCTCTTCCTTACCTCCCCTCTGGTGCCGCCTATATTCTGATGACAGACTTCTGACTACAGGGCCGGCCCTACCACGAGCCAAAATAACTTAGCTGGCTTCGGGTATTAATTATGCAACCTGTCTTGGGTGGGGGCGGGGAACCATTTGCTGCTCTACCTCAGGCAGCAAAATGCCTTGGACCGGCCCTGTCTTGACTACTACAGTTCATCACTTTCTGCTGCTTCCACTTAGCTTCAGCCTGCCCCTGAGAGTCCTATTTTGTGTCTCTGTGGCCTTCTCTGACCAGTCAAGACAGGAGGACACTTGTTGCCCTGGCCTGGGGCTGTTGCCTCTCCTATGGATCTCAGGCAGTGGCTGCATATACCTCAGTCACAAGTAAGCCATAGCAAGCTGCTGAGAGAGGGGGGAAAACATGGAGACAATGGCTGTGGCAGGAAGAGGGGCATTGGCAGAAGTTCAGAGGCCCGGTTCAATGGTGGGCCTGACAGAGTTCACAGTATGCATTGTCAAAAAAGAGGAAATTCATCGCAACCGAAGAGCCCACCAATTTGCATAACATTTGCATATGCAAATTTATACCTATAGGTGCAAAACTGGAAATAATAACTATAATTTAAATAGAAATTACCTCACCATAGTGGAGAAGACTGACTAGGGGACCAGTGTGCCTGCTCAGTCTGCTGTCCAAGTGAGAACTGTCAAGGCCCGGGCTGCTCCCCCCTTATGGTTCTTCGACTTTAAACCAGCCTTGGACCGGGCATCCCATCAAATTGAGGACTGTCGCCTCTGCCAGCTCTCCAGAATAGAGGCCTGCCCTCTGAAAAGTAGGACATCTGGCCACCCTAGGATGCCTTGGAGGATCAACCAGGAGCAGCTTTCCTGTTTTAGGCCCTTCTCTTCTTCCCTCCCTGCCTCTGCAGTAGCTACTTGAGGCCCTTCCTGAGTTCCTGCCCCTGCCATCTAGTCTTGCCCAGAGCACAAGGCAACCTGCATGCTACTATTTATTCATTTATTAAAATTATTTGTATACCACCTTTAAGAATGGGACCCTCCCAAGGTGGCATATAAGATAAAAGAAACAAAACAATAAAATTCAATTTAAAACAAAAACAAAAAACAGCAATTACAAATGAAACCAGCAGCTCACAAATTAAGAAAAGGCCAATGAGAGAACAAGTGGGTTTTCAGAACTTTCTTGGATACCCTGTAAAGAAGGGGCCTGGTGAATCCTCAATGGAAACCCATTCCAGAGGTGCAGGGCCACTACCGAAAAGGCCCTGTCCCTTTGTATCTATGCACGGATAGCATGTGTATGAGATATGATGATGATTATGTGTTTTCGATTTTCTTTAGCCTTTTCGTTTATTATGAACCAAGAGAACCCACAGTCCCATTAATAATAAAGATTGATATGAGCCTTCGTTCCAGAAATAGCTTTCTAGGCTAGTGACCCCCTGGCTGATGGCAGCACTGCAATCAGTGACCAGATCCATGGTATTGGTTATGAAATCTCACAATCTCCAGTTGAGTCTATTTTTAGAGCATAGAAACTTCATCTGACCCTGCTGGGGTCACTAGAGCTGGTTTTTCTGGTCCAGTGTTTCCTTTCCTCTCTCAGAACTGGTTAGGACACTCCATGATTTCTCTATCTAGGCACTGTGATTTCCACCTAAGGTTTCACCAGGTCGGATGGGGTGTTACATAAGACGGATGTGTCCCTGAGGCAAGCGGAGTCCTGGCATGACATGGTTTCATGTCATTTTTTTAAGACTGGAATAGATTAGAGTTGGAGTTGGCAAGGTGAAAACAGGAGTCATGAAGTCAGGGCAGGGAATAACACTCAGAAACAAACCAGGAAGTTGGGGCTTATGGATTCTCTGGGAAAGGAGGCCCCTTCAGACATTACAAAATTCCTACATCACAGAATCATAGAGTTGAAAGGGTCCTCAAAGGTCATTTAGTCCAACCCCCAGCTGATGCTGGAAATCTGCTACTACAATATCCCTGATAGGTAGTCAACCAGCCTCTGCTTAAGAACCTTTTAACGAAGGAGAGATCACACCTTCTAAGGCAGTCTTTCCACTGCCAAACAGCTTGTACCATCGGGAAATCCTTCCTAATGTTTAATTGAAATCCTTTTTTCTTGTAATTTGAAACCATTGGCTCAGGTCCTACCCTCTGGAGCATGAGTGTGCAGACTTCAGGCTTGTTATAATAACAGACTTTGTTATTTTACTAGAACCCCCAAAGTTCAATCAGAGGCAGAGCCACATGCAAATTATTCGGGGAAAGGGAACAGAGGAATCTATATATATAAAAGAAGGTGTCCTGACTGACTGACTGACTCATCAACGCCCAGCTCAAACAGTTTAATCTAGGAACGTGAAATTTTGAAGGGACATTGCTTTTATGACGTAGACCCCCACTAAGGAAGGATTTTGGGAAATTCCATCCCTAAGGGGGTGAAAAAAGGGGGCAAAATCGACGCCCCACTCTCATATCTGCAGTTCTGCAAATAGGCCTCACCTCATAATTGCTGCAGGAGCCAACTTGCTGCAGGAGCCAATAGCAGCAGTTATGCAAATAGCCCATACGACACTTAGAATGTTCGTATGAATTCCTGCAAGGGCCAATAGGGCTGAGTATGCAAATCTCCCCTAGGCCATTTAGAATGTTCTCTGAGGGGGTGAAAAGGGAGGGAAACTTTTTACATGACTGGGTGAAAAGGGAGGGAAACTTTTTAAATGACCTGACTGATGTGTGTGATGGGGCATATTGCATAGGCTCCATCCCGTTTAGACGCGATCTACCCCAAAACTTGGGCATGTCACTCTTTCATCAATCCTGTAGACTCTCAGGATTAACCTGATTTTCTTTAAGAATTCGTCAGAGTTTTGTCTGTTCATTCGCAGGACAGTATTTCATGTACCAAATCAAAACCATGCGCAGCCGCAGCCCACAGCGCGTACTAAACAAATGTAAAATGCAACCCATCTCCCGCAATGCCCACCAGTCATTTTTGTTGATTAGTACTTTATACCACTGGCACATCTATGGAATGCCATAACCCTCTGTCTTCTTCTCGCGAGAGAGGGGAAAGTGAAGTCATTCTGGGCCTCCATTATAAACAAAGACAGCGACAGCATGATTCCAGCGGGCGATTTGTCTTTAGCAGATTTGTACAGAATTTTCTGGCAACCCCAGCTAGTTACATTCAGTCGGATGATCCTGTCGCATACCAATCTAAATCTGAGCCGGGGCACAGCTGTCATTACATTACTGAGCCCCCATATAAATCTATATCTGAAATAATATAGATCATGGGATCACAGATTCTAGCACCAAACTCTCAAAGTGGTCAGTAGAGCTGCACAAAGATCTGATCAAGGTAACCCATATATATTAATATTTTTCAGATAATGAACACTGAACCTAAGTGATAAGTGATTAAGAGAGCAATCCTATGGTCCCTGGGTGAGTGTCCCAGGCACCATTGGATGGCTTGGGAAACCCCTCCAAGGTCATAGACAGCACTCTGACCTCAGAAGGGGGAGTCAGAGATCTGACCCCAGACCCCTCCCCCTCATAGCCAGCGCAGAGAGAACTGCACCGGCTGCCTCTCCAGGGTTGGAAAAGGGACCTCGGTGGAAGGGGAAAGGGGGCATTCCGGTGGGTGGGAAGAGGAGGAGACTGAGGAGGCCAGGATACGAGATCCTCCTTCCCTCCCCCTCCAAAGCGCCCGCACTAAATGGGCTAAAAAGCCCATCTAGCAAAAATCACCCAAGATAGAGGAACGGGGAGGTGAAGATCACCTCTGCTGCTGCTCCCGCCCTGCTGGCTTCAGCCAGGCAAGGCATAGGAAACTTGGAATCCTCTCAGTTTGGGGGCTTCTGAGCGGCAAGGGCACAATTGATAGGATTGCTCCATAAAACACGACAGACCATAGTAGAGATTCCCCCACCATTTTTTTTTAAACTTTCAGTGATACTTGCTACTGTTAAACTATCGTGATTCAGAAACCTTGGAGATCTACTGCAAATCACCCAGAGATCTACTAGCAGATCCTGATATACCTTCTGCCCACCTCTGCTCTGGAGCAATACTGCCTCTTGATTGTCTCTTCTCCAGGGTTATCATACCCAGCTCCTTCAGCTCTTCCTCATAGGACTTGGTCTCCAGGCCCCTCATAGTCTTTGGTGCCCTCCTCTGGACACATTCCAGCTTGTCAATTATCCTTCTTAAATTGTGGTGCACAGAACTGGACACGGTACTCCGGGTTAGGTCTGACACAGGGAAAATAGAGTGGAACCATGACTCCTTGTGATCTGGACACTGTGACCTGGTTCTACCCAGGGTTAAGACAAACCCTTGGTAGCCGTGAATGAGCAGGAGCAAGCAAGTGAGCACGCTGGCTCTGGCTGCCTGCCTACTCCCTCTGAGCCAAACAACCCAGGGATGCTCCATCTCTGGCTTGTTGTCCATGATGTCTGAACCTGGAATTGTAGGTTGTTGTGGGAGGAACGACCCACACTTGTAACCCATGGTTTGTTCTTTGGTTACAAATGTGGGATGTTTCTCCCCCAACAACCCACAATTCCAGGAGCATTCCTGGGTTATTTAGCTCACTCCTGCTTCATTTACAACAACCCATGGTTTTAACAAACTGTGGGTTGTTGCTGCAATGTGAGAATTGGGCCTGTACTTCTGTTGATGCAACCTAGAATTGCATTAGCCTTTATAGCCACTGCATCATACTGCTGACTCATGTTTAGTTTGTGGTCTACTACAACCCCTAGATCCTTCTCATATGTCAAACCAAGTGTTACCCATCCTGTATTTGTGCAACTGAAAAGCAGAACTTTTACACTTATCTCTGTTGAAATTCATTTTGTCAGTCTGGGCACAGTTCTCCATCCTGTCAAGATCATCTTGAAACCTGTTCCTGTCTTCTGAGGCATTAGCTCCTCCACCCAGTTTGCCGTCATCTGCAAATTTTATGGGTGCCCACTTACACATTGCCAAAAAAAGAGGAATCACATCACCAAAAAAAAGAGGGCACCAATTTGCAAAATATTTGCATATGCAAATTTATATGTATAGGAGCAAATTTACATCCCTAAAAATAAATAAATCCAATTCTGTCAACTAGTGGATGATGGAATGAAAGATGCCTGACGATCCACAAAACATAGATGGAACAGGTTTAACCATCTCCGTACATCCCTGCTTATAGCTAATAGCACCAATCTGTCTCTGGTCATGCAAACCAGCATCGAGTCCAACCCCCTGCTCAATGCAGGAATCCAGGTCAAAGCATCTCTGACAGATGTCTGTCCAGCTGCACCTTGAATGCCTCCAGACTGGGAGAGCCCACCACCTCCCTAGGTAGTTGATTCCATTGTCTTATTGCTCTGACAGTCAGGAAATTTTTCCTGATGTTTAGGTGGAATCTAGGTTCCTGTAACTTGAGCCCATTATTCCGTGTCCTGCAAACTGGGATGAACGAGAAGAGATCTTTGCCCTCCTCTGTGTGACATCCCTTCAAATACTGGAAGAGTGCGATCTAGTGGTCATGCACAACCAGTACTAATGACAACTAGAAGTGACCCTGGACAAGAATGCGTATGCCCGTCTGCATCAAAAGGTGCGCCCAATCAGGTAAATGGGCCTAGATGAGCAATGCAAAAGCAGATGTGCGTCCAGGTGCAGATTTGCATCCATGTCGGCTGCACACACACAAACCTGCTTCTGCATGCAGATCCCCCCCACCCGGTGATGAATTGGGGCACCTCTCCTGTTTTCCTTTCCTACATTTCCTTATTTTATCTTCTTTTATTCATCGTTTACTTCTTAGTTTTCAACAAAGAAAAAAAGAGTTTTGGGGTCACTTTAACGGTGTTTAATTTATCATCTTGTATTTGGGACACATCCCCATCTACATAGAATCATAGAATCATAGAAAAGTAGAGTTGGAAGGGGCCTACAAGGCCATCGAATCCAACCCCTTGCTCAATGCAGGAATCCAGGTCAAAGCATCCCTGACAGATGGCTGTCCAGCTGCACACCTTGAATGCCTCCAGAATGGGAGAGCCCACCACCTCCCCGGGTAGTTGGTTCCATTGTCTTATTGCTCTAACAGTCAGGAAATTTTTCCTGGTGTTTAGGTGGAATCTGGGTTCCTGTAACTTGAGCCCATTATTCCGTGTCCCATACATAATTCACTATGGCTTGATCAAGCTGAAGGGAAAGCGTTTTTGCTGCAGAAGCTGGCTGTGCACAGAGCTGATTGGTGGGGACCACTGTGGTCAACCTAAAGCAGTTTTTGCAATATTTTTTTAAAAAGTATTTTGCTTCTTTCTTTTTTAAAGGGAGACAAATCTGCATTCTGTTGAATAAATGTCCATACGGTGCTTTACAGAGCAATGCTAACTTGGCCCGATGGGGAGGGGGAGCTACCGCAGCAGCTGAAGCCCCGCTGGAACACAAGGAGGGGGGACGGGCATTTTGCTGGATTTTCACCCAGCAGTTCCTATTGGTTTTTATTTCCCCTCCCGTTCAAATCAATGGGAATTAAAATACCTACACTGCTGAGGCCCGAACCTGGTTCCTCAGGGGGACAATGGAGGTGCTTTGGATCCAGCAGATCCAAAACCCTCTAGCCAGAGGATCTGGGAGTTAGGACTGTGCTCTATAAGCGGACAAAAAAGCGGACAGCCCACCTGAAGCAAAAGGGAAGAGGCAAGCCAACCACTGAATCAGTCAGAATATTTTTTGTCAAACGGGTTGTGAAAGTGAGGGGAAACTAGGCTCGAACCACAAGAGGAAAAGCTGCATCAAATCCTGATTTGTATGTGTGCCTCTATGCACTTCTTGAGTAGGCCATTATCTTCATGTCCTTGTTTCCTTCCCTGTTCCCCTTTTTTCTAAATACACATATAATTTTCTTTGGACATGTCTCATTTTTTGTAAAGCATCCCATCTCTCTCTTTTTATATACAGGCAGTCCCCAGGTTACGAACGAGTTCCGTTCTTAAGAATAGTCTTCAAGTCGAATTTGTATGTAAGTCGGAACAGCATAGCATCCTACAGTAATACCTTGGATTGCAAGTAACTTGGTCTGAGAGTGTTTTGCAAGACAAGCAATTTTTTAATATAAATTTTGACTTGATAAACAAGCGACATCTTGCAATACAAGTAGTGTAGGGATGTAACCGCTCACCTCGAGCGGGCCTAAATCGGCCCCGCTCACGCCTGCCAGAGACTCGCTTTGATATAAGAGTGTTTTGGATTACAAGCACGGTTCCGGAACGAATTATGCTCTCAGTCCAAGGTATTACTGTATATGTTTAAAAAAACGCAGATTGCATAGTATACTGCACTGTGTACTCTACGTAAACGACGTAGTGCCAGGGAACCCAGAAGTCCGTCCTGAAGTATCGGTTGTCTGTAAGTCAGATGTTCTTAACTCGGAGACTGTCTGTATAGATCTTTGCTAAATCAACGAATCAGACCCTACTGTAGATCTCTGTGCTGACCCAAGACTCCTTAAGGGTGCCCCTGACTTGTGCAGACTGTGCCGCTTTACCTATTTTAGTACTCCGTCAATGGGGGCTGTTGCATGAGTTTCCTTCACAGCCTTCGGGTGCAATACTATACTTGTTTAGACAGGAAAAAAAGTCCTACAACTCTCAGCATGTCCCAGCCAGCCATGCTGGCTGCAGAATGCGAGGAATTGTAGGACTGTTTTCTGTCTAAACATGCATAGGATTGCACCTTTAATGACCTTTCTTTGCCCAACCCAACTGAGCAGTGGCACGCAGGGAAAATATCCCACAAATTTAGCTCCTACATTTTTATTTTTTGAGCCTAGGGTTAGGTAAGGCTGCCCCCTCCCCCGCATCAGGCAGAATGTCCTTTTATGCGTCCATGGCCTATGTTGACGTGAATTTAGTTAATCTTGCCGTACAAAATCATTTCTGTTTGCTGAGGGATTATAAACTAGGGATTTTCCTGTGTTCCGAATTTACAGTCTCCCTTCTGCCAAAACCATTTACAGTAATACCTTGGATTGCAAGCATAATTCGTTCCAGAAACGTGCTTGTAATCTAAAGCACTTGTATATCAAAGCGAAATTCCCCATAAGTAATTTGTACACATATTTTTAATTTAAGCTGCAATAAAGAATGATAGTGTAAAGCCTTCATTTTTCTAGACCGTACTACAGTACTTGTATTGCAAGATGTCGCTTGTTTATCAAGTTAAAATTTATTTTAAAAATTTGCTTGTCTTGCAAAACACTTGCAGACCAAGTTACTTGCAATCCAAGGTTTTACTGTACCTCTCCTGTCATCCAAACCACATGATGCCCATCCTCTGATTCCCTCACTGGCTTCCCACTCCCTTCCACATAAGGGCGGATAGAAATGTAACAAACAAATAAATAAATATATATATATATTGTTGCTCTTGCTTGTTTTATATGCCACTAGCTTTTTTTACCCGGCGATGCACGGGTCGTCATTTTCCTATAGGCACTATTTGTTCGAAATTCCTTAAGGTAGCTGTCCGCTGTTTGGAATCCCTTGGAATCCCAGCTCCCCCGGCACTACCAACTCCCCCAGGATTACACAATGAAATCCCAGCTACCCCGGGACTGCACAATGACATCCCAGCTCCCAGCTACACAATGAAGAATTCCCTGTCGTCATCCCCCCGGTACTACACAATTAAATCTCTGCTTCCCTCCCCACCCGGGACTATGCAGCAATGTTTTCCCTGCCCCCCCCCCGTGGACCACACAATGAAATCCCTGCTTCCCCCCCCCCCCGTGGACCACACAATGAAATCCCTGCTTCCCCCCGCCCGGGACTACGCAATCAAATTCCTGCTTCCCCTCCCCCCGGTACTGCGCAATTAATTCCCTGCTCCCCCCCCCCCGGGACCACACAATGAATTCCCTGCTCCCCCCCTGGGACCACATAACAATGAATTCCCTGCTGCCCACCCCCCCAGGACCACACAATGAAATCCCTGTTCCCCTCCCCTCCCCGGATTACACAATGGCGTTGCACGGGTTGTCATTTTCCTATAGGCACTATTTTTTTTGAAATCCCCCCCCCCCGTGTAGGCCCGGGCTGCAGAATCCCTGCAGAATCCCCCCCGCCCGGGACTACACAGTGGCGTTACCTGCCCGGGTCGTCATTTTCCTATAGGCACTGTTTGTTTAAAATTCCCCCTCCCCACCCCCGTGAAGTTCATATGAACATTCTGTTTGGACGTAGGAGAGATTTGCATATCCACTTCTGATTGGGCCCCTGTGGCAGTGCATACCAACATTCTAAATGCCGTTGGAGCGATTTGCATAACCGCTCCTGAATGGCCCCTGCGTCCATTCCAAGTGACGCCATTGACTCTCATCTATTTTGGGCCATACAGGCGCGGTGAGGGTTTTTCGAGATTTGAACCTGCCAGTCTTTGTCCTTGGGTGATGGGGAGTATGCGTGCCAAGTTTGGGGCGGATCCGTCCAACTGGGTAGGAGCCAATGCGAGGCACGCGAGCCGTGCGGTCATACGTACATACACACGACACGTACAAACGTACAAACATTCACATTTATATAGTAGATGTGGAGGGGTGTTGCACAACCGTTGGTGCAAGACATGACAACAGACCAAGCAGGGCCAAGGTTTCAGCTGCAGTGTTGCCCGGGCGTGGCAGAGATGTCATTTAAACACTCTTGGAGAAACTTTCTTACCGATCAATTCCTGACGTGTTCCTCTCTCTAGGCCTTTATTGGCCTGTCTCTTAACCCAGCACAATGAGACCAGCCTCCAAGGGCGCAAGAGATTTTGTAACGAATGCTCATGCAGCGTTCAGGAAATGGGTCCGGTTAAACAACACTTCAGGGTTATTATCCTAAATGACATTGACAACGAGGAGAGCTAGCAGCCTCAGGTAGCTGGGCATATAAGATTGAAGCCTGCTCCTGGCATGTGGAGATCAGGCCAGCCTAGGAATCTGGATACTTTGGTTCACTTTCTCTCTCTCAGTGGCAAATGAAGCATAATGACTGTAGCTGCTGCAATTGGGGTACTTGGATCTAGAAGGAATATAGATGGTCAACATAGGATGGGAAAGTGGGGGTCAGTGGGAGGGTTAGGGGTTCCCCACCCTATAGCCAAAGTTGGTGACAATTGCCGATTCTTGTGCTTATAAACCAGAGGTGTAGAACCTCAGCCTTGGAGGCCGAATCTGGCCCTCTGGGGGGGGGGGCTCCCCAGAATGCCACACACCCCTCCATGGCTCCACCACCTTTCTTCCAACCACCAGATTTTTGGTGGTTTCTCAACTCTTGTGCAGTCGTCGTCCCCCCCCCCCCGGCCACTCTAAAAGGTTGAAATGCCTCTTCTAAAGCTTAGTTACTGGCAGTAAAGGCGTGTAGAACCAAAGACCCAGGGAACAAATCTGGCCCTCTGGGTGTCCCCAGAGGGCCATGCCCCTTTCCCCCACTCTCGCCCCCTTTCCCCCAACCACCAAGCGCTGGGTGGTTTCCTGGTTTTTGTGCAGTTTCCCCCTGATTCTAAAAGGCTGAACCAGTTCTCCTAAAGCAGTGTTCTCCAACCTTGGGTCCCCAGATGTTTTTGGTCTACAACTCCCAGTTACGCTGGCTGGGGCATGCTGGGAGTTGTAGGCAAAAAACATCTGGGGACCCAAGGTTGGAGAACACTGTCCTAAAGCTTAGTTACTGACAATAAGAGCTTTAAACTAAAATATGCTGGTATTTTGTCCCTGCTCCTTTGGTCCCACTCATCACTGGAATGTAGCCCCCCCCCCCAGCTTCTCTGATGTGGAATTTAGCACCTGGAGCTGAAAGCGGTTCTATTTCTCTGCTATAAACCAAGACATTTATATAGCTATATCGAAAAGTTGGTAGGCAAAGTTTCCCATTTTCTTTTTCTATATCATACCCTCCAACATTTCACAGATTATTATTATTATTATTAAACCAAGGGTATGGCCAGGCAACCAAAGGGCATGGTCAAGTGCAAAAGTTATTAGAAGAAACACACAAAATCTTATATATTATAATTATTACATTATTATATTATATATTATTTTATAATATTTTATAAGTGGTTTTTGTATTATTATTTTTACCTTAAACACTTAATTGTTGATATCTGGTGTTTTTCATTTATTCAGGTGTTTTTCATTTATTCATTTTCATTCATTCAGGTGTGTGTCAGTGCTTGCAGGGCAATCTCTTTTTGTTTTAAAATTGTCAGGATTGGCACAAATTCAACAGGGGAAGCTTACCCACCCACCCAAACATGGAGCTTCAGAGAGAAGGGGAAGTTTCTTGCATTTCCTTCTGACACTGTACCTCACCTGTTAGAGGCACAGAGTCTGTTCCTTCCCTGCTCTCTTTCCATGGGCAACCCTTTGAGCCTCAGCAGAGCTATCCTTAAAGGGGCCATGGGCAAAATTGCAGCTAAGCTAAAACTGCAAGTTTAGCTGCAATTTTGCCCATGGCCCCTTTAAGTAGCTTGCAGTTTCGGGAGGCAGGGGAATTCAGGACTCTGCATAACAAAGTGAGAAGCCTGATGGCTTAAGGGTTTTCAGGAAGATCCCTTTGGGGCAGTTGGAGAGTATGCTATATGAACCAGCAGGCTATTTCATTTATGGTTTCTAACTCTTGAAATGAAAATTTCTGGTACATGAATGAGAACTGTGGGCAAAGCCTGGAGCAAGTCCAATGGTGGAGAGCCAGGGGGCGCCAGAACCCACCAGTTGTTGTTGTTATTGTTGTTATTTACAGTATTTGTATACCACTCCATATCTAAGTTGATTTCAGTGGGTCCAAAGGCAGATCCCAGTGCGAATTTGACCATTCATCTATGGTGTGTACAGCTTGAAAAAATGGTGGTGAGGTGGTGGAATGTCCTTGGCCCCCCTTTTTTATTATTACGTATTATTTATTATAAATGTTGTTATCCCATCCATCAATAAAAATGCCCTGGGTGGTTTGCATAAAACAAAATACAAAAACAATTAAGATACAAGTATTACAAATCAGAACAGATCAAGGGAAGGATCCGACAGAGTCTGGCCGCTAGTGTTATTTACCTTGCGCTAGTGGGAACCAAAATCGTGCTTGCTAGTGCAACAAGTTTCCAGGATTTCCATTGCGCTAGCAAGCTCTATTGATGTTGCGCAAGCATTTCTTTCAGCTGGTGCACCATTAATAACATTAGTCGCCAGACCGTTGGATCCTTCCTACAAGAACTAAAGGGCTGCATGATCTTAGAAGCTGGATAAATATGATTATCAAGGCTAAATTATTCTAAAAAGCCTGGGAAATCAGAAAGCTCTTTGTCCGGTGCTGAAAGGACAAAAATGAAGGTGCCAGGTGGACCGGTCTGGAGACAGCATTCCATGACGGTTGCTGGGAAAGCCCTCACCCTGGCAGCCACATGCCTCACCTCAGATGGTGAAGACACTTGCGGAAGGCCCTCTGCTGAAGATCCCTCATATATCAGAAGGCACATACGATACGAAGACAGGTTGCTAGGGATGTGAGGATTTTGATAAATCTGTTCCATCCGCGTTTTGCGGCTTGTCAGGAATCTTTCGTTCTGTCTCATTGATGGAATTGATTTTTTTAACCAGAATTTCGTTCTACTTGCATTAATTTGCATTAGTGCTAATTCACTTTAGTGCTAATGCACACTTGCAAACACACACACACACACACACCTGCCAAAGTGAAAAACCTTTGGGGGAATTTGACTCAAAAATCCACAGGTTGGGTTCACAGGAATCCATTTGAATCTGTTGCGGATTCCTCCAACATCCCAACAGGTTGCTCCTGCAGGTGTCTTGGTCTTAAGCTGTGAAGGGTTTTAAGGGTCACTTTGGACTTTGAATTGGGCCCTGAAACAGACTGGGAGCCAGTGTAACAATTCATTTGCTTTTCTGACTACTGGCCTGAAAAGGTGGTGGGGCGGCGCAGCGGGGAGATTGAACATGCAAATTTCCCCCCTCAAGTTAGCACAATGGAATCCTTTTTTTTTTTTTTTTTAGTTCTGTTTTGATTATTTGGCTACCGAAATGCCTCATTGTTACAGGTGGTGCGTGTTTATATGTGAAGGGAGGCCTTGGACACTGCTAAGACTCTTGTGCGGGTGTACAACACAGGGCCCAGAGAGTTCAACCATCTCGGAGCACTCCTGTTCTATCTGCTTGCTACCAGCTTGAGCTCACACATTACTTCCCAAACTATTTTACCCAGGCCTATGCTTGCAATCCCAATCCCTGTGTTTAATGTCAAACCCGCTACATGCCGTAAAGCTGCCTGGTCAAACAGGTTTGCAGGGACCCTCGTTTTAATGAAAAATCCGCTTAACCTGATTTCATCTCCTTTATCACTTGGGGTTTCCTCTCTGCGCACCTTATAGCTCCAAGAGGAGGTCCATTTTCCTGTGCTAATTCAAGGCAGCACTTATGTTCACAAAACTTATTTAAGGCCACAAGGGATAAGGAAAGACAGTATTAGCCAATTGTTGTAGGGACATGAAGTCGAGATCTGTGGGCTCAACGTTTTGTTTTTTTTAAATTGGCAAGTTCTCTGGAATTTGCAAGATGGATCAAGGATGCAGTGTAGAAAGCCATCCCTGTTCCACTCCCTGAAATACAGTCAGCGCCTCAAGAGCCAAACAAGTGATTTTTTAAAAGGGCTAAAAGCAGCTGCTGCCCCCGCCTCCCAAGGCAGATTTGGACAGTTCTGCCTCCCTCCCAATGAACCCTGCAACCCACTGAGCCCTTCCAGAGTCAGCTCATCCGTGAGGTGACCCGTCTGGCACATCTTGGCACATGATATGCAGCAACTGATTCGGAGGATGGGGGAAGGGTTGGAAGGACTCATCTTCTCAGCTGTCTGGCTGGGCATGGAAAAGCCATGTTGGCTTAGTCAGCTGGGAACTAGCAACCTCAGGAACAGGTGACAGCCGAGCCCCAGTTTTACACAGCAGAATCAAGGGTGCTTCCAGATGGCCAGCTCCTAGTGCTACCAGTCAGAGGGCATCATGCAGCTATTCTGCCCTTCCCGCTTTAACGGATTTTCTGTAGTAAGCAAAAAGATGGGAGAAGCAGTGGGAAAGCATGGGAGGGCTACAAGTGGAAAACGGTGTTGGGACCCTCTGTAAAATCCTGTGAATGAGGCAGGGCAATTGCATAATAAAAGCCTCATCTGGAAGCACCCAAAATCTCAATTTTACATGGTTATTGATTTCTAGCAAAATGTCCATCATCTTGCTAGAAAGCTTGTCTATCGTAAGGATCTTGGGGGCAGTGCATCTTGCGGGCCTACAGACATATTGTGCACATCGACACTGCGATGGGGGCAAATCCTGCTCCCTGTTGTTGGAGGGGAGTCCAACTTGAATCAAGTCTATCTCTTCATCTGCACAGCCCCATCGTAGGTTACAGTTCTTTATCACACCAGAGCAGGGCTCTCCAACCTTGGGTCCCCAGATGTTGCTGGACTACAGCTCCCAGAATCCATTGCCATTAGCCATGCTGGCTGGGTATGCTGGGAGCTGTAGGCTAGCAACATCTGGGGACCCAAGATTGGAGAGCCCTGCACTAGAATGTCACGGAACGTGGAGGGGCCAGTTCACAAGTACATATGTGCAACTCCTCCCTCCAACCCACTTGTCATCCACGTCCACATCACTGATCTAAACCAGTTCCAAACTTATTTAATTGTCAGGGTTCCCAGCGAAGAAGCTCTGGGAACGGTTGTCCCACAAAAAGGTTGGTGACGTCTTTCACAGAGCTCTCGTCAAGCTACAACTCCCAAGACTCTTCGCAGGAAGGCAGATTCCATACAGCAGCCTTCCCCAACCTGATGCTCTCCAGATGTTTTGGACTACAACTCCCATCATCTCTGGCCATTGGCCATGCTGGCTGGAGTTGGTAGGAGTTACAGCCCCTGAAGACATCAGATTGGGAAAGGCTGTGATATGGTATAACAACCACAGCAACAGCAATTTGCATCTACACAGTGCTTTTAGAGTATTCAAAGCACTTGACTTATATCACCTCAGTAAATCCTCACAACAACCCTGTAAGATAAGTCTCTATTATTATCCTGTATTGTAGATGGGGGAGAGTGAGGCTGAGAGAGAGTGGCTTGCCTAAGGCCACCTAATGTATTAACGGTGGAGGTGACATTTGAAGCAGGGGTTTCCTGGTTCACAGCTCAATTGCTTATACACGCATATGAATTTACAGCAAATCTGTAGGATATAATGACTGGGTTCACACAACACGATAAGCCATGGTGGCTTATAAGCCATGTTACTTTCAGATGGATTGTCGTGTTGTCTGAACATGGTTTGTTAGGCATGCACAAGCCACTCTGGCCAGGTTCAGACAACACGACAAACCACTCTGAAACAAACATGGCTTATAAGCCACCATGGCTTATCGTGTTGTGTGAACCCAGTCATTATTTCCCAGGGCTGTATAAAATGGAATTCAGGAGGAAATGCAATTCCTGCTCTATCCTTCTTGCAATGGAACCAATGCTGAGAGGCCTGGCCTTGTCCTATGGGCCAATGGGGCACTCCACTCATCCTCGACACTAACCCTGAGGAAGCTACCAGCAGCGGCTCCTCCCTGCTACTCCGGCACACAGTTCCAGACTTAGCCTAGCCAATTTACAGTGTCTAGAAGGGAGAGATGGGAGAGTACATTGCCACAATTGCTAAGAGATGGAATGCATGTCTTGTGGTCAAGAGCAGGTCTTGTGGCTTTCTAGCAACTATAAATGCTAGACCTCACTTCCCCCCTCCCCCCTGACCCCTTACAGATTCAGGAAAACTGACTGAGCAGCAGCAGAGGGGGGTAACCCTCCCCTATAGTGGCCAAAATGCCTGAATCGCAGTTGGGGGAAAGCAAGAAGGACCAGGTGCAGCACTAAGCTTCACTCCAGGGACCTGGCAAAATAAGAACTGAAGCAGGATCGCAATGACATTTTCAATGTGCCAGTTCTGCAAAAGTAATTACCAGGTAAGTAATCGTCCCTTCCCCCGCCTTTCTTTCCTCTTGGCATGGCTCCTTTGCCTGTACTATAATGCATATCAGACAGAAATGCAACATGTCACGTTTTTTGGAATGGAGAAGCAAAGGCAGAAACAGCCCTATTGGTTGAATTTCTGCCTGCTGTGTCGTGGTAAGTGCATTACACAGGAATGTAATTTACACTGTAATTTACAACTGGCAGTAAGGGAGTGGGGAAAGCAGCCAGCTTTGTGGCCGGCTCGCATCGGCCAGGAGAATCCCTAGTTGCGGCAAACAGGGAGAAATAGGCCCTGAGGGGCACAGCTCAGGGAAGAGCGAGGTTTCCCGCTCTTGCCTGGGGCACTCTCTCTTTTCCCAGAGGGATAGGACTCACCTGGAATTCTTCAGCCAGATGCCCTGTCTCCTGGCCAGCCTTAGCCTCCACTCGGGCTAGGAAGCCCTTCAGGTTCTCTGCACAGCGACTCATCCCTCTGCTCAAGAGAGGGACTGATGCAGAGTTGGAACTGAAGACTATGAAATGCTAAGAGGAAGTTCAGGTCCCTGCACCACGCCTCCCTGGTGTGGCTGATGGTGGGATGGGCCCAGACCTGTCTGGCACGTTGCCCTCTCTTGGGAAAGGGAATGTAGCTTTTCTGCACACAATGATCAGGGTGTGAACTCCAGGCACCTGAGAGGCACAGCCCAGGCAGCATCAGCAGAGTCCAGCACTGCTCGTTTTCAAATCTCTCTCTCTCTCTCTCTCTCTCTGACTGGGGACTATTATCCTGCATCCCAGATTCCTGCAGCAGTGCCCCAGGGGCAGCTACAGCTGAGAATGCGAGCCCTGTGCAACTCCGCTTAGAAACATGGCTCTGCACATGTTTATCGGGAAGTAAGTCCTACTTGGTTCAAAGGCACGTATGGTGCTTTCAGAGACTTGTATTGCATCATTGCGACTCATTCACGGAATCTCATGGGGGTCCAGACAACATCGTCTTCCACGCATAATGCTCCTGTATTTTCACACCGCTTCTTCCATCTTCTTTCTTAATGCGGAAAATCCGTTAAGGAGAAAAAGATGGAATAGCCTCACAAGGCCTCCTTACTGCTAGCACTAGGAGTCCTCTGGGTTCCCATAGCACAATAAGCCATGGTGGTTTGTGAGCCATGTTTGTTTCAGAGTGGCTTGTCATGAACCCAGCCAGAGTTAAAAAGAAAGAAAGAAAGATTTATTGCACCAAGACCTTGACACTGGGGGGGACCTTGAAAAAGAAGCACAAAGTAGCTGGTTTCCGGGATCTAAAGTAGTCTTGGTTTAGCTTTCAGCTAAAACAACAACAAAACAAAACAAAAAGAATTAGCTGATGAAACTAGCAGGGTGTCAATGGTAAAGGGATTGGGCCGGTTCAATAACACAAATATGATATTGTGGAGAAAGCCCAACACAAGTCTGCACACACACACACACAGTTTTCCCCTAAGGGAGGGGGCGAGGGAGGAGGGATGAAGTCACAGGAGAAGCAGCCAGACAGGTCGTCATCCCCCAACAAGGAAGAGTCTCGGTGGAGATCCACAAAATCCCAGGAAGGACCATCAAGGACCATCAAACTATCAGGGCAGTCTCAAAGAGCTGTAAAGTACCCGTACGTCACCTACTTCCCGGGCAGGAATGAGCCCACCTGAAACGAAGGGGCAGGCATAAGCCCCACCTGACCTGGAGGGCGGGGAGAGCGGGAACTCCGGGGTAGAAAACCCCTCTCCCTTCCGGTAAAGGGTTGTTGGGAACCAGGGTACATCGGGGCCAGCTTCGTCCGTCAAGCGGCAGCCCGAATAAGCCAGTCTCATCCCCGGATTGGCCAACCCGGAGCCAGGCTGAAACTGACTAGGCGTAGAGTCTCTGATCTGAGGTAACTGACTAGATTCACTCCGCTAGCCTGAGAGCCTGTTCATTGAGAAACGCTGGGGTCAGCTAAGGTTGTGTTGACGTTGTAGTATTCCTGGAAAACTGCTAGTTCCGATCTGTGTTTTGTGTAAACAAATAAAAGCCTTATTTGGTCATTTAAAGGGCTTCGGTTTCCTCTTGTGCGCGAAAGCCTCGCAGGTGGTCGCCAGCGCTCGTATGGGCTGTAACTCAGTGCCGGTTAACCCGTTAAGCGCCGAACTCACGCAAAGGATCCTGTTGGTGAACCTTCACAGATATTATTTTCTTCAATAAAAAGTTCCAGAAAATGAAGAAAGGGGAACAACAGAAGGCTTCTCTCCAGAGCTATCATGGGAAGATGAGTACTTCTTTAAGGAGGAGGTATACAAGCTATTGCATGAAAGAACCGTGAGTGCTGAACTGAAAGTTCGCACGTGGGACACACCTCCTCCTCAATTTTCCATAACGGATTGCATGAGAAACTGCTACAGTTAAATGAACTTTTTCACACCAAACCACATTGACCTCCTGAAGCAAACCTCAAATGTGGAACATACACAAATGTAACATTTTAGAGCAGTGAGGTTGCCTTGGATGCATCCTCCTTTCCTTCAGTCTAAACATAACATTTTCCTCTCTTGTATGAGCTCCACAAAAAGGCTCTTCAAGTGGAAGAAGTTATCTGTACACAGCACTTGGATGGCTGCTTCCCACCCTCAGTGAAATCTCCTTCCCCTTCATAAAGTGAGTAGGCCATCATGCCATCTCTGCTTTGTCCTCAGTTTCTTGGGCAAATTACTTGCCGCTCAGCCTTCCCAGTCTGCCTTCTGTAAAAATGGGTGTTTTGTGAGAGCCCACGCCCACCATTGCAACCATTATATGAATAGGCATGCCTCCCATGGCCGCCAAGTTGTGATGGCGCCCATGACACTCTCAAAATTCCAAATGTGCCCATGGGGACCTCTGATGTCGCACTTTAAAAAAAAATTAAAAGGTGAACAGGCCATCTGAAGGGCAACACGGCAAAAGGGCAACACGGTTGAACCAGCCAGTGTTAGATTTGGTGGTATGCATGTCTCTCAAATTGAGAAGCTGGAAGGCAATCTGTGTAGGAATATCTCCTCGTTTTAGCAGAGTTTGCAGACAGCGGTTACAATGAATAGTCTGTTAAGACTTATGGTAAAGAACATTGAAAAATGGTAAGGCTTTATTACAAGTAGAAGCAAAAACATATGTGCATGTCTCAGGCTGCAAAAAAAAGCAGAAGCTTCCTTTCAGTTGAATTGAGAGGAGGGAGAGAAAAAGGGTGCAGAAGACAGGGGACTGGGTGGCCAAGATAAGGAGAGTCAGACTCAGAATGGCAATCAATCAGTTAGGGAAAAACAGATTAACCCCTTATTTACCAGTAAAAGCAATTTAACTGTGGAGAAAGGAGCCTTTGGGGGTTCCTACACACACACACACACACACACACACACACACCCTCATGTGTGAATCGGCTGGGGTGTGTGTGTGCATAGTTCCTCTCGAATGGATGGCGCCTGGAAGTCCAGAGGAGCCAGGCTGAAAGCTTTCATATGTAAATGTAGTTCAAACCCAGTAAGTCATGAGTTCCCCTCCCTGCCTGGCCAGGTGAAGTTCATCTTGATTGGCTAAGAGGCAGCAGAGCTACAGGGAGGACGGGGGGGGAAGGTATATTTCCCAAAGCGTGGGTTTTGGTCTTTGTCTGTCTTTGGGCAATGGCGGTAAGCCAAAGACCCCAGGTAGCTCCTGGTGAAATTAGCTGAATGAGGGCTCTGGTAAAGGCAAGCCCTGTGGAGGGCTACCATCTCAGACCTTCGGGTAGATGGAATAGTTTCCCCCGGGCGGCAGGGTTATGCTGGATCTAACCCTGGAAGGAAGAGGACTGACCCTCAGGTAACCGGTGTGTGCCTGAGAGATAGAATCAGGTTTTATTGTTTTGTAGCTCTATTTCTGTGTGCCAAAGTGTCTCTCTCTCTAATTTTGTGTGCTTCCCTCATTTCCCACCTTTTGTTGTTAAATGCTACCAGAATAAACCTTCTTGGTTTTTACCCCACATGGCGTGTGTGATTGCTCTGTTGGTTCAGCTAAATCCAGGTTACAGTCAAAGGCAAGTCCCTGGCAGAGATTCAAGTAGGATTGCAGACAGCTGAGGCTGGCAATCTGGTATCTTGAGATCTCTGGGGGTCTTGGTTCCTTTGGGGTAGGAAAGGGTGGGGGTGTGGCGGGCCAGCCAGCCCCCCTTCCTCCACATTAACCAACAAGCGTTGTTGCCCATTCCCAACAATCTGGCTGCTGGGTGGTCTGAGAGCTCTCTTTTTATATTACCACCTGTCTTCATGTTTACAGTGCAATCTTATGCATGTTTACTTAGAAGTATGCCCCTGCCCCCACTGAATTCAGTGACGCTTATTCCCAAGTAAGTGGGTATAGGACTGAAACCTTGCTGCAATCCTATACCTGGGAGTAAGCCTCATGAAATCAATGAGATTTACTTCCAAATATACATGTAAACACAGTACATCACTTAAATGTAGGTCGACCAGCTGGTTAAGAGGAGGTCGACTGTAAGAAGAAACAGCATGAATGGTTCTTCCCAAACTTTTATCTCCACAGTCCACAGCAACCATGTGGGGTAGGCTGGGCAGAGAGAGAGAGAGAGAGAGAGAGAGAGAGAGAGAGAGAGAATCACCCATTGAGCTTAAGAACATAAGAAAAGCTGTGCTGGATCAGACCAAGGCTCCATCTAGTCCAGCATTCTGTTCACACAGTGGCCAACCAGCTGCCCACGGGATCCCACAAGCAGGATGTGAGTGCAACAGCTCCTTCCCGCCCACGTTCCCCAACAACTGGAGTACATAGGCATACTGTCTCTGATACTGCAGGAAGCATATAGCCATCAGGACTAGTAGCCATTGATAGTCTTCTCCTCCATGAATTTGTCCAATCCCCTTTTAAAGCTGTCCAAATTGGTGGCCATCACTACATCTTGTGGAAGTGAATTCCATAGTTTAACTGTGCTGTGTGAAGTACTTCCTGAATCTGTCCTGAATCTCCCACCAATCAGCTTCATGGGATGACCCCTTTGGGCTCTAGTATTATGAGCTTCATGGATAAATTAAGATTTGAATCGGGCCTGTCTGGTTAGCCTAATTCTAACCACTACACTACATTCTAAACGTGCATAGAATCAAGCTGTACAGAGAGACATTCCTGATACCAGCAAATTTGTGAACATCTTCAGAACAGTTTAGAAACTCTTTATGCTCTTTTCTCCTATTCTAGGGATGCCACTTCTAATGGACACTTTATTCCTCTCAATTTCAGAACACTGTAGGTCTACAGATCTCTGTCGAGAAGATCCACAGCCTCCCTTAATTGTGATCTGCCAAACAGTGACTATATAAATTAAGGGAAATATATTTCCTTGACCTCTGATTCAGACACCTGTATGGGGAAGATATTTATCTACTAGACTATCTTGGCATTGGGAAATGTGATCCGCTCTTCCTATTATTAAATCATGGGCCAGTGACTGTATATGGAAAGTACCATACAGAAGCACTGAATGTAAACGGAAGAATATAATTAAAGAAGAAAACTAGGAAAGGCAGTATTTTGGTAGTCCTGATTTCTTTCTTTCTAAAATGAGAGGTACTGGGGCTTAAGCCAAGGAGGACTCACACCCCCTGCTCTGGAAAACCTTTATTCCCTGTAATCTCAGATATGCAAGAACTGGCTGTGGTCCATTAGTGGTAGCACTCTGCATATGCTCTGTTGTACCTTCATCTTTGTAAAGTGGGTGTTCCCCATGTACACACATTCTGGGAACCTAAACGGCAGGGGGGAGGATAAGAAGGAGTTTCTCCCTATGGTAGAGACCACCTTACTTTGCAGGAAAAGTATTGGGTGGCCAAAATGACCCTTACCTTCTCCAAAGCATCTGAGGACTAGGGTTGTGCATGTTTGCATCCTCAGCATGCAAGTGTGAACAGAATTGTCAGGAGTTACAGGAAAGTGAACCCGGATCCTATGGGCTCTCTGTCTGTACAGCTGCCCCAAGTGGTGAACCATGAGAACTGTGCCTTGGAACATCTTCCTGGCCTTGAAGTACTCTTAAACTCTGAACTGGCCCTGCCTACCCAGGATGACCATTGGTCCATCTGGGACAAGAAGGGCTATAAAAGGCTTCCTGTCTGGGCCTGAGCAATAAAGGTGACCTGGTTCTGGTGTGTAAGCTCTGATTCCCTGGCTCAGCTCTGAATAGTTCAGCCCTGACAAGTATGCAGATGTGAGCCCTCAGCCAGCTGGGACTGGGAGCTCCAGAGGCTGGAGGGAAGCAAGTGGACTGCTGCTGCTTGCTTCCTTTCAACCTAGAGCCTAAGGGGAGGGAGAGATATTGGGCTTGCAGGGTGTGTTTCTTTTGAGGTGGTCCTCCAAGCCCAATTCCACACACATACACAAGGGATCCTTTCAGCAGGGAGGAGTGGGGGGGGGGGGCTGCCCCTTTATTTGTGGATTTGTCTATCAGATTTCTATCCCTCCCTTTAACACACATGCTCTCAGTGGGGCTAAGAAATATCATCATCATCATCATCATCATCATCATCATCATCATCAATTTGTATCCTGCCTTTTTCCCAACACTGGGACCCAAGGCGGCTCACAACCTTTAAAATTCATACAATTAAAACAGAGATAGAAAAATACAAAATATAGATTGATTCAAAAAGCAAAAGAACAAGAGGATCAGCTTAAGGCAGTATGGGATAATGAATTTGAAGAGGTGACCTCGAAGGTGGGGTGGAACAATATATGGGATAGGCGGATTGTGAAAATGATGTCAATTAGGATAAAGGAAAATTTTTATAAACTAATTTGGAGATGGTATTTAACTCCAGTAAGATTAAATAGAATAGAGGATGTTCTGCATTATGTTGGAGAGGATGTCAGGAAAAAGGGACATATGCTCATATGTGGTGGAGTTGTAAAAATGTATTGGCGTTTTGGCGAGAGGTTTTTTACAGAAATATCGAAAATTATTGGTACTAATTTAGAGGTCTGTCCAAAATTAGCATTGTTATCAATAACTGAGAAGCTTATTTGTGATCAAAATACGAAGGAGTTAATTGTAAGCTTGTTAACTGCGGCCAGGCTAATGATAGCGAGAAATTGGAAAGAACAACATGTTTTCCTAATAACAGACTGGTATAAGGAAGTTTGGGACATAGCCCTAAATGATTAACTAACTAGTAGTATCAAATGCAGAAAAGGATTGCTAAAGAAGAATAATTTTATGGAGATATGGAATCAATTAGTAGATTATGTATTAATAAAGGGGAAGGGTAACATGCCTTGTCAGGATATGTTATATTTTTTGGAATTTAGAATTTATTTGATCAAGAGGATAGAAGTATATTAATTGGTCCCTTGGAGGGTGGGGGGGGAGCACTTCATGATTTATTGTATGTTGATTATGTTATATTTGTGTGATAATCTTGTATTTTGTTATATATTTCTTTTGTTATAATTTGTTTTGAAAAATAAATTAAATATTTAAAAAAGAAAAAAAAGAAAAAAAGAAAAGTTAAAAATAGAGTTAAACCATCAATAATATTAAAAAGTGATATATATAAAAGCAGGCAGAGTCTCTGGGTATCCTTCTCCACCACACACATGTAAACAAGTACAGTCATGCCTTGGATTGAGAGCATAATTCGTTCTGGAAACGTGCTTGTAATCCAAAACACTCTTATATCAAAACGAAATACCCCCAAAAAAATTTGTACAGAGATTTTTAATTTAAGCCGTACTACAGTACTTGTATTGCAAGACGACGCTTGTATATCAAGTCAAAAAAAATTAAATAAATATTTAAAAGTATAATCCTAGCTGGAGGCTGGGAACCTCAGGCAAATGTACATGGTTCCTCCGATGGCTCTGGGCCACCTCAGAATCTCCTGCAAATGTACATAGTTTTCTTTGATGGCCCTGTGCCGCCTCAGAGTCTCCCATGTATTCACATGCAAATGTTCCCCAAGCGCTCTAGTCATGGTCAGGAGTTCACCCCTCTGATACCTAGGAGCCACCCCTCCCCTGCCTAGCCCAGATGAAATGCATCCTGATTGGCCAAGGACAGCCGGGCTACCTAAAGGAGGGGCGGGGGGGGGAATTGATACTGCCAGCCGTGGCTTCTGGGTTTGGTTGTTGTTGTCTGGATGTGAAGGAGCGCGGAGTAGGGCTTTTGCTGAGGCAGGTCTCGAGTCCGAGTCTGAGTCCTTGGTCCAAAATGGTGACTCACGAGTCACGAGTCCTGAGTCACTCCCAAAGCTGACTCCACGAGTCCCTATTAAAATCAATGGGGGTTTTCCCCCAACAAAATAAGGCTACTTCAGATGTGTGGCTTAAATAAATTCTAGGCACAAGTGTGCCTTTTTATCTCAAAACTCTGCAACTGATTTTGACAAGAACAGACCAGGCAGACAAACCCAAAATAACCAGGCAGGCAGAGGAGGCAGGGAACCCCAAAGCAGGCAGGCAGAGGCCTTTGTCTTGGACAATTCAAACTGTGGAACTGCACTGGTTAAGAAGAGACCAGGCAGGCAGAGGAGGCAGGGAACCCCAAACAGGCAGGCAGAGGCAGCCAAACCCAAAATGTCTGAAAGGTTGCATTTTAGGAAAATGATTATTTAAAAATAAAATTGCTGTACTTCCTAAAACCTGTCCATGTTGCATTTGAGGAACACGAGTCCTTGGTCCTAAGAAGACCAACCCCCCAGGCAAAGAGTAAGTGCCTGGGTGTTTATATAGTAAAGGAACTAGTTTTGTTGTTTTGTAGCTCTACTTGTGTATACCAAAGTGTCTCCCCACCTTTTCCCCCTTCCCTAATTTCCCACCTTTTATTGTAATCGGTTTACCTTAAATAAACGTTACCGGGTCTACCCCACACGGGGTGTGTAGTTCCTCTGTGGTTCAGTGCTCAATCCAGGTATAGACCAAGGGCAAAGCCCTGAGAGAATCAGTGTCAAGATGGCAGAGCCAAGGCTGGCAGTTTGGCACCTTTGATCTCTCGTCTTGAGATAAAGGACCGGTTGCAGTCCTTCACAATACACACACACAACACACAAAACAATACAATACACATTATATAAAATACGGCATTCCATTGCATCACAGACTAGTTCCAAATGCCTGCAGGAAGGTCTTTGCCTGCCTCCGGAAGCTTACCAGGGAGGGCGCCACCCTAGCCTCCCTGGGGAGGGAATTTCAGAGCGCTGGGGCAGCCACCGAGAAGGCCCTCTCCCGTGTTCTCACCAGGCATGCCTGTGATGGTGGTGGAACCGAGAGAAGGGCCTCCCCTGTCAGGATCTCAAAGTACAGGCAGGCTCATAGGGGAGAATGCAGTCTTTCAGATAACCTGGACCTGAGAGCCATATAGAGCTTTAAAGGTCATAACCAGCACTTTGAATTGTGCCCGGAAACAGACTGGGAGCCAGTCTGGCTGTTGTAAGAGAGGAGTTGTATGCTCTCTGTAATCCTTTCTGCTGAAAGGATTGTGGGGAGGGGGGAGAATTGGCTTGGGAGGATGGACGCAAATGGAAAGAAGGGCCGAACCTCCTCTGAGTTCAATTTCTCTCCCCAACAGCTCCTTTCAGTGGCGCTAACTGGACCAGCCTCCTTCCAGAACGAGATTGAGAATCTATATTCTCTGGAAGCCAAACCATGTATTGGATCAGGTATTTGTTACAGTCAGTTTTGTACTCAAATCCAGGATTTGCCTTCCATGGACAAAAGGGCTCTACTCACAGGATTTTCAAGGATCCGCACAGCATAACCCGATCAGCAGGGTCCCTGGCTCTGCGTGTAACATTTTCAGTGGGCTGAAGGGACTGTCATGAAGAAGATGGTGTTGGACTGGGACTCAGGAGATCTGGGTTCTAGTCCCCCGCTCAGCCATGAAACTCACTGGGTGACTTTGGGCCAGTCACTGACTCTCAGCCTAACCTACCTCACAGGGTTGTTGTGACGATAAAATGGAGAGCCCTTGGGTTCCTTGTGGGAAAAAAGGTGGGGTATAATATAATAAATAAATAAACCAGGATATATATGCACAGCAACTATGGAGACAGGATTTCTGTATGCATATTCATTGTAAGCATCTTTGGTTAGAATTCATGTATATATTAAAGAATCCTTGAATATCATTTTTCATATATATCATTGTTACATCATCATCATCATCATCATCATCATCATCATCATCATCTATGTCATTCTGGGAGTTTGTACAAGAGCCATTGCTCTATGCAAGAATTATAATTGGAGAGGAGACTGAAGAAGGGTTTCATACCCAAAATGCATTGGGCTTTTCACAATAAACTATTTTCCTGTCATGTAGTGGTGGCTCGCTGTCTCCTTTTTTGTTTAATACACTTTTGGGGGGAGGGCAATAGAAGTAATTGCAATCACATTTCTTCTTGACACTTTTTGCTCAATGGATAAACTTCTATCAGGAAATACTACAAGAAGATGCCTGTAAAAGTATGCCTCTTGATGGAATAAAGCAGCCAAGAGAAGGCCAAAAAAATAAAAATCCCAAAGGTTCACTTGGCTGGGGGTTGGGGTATTATTTCCTGATCCAGATGTAGCAACTTCAGCGTCTGAGCAAAAACCACACAGTCAAGTCTTCCAAATCAAATGTTATTCTAGGGTTCGCATCTAGCCCAATTCAACACCATACCACATATCCTGTCTTTAGTTGTAATTGTCATTAATACTTCAGAGGAAACGACAAGGCCTTGAGATTATATATGGAGTGCAAAAACCTCCTATACCTTAATGAGGTTCACCTCAGGGACCAGAATAGATATCCGGCATCAGGGCAAGTACCAAAATCGAGTTCTTGTAAGCACAGTAATGCACCAAAAGCGTTTGTGGGGGGACTCTTTCACCTGAGATCATTCACACCGTTCACTTGAGACCATTCGCATGCCAGAAGTGGGATGCTGGAGAAGCCAACCACACCATTCGGACTGATCCCACAATCATGCTATAAAGGAGAGCCCTGCAAGACTGTTTGCACCCAGCACCTGCTTTCAGAGGTATATTTCCCCCCCCCTTTCATTTATATAGTGAGAATGACAACATTTTAAAAAAATGACATTAAAAGAAAGAAGACAGAAATCAATAATGGAAGTTCTCCCTTCCCCCTCTCCATGTGGGAAGAAAAAATAATAGACTATTCAAGTGGGAATTAGGGGGCAATCCCCCAGCTGTGATCTACAGGAAGCAGTAACATGAGCAGGGCCTGTAGACTGGACACTTACGGTACATTAACACTGGAAAGTACCTTTGTTGAATGGGATTCTGTGGAAGCTTTATCAGAGGATCTTGGCACAAGGGCATTACTAGATAATACTGCATTATATTAAGTGCTGTGTGGAACCTCCATTCAGGGTGCTTCTCTAGAGTCTAGACCAGTGTTCTCCAACCTTGGGTCCCCAGATGTTTTTGGCCTACAACTCCGCTGGCTGGGGCATGCTGGGAGTTGTAGGCCAAAAACATCTGGGGACCCAAGGTTGGAGAACACTGGTCTAGACAGTGCTTTTATTGTGCACTGTCTCATGGAAGCACCATAATGAAGCAAAGGGGACACTCTCCATTGCTAGCATTGAACATCACTTTCTAAAAAGCACCCACACACACACACACACACACAAAGTGCTGCCATTGCTGAACATCAGTGGGTTGCCAGCAACGGCAGGTCTTACAGAGGTGATTTCACTGGAGCTGTTTTAAATTCTTGGCTGCTAAATGGAGATTGTGTGTGTGTGTGTGTTCTTTTGTTAATATTCTCTGTTTTCAGTTTTTGTATTGTACGGCCCTAATGTTGTAAGCCACATTGAGGGCCTTTTTGAGAGCTGAAAGGCAGGATACAAACAATTTTCTAAAGAAATACCGGTAAGTAAAACTGGTTAGACTGTAAACATCACAACCCGCAGACGTACAAACATTTAGCAGCAAGTCGATAAGAGTTCAATGACACTGATAATAAAGTGCATACAGTACAGAAACTTAACGGTGTTTAAACAGAGTTCAGCAGCACTTTTAACAAAGTTCAGCACTCAACAGCCAAGTTGGTAGAGTGCAGCAGAAACAAACAAGCAGTAAAAATGGCAAGATTCAGCAGCAAACAGACAAGTTTCAAACAGCACTGACTAGAAAGTGCAAAGAAATGACACAGTGCAATCCCATATATGTCTATTCAGGAGTAAGCCCCCTGGCGTTCAATGGTACTTACTCCCAGGTAAGTGAGCATAAGATTACAGCCTTAATGGGATTCAGCAGCCTGGTTGTTAAAGTGAAACAACACAGTTGGCATCACAAGTACAGTAATACCTTGGATTGCAAGTAACTTGGTCTGAGACCGTTTTGCAAGACAAGCAAATTTTTAAAATAAATTTTGACTTGATAAATAAGCAACGTCTTGCAATACAAGTACTGTAGTACGGTCAAGAAAAATGAAGACTTTACACTATCATTCTTTATTGCAGCTTAAATTAAAAATATGTGTACAAATTTCTTATGGGGAATTTCGCTTTGATATACACGTGTTTTGGATTACAAGCACGGTTCCGGAACGAATTATGCTCTCAATCCAAGGTATTACTGTACTAAGATTCAGCAACAGGTTGAGACACATGGAAGCTGAGCAGTGACACAGGGTGCTTCCATATGGGGGCTTTTATCACGCCATCATCTTGCCTCATTCGCAGAATTTTACGGAGAGTCCAAATAAAAGAAGAAATATATGTTAAGGGGGGAAAAGACTGAGAGCTGCATAACACCTTTTGCTAGGTAGCTCTAGGAGCCCTCCCTATCTGGTAGCACCCAGGGCCTGTGGGTGCTTCCAGATGGTGGAGGGCTCCCAGCACCAGCATTCAGAAGGCATTTTGTAGCTGTTCTGTCTTTTCTTCCTTAACAGATTATCCCTGGTACGAAAAAAGATGGAAGCAGTGGGGAAAATACAAGAGGGTTATGGACGGAGGATGACTTCATTTACCACAGTTTTCACAGGTCGATTAATTGCGCCAACTGTTATAAAACATGCTAAGGCTGGATTGATCAAAGGCCGAGTATCTGACGCCACCAGAAGAACACTGAATGCAATGCATTTTAAGCAGTGCTAACTGTGGAGAAAGCCAACCTAAGCCCCCTTTCTGACACACACACACTCACCAAGGTGGGGGGAAGGAGACCCAGGGGGGGGAGACAGCCAGTCTCCACAGAGACCAAAGGGGACAAACAACATCTGCATAGAATCACCCCAGGGAGGAAGACAGGAAGCATCGCCAGGTTCGTCAATGCTCTCGTATATCAGCCCCATCTACATAAGACTTGAATACCTCGCCAGAGCAGACACTTCGGCACCCATAAGAAAGGACCATTCAACACCACAGGATGGGACCATTAAGCAAGTGGCTTCAAAGGGACCCCACCCCACAGGGGGAAGGTGGTAACCCATCTGATTGGCCGCCCACCTGAGGAGGGTGGCAACCCACCTGATTGGTCACCCACCTGATTACGGAGGGAGGGGCTACCTGAAACACCAAGGTATAAAACACCCTGCGCAAGGGAACTGAGTTGTTGGACCTGATCAGCAATCTTGCCCCATGCTTGGGGTAAGGGAACGAAGGGATCGGCAACCCCGGGGAGCAGCACCCGGCGTGCTCCAGCTAGCTGAAATCACTGGCCGCTTGGGTTGACCGGACCCCCGGGAAACCAAGCTGAAATCACTCACAAGCCGCTTGGGTTGACCGGACCTCCGCCGGGAACCCAGCTAGCTGCTTGGGTAGACCGGACCTCCGCCGGGAACCCAGCTAGCAGCATGCGGTTGACCGGGCCTCTGCTGGAGCCCGAGCTGAACTAACTAGCTGAAAGCCCAGAAATCACGGTGTCCTTGAGACTTCTTGCTTGCTACTTTGTACCATACTGATAAGCTGTATTGCTGGCGTGTGTCTGGGTTTGTGAAGGTAATTTTGTAAATAAACTTGTTTTATAAAAGATACTTTTGTGGCTATAAGTTATCCCTTTGTTCTGGGCTAAGGGTGATAGTCGCTGGGGACCTCGGAGAAGGCCCGCCCTAGGACTCGCTACCCCCTTAGCATTGAACCCGCGCAGAAGACCAGTTTGTCGGTCTTCCACTCTAACAAAAAGACTCTTTCCATGCTGATAGTGGATGGAAGCAAAGCCTTTGACAGAGTGGAGCGGCCATATAGAATAACACTGTTTCAAGAAATGGAAATGGGAAAAGAGTTTATAAGCATGATATATAAATGACAAATGGAATCAGATGCCAGAATCAGAACAAATGGATTTCATTCCCTCAAATTTCAAGTTAAAAGAGATACCAAACAGGGGTGCTCTCTCCTTCCAGCTCTATGATCTATGAAGTCTATGAAATCTACCCCTGCTGTTATTTGCCTTTGCGATGGAGCTGCTGACTAATGCACTGGGGCAGCCTTCCCCAATCTGGTGTCCTCTGGATGTTGCAGACTTCAACTCCCACCAGCCCCAGCTAGCATGGCCAATGGTCAGGAATTCTGGGAGTTGTCCAAAACTTTTGGAGGGCCCCAAGTTGAGGATGCCTACTCTGAGGAATAATCTGAAAATCAAAGAGTTGCAAAGAAATGGAGAACAAGATAAGCAGGGGCGGTGCTAGGTACCAAAAAGATCCGGGGCTCAGCCCTCCCCCAAATGCACATATTTGCATATGCTATTTTACATATGCTCTAAAGTCTCTCTGTGTGTGTGTCTTTCAAGGACCCTGTCTCCTAAGGACACCCCTATTTGTAAAAAGGAATATATGGACAGGGGAGAGGAGGGCATTTGATTTCAGAAAATAACCTCAGGCAGAAAGATTCAGGGGTGGGGGCAGCAGGAGGTGAAGCAGATGTGGGCAAAAGCCAGCTCATCCAGGGGGATCAGATGCAACAGAGATCATCAGGGCCCCTGTACCTCTATTTCAGCAAGTGCCCATAGATAGCAGGGTGCTGGGGCAGATGGCCTCCCAGAGACTCAGGGCTGCAAATGAAAGATTTGGGGCTCCAGCCCTAGTGGGCCACCCCCCCCAACACTGCCTCTGAAGATAAGGTCAGTTTATTTGCTTATGATATTACTTTACTACTACTACTACTACAGAGGTGATGACAGCCATCTCAGAATATGGGTATATAACTGGTTTAAAAATAAATTCTATGAAATCAGAAATAATCCATTTATATATAAAATCCCAAATCCAGCAATATATAAAAGACAGCTATGGATTTTAAAATATGTCCTAATTCAATAAAGTATCTGAGTGTTCATAGTCTACAAAAAACCTAAACCCCACCTCCAAAGAATTTTAATTTCATCCCAATCATTGAATAAAAAAAAATTAGTTTTGGGGAAATGGTCAAAAATTAATTTAACCTGGCTGGGCAGAATTGTAACGATAAGGATGCCAATCCTAACCAAAATTACATTTTTATTTCAAACACTCCCCATGGAACTAACCCAAAATGCCTTTATTAGATATTACCCAATGTTAGTCCTATGTAGAATAGACCCATTGAAATGAATGACTAACTTCAATCCCATTCTTTTCAGTGGGTCTACTGTACGTAGGACTAACATTGGATACTAATGTGAAGGCCCGGAAAACCCCCGGAAAATTCAGAAAAAAACGTTTCCCCCTGAATTTTTCCGTTTCCCCCTCCAGGCCTTCACATCTCTACTGCTCCCTGATGGCAAAGACTAATAAATCATTTTATACACAATGGAAAATGCCCCAGAATATATAAAATAACTATACATATGGAGGATTATGGGTAGCACCTCTTCCGAATGTGAAATGGTATTTTGATGCATTCCAATTGCGCCACCTAGTGGCTATTATGCAAAATACAAAAATATTATTAATATATCTGGAGGACAGCAAGTTGGGTGAGGCTGGGTTAGTGTGTCTCAGAATAGCTTCATGTACCTGTTTTTAAGTAATCTGACTCATGTGTAATCTGACTAATTTGACAAACAGTTTTGTTTTAGGATTCTCACAAATATGGGTCGGGTGTGGTTAAAGCATTTTTCTCCAAACTGGTGCCCTCCAGATGTTTTGGACGACAACTCCCATCAGCATGACCAATGGTTAGGGATCATGGGAGTTGTAGTCTAAAACATCTGGAGGGCACTGAGTTGGGGGAGGCTGGGTTAAAGTATTGGACTAGGATGATCTAGGTTCAAAACCCTGTTCAGCCACGAGTCTCACTGGGTGGCTTTGCAGCAGCAGTAACTCTGGAACATGCCAGGGGTCTGAAACCAAGGAAGCGCTCTGGCAGAGTTTTGTAAATGGCCCTTTAATTGAAAAAGGAGACTTCAGGAAGTGGGCAGGAGTTAGGGCAGTGTTCTCCAACCTTGGGTCCCCAGATGTTTTTGGCCTACAACTCCCAGCTGGCTGGGGCATGCTGGGAGTTGTAGGCCAAAAACATCTGGGGACCCAAGGTTGGAGAACACTGAGCTAGGGATACAGCAACAGCCTGACCTCTGCTGTGCTGCAGCATCAACCCATCTAGTCATACTGCTACTCTTTGGCCCAAATAACAAATATAGGTACAGTCATGCCTTGGATTGAGGGCATAATTCGTTCCGGAAACGTGTTTGTAATCCAAAACATTCTTATATCAAAACGAAATCCCCCCAAAAAAATTTGTACAGAGATTTTTACTTTAAGCTGTACGACAGTACTTGTATTGCAAGACGTCGCTTGTATATCAAGTCGAAAAAAATTAAATAAATATTTAAAAATTTGCTTGTCTTGCAAAACGCTCTCAAACCAAGTTACTTGCAATCCAAGGTATTACTGTAAAGCAAAAACAAAGAGAGTCTTGTGACACCTTAAGACTAACCAATGTATTCTGTCATAAACTTTCCTGGACTATAGCCCAGTTAAGCAGTTCCACTTTTCCCATTTAAGTTCCTTCCCCTGCCCCCCCGTCCCCATCATATGTCCTGTATCTAAACCTTAAACTTTCCATAATACTTTTTGCATCTGATGAAGTGGACAGTGTCCATGAAAGCTTATGCCATAATAAAATTGTTAGTTTTTAAGGTGCCATAAAAATCTCTGTTGGTTTTTGCTGCAATAGGCTAACATTGCTTCTTTCTGGAAATAGGTAAAGCAGACATGATCAGGATAAACCTTAACAGAAATTTAGCATGTCCTGATAAACTGATCGGGTTTGCACAGTCACTGCAGCCCACCATGGTTTATTTAAGCCATGGTGGGTTGCGGTGTGTGCCGGTGGCCATTTTGAATATTCAAGCCCTGGAGGGGGGGGCAGGGTTGCTATGGCTTGTCCTGTCGTCTGAACCCTGGGCAGTAGGGCTTGTCCGAGGGTTAAAAGAGCTTCAAATGACCCATGGTCTGATGTAGGGTTATTTGAGGGTCGTTTTGTTAAAGAAATTCCCTCAAGAAGAGATGAGAGGCACAACAGGTAGTTCACTGGAAGCCATCTTTATTCAGAACGACGCACGTCGGAGAGTGAGCAAGCAAGGCAGGTCAGCTCTGCCAGACAAAGGCAGCGGTTCACCTTATGTAGACTTACAAAGTGCAAATCTGAGCATGCTCATTACTACAGTCATAGATTTCATAGATTCTAGAGTTGGAAGGGGCCTACAAGGCCATCGAGTCCAACCCCCTGCTCAATGCAGGAAACGAGAGGAGGGGTCTCCCATCCAAGTAACAACCAGGCCTGACCCTGCTTAGCTTTCCACACTCAGACATGCTGAGCCAGCGTGAGCCACAGTCCACCTCTTCCAGCTCAGTACATTCATTGATCATGCCCTTCTTTCCTTGTCTATCATATTCTGCTCATGTGCTAACCTCCAATCGGTTGGCTGTTAGCCAACCCATTACAGCAGCAAATCTCTTCAGTGCCTGCAAATCCACTCAAGTCAGTATGCTTTTCCTTATCTTGATTGTAACTTCTTTGTTTTATCTACCATGTATCTGCTACACATTTGGATAGATGATCAACTAATCCCATCATTCGAATGTTTGCCTTAACTCATCAGTTTAACCTTCAAACCGCCCCCGCTGCCCAGGTTTGGGCTACGCAACAAACCATGGCAATCCCCTGTTGGGGGATGTAATATTCAAAATGGCTGCTGGCACGCACCTTAACCCACTGTGGCTTAAATAAGCCATGGTTGGCTGTGGTGACCATGCAAACCCGGTCCATTATTAAGTCAATTGAATTGACTTGAACAAACAAATAGATACCTTGGAACACACATACACAAGAATAGTAATGAATGTAACAACAACAACAACCTTGTATTAATGCACAAAATTCAGGATATAGGAAAATGACATAAACTGACAATATTCTTGTGGAGAGAAAGCCTGAGCACACTGCTGAACCCTGACATATTGAACCCTGACATGTTTCCCCCTTTCCGCTGTCACCCCTCTGTCTGCATAATCCCCCACCCGGGGCACAGGAGACACAGTTCTGGGCAGACCGGTTATACATAAACCACATCTGCATACAATGGGGCACATTTACACCTTCCTCAAGGAAGAGCATGAGATTCCGGAGGTGGGGGGGCGCAGTCTCAAAGAGCTGCAAAGACTTGGGAGATCCGGGTTCTAGTCCCCGCTCAGCCATGAAACTCACTGGGTGACTTTGGGCCAGTCACGGACTCTCAGCCTAACCTACCTCACAGGGTTGTTGTGAGGATAAAATGGGGAGGAGGAGGATTATGTAAGCCGCCTTGGGTTCCTTGCAGGAAAAAAGGCGGGGTATAAATATAATAAATAAATAAATAAATAAGTACCCAAGAGATGCCAGCACCAGCCCACCTGATCATCAAGGGCAGGGAGGGGGCGAGGGAGGGTAGAAAAGATACGTGCCAAAGGACAAAGCGTTGTTGGGAACACGGTGCAGGCTTGCACGGATCAGGTCGCTAGCTCCGGCTAGGGCCAAGTAACTTCCAACCCCGGGCGGAGCAGGGCGCCCGGCGCCGGCGCCCGGCAAAGCAAACCACTACGCTAGATATCAGAGTCAGATTCTCTGATGCCAGGTAATTCTCTGCATTCGAGCTAAGTCTACCTAGAAAGCAAATTGAATACTTCCGTTCCTCTATCTGCATTGACTGCTCTGTTTATGCTGTGAAATTCCTGTAGTCTACTAGTTCCGCTCCATTAAACCCTTTTGAAACTGACGAGAGTGCAGGTTCCTGGTCTATGGAATTTTGTGTCAATATCACTGGCGGCTAGAATTAAAGTCTTGGGAAGCCGCCTACAGGGCACAACTGTGGTGCCGGTTAACCCTTAAGGTACCGAACCCGCGCAGCGGATCAGGTTCGGTCCGCCACCATTCTTTTTATTAAGAATTAATGAGTTTAAATTGCATATCTTCAGACTGCAATCACTGAAAGTTGTCCAACAACACCTGACTGTCCACTGACGTTACTATAGATAACGTGGTGTCTAATTTGCTGTGGATTTGAGAAATTTTATACACAAAGTGCTTAGCTAGTTGTCCCATTTCTGAATCTAAGGCTTGTGTAGTTATTGCACACGTTGAGGGGCTGGGGCTGGCTTGTGCAACCACAACCCCCCCCCCCCTAAACCTACATAATGTCATCTGCAGGGGTCCCCAACCTTTTTGGGTCAGTGGGCACATTTTGAAAGTGTCATGTTCTCACAAAATGGCTGCCATGGGGCCTGGTCTGTCCATTCATAAAATGGCTGCCATAGTGGCTATGGCCTGTCACAAATCATGTATTTCCCAGAAAGCAAACTGGTGAGCCGATAAGAAAAGCATCATGCCCAAGGATGTAATAAAGGGAGAGGTGGGGGTCTGTATTCCAAAACACAAGACAACTTTTTTGAACCCTAATAGATAGCATTGGAAGACAGCACTTCGGTTTGCAGCATGCCAGCCTCCCAGTTTTTAAAAAAAAGATGCAATTTTGGGGGAAAAAATCTTAAGAAATAAAATAAAAATCAGGACAGGCAGGGAGTCTGGTGGGTGCCAGGAACGGTATCTGTGGTTCTTTTGTGCCCATGGGAACCATAATGGAGACCCCAGTTCTGCTCTTCACTCAGGATAATGGGTGGGTTATGCTGGGGTGGGTGGTGCAGATGGGAAGTCCCTGAAAGTTGAACTGAGTCCCAGGGCGCCAGATGCCTGTTCCTATTATAGTCCACGAGGGGTGGTGCTAGGTACTGAAAAGATCCAGGGCTCAGGCCCACAGGACAAAAAACAAACAAACAAACAAATGGCACAAATTTGCATATGCTAATTTACATATGTTCTAAAGTCTCTCTCTGTGTGTGTGTGTATTTCAAAGACCCTGTCTATTTGTAAAAAGGGATGCACAGACAGGGGCAAGGAGGGCATTTGATTTCAGAAAAAAAATCTCAGGCAGATTCAAGGTGGAGGGCAGCAAGAGGTGAAGCACATGTGGGCAAAAAGCCAGCTCATCCAGGGGGATCCGATGCAACAGAGATCCTGTAGGGTCAGGCCTGGTTATTACTTGGATGGGAGACCCCTCCTCTAGTTTCCTGCATTGAGCAGGGGGTTGGACTCGATGGCCTTGTAGGCCCCTTCCAACGCTATGATCTATGAATCTATGAATCTTTATTTCAGCAAGTGCCCATGGACAGCAAGGTGGTGGTACAGATGGCCTCCCAGAGATTTGGGGCTCCAAATGAAAGATTCAGGGATCCAGCCCTAATGGACCACCCCCTAACACCGCCTCTGTAGTCCCAGAAGCAGGTTATGCTTGCTTTGTGCCGAGGTGCTGGTTTTTCGACAGCCTGCTACAGATGTGTCAGGCATGTATCTCTTTTACCCCAGTCCTGAAGCATCTTTCTCACGATCTAGAGTGATGTCTTCAAGCATTGTTTATTTTTTATCACTTTGCTTCTCGCACCATGACATGAGATTGCCACAGTTCCACTGCTGCAACACAACTTTTTTAATGTTGCAAAAAAAGAAAAGAAAAGGTAAAGCAATGATAGGTACAGTCCTAGTTTGAAATCATTAGTAGGAATCAGTGATAGGAAACGGTATGGAAGTTTAATTTGCCACTTTTAATTGCTGGTCTTATCGGTCTGTTTTTTTGGGTTTTGTTTTTTTTAAATTCTGACTTTGCATTATTTTTATTGTTGTTGATATTATTGTGAACTGCCCTGGGAACCAATTGTTATTATTATTATTATTTACAGTATTTGTATACTGCTCCACATCAAGTAGATTCCGGAGTGGTGAACTGTGAAGGATCACCAACAGGATCCTTTGCGTGAGTTTGGCGCTTAACGGGTTAACCGGCAGTGAGTTACAGCCCGTACGAGCGCTGGCGACTACCTGAGAGGCTTTCGCGCACAAGAGGAAACCAAAGCCCTTTAAATGACCAAATAAGGCTTTTATTTGTTTACACAAAACACAGATCGGAACTAACAGCTCTCCAGGAATACTACAATGTCAACACAACCTTAGTTGACCCCTTGCGTTACTCAATGAACAGGCTCCTAGACTAGCGGATTGAATCTGGTCAGTTACCTCAGATCAGAGACTTTATGCCTAGTCAGTTTCAGCCTGGCTCCGGGTCGCCGCTCCGGGGATGAGACGGGCTTGCTCGGGCTGCCGTTTGGAAGACGAATCTGGCCCCGAAGTACCCTTGGTTCCCAACGACCCTTTACCGGAAGGGAGAGGGGTTTTCTACCCCTGAGTTCCCGCTCTCCCCGCCCTCCAGGTCAGGTGGGGGCTTATGCCTGCCCCTTCGTTTCAGGTGGGCTTATTCCTGCCCGGGAAGAAGGTGACGTACTAGTACTTTGCAGCTCTTTGAGACTACCCTGATAGTTTGATGATTCTTGATGGTCCTTCCTTGGTTTTGTGGATCTCCACCGAGACTCTTCTTTGTGGGGGATGATGGTCTGTCTGCTACTTCTCCTATGACTTCATCCCCCCTTCCTTGCCCCCTCCCTTGGGCGAAGACTGTGTGTGTGTGTGTGTGTGTGTGTGCAGACTTGTGTTGGGCTTTCTCCACATGAACAATAAAAAGACAAAAACAGATAAAAGAAACAAAAACAATACATTGAAAACAAATCACATTATTTATTTATTTATTTATTACATTTATACCCTGCCTTTTTTCCTACAAGGAACTCAAGGCGGCTTACATACTCCTGCTCCTCTCCATTTTATCCATTGGTAATCAATCAACAATTGGTTGATCAGCAATATATAAATAATTGCAATTAAACAAATAAAGCAAATCACTCTTGATTGTGGCTTCATGATATTTATAGTTTCGCACTGCAGTAGAAGAATGCCATCCTGCTGGAGAAGGGGCCTTATAGCAGCCAGTGTCACGGCCATGCAATTTCATGCGCAAGCTACGCCAAGACAGAATGGATGATGTCATTCTTAACTCTTAGAGCAGTGACGACATCCCCCCCTCGTGTCACGCCTATCAGATTCCAGAGTAACGTCTTCTCTCTGGTTGGTAGAAAACTAGAAAAAGGCCTGTTAAGATTGGCTGAAGTTTTGCATAATCCCGCCCTTTCCTCCCTCTCTCTGGTCATTCTATGATCGAGTGATTGCTTAGAGTCAGATAGAGTGGTCCCGCCTCTTGCCTTCCCTCTCGCGTTTTGATTAGCCGAGTTCTCTGTCGCTCTCGCCGGCTTCTAATTGACGCTCCGATCACCTGGGGACGCGATTGGGGTTCGGCTCTAGGGCCGCAATTCGCGTTTGTGTTCTCCAAGCCACGCCCCCTCCCCTCCGCTCGTCTCATGATTCGTAGAGGTGCGTGTCAATTTTATTTCTCCCCCTTCCTCCCTCCTCCCTGCCACTTCAGGTCAGGAAGTGTGGCTGGCGGAGTCCGGGGGATTCTGTGCTATGACGGGGAAGCGAGTAGCTCCCGAGCCGATGGTGAGAAAGAAGCCGGCGGTACTTGAAGGGAGGGGGAGATCGGGGTCCCCCTACTTCTCCTCCCTCCCACGGAGGGGTGGGGCAGCATGCAACGTGTGTGCGGGTTTTTCTTTCCTCCTTTCCAGATGGGGATGGCCTCAGGTGTTTTCCTTGGGCTGGGCTGGGCTGGAATTCCCTAGAGGCAGGCGGGAACATAAGACTTGCCCTTGCATGATCAGATCAAAGGTCCATCTAGTCCAGCATTCTGTTTTGTTATATTTAAAGCATTTTTAGCCCGCTCCTCAGCCAGAAAGGCTTCTGTAGCGCTTTACATGCAATCAATAAAAGCATGACGGTCCCTGACTGCAGGCTTACAAACCAAAAAGACATGACACAAAAGGAAAAAGGGATGGAGTGGGAAGAGGAAAAAAAAAAAGCAAGTGATCTTTTAGCATTGCAGGTGGAATAACCCTGCTTGCCACCTCGTCTCCCTCTGCTGCAGCCTGCTGGAATGGCTGCTGTTGGTGACAGTTGAGGGAGGAGCCCAATGGAGGTGTTTCAGCAGGGCTGGTGGAATAGCTCTGCTTCCTGTCTCATCTTCCTCTGTTTCCAACAGCAGCTGGTCAGATGCCCCTGGGGAGCTCACAAAAAGCTGAAGATGAAAGTATTGCCTTCCCCCTGTTTGTTTCCAACATCTGGTATTTAGAGGTACACTGCCTCTGTGTTTAGCCGCCATGGCTAATAGCTGTTGTTAGACCTAGCCACAAAGGGTTGCATTTCTGAAGCTGACTAAGCCAGTGGGCCCATTGCCAGGTTCATTGGATTTACATTGACACACTCAAGGAGGTGTCTGACAAAATCTACCATTGCACCATAAAGTTGCAGCAGTTCAACATAAAATCATAGCAAATATAACTATTGTCCTATGGAAGATTATTCTTTTTATTTTAATTTTATTTATTATATTTATACCCCGCCTTTTTTCCTGCAAGGAACTCAAGGCGGCTTACATAATCCTCCTCCTCTCCATTTTATCTTCACAACAACCCTGTGAGGTAGGTTAGGCTGAGGCCTAAGAGTCAGTGACTGGCCCAAAGTCACCCAGTGAGTTTCATGGCCGAGCGCGGACTAGAACCCGGATCTCCTGAGTCCCAGTCCAACTCTCTAACCATTACGCCACACTGGCTCTCTTGATGGGGAAACATGGAGAGCTGGATTTGGCTACTGTCAATTAAAGAACTTTCAGAGGGAGCAACCGTGATGGAATTATGCACTAATTGTACAGTGAGTGAAGAAATACTTCCTTTTGTCAGTCCTGAAACTTTCTGTTAATTGGCTTACTCCAAGCCCTAGTGTTATAAGAGAGGGAGATGCTCAATGGGATGAAAGTGGGGCAGTAGGTCTGTTTGTGGAAGGGGAAGGGAGAGTTGAATTAACTGCAGGGGTTCCCATCCGGTCCAATAACTGGTGGCTGAGCTGCTTTCTGGGCCTGGAGCTGAGTGAGCTGCTCCGAGGTTGCTGCACTGGGTGGCATAGATCCTCTGTGTGGAGACGCAGCTTCTGTGCTTTGTGAGCTTCTGGGATGGGTTGGTGTTTGCCTAATATACAGGTCCAGTGTGCATACATGTGGGTCTAGTACATGTACAAAGATAAAGAGATGTTATAACTTGGTAATGGTTGCATTGGGATGTTTTATTTTGGTCCCTCTGTTTGTTAGGAAGTGGATGTAAGGGTTTGCTTTTGACACATTACTGAAAAAAAGTATCAGGGCATGGCCATTTCCTGATATGGAATATGTGCGGTCTCTTATGTCAAGATGGAGCTCTTTGTGCAAACAAATAAAAATCAACAACCTTATTTCCTGTACACTGTAAGTTGGTCTTCAGAGGCATCTGTCACAGCGCCATACAGAAAAGTAGCGACAGTGCCCGCTTCGTGAGTTGCTTGGACGCTCGAGGTGCATTCAGACAGTCCATGTCTTCTCAGTGACTTTTTACTTGGAGCGAGGCTCAAATGGCACCAGGTTCCATAAGGGGGTCAAGCATGATGGACTCTGCATTTGTCATGATAGCTTGGGCCAGCTTGCTGAAATGGTGGTGACAGTTGCTCTTCAGATAGCCTGGGGCTGCTCGACGCTATGGGAAGAAGTGCTCATATGCACCCACCCTTTCAGGGTGGCCTAACATAATTTGGTATGTGTATGGTGCTATTCTGTTACCAGGTAGGGTGGTAGTAATGTTCTCCTCCCTTACTGCAATAGTTCTAAATATTGCTGATCATTTATTTGTTATGCAGGTATAATAATTTACTCTTAAAAATGCTCATCTGGCCTTGCATATGACTTTTAAAAAGCTTGCTTTGCCCATCCCTTGAGGATGAAGCTGGCAGTATGTGCAACAGTGATGGGCAGTGCTGTTTCTGCCTTGAGAGTCTTCTTCCAGCAGTCTCAGAGTTCATAGAATCATAGAAAAGTAGAGTTGGAAGGGGCCTACAAGGCCATCGAGACCAACCCCCTGCTCAATGCAGGAATCCAGGTCAAAGCATCCCCGACAGATGGCTGTCCAGCCGCACCTTGAATGCCTCCAGAGTGGGAGAGCTCACCACCTCCCTAGGTAGTTGGTTCCCTTGTCTTATTGCTCTGACAGTCAGGAATTTTTTTCTGATGTTTAGGTGGAATCTGGGTTCCTGTAACTTGAGCCCATTATTCCGTGTCCTGCAAACTGGGATGATCGAGAAGAGATTCTGGCCCTCCTCTGTGTGACAACCCTTTAAGTACTGGATAAGTACTGGAAGAATGCTATCATCAGTTGTCAGGAAGAAGATGTCCTGGGCCATTATCGTGCTGTTCTGGGTGGATGTTCTGTTCTGGATGTTAAGGTATAAGGGCTGCAAGACCAACAGGCATGACTGGGCTGCTACAGCCGTCTATGCCAGGCCTGGAAGAAGCTGCTATTACAAGATCAATTGTGAATATATAGTTGGTGGCCAATGGAATTGCTTTCAAGCCAAGCAATTTCAGGATTGCTGCACAGAACCTCATTCCTCAGAGGTGGCTTATGCAGTTCTGACATGCAGCCTGCTTCTAAAGCATCTAGGCCAGCTGCTGCTTTGCTCTCATCACTGTTTGAGATGGCAAAAGGGGCCTTTGCAAAGCTGGAGACTCATAAGTTGGCTTGGCAAAAGTTCACAAAAGTTGCTGGCATACAAACATTTTTTACCAGCTGCCCACTCATAATGTTTGTGGCACATGCATGGCTCCCCAACAGGGGGGAAAGCCAATTACACAACTCTTTCTGCAGTTTGCAGGCTCTTTCCTGCTCGGTCACCTGGCATTTCTTTCTTGTGTCAGGCTAATGGCTGACACAAGCCTGTCATAAATGATATAAGGGTGGAGACAGAATTAAGAGAAGGCCCTCAGTTTTGGATTGAGCTTGGGTTTCTCTTCACTTTGCAACTGAAATGACAGATGTGCACTCCAGCAAATTGAGTGCCGGCTCAGTTGTCCATATTCCCTCTTCCCCAAGCTCCAGGTAGGCAGTCTGCTTTCAGTTTAAGGTCGCAGTCATATGGGTTGCATCCTCCTTAGATGGAAACCTCTGAATTCAGAGGCTTCCAGGTATCCAATGCCCTGCCAGACTGCTGCTGGCAAGGTAGGAGGAGCGATAGAGGTGATTTTCACCTCTCCACCCTCCTGTTGTTTCTTTTTCCTCTAGGCGGGTCTCTGAGACAGTCTAGACTCTAGAGGAGCCCATCCAGAGGAGGCTGCTGCTGTGGAGGACCATAGGATTCTTTGTAATTTGGCCACTTCCCTTCCTGCTCACCAGAAACGCCCCCTTTCAGACCTCTACGGGGTTCCTCCAAGGCTGCTTTTCCGACCTCAGAAAGCATGGTTCTTTCCACAGTGGCTGCAAGGGGGCGGGAGGAGGGATCAGGTTTTGGAGTCCCCCCTCCTGAAGTCGTAGCAGTGTCTGTGGCTTTGAAAGGGGGACTCTGAAAACTCATATGGTCCCTGGGACGTTCTCCAAGGACCATAAGATTGCTCTCTCCAGCATTGTATATACCGTACTTTTTTCCCCTGTTCATTCATTGCCTTTTATTAAGAATATTTAAGGAAGTATGTGTTTTTTTTTAAATGCATCAAGAGAAGTGGTGTGTGTGACTTCTTGAAGTGTGTAACTACTTTTTGACATCACAAGTGCTAGTTAGTCAATACCATGCACTGCTGGCTTTTGCTACAAACATGCAGAACTGGGGGTTTTCAGAGCTTGGCTGTGGAGAACAGGACCAGTCCAAGACATTTTGCTGCCTCACGCAGAGAAGCAAATCCCACCCCCACCTAGGCCAAGGTGCAAAGTGCCTAACCAGTCAAGTTATTTTTTGGCATCTGAGGCAGAAAATCTCAGAAATGCCTCTTCCCCCTCCCTAGCAGTAAAAATACAACAATAAATTAATCACATTTTTAAAAAAAATTATTTAATTTGCTGGCTGGGGGATGCTGGGAGTTTTTCTTTCTAAACATGCATAGGATTGTACCCTAAGTGACTAACAATTTGCTGCCATTTCATGACACTGAAAATCAGCTACCTGAGGTGGCCATCTCACTGCCTCATGGTAGGGCCAGCCCTGCGGTGGAGAAGAAAGGGCCAAATTGACTGCACTCATCTACACTGTTATGTCGGCCTTTACCCTGTGTACTAGCTGTCACTTTTTTCAGATGCGAGCGATCCTCTTCCTGGAGCATAAGACTCTTTCTTTCTTTCTTTCTTTCTTTCTTTCTTATTATATCAGTCTGTCTTTCTCCGTCACACTGTAATGTGACCAGAAACAGAAAAGGACAGCACTCCTTTACCTTTTAACACTTGGCAGGTCAGGTGGAGCTTTTTCCACTCCAGTGTATGAGAAGCTGTACCTGCCAAAACTCTTATCTTTTACATTGCTGATAAAGCCCTACCTTTGTTTGTGTCCGGTTACCTACTCACTCCACCCCAATTTCTTTCTCTCTCTCTTCTCTTTAAACAAAACTTGATCAACAAATGAAGAAAAGGAAATGTGTGGTGGTATTGGTGTGGTTCTTCCCTATCCTATGGCCAAACCCGCTTAAGTAAGGGTTCTGTTGTACCAGTTAAAGACCAGTGATCGAGACCAGCCCCAATCTGGTGCCGTCTAAATGAGTTGGACTACAACTCCCATCACCCCCAGCCAGGACAGCCATTGGGAGTTGTAGTCCAACACATTTGGAGGGCACCAGGGTGGGGGAAGGCTGGCTGAAGTGATAACTCGTTTTTAAAAAAACCCAACCTTCTCTGGGGAAGGCTGCACTTGGAGTTAAGCTCTAGTAATTCTCTCTGCATCGTGTGATTAGTAACCAGGGCATTTCCTGCTGTCTTCTCTGAGGCATCCCTGGCTGGGCATGTGACTGAGATTACAGCTGGGAGGGCCGGCAGGCAAGTCTGACAGACGGGCTCTTGCATTCTGTAAAGGCTTTCCCACGGAGAACTAGGAGCTGGCTGTGCCCTTTCTCCCTGATTTGTATTTGTACCTTCTAAACTGAAGAATTAGGTTGTGCTCGCTGCTTTATTCTTTGGGGCAGAGGGTGGGGTTAGGGTGTTGTGGTGCTTTAGAGCCAGTCTTCTAAACTTCTGCTCCTAATTATGAACAGGGCTTGGGCTTGGTGAGTAGGCGGCATAGCACCTGCATCCTGTTTCTTTTACTGGGGGAGTTTTCTCACCGTTTGCCTTTTGGCTTTGCAGGTGCCATTCGAGATGTAAAGATGGAGACTGAAGACCCTGGCTTACCCTCTAAGGGTGGGATGGATCTCCCTGAGCAGAAGGCTGGTCTGAGCTCCACAGAAACAGGTGAGTGGGCCTTTTCACTCTGTGATTACTATCTGGAACAAGCAAGGCCTCCAATCAGATCACAGCTTGTTTTTAATATAGTGCCACCAATAAACGTTGTGCTGTGCAGGGTGACATAAGCAGAAAAAGATAGATCCCTGCTCCTAGGAGCTTACAATCTTACCTTCAGTATAGCAAAGGGAGAGGCAAAGATACCAAGGGGTATATGTGACCCAGTGCAGTTGCATGTTCTTGGTTTAGTTTCAGTGGGGTAGGAACTTGTGGGGTGAAGATTTGTTCTGAAGAGGGATTTGGAGAGAGAACAGGGAGGCATTCTGTTCCTGTCCTGAGGGCCAGTTCCAATGTAAAGAGGAAACAAGTGAGACTGGGCCGTCTGATTGAAGAGAGCAGGAGATTTGGGGATGGCTGAGTCTTGTCAGCAGTGCATGATGAAGCTTGCTGCAGAAGATATACTAGGAGTTGATCAGGAAGTGTTGCAAGCTTTAGTATTTTCAGTGGGTAAAGGCCATAGAAATAGAGAGGAGATTAGCTAGGACTCCTGAATTGTTTTCCTCACACAGTGACTTCTCAATGTATTTTTCCAGGAGGGGATGAGCCCATTTCTGTCTTGGATGAGCAGGAGGAGTTACCTGCTGCCACAAACAATGGGCCCTTGAGTGTGGCAGATGGCAAAGTGGATGTACAGGAGGAGTTGAGCGAAGCTCGGGAGGAATCAAGCGACAAGGACCTGTCTGATTCAGCCTCCACTGACAACACCTTGGAGGACTCCAGCGAGTTTAGCCGGCCTCTGGTGATGGGTGATGGGCCACCAGGGGAGGAGGTCGCGGCAGTACGGCTGCGGCCAACTACACACCGGGATGAAGATGTGACGGCTGAGAGTTGGCGGGCACACAGGAAGCACGTCTTTGTCTTAAGTGAGGCTGGCAAACCCATTTACTCGCGCTATGGCAATGAGGAAGCCCTCAGTTCCACCATGGGTGTCATGATGGCACTGGTGTCATTCATCCAGAGTGGGGATAACTCCATCCGCTCCATTTATTCTGGTATGACAAAATGTTGGAATGTGCTTGAATAACAGACTCCTTAAATATTTGTTTTTAGTAGGTTATGGACTTTGGCTAAAATTGGGGCGATTCGGGAGAGGTGGAGCTTGTAGATTTTATGAAGGGTCCTCCAACTTTCCTGCCATAATTCTAGCACTGGGATAGGGGTCAGAATGGTAGTACCCTGCTTCAAACAGAACCTCTATAGTTCTTGTTGACTGATCATTTAATTTTGTAGGTTGTCTTTCAGCTGGATTGGTCCTCAGAACCATGTCTCATGCCTCACTATCTTGGAGATAATTGCATTTCCATTGATGTTTAGCAGTGTAGGTGCGGAGGAAGGGGGGGCTGACTGGCCCGCCAGACCCCCACCCTTTCCTACTCCAAAGGAACCAAGACCCCAGATATCTCAAGGTACCAGATTGCCAGCCTCAGCTGTCTGCAATCCTACTTGAATCTCTGTTGAGGGACTCACCTTCAATTCTGTAACCTGGATTTAGATACTGAACTCACAGAGTACTACAAAACCCATGTGGGGTAAACCAAGACAAGGTTTATTCTGGTAGCATTTTACAACAAGATTAGGGAAATGAGAGAAGCACACACAATAGAGAGAGAGACACTTTAGTACACAGTAAAACTGCAAAACAATAAAACCTGATTCCTTAATATCTCTCAGGCACACACCTGTTACCTGAGGGTCAATCTTCTTCCAGGGTTAGATCCAGCACAGCCCTGCCGCCCGAGGAACTACCCCATCTACCCGCAGGTCTGAGATGGGTAAAACTCCCACAAGGCTTGCCTTTACCAGAGCCCTCAATCAGCTAATTTTACCAGGGGCTGCCTGGGGTCGGATCCTGAGGGGGGGGGCCCTAAAGGCTTGGGCCCCTCGCTGGTGCGCTGCCATGGCTCCAACCAGGCACGCTACCAAAAAGACTAAGACAAAGACACAAAGGCTACACGTGGGGAAATAGCTCTTCCCCCTCCCCCTTTCTGTAGCTTTCTTGCCTTCAGCCAATCAAATTGACTTTCACCTGGCCAGGCAGGGGGAAGGAAACTGGCCAGGCAGGGGGAAGGGAACTCCTGAGTCATGGCTCGAACCATCTACATATGGAAAGCCTAGGCCAGCTTCTCTAGGCATCTAGGCGCCACCCATTCCATCCGAGGCCCTCGCCTCCTCCCAGCCCCCACCTGGTTCACACATGAGGAGGCGTGTGTGTGTGTGTGTGTGTGTGTTCCTGCATGCATGCATGCAGGAACCCCCAAAAGCTCCTTTCTCCACACGCTAACTGTGCACACCCCACCCCAGCCGGTTCACACATGAGATGTGTGTGTGTACCCCCAAAGGCTCGTTTCTCCACACCCTTTCCTTTGGGAAAAGATGAAACGAGGGGGTTAACCCTCTCCTTTCATCTATACTAACAAAAAAAAGAAAGAAACGAGCTTGCGCTAGCCTCCTACCACTAGTGCACCTCTTCTCTTTCACACACACACAAAAACAGAACAGAACAAAAAAGCAAGCATCAAAACATCAAACACATTAATTATAGTCTTAAACATCTTAAAGCTTAATTTCTTTTGGGGGGTTCCTGCATGCATGCAGGAACACACACACACACACACACATGCGTCTCCTCATGTGTAAACCCAGTGGGGGCTGGGAGGAAGCGAGGGCCTCGGATGGCATGGGTGGCGCCTAGACGACTAGGGCTTTCATATGTAGATGGTTCGAGCCATGACTCGGGAGTTTCCTTCCCCCTGCCTGGCCAGGTGAAAGTCAATTTGATTGGCTGAAGGCAAGAAAGCTACAGAAAGGGGGAGGGGGAAGAGCTATTTCCCCACGTGTAGCCTTTGTCTTAGTCTTTTTGGTAGCGTGCCTGGTTGGAGCCATGGCAGCGCGCCGGCAAGGGGCCCAAGCCTTTAGGGGGGGCCCCTCAGGAACCGACCCCAGGCAGCTCCTGGTAAAAATTAGCTGGATTGAGGGCTCTAGTGAAGGCATGCTCTTGTGGAGGGCTATCCATCTCGCACCTGCGGGTAGATGGAGTAGTTCCCCCCGGGCGGCAGGGCTGTGCTGGATCTAACCCTGGAAGAAGATTGACCCTCAGGTAACAAGTGTGTGCCTGAGAGATATTAAAGAATCAGGTTTTATTGTTTTGCAGCTTTAATGTGTACTAAAGTGTCTCTCTCTCTATTGTGTGTGCTTCTCTCATTTCCCTAATCTTAAGATGCTACCAGAATAAACCTGTTTGGTTTTACCCCACATGGGTTTTGTAGTACTCTGTGAGTTCAGTATCTAGATCCAGGTTACAGAATTAAAGGCGAGTCCCTAAACAGAGATCCAAGTAGGATTGCAGACAGCTGAGGCTGGCAATCTGGTATCTTGAGATCTCAGGGGGTCTTGGTTCCTTTGCAGGGAGGAAAGGGTGGGGGTCTGGCGGGCCAGCCAGCCCCCCCTTCCTCCACAGTCGGCTATGTAAATATGTTATAATTCTTGGGCCTTAGAAAAATATTGTGTTTTTATTAGGACAATTCTTTTTTGTGTGATGAAGGAAGCTAGATATGTATATGTTGTGATTTCATGCAAGCACAGAAAAGCACAAACGTGGCTGCAAAATCCAGTTTCCTGAGAATATTAGCTGTGTGCATTGTGTGAGAAAGAACAAGTTTCTAGCCCTTATGGCTGTGGGGATACGCTTGGAAACAAGTGGTTAGTGCTTGATATTTTGCAAGCCCAGTTCCAGTGGTTGGAGCATAGGACCTCATTGCCCTGCCTAGCTTATTGCCTTTCCCCATGACTAGCAGAAGCAAATAATTGTAAATAGTAAAAATTGCACAGCAAATTCTGCAATTATTTAATTTGCATAGCTAATACAAGGAGCAGGATGTGCCCCTTTTGGAGAAGAATGTTGTTACAATTAGTAGTAATACCCTTTAAAAGTGCAGAATGTGTACTGTTCTGGTATGCTACATTTGACTTATTATTTTTCTCGTTTTTCTGTCTGTGGACACGAAGTGACTACAAAGCATCCTGTGTATGATGTGTTGTATTGTACTCTTAATTTTTACTTGGGGGGGGAACGCCTAAGAGGATTACCATTTGAAGAAAAACAGGCCGCTTTGACATCATACAAAAGGAAGTGCTTGTTTGATTTCAGTTCTAAGTTTAATAGATGGAGCTCTGGCTTTTCTTTCAGTAGAGACCACAAACTTTAGTGTGTATTAATTATGCTGGGCAAGGGAAAAAGTAATTGTAAGGACAGCTGCCTCTGTCTCCAGAAGGGAAGGTCCAAAATCCAAGAGAAAAGGTGTGTCTAGAGTAGGCACTAATGTTGAGGTTTCAGTATGCTGTTTCCATGCTCCCAGTCCTGTCAATACAGTAATACCTTGGATTGCAAGCATAATTCGTTCCAGAACTGTGCTTGTAATCCAAAACACTCTTATATCAAAGTGAGTCTCTGGCGGTCGTGAACGGGGCCGATTTTGGCCCACTACGCCCGCTCGAGGTGAGCGGTTACATCCCTACGACTACTTGTAGAGAGCCAGTGTAGCGTAGTGGTGAGAGTGTTGGACTGGGACTCAGGAGATCCGGGTTCTAGTCCCTGCTCCGCCATAAAACTCACTGGGTGACTTTGGGCCAGTTACTGCCTCTCAGCCTAACCTACCACACAGGGTTGTTGTGAGGATAAAATGGAGAGGAGGAGGAGGATTATATAAGCCGCCTTGAGTTCCTTGAAGGAAAAACGGCGGGGTATAAATGTAATAAATAAACAAACAAACAAATAAATTGTATTGCAAGACGTCGCTTGTTTATCAAGTCAAAATTTATTTAAAAAATTTGCTTGTCTTGCAAAACGCTCTCAGACCAAGTTACTTGCAATCCAACATTGATGCTGGTGCATGTTCTTTCCAGGGATGAAATGTGCAGCTTTTCTGCTGAGGTTGGGGTGTTATGGTAGGGATGGGGAACATGTGGCCCTCCAGATCTTGTGACTCGAATCAACCCTCCCCTTTGGCTATGCTGGCTAGGGCTGATGAGAATTGGTAGTCTTATCAACATCTGGGGGGCCACATGTTCCCCATCCCGCGTTATGATAAATAATGTACTTTGCCATTCTCTGAGTCACTCTCTGTGCCTCCCAATCGCATATGACATTGCCCAGCTAGGAGCTGGAAAACTGCTGTCTGGTCAAATCCTACCTAAAGGAAGAGGGATTCAACCATTGACCCCACCTCCTCCGCAGTTTTCTGTTGGCTGCAGTGAGTGAGGTTTCTCTTCCGCCTGCACTTGCAGTTTGCATTGGGGGGGGGGGGACCTATTTGTTTCAATGGGAGGCGTTTTCCCCCCAGTGCAAATCGCAGGTATGTGTCCGTGATCCAGATTGGGACAAAGGGTTAAATCACCTCTGCACCCACATCTCAGGGTCCCAATTCACATGTGCCCCTAGAGTCTGCAGCTTGTATTTGGTGGTGGTGGGGGGATACAGCCCATTAGAGTAAATCTGCATTTACTCTTTTGTGTAAATGCTTTTGTGGGTGGGTGAGTTGATGGTATGTGTGGGTGAATGGATGGAGGTGGTGTGTGTTTGTGTGTGAGTGAGAGAGGGAATGTGGGGTGGCTATGCCCCACTTCAGGCTATGGCTATGCCCACCACTGGCATGCAGCTCCTGACTTTTTATCACCAAGGGAATGTGGCCCTTGGGGAGGTGAGGGGGAAGGTTCCTGACTTCTATGCTGAATGAATACTTCCTAGCTTTAGTGGCTGCATTAGCAGGAAGGAGCAAATAGGAGTAAATGTGGCCATTGTCTAGATCAGTGTTCTCCAACCTTGGGTCCCCAGATGTTTTTGGCCTACAACTCCCAGCTATGCTGGCTGGGGCATGCTGGGAGTTGTAGGCCAAAAACATCTGGGGACCCAAGGTTGGAGAACACTGGTCTAGATGCTTTCAAGTGCATCTTTTAATCGTAAGAGTAAGAAAATTGCTTAATAAAATAGTAGTGATTCTCAGGAAGCTAATTCTGTGTCTCACACTGCATTTATTCCATGGGTTTCCTGATTTCCCATGGAATTGCATCATACATCCAGCCCTGTCTTTTTCCAAGGGTTGGGTGGGCCTGAGTGGGTAAGAAATGAGGCCTTGTTTTCCTTCTGGTTCTGTCAGATTTGTGCTGAGCGCAACCTGCTCCACCTCCTAACTGGTCATATTCTCACTGCTTTCCACCACAGATGATCACAAACTGGTTTTTGTGCAGCAGGGCCCACTGGTGTTGGTGTCGGTGTCGCACACTCTTCAGTCAGAGCAGCAGCTACGTCAGGAGCTTTTGTATGTCTACTACCAGATCATCAGTATGCTCACCCAGGCCAGCATCACCCGCATCTTTGAACGAAAGAAGAACTATGACCTCCGGCGCCTGCTGACTGGCTCAGAGAAGATCCTCGACCGCCTGCTGAACCTGGTGGAGTCGGACCCTTGCTTCCTGCTTGGTGCTGTGCGCTGCCTGCCCCTCCCAGCCTCTCTGCGTGATTCCCTGGGCACTTTGCTCCAGAAGGCCATCACATCCAATCTGGTTTTCTCCATTCTGGTGGCCCAGAGTCAGTTGGTCACCATGGTGCAGGAGAAAACGGTTATTGAAGACTGCCGACTAGAACCCACTGATTTGCACTTATTGCTCAACCTCATTGGGGCAACCTCTGCCTTCCAAACTGGGGAGATTTGGACACCTATCTGCTTGCCACGCTTCAACCCTGATTGTTACTTTTACGCTTATATTTCCTACTTGGATACAGAATGTACTGTTTGCCTCATCCTTCTGTCTACGGACAAGGAATCTTTCTATTCTGTCTCGGACTGCAAGAAACGCATTGAAGAGGGCATGAGGACTCAGAACTACCTGCAGGCCCTCTCAAGCGGCCTGAAGAGTCTCTCTTATAGTGTGGGACTGGTGGGGGTGCCAGACCTCCGGCACTTTATGTACAAGCCCCTGGATATACCTGATAATTTTCGGCAGCTTCCCCAGTTTACCAGGTAATTAGAGGCTTTCTTGGCTTGGAATTTGCTTTGAGCAAGGTGGGAGACTTTCTTGGAGTGAGGAGAGCTCTGTGATGAAGGACGGAAGCCCAGTAGGTGATGGCTTCATATGGTGTGATGCTAACCCCAATGGATTCCCATGGATCAGGGATAAGCAACATTTTTGGGCGCATTTGGCAATTCGAGAAACTTTCCTGGGCACCAACACAAAATGAGCATGCTGCAGATGAAAGCATTGGCCTCCAGCCACCTGCCATCTGCATTTCCTAATAATTTTTCTGAGCCCCACCTGTGGCCCAGAGGCAATTATGGAAAAAGAAGATGGGAGCAGCCAGCAGCCCTTATTTTGCTTAGAAGCGTTTCCAACTGCCAGTAAGAATTTAAAAAAATTAGGAGGAATAGGGCACCTTGATGGGCACCAAGAAAGGTGTCCGAGGGTGCACAGGTGCCACATTGTCTACTCCTGCCATGGACAATCATGGGTGTCTTAGCGTAGCATGTTGCCTTCTTGATGTTTGGGCTAACCCATGTGTTTTTGGGAGATATGTCTGGGTGTGTTTCTATGTCCTGCAATTTTGCTTGGGTGGAATGTTGGATGGAATCTGCCCTGGAAAAGAGTCCTTAGATTCTTAAAATTTAATGCGGAGTGAGAGAAAGTTACTGTTACTAGTCCTCTTGTAGATTTTTTTGGAGTTTTCAAAACATGCAGGTGATATTCTATCATCAGGGGGACAAAGCTGTTGTGTCCTGCAAGACTACCTGTCTTTCTCTCTTTCTGTCAGATGCCTCTACTGTTCTTGTTTTGTTTACCCCCATCTTGCCAGGAAAACATTTTTGAATTATTCACATAATCCCAAAGTCAAACTTAGAATATGCTATGCAGATTGAACAGTCATGCAAAATAATCAAATGATTAATGGTTTATATAATTTTGTTTTGGATGTAGGATTTGGGATTCTTTGGAACTGAAACTAGATTTTTTTAAAAAGTAAAAAATATGAATTATCCTGATTACAGTGTTGCAGGGTTATGGGTTGGTGGGTTATGGTTTTATGGATTGAACCAATCTGACACTGCATGTGTGTGCAGCAGCATATTTTGTCCTCTCCTTCCCCATTCCCCAGTGCCTCCCCACACATAGGGTTGTATCCAGTGTTAGTCTAACTCAGGGGTCTGCAACCCGCGGCTCCGGAGCCGCATGCGGCTCTTTCAAACCTTTGCCGCGGCTCCGCTCCGGTCTGAGACTCCGCTGGAATGCTGGGAAAAAAAACCAAATATTTTTCCCCCTACCTTCCTCTGCGTGCCTCCAACCGGTCCAGTGGAAGACAGGAGGAGGGCTCCTGCAGGGAAAAAAACTTGGCAGCGGCAGCGGCACCCCCCCCCCCGGAAGCAGGGACTCGAGCAGGCAGGCAGCGGAAGAGAGGAGAGCGGGACAAGGCTGCCTGCTCCGCAAAAAACTTTGCCGCCGCCTCACATATGGCCTGATTCTGTTGGCGGGGGCAGCCCGATTTCGCTCTTCTGAGCGGCGCGGAGCGTTCTCCGCGCCGCTCTAGCTGCCGCTGCCGCCGCCACTGGAGTCAATGCCGGAGCCGCTGAAGCCGCCGCCGCGTCACATCCAGCTGCTTCGGTGCGCTGGACCCCCGCGCTATGACTTTGGCGGGGCGGGGGAACTTTGGCGCGGCGGCAGCACCCCCCCCCCGGGCAGCAGGGACGCGAGCGGGTGAGCGGCAGAAGAGAGGAGGGCTCCTGCACGCGCCAAAGTTCCCCCCCCGCCAAAAACATAACGCGGGGTCCAGCGTGTCGAGGGACCAGTGCGGCCGGCTCGCCGCGGAGAGCACAAGCAGGCGAGGAGGCAGGTAGGCCTGCGTGAAATCAGTAATAGTTATCAGAAAACAAGGGGGAAAAGATTCATGTACAAATTATTGGAAAACTAATAGCAATAGAACAAAATAATATCTCCATAAATTTATTTATTTATTAACTGCTTTTTTAACCCTGCATTTCTTAAAAACAATCCAAAACAGGTTATAAAGAAGAATAAAACACAAATTACAATATCGCTGCGGGGATGGGAGCGGGTGCCAAAATGAAGGAGTGGGTCGGGACCGGGGTATCATGAGGGGCCGGGGGACTCGGGGGGAGAGATTTTCATGAGTGGCTGTGGGCGGGGGAGCCACCGGGGGTAATTTGGTAAATGTATGGCCGGCCCAGGATTGAACCCCCCTGATCCCCTTGTGGTATTTTCATTGAGATTCTCCCCCCCCTCTAATCAGGGCACAAATGGATCAGGGGAGAATTAAATTGGCTGGGGGGATTACAATCAGAGTGCCTCCAGCTGTTGCAAAACTACAACTCCCAGCATGCCCGGACAGCCTTTGGCTATCCGGGCATGCTGGGAGTTGTAGTTGTGCAACAGCTAAAGAGCCCCAGGGTAAGGGGAAGTGCTCTGTTTCCCAATGAGGGTGCCTCCAGCTGTTGCAGCTGCCCCTTTTGCCCCACATTAAAGACAGGCCTGAGTAGCACCCTCATCATCCACCAGCAACACCCTCCCCCCAGCAGTAGCACCCCCATCATCCACCAGCAAATCCTGCTGATGGATGATGAGGGGTGCTATTACCACATGGAGGGTGTTTCTGGTGGATGATGAGGGTGCTACTGCTGGATGGTGCTGATGACGGGATGCTACTGCTTGGGGGGGGGATGTTGCTGGTGGCATCCCATCATCCACCAGCAACACCCCCATCATCCGTCAGCTGATAATTATCCGTCAGCTGATAATTTCCCCTACCTATGCACCCAACATAATCCACCAGCTCCCACTGGTGGATTATGTTGGGTGCATAGGTAGGGGAAATTATTACATTTTATATGTGGGGCACAGGATGGGGCATTATTACTTTATGTGAGGGGGGCAGATTATTTTGCAAATTTTGCTATGGGGCCCTCTGATGGTTTTGCAGGCTCCCAGTTTTTTTTTTTCTTCGGAAACGGGTCCAAGTGGCTCTTTTTGTCTTAAAGGTTAGACCTGTTAATTTCAGTGGGTCTATTCTAAGTAGGACTAACATTGGATACAATCCATAATGTTTTTAGGTGCCATGTTTTTAGGTGTATCCTTTAACATCTCATTGAAACTTTCAGAGATCCATGTACAAACATGCCACATTGAGGGTACACTTGGTGGCAAACCTGGATTTCATAGAAAATGTGTGATAAAGCAGAACAATAGACACCATCTCTTAATGCAAGTGTTAACTTGCTACCTAATCTTATTACCTTCCTGGGACTGGGTATCCAGTTCTGTTTGGATTAGTTTTCTTTTAAATTTGCTGAATTGAGGCATTTAGACTTGGTTCTTGGGACAGACAAATGCCTACACGGATGTCACCCTTTCTCCCTTCCCCCTCCACATGACTTCCAGCCAGAAGCTGTGGGAAGAGCTAAGCTGGCCGTACTCAATTACAGCTTTAAATAGAGCAAGTCATGTGTGTTGTGGCTTTTCTTCCTCTTACCAACAAGGATCTCAGGGTGCATGTGTGTGGGAAGCAGGAGACGTTCATGAGACTACCAGGCTGCAGGGGAGAAAGCGAGCTTGGCATCATGAGATCCTAGCTAGCTGGTGAAGTCCTGTAAAAGCATGAAGAAGTCTGGAAGTAATTGTCAGGAAGTGACACTGATTGGCATTCATGTATCTTGGTGCTCTAAAAGGACAGTGATGGATCAGAAGCACCCACATTTCCTGGGGAGTGGAGGAAGCAGCATTAGAAACAGAATCTTCATTTGAAAGGGTTCAATACATGAAATGGTCATGTGATCTTATTTTGTCATGTACCTGTTTTGCAGCTCTTTTGCCAGAGATGTGTCAAGGTCTGAGAGGCATACTCATCTGACTGCTGTAGTACATTGTAGGTTGGCAGGTGGGGCCTATGCATGGGCTCACCTTCAGTTCATGGGTGCTTCCAGATGGAGGGCTCCTAGCACTACTAACTAGAAGGCATTGTGTGGCAATTCTGTCTTTTTCTCCTTAACGAATTTTCTACAGTAATAAAAAATAAGATAGAAAAAGCAATGAGAAAACATGGAAGGGTTATGAGTAGAAGATGACAGTGGTCTGGACCCCACCCCAAATTAATTGAATGAGTCAGTTGATATGTGATAAAAGCCTCATGTGAAAGCACCTTGTGTTGTCTGTGGGCAGCCTGTCACAGATCCTGCTATGCAAAGGATCAGATTTGGAAAGCCATTGCAATTACTTGAAAAGTTATCTTTTGTTGTGCCAAAAGTTGATTCATGTGCATGGTGTTAGGTGCAGGTGTCTAACTGGCCATAGTCTGGGAGCTCCCACATACTGTTCTAATACTTTCCCTACAGCTACCACTTGTTCAGTGGTCATGTGAGGAAACCCAGAGCCTGAACATTTTCAGATTGTAACATGTTTTTATAGGCTTGCTCCGGGAGTCAGTCTTTCCCTTTCCTATCCACTCTGGAGAATTACGACGGAACAGCAGTTGATGTGAACAGATTTTGCCAACTGTCTGTTATTTATTTATTTAATGCATTTTTATGCATGGGTTCTGCAGCTTGGTCCATAGTAAGAAGTTGTATGGGTGAACGCTAAGCTCTTTGATTCTCTGTCATTTTTCACCTGCTACAGCCCAGAACTGGAGGGGCCTTACTGCAGTGAGAACGAACGCCACCGACTCTTCGACCTCTATCACTACCTTCACGGTCGTATCCACAGCACCTCACGCCCTCTGCGTCTCATCTACCATGTAGCTGAAAAGGAGACTCTGTTGGCTTGGGTGAGGAATAGCACTGCAGCTGCTTCAAATAGGTCACCCTGTGTGGTTCAAGGGCAGAACTACATGTTACAAGGAAAATATGGGATTCCCAAACCCATGTTTTCCCCATAAGGCAACTGTAGGGTACAAATGCCTTGCAGGGGAGAATTGGCCAGTGGGAAGGAGTGCTCAGCTTCTCAGCTAATCACTGATTCTTCCCTGTAAATCCCTGCCCCAAACTGTGAGTAGCTTGTTGGGTTGTTGACAATCTGTTTGGGACAGCGCGTCTCACCGCAAAGCTTAGGAACCACAGATCTGCTTTCTGCCATCTAATGGATTAAGATTCCACATCTTGGGTAGGATGGCTAAATAAAAGAAAGGGGAGGGGGCATGCAGTTGGGACACCTTGGTACTTTCCTTGGCTCTCAAAGGCTAGTGAAATCTGTCGGTTTAGGGAATTGTGACACAAGGTTATAGAGTAATAAGATCCACTCTTACATAGTTGGAGTCTTTGGTTTTTCAGCCACTCCCCAACTAATATTTATTCTATCTGTTGTCTGATGGCAGTCATGTGGCCTGTAGAGAGCCCCCAGCCTAGCTACTGAATGGGACTGAATGTTTTTTCTCTTGCTCTCTCCTCTAGGTCACTAGTAAGTTTGAATTATATACTTGCTTTAGTCCCTTGGTAACCAAAGCTGGTGCCATCAATGTCCTGACTAAGCTGTTGCGCTGGATAAAGAAGGAAGAGGACCGGCTCTTCATCCGCTATCCGCCCAAGTACTCCACCACACCCAATCCTGGGAAAGGCAGCAAGGGGGCCCGAACTGATGGTGCTGAGAATGGCTTCTTTGGAGGTCTCTAGGCCTAGGGTGGCAGTCATCTTGAACTGCATTCTGAACTGTGTCCAGTGTGTGCACCTCCTTATGGACAACTCTTGGTAGAAGAACTTCCCTGTGAGCAGGAGGAACTTCTAGGTTTTTTCTCCACAAGCTGAACAGGGTCTGTGTGTGTGTGAGAGAGAGAAGAGTTATAATTTAACAGGCCAAGCTGTCACTTCATTGGTGATAAATTCATAAAGTTTTGATTTGCTATTGTTAAAGTTTATTTCCCTTGTGGTCTTTGGTGCCTTGCCTATAAGGAGGCATTGGGCCTGGACAGGTACACTGGAGATGGGTAAGGAAACTGTGGCTCTGATATCTATAGAAGTGGCATATAATTGGAAGATGCAGGATTTCATATGGATCCTGCTCAAATATATGGTTTACACTGTCATCTATTCTGGAGCCCAGCAGATTAGAATTCTCTGTTAGTGAGTGCTCACACCACTGATATTATCACTAGGGAATTGCATTGCTTCTCACATTCTGTTTCCTTGTCTTCATCAGCAGCTTTGATAGCATGCTGAATGCCACTTCTCTCTCTTGGACAAAAATTAGGAGGTAGGGAATCTGTTTCTCTAACAGTATGTTCAGAATGGCAAAAAAGAGCCCCAGTGGGATACCCCAGAGATTAAAAACACAGATTATCTCAGTACTGTCCAAAAATACTTGCCCTTTCATAAACTACTTGATTGTTCATAGTTATTCTTTCAGAATGGCTGCCCAGGGCCAATCTAGTAGGTGCTTCAGGTTTATCAAGAGACTGGTGCTTTCAGGCAGCACATAACCTAGAGAGGTGAATGTTTACTACAAAGGTAGCTGATTTGGATCAGTGTAGTGCCATTTTGGGGGAACTATAAGTGAAGAGGCCCAGTTCCAAAGAATTCTTCAGTATTTTTGATTAAGACTCTTGTCCCGCCTCATCTTTGGACTATAATTCCCTTTTGAATTAGGGAAACTGCTTCAGCCCTTTATTCTGGCACCATGAGAAGGTATATATGCGTGTGAAAGGTATTTTGCAATCCTTCTGGTGTTTTGATTAATGTCTATATGATGGCACAGTCTGTACTACATAATTTAATTATGATGAAATTTGGACTTCCTTTTTAATGTCTTATGTTGGAACCTAACTGGCTTTGAAACAGTCTCACTGTCCTCCATAACTTCCCTCCCATCTTCCTCTCCCCACACCTTGCCCACTTTTTTCCTGCTTTAAAATTATTGTCTTTAGCTGCTTGAATGACACACGGCTCTCGTTAGAGCTCTGTTACTTTTCCTGTGTTGAGGTGCTCCAATTTTCTGTCCCCGCCCCCTGTAACTATGTTTTTTGTAAATTTGAAGCTAGGGAAAAACAAACAGACCTGTGGTAAACTTCCTCTTTGGGCTTGGTACTGACAAATAACTCTCCTCCCATTCCTGTCAACTCCAGATATTGTCTGGATGTACCACCAGTTGGGACAGCTGTTCTTCTCAGAGAGAGACTTGAAAACCTCATTTAAAAGCAATTAAGAGTTGCATCCTTTCCCTTCCTGAGCAGATGCTGCTCTGCTGTGCAAACATGTGCCCTGTATAAATTTGCTGCTGCTCCACTGGGTCTGTTCTGTGTCCCTGTCCTTTCCATTTGCTAAAAATAAGTCTTTTTTTTGTCCCGTGGGGGAGCATGAGGGAACCTCTGTCCTCTTCCAGTGGGCAGTCCTGCCACCCTGAGATTTCTTATGATGGGGTGGGGAGTAGAGTGTGTGTGTGTGTGTGTGTGTGTGTGTTGGAGAAGCTTTGATTTAACCTGGGATGCTTGTATAAGTGTACTGATTACTGTTGCAAGTTTTGATGTGGGCTGAGCACTGAACTGGATTCTACCCTCTTTGCCAGCGCTGCAGTGATTGAAGGAATTATGCTATTTTGCAGGGTGTATCTGTTGCTATTGGATCCCTCCTGGTGCCTGCTCACTCAGCTTGCTTCTGGCTGGCATTTTATTCTGCCGTGGTGAAAGAACAGCAGTGATTCCATGCACCATGTGGCTAATCAACTGACAATGAGAGTTTATATTTCTGTCTGAACTGATGTACTGAGAACTGGAAGCATCTTATTAAATACAAACACAACCCATTTTAAAGTCAGTTTCATCTTGGCATGTGTGTGTTTCTTTCTCCATCTGTCAGTGTGCTTAGGAAAATATCTTCTGTTGCCTTGTCAGGATCATTTGCAGTCATTCATTCCCAGGAATCCTCCATGGCAGCCTCACAAATAAGTAGCTGTGTTGTCTGATTGCTTTAATAATAAATGTATGAGTTTTAGCAGATTAGTTAATTGATTTAAATCTGTATATGTTGCATTAGAACAAAAATAATAGTTCTGAAGTCATATGCCTCATCAGGTATCATCCTAAAAGTGGCATTCCCTTCCTGCACATGGGGGAATGCCTCTTCTGTGTGGCATCTGCAGTTTTTATAAGTATGTCTACTAAAAGAAAATAATCTGCTGTCCTATTTAATTTGGAGCAACTATTTCATCGATGCAAATATTTTTAATCCATTAATCTAACTATTTAATTAAACAAACATTGGAACCTTATAAACAACTCCCTAAATTTTACTTGCTTACAACATTTTTTTTTAATCTAGTCTGCCTATCCACACAAACCTAGCTAGTGATTTGCTGCCTAAAGAAGCTAGCCTTTCTAGAGCTTCCCTGCCTGGTTTCTGGGAAGAGGTTATTTGCCACAGGCAACCACATAAGGAGTTGTTTACACATCTTGTCTATGTTGACTTTGCCTTGAGACAATACTGAACTAAAATTGGTGACCTCTTCAGCTGCCTTAGAGCAGCTGTATCAAACATATTTGAGAAATGCCATTGGTGCTACTATGAACTTACATTTGCTCAATTCAAGTTACATTATTTGTGGCTCTCCAGATGTTTTGGCCTACAACTTCCATCAGCCCTAGCCAGCATAAACACTAGTGAGGGGTGAGGAGAGTTGTAGGTCAAAACATCTGGAGGACCACAAGTTGCCCACCCCTGCTTTAAAGGAATGTGAAACTTAACTTCTAATTATTTAACTTTGGTTTTTTAAAGGAAAATTGGGGGGGGGGGGAACCCGTAGAGGTCAACATTAGCGATAACCATGAACTTGGCCACTATGGTTGCTAAGTGTTGGCTGAGCAGATCTTTCTTGATATCCTACTCTGTTTTTCCTACTGTTGCCTTTGTCCGTTCTGCCTGGCACCAAAGACTATTGTAAACTAGGCCAATTCCCTGGTGTTGATTTGGGTTGTGTGTGAGTGTGTGTGTGTGTGTGTGGGGGGGGTTGGTTATAATGTGCTCTTCTCTGAAATTTGACTTATTTTCTTTTCTTTTAAATCATTATTTTCTCTGAGATTTTAAAGAAAGAAAAACTAACAGCCCACTCTGCTTTGTACAAGAAAACTGCCAAGGAGGAGATGAGTGATAGCCAGCTGCTGTATAAACACTCAGTTCGCTTAAAACTGGACAGTAATTTTAAGGGTGGATGATCAGGTACAAAAATAATACAGTCATGCCTTGGATTGAGAGCATAATTCGTTCCGGAAATGTGCTTGTAATCCAAAACACTCTTATAACAAAACGAAATCCCCCCAAAAAAATTTGTACAGAGATTTTTAATTTAAGCCGTACTACAGTACTTGTATTGCAAGACGTCGCTTGTATATCAAGACAAAAAAATTAAATAAATATTTTGAAATTTGCTTGTCTTGCAAAACGCTCTCAAACCAAGTTACTTGCAATCCAAGGTATTACTGTACTGGCATGTGAATTGACACTGGGCAAGGCTGCTGTAGTATAGACTTCAAGGCCTCTTCAGGGGCCTGGAAATGGAGACAAGGATTTTGATCTAAGAAACCTACAACCTGACTCTGGCACAGTAGACTTAGGGTGCATTCCTATGGCCCTCCGACCTTGTCTGGGGGGCCATAGGATGGGGCATAGAAGCCACTGTGACCTTGGAAATCCCTTCTGAGATCGTAGCACTGTGGAGCGCCCCCACCCCCACCTCATAGCCAGTGCAGTTCTTTCCGCACCAGGTTGGGAACAGAACATGAAAGACTATCTTTGGTTCCCCCATGGGGGGTTGTTTCCGGGGTCAGGGAGGGGAGGAGCAAGGCACCACCAGCTTCTGTGGAATCCAGGCAGTGCCTCAGCCTCTCCTCCTCCTCCTGAGGAGGTGTAAAACATCTAGATGGCCCAGATTGGCCGTCCAGATGTTTTTGAGGGTGAGGGGAGCGTGGCGACAATCCTGTCCACCGTACTTCTCCCACACTCAATTGGATGACTGTAATCCTTCGAGTTTGAGGGGTTATGGGCAGCCACATAGGATGGGGCTGTTATTAGATTTGAAGCTTTCAGTAGGCAGACTACAGTTTGCAGAAGAGATTTTTCTGAATAACTTTACTTATATGGTTTTCTAGTGAAGACAACATTCTAGTTTTTTACTTTTTTTTTGTTCTTTACGTTTTCCAAGATACTTTTTTTTTTTGCCCAGTGTCAGTTGTCCTATCCAAAGGCTGAGCCGTGCTGACCATGTAGCTCTTCTAAAAATGTTTTGAGGGACCACAGCCTTATGTTCCTGGCTGCTGTTCCACTTAAGAGTACACCAAACTTGGACTGACTGGGTATCTTGGTAGACTAGACTAGACATGTGCTGCACTCCAGCCTGTGGTGGTCTGTGCAGCTCAGACCAGTATGATCTCTTTCTGCATATCTGCATTACTACAGTGGGTATGGAGATACCTTTGTTCTTGGAACTGGTCTTAATTCTCCTGGCTGGCTTCTACTAGAAGCTGTGTACTTCATGTGCCCTGAGTATACAATACAAAGGGATGAGACAGCTTTCAGTTGTACCTTTTAATATTATGATTATTTTCCAGTATAAACTAATACAAAGGTTATAGGGCTGCTCTCTCACCTCTCATTTCATTTCTCTTTGCCAAAGAACCTGTCACACAAGTTCAAAAGCATAACCCGTAACAGAATAAATGGAGTTTCAGTATTTACAACAGGATAAAAGGTTGCATTATGGATGGATAATGATCATCTATAATTTGTCTGGGGGCTGGTAGCAGGCAGGACAACTATAACAATCTAGACAAGACTAAAATAATGACAATTGGTAGGTCTTGTGATTTGAAGGAGACTTGGACCCCCATCACTGATGAAATTTGGGCCATTCTAGTCACTCGGGTTCTCAGTCTTGGGGTACTGATGGATTCATCACTGAGCCTGTATTTCCAGTTTGAAAGTATGCTGACAAGTGCAATTTAAGGAGCTTAATAAAATACTGGAGACCTGCAGTTGTATTTGGTTTCATAATATTTATGTTTGTACATGCTTTAACAAAACATGTGAATAGCAAGTCATTTCAATTTGGTTACGATTGTGAAACTGATCCCCACACAGAAAAGCAGGCACTCTATCATTAATATGCTACACCTTTTTTTCTGACAGGAGTCCTACACTGAGGACTGTGTCAGGAGATGTACCATAATGCAACCGGATGTATGAACACCCTTGTGTATGCACGTGCTGAACTACCATATTTGAATAGTGTATATTTAGGCCTAGCTTTCACTGAGGTGGAAAACCTGTGGTTGAGCTATATCCTTTCAGGCTACAGTGAGTAATAGCTGCTGTGTGAACACAAAACTCAGCTTCCCTTCAGGGTGAGGCCATTGCAGCTAGGTGAAGAACATTGAGCAGTTATACAGTGACAGTTGGAAAAAGGCGGGAAAATATAAAAGAGAGTGGAGGATGGAGCTACAGATCGGGCAACTTTAGAGTCTGTGGAGAAATTGGTCCTAAAAGACCATGGAGGGAAATAATCCAGGTGTGAGGAGGTGGTGGGGCAGAGGGAGATTAAAAAACCAGAAATCAAAAAACCAGAAATCAAAATGTACAGCAGCTTGGATAACACAGATAACTTGAACCTAGATTCCACCTAAACATCAGGAAAATTTTCCTGACTGTCAGAGCAATAAGACAATGGAATCAACTACCTAGGGAGGTGGTGGGCTCTCCCACTCGAGACATTCAAGGCGCAGCTGGACAGGCATCTGTCGGGATGCTTTGACCTGGATTCCTGCATTGAGCAGGAGGTTGGACTCGATGGCCTTGTAGGCCCCTTCCAACTCTACTTTTCTATGATTCTATGGAAAAGAAGAGAGGGAAGAGTTTTCAGGCAGGGCAGCCACCCCCAACCCGGCACCTTCCAGATGCGTTGGACTACAGCTCTCATCATCCCCAGCCAGCATGGCCACTGGTTGTGTTGTCTGAGGATGATAGGAGCTGTAGTCCAACACACCAGGTTGGAGAAGGCTGTGATAGGAGGACCTCAAAGTTAGGTGTGAGGCGATGAAAGGGAGGGGAGGGAAAGGATTTTTCCAAGAGGGAGGAAAGGGGTCAAAGGAGGAATAGCACTCTTGACACAATCTAAGTGGTCTGATTGCGTAATAGTTATGTGTCTGGTTTTCTTCACAAATCTCAATGATTTGATCAGATCAATGTATTATTTTCTCCCCGTCCAGGTTTGGTATTAAGCAGTGAGAAGCTGATAAGCATATGCAGATTAGCAATGGTCTTTTCTCTCCCCAGTTCTGGGAAAGGTAGTAAACCCAGCCGGAACTGGAGGATAGTGAATAAGGCAGCAAGGAGTGCTCCTGCTGCCCAGTGTTCCTAATGTTTTGGTCATGTTTCTCTGTCTGCATATGTACATAATTAGCTTTCTGGAACAAAATTTTCCCTCCAGATGTTATGTTGAGGCCTTCCAAAAAAGTTTTCTGTAGTAGAAGACAAAATAGGTGTGAAACACGCACACGTGTGCGCACACACAAATAAACCACCCTTCACTACTGATCAACTAAGGGACAAACGACATGTGACATTCAGATGCATAGAATGAAGCCTAACAATTTATTTTTTAAAATTTTATTTATTTATATTTATATCCCGCCTTTTTCCCTGCAAGGAACCCAAGGCAGCTTACATCATAATCCTCCTCTTCTCCATTTTATCCTCACAACAACCCTGTGAGGTAGGTTAGGCTGAGAGTCACTGACTGGCCCAAGGTCACCCAGTGAGCTTCATGGCTGAGTGGGGATTAGAACCCGGATCTCCTGAGTCCCAGTCTAGCACAAAAACAAAAATAGTGGTCCTTTTGAAAGGAGATGTGGGGGTGCTCAACCTTTCCCTGCCAGTTGACTTCCAAGTGAAACAGACTATTATAAATATTTTGGCAGCAAAATAGGTATAATTGACAAGTAAGTTCTACAAATGGTGACCATACCAGCTATTAGTACATATAGTGGGTAAACAGGCAGTCTTGGAAGCCTGTGTAATAAGTGTCCCAGCTCTAGGATATTTGGACCTTGCCTTTTGACTTTAAGCCACCTTGAAGGCTCCCTGCACGTTTACTTAAAACAAATCAATAAAAACCATAAAGCAGAAAACAACAAAAGCAGAAAACCAAAAGAACAAACATAATGAGCTTTCCCTGATTTGTGATGACTTATTATACTGCTCTCTTTTGTTTTATTGTCTCTGTTGTAATGCTTTTAATTTTTTATTATTTTATCTTGTTCTTGCACTGTTTTTATGTAAGTATTAGACTGAGTGATATACGTATTGTGAAATGCTTAGAGATTTTAGGCTATTAAAATCTTTGTGGCTGCCCATAACCCTCCAAACCCTGGAGGATTACCGACATCCTATTGAGGGCGGGAGGAGTATGGCAGATAGTATTGCTGCTGTGCTCCCCTCATCCTCAAAAACATCTAGATGGTCTATTTCGGCCATCTAGATCAGTGGTTCCCAACCTTGAGTACCCAGATGTTGCTGGCCTACAGCTCCCAGCATACCCAGCCAGCATGGCTAATGGCAAGGGATTCTGGGAGTTGTAGGCCAGCAACATCTGGGGACCCAAGGTTGGCAACCACTGATCTAGATGCATTACATCCTCCCAAGCCCTTCCCCGTGCCCAGGAATGCCCCCCCCCCCCATGGTGGAACTGCAGATGGTCTTCCGTCTTCAATTCCCTGCTGGTGCAGAAGCAGCTACAAAGTGTGTGTGGGGGGGAACAGGCGGCCCGTGGGCACCCTGCGTGCTGCAACCTCGGAAAGGATTTCTGAGGTCACAATGCCCTATCCTATGGCCCCCCAGACAAGGTCGGAGGGCCATAGGATTGCGCCCTTGGTGGTATAGAAATATACCAAATAGACCAAAACACTGGTTTATGAAGCCATTGTATTGCCAACTTTATCGTATGCCTGCGAAACATGGACTATCTATAAACGTCACTTCCACCTCCTTGAAAGATTTCATCAACGTTGCCTCCGGAAAATCCTGCTAATTACTTGGGAAGATAGGCGAACAAATGTCAGTGCACTGGAAGAAGCAAAGACTACTAGCGTTGAAAAAATTATCCTTCAACGCCAACTTCAGTGGACCGGTCATGTTGTTCGAATGTCCTGACTGCCGTCTCCCAAAGCAGTTACTTTATTCCCAACTCAAGGATGGAAAGCGGAATATCGGTGGTCAATATAAGAAGTTTAAATATGTTCTTAAGGCTAATCTAAAAAAATGCAATATAAACATCGAAAACTGGGAAGCTCTGGCCCATGAACGATCTAACTGGAGGTTGGCCTTTCACAAATGTTCTATGGACTTTGAAGAAGCCCGAGTGCAAGGTGAAAGGGAGAAACGTGCTAAGCGAAAAGCACGTCAAATGAATCCTTTACAGGACCATCTTCCATCTGGTAACCTGTGTCCTCACTGTGGGAAGCTGTGTGGATCTAGAATTGGCCTCCACAATCACGTACGGACCCATTGCTATTGTCTACACAATTTTTCTTTAGAATTTCCTCCTTTTAAAATTTCCTTTTTGTAAATTTTTATCCTGGAAGACAATCTTATTCGGTCACGAGTGATCGCCTGATGATGATGATGGTATAGAAATAGTATGTGTATATTTATTGTATGTAAAAATAAATAAAACAGCAACTAAGATAAAACACAGCAATCCTGAATACTTTTAAAAGCCCACCTGAACAAGATGGATAACCTCAGTTTAACAGCCTCTGAAGGTTAACTTAGTTGCTGAGAATCTTGGCATTCTAGTCACTTTAAGAACTTACTATTATAATTTCTATTGCCCTTTCCAAATGCAAAGTGTTATATAATATTTTTTTCTGCCTCTTAACAACCATGTGAAGTAGATCACTACTATTATCATTTTACAGATGGAAAACTAAGGCTGAGAGAACAATTCTTGTTCTTCCATGCCAAGCAAGCTACACAAAGCCTATGTGGTGCCCATATGGTTGTCTTAGGTGACTGGGATGCTTCCAGGTGAAGCTTTTATCACACTATCACCCTGCCTCATTCATGGAATTTTACAGGAGGTCCAGATGTTATTATCCTCCACTTGTAACCCTCCCATGTTTTCCCACTGCTAGTTCTTGCATGATTTTTCTTACAGTAGAAAATCCATTAAGGGCACAATCCAATCAAGATGCCCATAAGCATCCGAAGACAGAGGATTCCGGGAATCCTATGCAGAGCGGGAGGAGCGGCAGAAGTGATCTTCACCTCCCCACCCTGCATTTCTGCTAGATGGATGTTTTTAGCCATCTAGCTTGGGGGCTCTGGAGGGGGAGGGAAGGAGGCTGCAGAGGGCACAGGATATGTTGTACCCTGGCCTCTGCAGTCTCCTCCCCTCCCTGCCCCCCCGGAATGCCCCCTTTAAGCCCTCATAGAATCATAGAAAAGTAGAGTTGGAAGGGGCCTACAAGGCCATCGAGTCCAACCCCCTGCTCAATGCAGGAATCCAGGTCAAAGCATCCCTGACAGATGACTGTCCAGCTGCACCTTGAATGCCTCCAGAATGGGAGAGCCCACCACCTCCCTAGGTAGTTGGTTCCATTGTCTTATTGCTCTGACAGGAATTTTTTTCTGATGTTTAGGTGGAATCTAGGTTCCTGTAACTTGAGCCCATTATTCCGTGTCCTGCAAACTGGGATGATCGAGAAGAGATCCTGGCCCTTCTCTGTGTGACAACCCTTCGAGTACTGGAAGAGTGCGATCATATCTCCCCTCAGTCTCCTCTTCTGAAGGCTAAACATGCCCAGTTCTTTCAGTCTCTCCTCATAGGGCATTGTTTCAGTCCCTTTATCATCCTTGTTGCCCTCCTCAGAAACCCTCTTCAGTTTGTCTACGTCCTTCTTAAAGTGTGGTGCCCAGAACTGGACGCACCAGTACTCAAGATGAGGCCTAACCAGTGCCGGGTCAAGGGGAATTATCACTTCACGCGATTTGGAAGCTATACTTCTATTAATGCAGCCCAAAATAGCATTTGCCTTCTTTGCAGCCACATCGCATTGCTGGCTCATATTCAGTTTGTGATCTACCACAATTCCAAGATCCTTCTCACTCGTAGTATTGTTGAGCCAAGTGTCCCCCATTCTGTAACTGCATTTGATTTCTTTTTCCTAGGTCAGTGATGGCGAACCTATGGCACGGGTGCCACAGCTGGCACGCAGGGACCTCTCTGTGGGCACTCGAGCCATTGGTCACCAGATCGCGAAAAGACTGTCCCCTTCTGCAAAACACTAATGATTTTGTTCTTTCTCACAGTGTGGAACAGAATGATTTTATTCTAGAATCCCTGTTACAGAATTCTTTTCTACATTGTTATCACATTTAAAAGATTTTGAAGAATGATGCACACAGCATGGCTTGGATGTAAAGCCCTAACAGTTGACCTGAGTGCTGCATGTGTTGCTCCCTAACGGAGTATGAGTCAAGGCTTGACAAATTATCAGCATGCATGCAATAGCAAAAATCACATTAATTGTGCAAAAGCATGCCCAATGCAAACTTTTACCTAATGCAGTGTTTGCAGTCCAAGACATAAAGTGTTTAAAATGTGTTAAGCACGTTAGTTTTCTTGTTTATCTTGCTCATCCTAGTACAGGTTGACTTTTACTTTTACTAATCCGACACCTGTAGAAGCAGGGAAAGGACCCGGGGTAAAGCTTGCCCCATACAATTTCAGTCTGGCATATAATCATGTTACAAGTTGATAATCCCTTATCCAAAAATACATGTGCCTAATTATTTAAAAAGTTTGTATAAATTCCCTTCAGGCTATGTGTACAATGTAGTACTATAATAATTTTTTGAGTTGATTTTTCCCCCCAACAAAAAATTGTTTGTATCATTGTTATTGCGTTTTTCTTTTAAGACAAAAGATGTTAATTAGTTCGGACAACTGTATGAGTTGTTTTTCTAAAACTAAAACCTCGGTATTCAGGTTTAATTGCAGTGTTGGCACTTTGAAATAAATAAGTTGGTTTTGTGTTGCAGTTTGGGCACTTGGGCTCAAAAAGGTTCGCCATCACTGTCCTAGGTGCAGCACTTGGCATTTATCCCTATTAAATTTCATTCTGTTGGTTTCGGCCCAGCGCTCCAGCCTATCGAGGTCGCTTTGAATTTTGTTTCTGTCTTCCAGAGTATTAGCTGTTCCACCCAACTTTGTGTCATCTGCAAATTTGATCAGCATTCCTGAGGTCAAGTTCCTGACCTTGGACATTGGCCGCAAGGTGGGGAGGGGGATTGGAGTGCGGATTCCCAGCTCCGAGGTCGGAGGTCGGTCTCCAGCCTCAGAGCTGGGAATCCGAAGTACAGTCATGCCTTGGATTGAGAGCGTAATTCGTTCCGGAAACGTGCTTGTAATCCAAAACACTCTTATATCAAAACGAAATCCCTCCAAAAAATTTGTACAGAGATTTTTAATTTAAGCCGTACTACAGTACTTGTATTGCAAGACGTCGCTTGTATATCAAGTAAAAAAAAATTAAATAAATATTTAAAAATTTGCTTGTCTTGCAAAACACTCTCAAACCAAGTTACTTGCAATCCAAGGTATTACTGTATCCTCTTGCCTCCTAGATGTCTAGGGGCCATAGGATTGCTCCCTAAGTAAGTAAAGATGGAATAGCACCTTCTGCTAGTTAGTGCTAGGACCCCTCTGTCTGGAAGCATGCTGAATTTACAAGGAGGGTGCTGTGCTGGTTTATGATAACATCCAGATAATTTTGTGTTTGCTCTTATTCTCTCTCCAGATCCCTGGGACTTTGCACTGAAAATGGAGGAGATACTGTCACTTGTGAAACAAATGCAGAATGGTATTTTGAAGCTAATCTTAATGGTTAGAGGGAAATACCAGGAAATACCTAGTAAGGGAGTGGGGTATTGTGTATAGAGGGTAGATGGGAATTGGGGCACCTGAGCAGGGGTCCCCCCCCCCATTTTGGTACCAGAAGGGAATTTCTGAGTAGTAGGTAAAGTTGGCCAGCACCTTAAATTTTGCATGTCTAGGTTTCCTTTGTAGCAAATGAAGTCTGTTGGTCTAACCATGAGTGAGGTTCAGATTGAGGAGTTCCAAAGTTATGAAGGAAGTGTAACCTAGTACATCTACCCTTGTGTCAAAGAACTGTGTGACTGTACACTGCTGACATATTTCCATGACCCTAGGAGATATAGCCAATCATCACACTATTTATTTATTTATTTATTATATTTATACCCCGCCTTTTTTCCTGCAAGGAACCCAAGGTGGCTCACATAATCCTCCTCCTCTCCATCTTATCCTCACAACAACCCTGTGAGGTGGGTTAGGCTGAGAGTTAGTGACTGGCCCAAAGTGACACTACATCATTTATCCAGTTCTTCAGGGTGGGACATGCACAACTTTATGTATGATCAATACAGACATAGTGCCTTTAATATTCTTTAGATGCCAAGCCAAACCTGGGCTCATGAGCCCCATATAAGGTATTGGAGAATTCCTGTGTGGCTTCTGGACCTATTTTGTATGTGTATGTGTATGTGTATGTGTATGTGTATGTGTATGTGTATGTGTATGTGTATGTGTATGTGTATATGCATGAACAGAGAGGGTGGGAGCATTGGTTTAACCAAAAGCAGGAAGAGGGAAAAGTAGAAGGGTTGTTGGGGGGCTGGGGAGAAAACATGGTGGGAGGGATTATGTCAGGAGAAAGTTCTGGGGAAGGAAGAAACCAGCACTAGTAACAGGCAGCATCGGAAAAACATCAAGCATGGTATCAAGGTTATTGCATACATAGACATGTTGGTGTTTTGCTCATGCTTGGGAACTCTGAGTTATGATACCGGCCATGGGATGGAAGATCTACAGTGATATATGGGAAGGAGAGTACAATTTAGAAGTTTTAAGATATTAACAGTTTGCATAGCATGAACAAATCAGCTGAAGTTCAACTTCTTCTTGTAGTGGGAAAACTAGAGCCAAAAATGGAAGACCTAGTAAAAAGGATCAATAGACTGCAGCAAGGTAAGAGGAAAAGAGAGAGGTTAGCCGAGCTTACTTCTAAGAAGAACCTTTTGCAGAGGAGGATGTACCCCTGGGCAAAGGTTGCCAAGTTTAGACCCTGAGATGGCTCCTGCACCTTAAAAAGCAGAATTTTCCTAGATGTGACTCCCAAAGAGAAAGGAAAAAGGCACAAGCCATCATGCCCCCTTTGAATGGGGGAGAAATTGCCATATGTCGCACAGAAGCACAATCAGCATTTCCCGCAGGATGACTTGTTTGTGGACAACAAGCCACCCTGACAACCCATGCCTTGTGCTAGGGATTGTTATACCCATGATGGATTGTCATCATGTCATCTGAACCTGGGTGACTGACTCCATCGTAGGTACTTGGAACTGGCCACTGAGCCGCTTGACAAGAGTGGCAAAAACCCCTAGCTGCTCTTGCCAAGCTATCCCAGGCCACCACCAATGCCAGCCACCCCAGAAGTGCCCAAGCAACACTTTGGGGTGACTGACACTGGCTGGGTATCCCCTGCTGCAATTGTGAGCACTTTTGGCTCACTGTGGCTTATTTGCCCCTTTAACCTTTTCTCCCCCTGGAGATTGCAAACTCCAGGTTGACAGCCAGTGCTTGCAGTCTCCATTTTGACAGTCACTGACAGTCCCTTCAAAGTGCTCAAGTGGCACATTGGAGGGACTGTCAGTGGTTGGCAAACAATTTCTTTTTAATTTGCACAGAATGTGCAGAAATATTTGTGTGTGTGTTTTAACTTTTAGCCATACTTGTGCAACTGCACAGGTGTGCAGTTCCGCAAGCGCAGAAATCAGGAGCCATGGATGGGTGACATCTGGGGGTGCAGCAGGTACCAACCCTGACATAAAGAGGCTCCAAATAGGGTTTTTCTTCACTTTGCTTTCTCTTCACAGCTGTCAAAAGGTGAGCTGTCAAGGGAAAGCAAAGGCACAAGGGATCTTTGCTCACGAAAAGGGGGTGGTGAGACTTGCATCCCTTCACGACAAGATCCTCATCCTTTTCTTTTTTGCTCTGACTGTCCTCAGGGTACACCACATTTTGCACTTTTCCCCAAGACTCTAGCTGTTTGGGAAAGTGCAAAAGTTCACCCCACTCCCTTTTCTGGGGAAAAGGAGTTGTGACAGCTAGCTGTAAAAACATATGGCTGTATATGTCCACGTCAAAAACACCTACTTCTCTGTCAGAAAACCCTTTTAAAGGGGACCCAGAGTTTTGACAATTAGATCAAAGGGGGTGGGGTACACTTTTGCACTTTCCTGAGCAGCTAGAGTCTCTGGGAACAGTGCCCTGAGGACAGGCAGGGCAAAAAAGAAAAAGATGAGGATCTTGTTGCAAAAGGGGTGTAAGTCTCACCACCCCCTTTACGCGAGCAAAGATTTATCATGCCTTTGCTTTGCCTTGACAGTTCGCCTTTAGACCGCTGTCAAGAGAAAGCAAAGTGAAGCAAAACCCTATCTGAAGTCGCTTTGGGTCAATGTCCAGAGTTGGTACCTGCTACTACACTTTAACAGCAGATACCCCCTGGACATTGCTCAGCTGACTCCTGATTTCTGCACTTACGGAACTGTGCACCTGCGCAGTTTTGCAAGTGCAGCTAAATAAATTTAAAAACCCACGAAAATATTGGTACACATTGTGTGTGTAATTTTTTCTTAATTGTTTGCCAACCACTGACAGCCCCTCCAATGTGCCACTTGGGCAATTTGAAGCAGTTGTCAGTGGCTATCAGAGCAGAGATTATGAATGTCAGCTGACAAGCCGGAGTTTGTGATCTCTGGGGAAAAAAGGTTAAAGGGGCAAAAAAGCTGTGGTGAGCGAAATAGGGCTGGCAATCGCGGTGGGGGAGAACAGGCAAATTGGTCCTGCCGCAGAGTCCCTGGGGATACTCATGGGAAGACCAAGGGAGAAGGAGGGGGAGGGAAGGGGTGAACACCCTATGGGGAGCCTGACCATCTGTCGTGCAAACAACCCACAGTGCGCCCAACAACCATTCCACCGTGGCTTATTGCCAGGGTGGGTTGGCATGACATGCGAACTCGTCTATAGTATTCATAGTTCACATTGTCCTGAAGGCTCAGTGGGTAACAAAAGTAAAATTAATATCATGTTCCCCCTCCTGCTGCAAAACATTACAACTTCCACACACTCATTGAAATTTTCCCACCCTTTCCCAACAATCATGAACCTGAGCCCCCAAAATCAGCCCAAATTGGTAGGTGTTACAATATTTCTGAAAGAAAGCATGTATGATCAGATAGGGAGTAAAGGCAGAAGGTTTATTGATGATTAGTGATGATTCAAGAGTACTGTCATAACCTTTTTTACAGTAATTACCTGGTTGTTTGAGCAGGGTCATGGTGGCACCATTTTAAAATCTCCTGTTCTTGTGCTGGCCTCCCTGCCCCCAGCAGGGACATTAGGCACCATTTTCTCTGTGGCTTGGGCAAGACATGGAACCACATTCCCTCTAGGTTGGAGTAATAAGGAATGATTTATTATTATGTCAGAACTAAAACTGTCAGTTATTATAGGCAGAGCCAAAGATGGGAATAAGAGAGAGCAGAGGTTACTAGACTAAGAGCAACACTACTAGCTAGATAGATATTTTTACTAACAGCAGCAGCATCCAAACCTTTCTTCCATAGCATTACTCAGAATGATGCATCCAGATTGAGTCCTTGGTTTTAGCTGTCTATTGATGATTTACTCCAACTATTCTTCCTCCTATCCTAAGTCCTCTGTTGCATTTTTTTTTCCAGCCAAGAAGGTATTAAGTGAAGAGCTCACTGAGGCAAATAAGCATAGCAATACACTGCAGAGGGAACTAGAAAAATGTAGGTAATTTCAGCACTATGTGATAAAAACATGACCTGGTGTGGGTATAGGGGATGCTTACTGAACCTGCTTGACTGTTGCCTGGATAACTCATCTGCACCTACTTGTGCTGTGTTTTTTTTTAAAGCCCCTGTTGAGATTCAGTTGTAACATGGTGTACACAGATGGAACTTTAATGTTTTGCTGTAGACATAAAAGTTCCTTTTCAAAGGAACACTGGTTTCAGATTTGGGAATAACTCCATTTAAAGTAATCCACAGCACCATTTCTACCAGGCATGTTTCCCTTTCCCCTCCCCTACTGGGGGAGTGGTGGTGGGAATTAGCACCAGGGCAAATTAAGAACGGTTGTGGTCCTTTCAGGGTACTGCTGTTCAAAGTTCAATTTTTCACTGCTTGGAGACACTGCTCTCTAGTTTGAAGCTATTGTGAAAAAAGCTGCTGTTGCCTGCTCTGCAGCTCAATACTGTGTACCCCATGTCCCCAATTTTCTCCTCTACCAGCAGTATTCAATGACAAGATTCACATGTTATGACAACCCATGGGTTGTTTAAACCATGGGTTGTCATGCATGAGTGGGAGTGCACAAGTGTGCTGCCTCCTGGCGTGCTCCTCACTTCCGCTTTCAATTAACAACCTACCATGAAAGCTTACTGAGTAGATATGCTTACTGAAATCATATAATTATTTTAATAACTGCCAATGTACTACATGATCTTTTGCCCATTTTGCACATCTCTCCATGTTGTGACCAGAGGTACCCCTATCACTTCACCCTAGTTAAATGACTATTAATCCAGATTCCTCAAAGATAGAGATCAAATTGTCACAAGAGCAGAATGAGCTCTGTATAAGATCTATACTCTTTAGTCAGATCTTCATCACACAGGATTTTGAGATTATATATATTACAGGATGGCTAACCCCCTGCAACTGCAAATCTTGGGGAAGATTTGTCTAAAGTACTTCCTGTACTACTTTTCTCTGAACTGGTCCTCACTGTGCTGGAAATACCATTCTGGCAGTTCCTATGACTTATAATTTTCAAAGGTTGAAACAACCTACATAATAACATTACAGGTAATAGTTCTTTCCAGGCTGTGCATTGCCCAGATGGCATAAAGAAAAACTACATGGGGCATCTTCCACTATCTTCTTTGTAATAGCATAAAAGTAGTAGCTGAGAGTCTTCTCCTTCTCTTGTAGTGAATGCTGAGAAGTCAACACTTGAGGAAATATGGAGCAAGAAGAAAGGTGACAGCAAGTTTGGGAGTGCTTATTTGAGGTTTTCAGCACAATATGTTATAGCACACATCCAAAACATCTCCCCTTGAGGTTGCATATTTGTCACAGGGATAGTCCATTTTCTCAGGACTGGATCTATTTTTAATCTGAGACAATGTGAAAACTTCCCCCCAGATTGTGCATTCATTATTACTGTGATTGCGGTATGGAATGTGTTTTTGAGAGTGTTACATAGCTACCTACTGGATATTGTCTTTGTTAACATTAGTGAAAAGCAGCAATACAATTCTCCCTCTCCTCAGTGCCCATACCATTTTATATGGGCTTAATTTAAGTTTTAATATATTATCAGGCTGTACTTTCCCCCATGGTGCAATCTTTGCGCTGGAGCACTCAACCAGACATCCTCTTTTTTTAGTTTCAAAGAGCAGCAACACTACCATTTCTTCCCCGCTGCTATCTACTTTGTAAACTATTTGTTCCCTTTAAAAGTGGTTTTATTGTCTTCAATATCTGTGTGCTTCCCTGTTGCTATTGTTATAATACACATTTATATCCTGCCCTTCAATACAATGTATTTCCAGGGTGACTTACAGAGTTCTAATAAAATACAAAAATAAAACCAACCGTCTTTAGGCAATGGTAATTCTGCAGCATACACACACACACACACACACACACTTTTTAAAAAAGTGACAAAGATCAGGATATCCTTCGTAACAAGGCACAGCAAAATCTTCTCCCCCTTCCCATCCACGACATGATGGGATATCTCATTTGTGTTGGATCAGGGTTTGAGAATAATATGACGAATATAATGTGGCTGGAGAACACTTCTTTAAAATTGTGTGGAGGTGTCTTTAGTTCAACATGGCTTTGTATGAGGAAGCATTGATGCAGAACTTGCAGCCTGAAGGTTTGTTTTAGTCGGGTGATTTCTAACACTGAATTTCCCTTTTCCATAGCAGCAGCAACACACTGCACTGATATTTTCATTGAGCTATTCACCAAGACCCCAAGATCCCTTTCCTAATCAGGCTCCCCTCTTCTGGCAACCTGTTTGGTTTTTGTGCTAGGCACAGGGGAGGGACAGAGTACTCCCTTCTCTTCCAGCCTGCTCACTTGCCTGCATACAATTCCTTATTGTCTGTACCTTCCAGGTGAGTGCTTAAATACAAGGCTAGTGTACTCTGTTCTGTTGGATGAGATTGAAGAAGCTATTTTCTGTTCTTTGGAAACTGAGAATATTGATGTAAGGTCAGACCTAGAGAAATGTTATGCATAAAAGGAGCAACTGAGCTACTTAGCTCTAATACTCATCTTCCTTGTAGAGGCCCGGAAGATCTTGCAGCTGCACTGTGAAGAGGCAGAAGCTGAGATGCAGAGGTGAGCTGTGGCTCAGCTGGGGTGCTTCCAGATGGAGGGTGCTTAGCGCTACCAATCAAAAGGCATTGTGCCGCTATTTCAACGTTTCCTCCTTAATGGATTTTTTTCTGGAAAGAAAAAAGATGGAAGAAGCAGTGGGAAAACACAAGAGGCTTATGAGTGGGAGATGATGACGATGTCTGGACTCCTCTGTGAATGAGACAGGGAGACTGCATGATCAAAGCCTTGTCTGGAAACACCTCATATTAAGAATGAGACATTAGTCTTGCCGCTTTGGTTACCTTTGTTTATTTTGTGTGTTGAATCTCTTAATACTTTGGGAAGCAATAATATTAAGCACTGAAGAGTTTATATGCAAATAAAAGAGATATAAATGTAAAATTAAAATCACAGTTGTAACCAAAGAGATCCATTAACTCAGGAGGATCTCTTAGTTATGCCAATACTGCCCTGCTAAACACTTTATTCGTTAGGTAAAAACATACATTTGTTATATTTTGCCACCCATCTATTAACTATATTTGATAGGCAACAGGATGATTCAGAAGCAGCCTGATCCCACATCATGTGAGTGGTGCTTACAACTGAGCCAAATTCTAGAATGACCTAGGAAAGAAGAGAGAGGAAAGTGTAAGCGATTAAGATTGATTCTTCTCCAGGTTCTGGGAGAAAACAGGTTCTAAAGATTTTAGAACAAGGGAAGCTGGGAACTTATAAGGGCTTTTCTTTCCCTTGGTTTTTGGAGGGGAGTCATAACTAGTGGTTAGAGTATGAGGATACCTTGGATGGTTTATGTTTTTGGGATGAGTTGACTAATGGGGTATTCAAAGGAGCTCTTTTCCAAGGTTAGTATGTGTCTTACACTTTTCCTAGTAGCCATGAGGAATAAGAACTTTCAGGGAGTCATACCATCCCTGGCAGTTTTCTTTTGTACCTAGTTGTCCTTCTGTCTCCAGGCCAATTAGCAAAGTAACAATTCATAAGAGATCTGTGCATGGTTAATTTACTGTACCTGAATACAACATACTGTAGAACCACTGTATTAACTCCACTTCTAGCTAATTGTGCCTAACAACATCAAAGGGCACTAAAGTGGAAGCAAAATGGTTCTCAGTGCAATCCTACACATATCTATTCAGAAGTAAGTCCCACTGAGTTATCTGGGGCTTTCTCCCAGGTAAGTGAGTATAGGATTGCAGCCACCAAGAAGTTACAGAGAAAACTGTTCTTTAAGAATAGTTGATTAGTGCTCAATCCTATGGCCAGTAGATGCTGTTTGGCCAGCCATATGAAAAGTCGGAGTCCCAGTTCCAACCTCAGAAAAGTGCTCCAAGGTCACAGCTGGGACTTTGACTTCGGAGTGCCCTCCCTCCACCCTCGCAGCCAGCGTGGTTCTTTCCACACTGGCTGTGGCTTCGAAGACAGGAGACTGTCTTCAGAGACCACACTGGGGAGGTGTTCTGTCTGGGGGGCTGGAAGGGGAGGAGCGAGACTCCACTGGGATATGAGGAATCCAGGCGGTGCCTCAGCCACTCCTCACTAGCAGGGGTAAAACACTTAGACGACTGAAATTGGCCACCAAAGTGTTTTGGAGGGCAATGGAACTGCAGGGACAATTCTTGCCTCTGTGCTTCTCCCTCCTTCCATTGGATGTCCATAATCCTCCGAGTTCGGAGGGTTACAGGCAGCCAGATTGGATGGCGCTGCCCAATGTGTAGATGTCATATATATGCACAGTGATCAGTTCTAAGTACAATAGGAAGAAAAATGACATGCAGTGAACACTATAAGGGAAAATCCACAAAGTAATTTTCTGTAAATGTTCCTTGTATGGAACAAGTAGTGACAGGGAGATGACCCATTATTAAAAGTGTGAAATCATATAGTAAAATACATAGAACACTGACTTATGAAATAGCTATATGAAAATATACTTCACCTGTATAATTTGTTCCTATTAAGGGAATGGTTTCCCAAGTATAGAAAATGAAAGGACCAAACTACCCTTTTACATGATGTAAAATGTGTAGTTTGGTTTTGTGTGTATCATTTTAAAACTGTAAATAGTAGCCTAATCAGGATCACACAGCCTCTCCCCCCCCACCCCTCGCACACACACACACTAAAGCTGCTATCTGGCATAGAAAAGATGCTTCCTTTGGTGCCAGTGGCAGCTTTCCTCCCATGCCAAATAATAACTGGGTGGGATTTTTGTCAGGACTGCAGTGCAGTAGGAAAGAACCTCCTTCCATGCGCACTTTGGTCCCAGTCCTGATTGGGCCGCTTTGTGGTTGCTATTTATAGTTTTCTTTTGTTTTCTTTTGTTTTAAAAGCACCACGCCAAACTTCACATTTAACATCACATGTAGTTTGGCCGAAAGAATACTTTAGGATAAGACTATCAACACAATATACTGGAAAATCCATAGAAAATATTTGTATCTTATGTTCTATGCAGGGTTGTCACTGCTGCAGTTGAGAATGCAGTAGGATACCGTAAAAAAGCCTGGATGGCATTAGTACAGGGCCAGGCCCACTGTCGAATTTAATTTATTCATCTAAATATTTATTTATTTATTTATTATTTGCATTTATCTATCGCCCATCTGGCCGGCAAACCGGCCACCCTGGGCGATGTACAGAAAATAAAACAGAACAAAATACATTAAAACATTTTTCTCCATTAAAATACATTAAAACAGTATAAAATTTTAAAATCTTAGCCCACCCCATATTCCCGCCTGAATAACCAAGTTTTTAATGAGCGGCGGAAGCTCAGCAGAGAGGGGGCATGACGGAGGTCACTTGGGAGAGAGTTCCATAGTACTGGGGGCTGCCACAGAGAAGGCCCTCTTCCTCATCCCGACCAGTCTAGCTGCTCTGGCTGAAGGGACAAGGAGAAGGCCGTCTGTGGCAGATCTTGTTGAGCGGCCCACTTGGTGTTGCTGGAGACGCTCCTTGAGATAGACTGCCCTTCCTTCCCTCATATATTGTATTGTATGACCACAGCTCAGAGGTACCATCACCACAAAATTAGGAGGAAGCTCAGTTCTGAACTTTAGCTTTGTCTTGTTTATCAGGCAGCAGAAACTGAACTTGAAGTGTAAGCAACACATTGAGGAAATCACAGCAAAAATCCACAAGGAGAAAGTGAAGCAAAGTGAGCAGAGGTATGTCACAAGAGTCTGTATTGCACCTCCTGATTACAATTAATCAGTGTATGTCTTGTTTTATCAAGAATGCCATAACATTTAGTTTCATTAAATGATATTGCAGGTTATCTGCCCTCACTCCCCTAGGAAATCACTTCCTGCAGAATAAAGTTGCAGTGCCTGCGGGCATGTATTGTAATGCAATTATATAATCTGTGGTCTGGTTGCATTCACAATACCCAGATCATTCAATTAAACTGATTGCTGGAAGGTTTAGGACTTACAAAATAAAAACTACTACTTCGTACAGCTCATACTTACTGTAGGGAATTCATTACCAGAAGAGGCAGTGATGACCCCTAGTTTAAATAGGTATTAAAATGGCCTAGATAAATTGATGCAGGATGGTCTAGCAATTACTATTAGCTATATGCAACCTCCATATTCAGAGGCAGTATACTTCTGATTACCAAGTGCAGGAGACAAGCAGGAGGGGATGGTTATTTCCATTTTGCTCTGCTTGTGAGCTTCCCTGGGACATCTGGATGGCTCCTGTTGAATACTGAGTGTTGTACTAGATGGGCCCCTTGGTCTGATGTAGCATAGGCAGTTCTTGCCTTGGGAATATGCTGCTGTCTGCCTTGCAACAATTTCCTCTGCCCTACCACTGTCCTGAGGTGTGTGTATGTGTGTTTGTGTTTTTGCTTTCAGATTGGAATTTGAGCAGCTACTTGATGAATTGATGGAGAAGCACAAGAGTCTCTGGGAGCTTTATGTAAGGGCCAGGTCCTTGTCTTTAATATGAATTATAGTGTTCTTGCAGTATGGCTAGTGTTCATTTGCATGTGGCAGTATGTGAACACAGCAGAAACAGAGAGTTGTGAGTTCTTGAATTCTATCCCTAGCTTTAGAAACAAACTGACATCAAATGAGCTAGATACATTTGAGGGTAACTGGAAACAGAGGTTTCTGGGTTCTGTGTCTGGATTAAGAAGTGTGATAGAATCTATTAGGGCTGAGTAGCAAGGATGGAAGCTAGGGGAGAGCTCCTAAGTTTTTTTCTGATGGATATAGTGTAGGAATGGGAAGATGCTGTGTCAGGAGGAACAGCCGGTACACTGGAGCAATAAGGGATAGATTGGGGTTTCTCAGATTTCATAGATCATAGAGTTGGAAGGAGCCTACAAGGCTATCGAGTCCAACCCCCTGCTCAATGCAGGAAACTAGAGGAGGGGTCTCCCATCCAAGTAATAACCAGGCTTGACCCTGCTTAGCTTTCCACGCTCAGACAAGCTGAGCCAGCGTAAGCCACAGGCCTGTGTGATGAACATGGGAAGGAATGTTATTTGTTCACAGACTGGTTGCTGTTTGTGGAACCTTGGGCACTCTACTGGACCAGACTTGCACCTCAGTCTTGCCTTGTCTTTCATCAGACTCCATTCCTGTGGCCACTTACCTCTTCATGAGCATTATCTCTCTGCAGCTTCCAGGCAGTGGTGCAACATGGGCTGGACCTTGGGGCCAAAGTCCAGGGCTCCATAGCCTGAGGGGAGGAAATGACCACCCAGAGAGTGGCAGGTGATGGGGGCATCAGGGTAGCAGAAGGAAACTCCATCTATTCCTGAAGCCATGCTGGTACTATGATTTAAGCAAACTTAACATGTAAAGTGCATGTTCAAAGTACTTTTTTTTCAGGGTTGGCTAACATTTTATCATATAAGGAATGTAGAAGCATGGAATGGTGGTGGTGGTGTTGTGTGTGTGCACACGCGAAATAAATATTAGTTGTGTGCCTGCACAACTGAAGCAATACTCATGGCTGTCTAAAGTGGGCCCCCATAAGACCATTAAGTCCAGGGTCAAAGATTACCTAGCTGTATCACTGCTTCCAGGGGCATGGTCAGCTTGCATCATATAGGATGAGACAAGATGAGAGGTTAGGCTGAAATGGGCTGTGCTGTTACCACTTTGGTACTGATATAGCTTCAATGACTCATCGAGAAACCTTTAGCCACTGAAATTGTTATGCCCAGTATGTCTTTAACAAAACTACCTGGCATACATTGAGAGGATTGTTGTATGGCACAGAGTAGCAAGAACATGTACACACAGAGATACAAATATTAGCTCTATTCAGGTGTTTGGTTCCTGTGGGTACTGAATGCATGAAGGGGCTATTGAGAACGTATGGGCTAGCCCTGTCCCCTAGACATTGACATGTGTGCTTCCCATGCCCCCACCTTCCCTGGCCATGTGATTGCTCTCAGTCTGAAGTGGGCCATATGTAAATGCATAGCATTCCCTCTACAGGGGAGGAACCTTGCTTGACTAGGACCCATCTGTATGGTGAGTCCTACATGTATAGCTCTGTATTCACATAGGCCCCCTTCAAACTGACACAGATCTGACACATCAGCCAGAGGGATGTGGTTGGCATGCACGTCCGTCAATAGCCCCTTCATGTATCTGGAACCCACCAGTATTGTCCTCTTAAGACCAAACTGGATATGAGGCTGGAGATCCATTAATCTCCTGCATTTTAAAAAAAAGTGTTAATAACAGTCGGGAGGTGAGGATTAGGGTCAGGATCACAGTCCTAGGAGAGAGGTTTTCTTAATTATTAAAACAGCAGCAACAATAATATTTTTAAAAATTATTACGGTACTTATTATTCCAACTTTTACACTGTTTCCCTTTCCCTGTGATATTTTCCTGATTAAAATACCCGCCCAGTCCTGCTTCAAGCTGATATTTGCCCTATGGGACAAAACCTGCTGGTACTCATATCATATATTTATAAGGTTTTGCCTTGTGAATCTTTGGGGTGTGTGTGTATGTGTGTGTATAAGTAATTTTAAGTGGGAAAATGGTGCTGGGAGTAAAGGTTAAAGCCCCTCTCATTGTGATCTGGTCCCTGACTCTAAATACTCCCTCCGTGGCTGTTCTTAGCACTTTAAGAAAACTACTGGAAAGGAAACCCTATTCACAGATCTCTTGCATCACTTTGCATCTACCTTGGTCCTCAGTGGCAACATGATTTATGGTTCTTGTTCCTCTCCATTGTATTCTGTTTGGTGTCTTTTCAGGCCAGGGAAAAGCCAGTGACCGACATGAGAGAGAATACGGAGATTTTGCTAAGTGAAGGTGAGAGAGACTGCAGCATGTAGGATATCTTAGGTAACCAATACATTTAAGGGTTATTCCAAATGATAATTTTTAACACCATCATCACACAGCTGTTACTTTCTTGTCATGTGAGATCCAAGCACCTTTCTTCAAGGTTGTACTACTGCTGTGGAATATTGCATTTTCTTAGTACATTTAAAATTTATTTTCTTGTTGCTGGAAAAAATCTAATTCCCACCCCCACCCTCCCAGACAACATGATCATTGCTTTTGTGCATGCTGTGTGGAATGTGCTTATTGCTTAAGAGGAGGAGGAGGAGGAGGAGGAGGAGGAGGAGGAGGAGGAGGAGGAGGAGGAGGGGAAAGCAGCAAGCACTGGCAAGATTGCACCCTCCCCCTGCATCAGTGCCCTTTCATTGCTTTGGAAAAATTACAACTTTGAAAGCTATTAGCTCCCTATCCCTGGTGCTGAAGCACATTTTCCTTATTTTATTTTTTTTTAAGCACCAAATATAAGGATAGCTATTAGGGTTGTGTATTCACATTGGATGAGGCATAAGTCCAAAGTGAATTAGAATATCCCTGCCTCAGAGAAATTAGAATTGCCTCAGATTCTAAGGAAACCCATGTCTGAAGCAGTCTGAGGTGAAGCAGGCTGGCTCCGAAACTTCAGAATTGTCTCCGAGCCGCAGGGGAGGGTTGTATATTTTTTCTGGTTAATTTAATATATTTTGAACCTCCCCCAAGCTCTCCATAAATGGAAAATGTCAGGAATGGAGTAGGGGTGAAGCAGAGGAATGAGGAATAGTTTTGTGAGTGACCGCTGTAGTTTCTAGTCAGGGAATATCTTTACCAGGGCTCTCCTTTTACTTTCAATCACAGTGCTTGGAGGGATGTAGAATAATATATCAGAAGAAGCTGTTTCAGTGACTTCCCTGCTCTTTGTGACTGGTTTGGTAGCAATGGTGGCAGCAGTGTTCAGGGTCTCTGTGGATTTCAAGAATGGCTTGAGAACCACAGCTAACAGGGAGATGGTGTCCCACTGCTGACTGTTCAGTGGGTGGCTGACACCGAACTCCCTGATCCTGGCAACCTTGTGAATGGCTCTCTGTTGTTTGGCTAGCCTTTCAAGCATCACATACATGGAGTAAAATTAAAAAAAAATTAAATAAAATTTAAAATTTTATACTGTTTTAATGTATTTTATTCTGTTTTTATCGTATGTACATCGCCCAGGGTGGCCGGTTTGCCGGCCAGATGGGCGATAAATAAATGCAAATAATAAATAAATAATAATGGAGTTCCACTGAATCCCAACACCCTGAGTGAAGCCCTGTCATCTACAGTTCTTCTGCATTTTCTGCCTGAGGCATCTTTACCTTGATGTGCCTAAAATTATAGTGTTGTAATATTCCCTCAGAAAAACTGATCCAGGAGAAACTGGCCCATGTTCAAGATGAGTTAGATTTGCTGAGCCAGTCTACCTTAAGTGAGGAGCGGAAATTCCTGAAGAGTCAGCAGGCTGCAGCTGCCCTGTGAGTACAGACTCAACCTGAACTCTGTTTAGACCCCTTCTAAATATGTTTGACCCATCTAAATATCTGTGCTACTTCTATAGGGTATCCAGTAAAATGATCCATTTGCAAATTACATTTCCCCCCTTTTTAACAAAGACTTGTATAGTAGGCAAAAAGTGGCTCTTTTTAAAACAAGTATACCGGTAATCTTTCTAACAGTAGGGCAACCAATAATGAATACCTTGAGCAAAGTAACACAAGAAGCCACTAGAACAGCCTTCCCCAACCTGGTGCCCTCCAGACGTTTTGGGCTTCAACCTCCATTAGTCCTAGCCAGCATGGCCAATGGTCAGGAATGCTGGGAGTTGTAGCCCCAAACATCTGGAGAGCACCAGGTTGGAGAAGGTTGCACTAGAATATCTGGGGTCTCTCACACTGTGTTCCATCCCTCAGGGGACTCCTAGGATAGATATGTATGTACCACGCACACACACATCTCACTCAGAAAGCAAATAGTACCCTGACAAACTTGGTTTAATAAACTTCTCACTGCCCCTTTTATCTCCAGGGAACTATTTCAAGAGGAAAACAAGAAAGCAAAAGAATATCTGGAAGCAGCCTCTAAACACAATTCTGATTTGCAGAAGAGATGCCACAGGTGAGCTGAAGGGTGTGAGTACGCTCAGCATGAGTGAGCTGGGGGTTCAGTTCTTACCTCTGGTAGATGAGATATTCTAGGCCAGGGGGCTGGGATCTAGGACAGCTAGCTTAATATTACGTCCTTCGAATGCAGTGCTTTGTTGTTGTTGTTGTTGATGTTGAAGGATTCCTCTGTAAAATGGGTTACAACTTCTAGACATTGTGCTTCATTTGTTTTAAATACAGGCATTCCCCAGGTTATGAATGAGATTTATTTATTTATTTATTATTATATTTTTGAATCGCCCATCTGACCAGTCATCCAGCCACTCTGAGCAATGTACAGTCCAATAAAATACAAGAAAAAACAGAGTGTAAAACACAATTAAAAACAGTACAAAACTTAACAATCCTAACGCACCCCATATTCCCTCCTGAAAAGCCACATTTTTAATGCACGAATGAGTTCCGTTCTTAAGAATGTCTTTAAGTCAAATTTGTATGTAAGTCGGAACAGCATAGCGTTCTATACATTAAAATCGGCATTTACGCAAATTGTGTAAATTATGCAAATTGCGTAGTATACTACACTGTGTACTCTACGTAAATGAACCCAGAAGTCTGTTAAGTATGGGTTGTCTGTAAGTCAGGCGTTCTTAACTTGGGACTGCCTATATTTGGGATCCAATATGATTTGGGCAACACTTAGTGTTGGCTGATTCTATAAACTTTATCCAATATGATTCTTCATATCTCTTGTTTTTATGTCTGGAAATAGGTTGTGGGTTGCTTCTGACACAATATTTTGTAGCTTCCAGTCTGTGGAAGGTGATAATTGTAACTACACCGCTTTGTATCATTATGCCTATTTAGATGTATTTCAGGGTTCCCAATGTAGTTAACCCTTTCTACATGCTCCTCAGAATGATGACAAAAGGATTTGGCCATAGCCTGTAGCTCAACCTCCCACAACCTGGTGCCCTCCAGATGTTTATGACTACAATTCCCATCAGCCCCAGCCAGCATGACCAATCAGCAGGGATAATGGGATATGTAGCTCAAAACACATGAAAGACCCAGGTTGGGGAAGGCTGCTATAGCTTATCACCTTTAGCTAATCACCTTTTAAGCCATGATTGAAGCACTCTTATGTTATATTATTTGCCCCTGAGGAAGGGTGAAACCAAAACACATTGGACATTTTGAACCTTTGATTAAAATTATCTACATACCACAGCAACCTTTGAGGCTTTGCATCCTTTTTTTGTTTGCCTCCATTTCCTGTTTGCTCTTTATTGCAAGTGTTCCATTCTCTTCCAGACTGAAAGCAGAACTGGAGGACTTTGGGATGGAGAATATCAGCATCAAAGAGGACTAACTTGGATTGCTGAGTGCTGCAGCAGAAGATGGAGTACAGGTTAAGGGTTGGATCCAATGCTGTCATTCTGCTGACGGAGGCAGTTTCAGTGGAACTGGGAGGGGGGAAATTCCCCCTGTACCCCACAGCCCCCTGTGCATCTCAAAATCTGCTCTGGAGGACTGGGAAACTCTCCAGAGCAGTTTTTCAGGTGGTGTGGAGGGCTGCAGGGAGAGGAAAGAGGGGGGGAAAGTCCTGTCGCACTACTGGACTTCTACCATGACATCAGTGATTAGGAAGCAAATTAGTGATTAGTGAAGCTTTATGTAAAGTGGAGGCAAACTATGGTGGGAGCAGTAAACAAATTTGGCATTCTGAAGGATGACCAAGTAAGAGAAAAGATGACTGGAACGAAAGAGAAAAGGTTGAGCAAAATAAGGGCCTGGGTTCACTCTGAGGTGCCAAAATGGATCATGTGGATGTGCTGGTGATTGCAGAAGGGCCAAGAAATGTAGGGATGTAGGAAGTTTAGGATTAAAGAGAAGGAGCCATGCAAACAATGTGGGTTTCTTGGTGAAAGTGGATTGTAGGGAATGTTGTAGTTCTTAGGCTAGGGTTCATTTACTGAACATTGCAACTCTTCTCAATGCAAAAGAAGAAGTGCTATAGGGATTTTGGAGCTAACTCCCTCATTTCATCTTTCTCCACCACCCCATGGCAGGTTAATGTGAGCATGAAGAGCCTTGCTTTTATCATCAAGAAAAACAGTTATGCCAATGGAATCCTGGGTGCTATGCTTCATCTACAACTTTGGCAAGCCATTTATTGTTAATAAATTGCCATTATCTCTGTTGTTAATAAAGCAATTTGATTATTTCTTTATTTAGCTCTTAATGTTCATTGCTGCAAAGAAGCTTCAGCTATATCGCCCAGGGATGGGGACTCGGACTCGAGGACTCGACTCGTGAGTCGGACTGAGTCCCCCCTCTGACTCGACTCGGACTCGAGTCCCAATATTTTTAATGGGACTCGAGACTCGACTCGGGACTCGAGACCAAGGACTCGTCAACATCCCTGGGCTGTTGACGAGTCTTCTGGCTGTGCCAGAAGGAGCACGATCACCGGTGAAGAGCGCATGGAAGTGAGGCGCACCGCTGCTCGGCCACTATGGACAGCTACCAGGAGCGCAGCGCCAATGATGTGTTGAGATTTATTTTGATTGATGTGTTGTTGTGGGGGGTTTGGGTTAGGGTCAGACATTTTGGGTTTGGCTGCCTCTGCCTGCCTGTTTGGGGTTCCCAGCCTCCTCTGCCTGCCTGGTCTCTTCTTGACCTGTTCAACAGTTGAATTGTCCAAGACAAAGGCCTCTGCCTGCCTGCTTTAGGGTTCCCTGCCTCCTCTGCCTGCCTGGTTATTTTGGGTTTGTCTGCCTGGTCTGTTCTTGCCAAAATCAGTTGCAGAGTTTTGAAATAAAAAGGCACACTTGTGCCTAGAATTTATTTAAGCCACACATCTGAAGTAGCCTTATTTTGTTGGGGGGAAACCCCATTGATTTTAATAGGGACTCGTGGAGTCAGTTTTGGGAGTGACTCAGGACTCGTGACTCGTGAGTCACCATTTTGGACCAAGGACTCGGACTCGGACTTGAGACTCGGGTCCAAAGACTCGTGACTCGACTCGTGACTCGAGATCAAGGACTCTTCAACATCCCTGATATCGCCTATCAAAACAAACTGCTGATCCAAAATTCAAGTGTCATTTTGTGGTTTCCAATGAAGCTGGGTGGTGGGAGATTCATGACAGATAAAAGCAAGTACTTCTTTACACAGTGCATAGTTAAACTATGGAATTCACTACTACAAGATGTAGTGATGGCTACCAACTTGGACAGCTTTAAAAGGGGATTAGAGAAATGCATGGAGGAGAAGGCTATCAATGGCTATTAGTCATGATGGCTATATATTGCCTCCAGTATCAGATGCAGTATTCTTCTCAATACCAGTTGCTAGGGAAGATCAGTGGGAGGGTGATATGGCACTGAAGTCCTGCTTTTGTGGGCTTCCCATAGACATCTGGTTGGCCACCGTGGGAACAGAATGCTGGACTAGATAGATCTGCATTCAGCACAGCTCTTCTTAAGTTTGTATAGGGTTAACATGGAGTTTATGTGGGATTCTATATCAGAAGTAAGGGCTTCACATTAGTTGCTTTTTACTCTTCCCAAAAGCAGGATGTCTGGTGACACTGTCAATCCTGTTCCCCCATCAATGAGTGTTCAGTTACATCATCTGAAGGGTGCTCTTGTTTTTGGGCTTGTTCGCACAACACGGGAACTGCGGGGGAGCAGAAGTCCCCCGCGGTTCCCGTGTCATGTGAACGCCGACCGGGGGTGCCCCTGTGGGAGGGTCGCGTGCGGCGCGGGATGCACGCAAAGTGACCATGGGCGGTATAGGGGTAAGCCCCTACCGCGCGTGGCCACCATGACGTGTGAACAGCGGGCGGCCGTCCCGCGGGGTCCGCACAGAGGCGGCTGCCCAGAGCGACTGGAGCTGCCGCCGCTCCAGCCTGTAGGGCCAAATGGCCCCTCTGGGCATAGAATCATAGAATCATAGAAAAGTAGAGTTGGACTTGGAAGGGGCCTACAAGGCCATCGAGTCCAACCCCCTGCTCAATGCAGGAATCCAGGTCAAAGCATCTCTGACAGATGTCTGTCCAGCTGCACCTTGAATGCCTCCAGAGTGGGAGAGCCCACCACCTCCCTAGGTAGTTGATTTCATTGTCTTATTGCTCTGACAGTCAGGAAAATTTTCCTGATGTTTACGGTAGGTGGAATCTAGGTTCCTGTAACTTGAGCCCATTATTCCGTGTCCTGCAAACTGGGATGATCGAGAAGAGATCCTGGCCCTCCTCTGTGTGACACCCCTTCAAATACTGGAAGAGTGCAATCATATCTCCCCTCAGTCTCCTCTTCTGAAGGCTAAACATGCCCAGTTCTTTCAGTCTCTCCTCATAGGGCCTTGTTTCCAGTCCCTATATCATCCTTGTTGCCCTCCTCTGAACCCTCTCCAGTTTGTCTATGTCCTTCTTAAAGTGAGGTGCCCAGAACTGGACGCAGTACTCAAGATGAGGCTTAACCAGTGCCGAGTAAAGGGGAATGATCACTTCCCATGATTTGGAAGCTATACTTCTATTAATACAGCCCAAAATTGCATTTGCTTTCTTTGCAGCCACATCGCATTGCTGGCTCATATTCAGTTTGTGATCTACCACAATCCCAAGATCCTTTTCACTTGTAGTATTGTTGAGCCAAGTGTCCCCCATTCTGTAACTCTGCATTTGGTTTCCTTTCCCTAGGTGCAGCACTTGGCATTTATCCCTATTAAATTTCATTCTGTTGTTTTCGGCCCAGCGCTCCAGCCTATCGAGGTCACTTTGAATTTTGTTTCTGTCTTCCAGAGTATTAGCTGTTCCACCCAACTTTGTGTCATCTGCAAATTTGATAAGCATTCCCTGTACCTCCTGATCCAAGTCATTAATAAAAATGTTGAAGAGCAACATTCAACAAGTGGTACCCCGCTTGTTACCTCTCCCCAGTTTGAGAAGGAACTCTTTGAGTCCGATTCTGTAGCCAATTGTGGATCCACCTGATAGTTGTTCCATCTAGCCCACTCTTAGCTAGCTTGCTAATCAGGATATCATGAGGCACTTTGTCGAAAGCTTTGCTGAAGTCCAGATATATAATGTCCACAGCATTCCCACAGTCCACAAAGGAGGTTACCCGATCAAAAAATGAGATCAGATTAGTCTGACAGGATTTGTTCTTGACAAATCCATGCTGGCTTCTAGTAATCACTGCATTGCTTTCAAGGTGCTTGCAGACTGACTTCTTTATAATCTGCTCCAAAATCTTCCCGGGGATTGATGTCAGACTGACTGGCCTATAGTTCCCAGGTTCCTCCTTCTTGCCCTTTTTGAAGATGGGAACAACATTTGCCCTCCTCCAGTCATCTGGCACTTCACCTGTCCTCCATGACTTTCTCAAAGATAGTAGACAGGTGGTTCTGAAAGTTCTTCTGCCAGTTCCTTTATTACTCTAGGATGCAGCACATCAGGCCCTGGAGATGTAAACTCATTCAGAGCAATCAGGTGCTCCTTGACCATTTGCCTATCAATCTCAAGCTGCAATCCTGCCCCTTCAGTCTGCACTTCAGGTTTGCCATGGGGGTCATAGACCCTCTTTTGGGAGAAGACTGAGCCGAAGTAGGAATTGAACACTTCTGCCTTTTCTTTGTCTTCTGTTATCAATTTGCCATCCTCATTGCAGTAGTTGAACCACCAGTTCTTTCTTCTGTCTTTTACTGTGCATGTATCTGAAGAAAGCTTTTTTGTTGCTTTTAGCATTCCTCGCTAACCTTAGCTCATTCTCAGCTTTAGCCTTCCTGACACTATTCCTGCAGTTCTGTGCTACCTGCCTGTACTCTTCCCTTGTAGCCTGTCCTTCCTTCCACTTCCTATACGTGTCCTTTTTTGTTTTCAGGTCATCTTTGAGTTTATTGTGAAGCCACATTGGCTTCTTCTGTTGCCCTCTGCCTTTTTTCCTTGTGGGAATTGTTTGCAATTGTGCCTTTAAAATTTCCTTTTTTAAAAACTCCCACCCCTCCTGGGCTCCTTTTCTCATGAGAGTTGCTTGCCATGGGATCTTACTAATCATTGTTCTGAGTTTGTTAAAATTGGCTTTCCTAAAATCCAGGGTACGTGTTTGGCTACACTCAGCTTTTGCTTCCGTTAGAATCAAGAACTCAAGTATAATATGGTCACTTTCCCCCAGAGTTCCCGAAACTGCCACTTTATCCACTAACTCGTCTCTGTTGGTTAGAATCAGGTCAAGGATAGCCGATCCTCTAGTTCCTTCCTCCACTTTCTTTAGGAGGAAGTTATCAGCAGCACAGCTCAGGAATTTCTTGGAGGGGCCATGTTTGGCTGAATAAGTCTCCCAACAGATATCAGGGAAATTGAAGTCACCCATTACTACCACATCGTGCCTCCTTGAAACAATGGCAATTTGCTTTTCAAAAGTTTCATCCTCGTCTTCTCCTTGATTGGGTGGTCGGTAGTAGACTCCAACTGCCATGTTCGTTTTATTCTTTGCCCCCTTTATTTTAACCCAGATGCTCTCAATGGGGCTGCCAAGCTCCTCTTCCTGTATCTCTGTGCAGAGATACGTATTTTTAACATACAGTGCAACTCCACCTCCCTTTCTGTTGCTTCTGTTTCTTTTGAACAAGTTATACCCTTCAATTGCTGTATTCCAGTCATGGGAGTCATCCCACCAGGTTTCAGTTATCCCTATCAAGTCGTACTTGCCCTCATGTATCAAGAGTTCAAGTTCGTCTTGTTTGTTGCCCATACTCTGGGCATTAGTATAGAGACATCGAAGACTATGTGCTTTATAGTCCGACTTTCCCCCTACATTTTGTGGTAGACTATCAATGGGCACCGCTGGAGCTGTTCTCTCCATTGTGGCTCAGAGGCCTTCTTCCATTGGTACCCCCGAGTTTATGTCTCCCTCCCCTGTTGGATTCAGTTTAAAGCCCTCCTGATTAAGTTCCTCATGCTGTGGCCAAACACATTCTTCCCAGTCCTTGTGAGGTGCAATCCATCCTTTGCCAGAAGTCCATCTTCTAGGAAGTGTAGCCCATGGTCCCAGAATCCAAATCCCTCACGTCGGCACCACCTTCGTAGCCAGTCATTCACTCGGAGTATTTTTCTTTCCCTTTCTATGCCTCTTCCAAGTACTGGAAGGATGGATGAGAAAACTATCTGGGCCCCGAAGTTCTTGAGTTCCCTTCCCAGCTCTTCAAAGTCTGCCGTGATTTCTTTGTAACTCCGCTTGGCAGTATCATTTGTACCCACGTGGAAGAGAAGAAATGGGTATGTGTTGGTGGGCTGTATGAGCCTCGGCAGCTGCTCTGTCACATCCTTAATCCATGCCCTGGGGAGACAGCACACCTGGCGAGTCCATGGGTCTTCGCGACATACTTTGGCTTCGATCCCCCACAGGAGGAAGTCTCCCACTACGAGTACTCTTCTCTTCCTCTTGCTGTAGGCCTTGGTTTGATTGCCTCCACTTGACTGACCCTCAGCCTCTTGCTCGCTGTCACATTGGGTGCCCGGTAATTCGTCCTCTGCAGGCTGTCCTCTGCTCTCGTCCTCAAGTACATGGAAGCCTGCCCCTAGCGCCGGGAGGCCCGCACTGCGGTGCGGGGACTGCAAGGTACGCCCACGTGCGTGGGGCGCAGGTCGTCTGCAGCGCCCCGCTGGACCCCGCGGATCGCCCCGTGGTGCCTCCCCCGCCCGCAGCTTGGGTTGTGCGAACCGGCCCTTTGTCTCACGATTTTCTCTGATCAAACAGGTTTAGCAGGTTTTTGAAGTACCAGCTAAAGCTGTTCAACTGGAGGACATAGTGGGGGCAGAAAAGTGAATGTGCAGATCACAGCAATGATGCCTTAATGATATCAACAATCTAAAATTACCCCCCCAACACCTCTCATCGTTATAGTCCTTTCAAACTCTTGAGAGAGAAATCCATACAATTCCTCGCCCATGCCCCCAATTAAAAAAAACCTCTGAAAAAAATGGAATTTAAAGTTTGAGTTTCAGTATGTGGAATTCGGAACTCAGCAGTTTTGTGAAATGAATTACTTTGGCTCCAACTAAAACCTGTTGTATAGCACCCCTTGTACATATTTTTAGTTCAATTTTAAGTTACTAAACAATTTTAAAGAAGGAGAGATAATGCTTGGAGGAGACTTAAATTGGACACAGGATTTATAAAAGGATAGGAGGGGTAAAAGCCAGAGAGCCATGCTGTGTAATCTCCTTAAATAATAGTTATTTATAAAATTATTTATGAGTCAACATTTGGTCCAAAAAGGGCCACCAAGGTGACTTACATTTTAAAACTTTAACTTAAAATCTTTAAGATAATATAACAAACAGATTAAGAACAAGAGAAAAAACAACTTTACAAAAATAGTGTGGAATTAATTACATTTTAAATAATCCACAAGCTGTGTTGAACAAAGCGCCTGCCAGAAAGCAATCTGGTTGCTGCATTTTCTGAACGCTCTTCAGTACCCCTACACAAAACAAGTTGCAGTAATCTAAACAAGAAGTGATTAAGACGTGGATCACTGTGGCCAGAACCACCTCCAAGAAGGGTCACAACTTGTGCACCAGCCAAAGCTTGGTAAAGGCACTCCTGGCCACAGCAGCCACACCTGCCCTTCCAGGAGCAATGTTGGGTTCAAAGGCACACACCCAAGCTGTGAACCTGATTCTTCAGAGGGAATGCAACCCCATCTAAAACAGACTGTATCCTCAATCCTGGTTTTGCTTGTCTACTAATCAACAGTACCTCAGTCTTGTCTGGATTGAGCCTCAACATAGTAGCCCATATTAATTCCATCATTATATTTAGACAACAGTTCAGGACTAACAGCCTCCTTAACATCAGTTGAAAAAGAGAGATGGAGCTGGGTATCATCAGCATAGTGATGAGACCTAATCTGAAAGGTCTGGGTGACCTCCAGAGAATTGTTGGAATTGAAATTGATGGATGTAATCATGTCCATCAGCCATTTTGCTGATGATATTGTACGGATACTCCCAGGCTGTTCATGGTGTGAGAATTCAGCATTGACTAACACAATATGAAAGGGTGGCAGGGTTAAAAATTAATTACCAAAAACATGAATTAATGTCTACAGGTAGAATCCAAGCTATCATTGTAAACCTCTTGTTTCAAACATCTTGGGATACTGTGAAGGACCAGCACCCGGGTCCTATGCGTGAGTTCGGCGCTTAACGGGTTAACCGGCACTGAGTTACAGCCCGTACAAGCGATTGAAGCCGACTAGGAGGTTTGCGCCACAAAAGGAAACTTCAGCCCTTTGTAAGACCAAATAAGGCTTTTATTTACTATACAATACACGGAGCGGAACTAACAGCTTTCTAGGAATACTATAACGTCAACATGACCTGACGTGATCTCTGAGTTTATCAATGAACAGGTTTCCAGGCTAGCGCATTGGGATTAGTCAGTTACCCTAGACTAAAGACTTTACGCTGGTCAATTTCAGCCTGGCTCCGGGTCTGCCCGATCCGGGGAAGAGAACAGCTTATTCCAGCCACCGCTGGAGGACGAATCTTGATAAAACTAACCCGTGTTCCCAACAACCCCCAAAAGGAGGGGAGAGGGGTTTTCTACCCCTGAGTTTCCCGCTCTCTCCGCCCCTGTGGTCAGGTGGGCTTATGCCTGCCCCTTCGTGTCAGGTGGGCTTATTCTTGCCCGGGAAAAGAAGGTGACGTGTTGGGTACTTTACAGCTCTTTGAGACTGCCCTGTTAGTTTGATGGTCTTGATGGTTCTTTCCTGGGTTTTGTGGAATCCAGCCAAGGCCCTCCATTGTTGGTATGCGGATCTGTCTGGCCACTTCCTCCTCTCCCCAGCCTCCCCCCCCCCGGGAAAGAGACTGAGGTGTACGTGTGTGTGTGTGTGTGTGTGTGTGTGCATGTGTACTCGTGTGTGTCAGGCTTTCTCCACAGATACTAATTCAAAAAGACTTGAGGTGGCATGCAGTTAAGTTCTCTCACTGATAGAACTGCTTCTGTCAGTGGAATGGGGAGGAAGCAATTCTGCCTCCCCCTGTGCGCCCCCCTTCCCACTCTCAAAATCTGTTCCAGAGGTTTGGATGGGGGGTGGGGCTGCAGAGGGGAGGAGAGGACAAAGTTCTGTCTCGCATGATGTTGGATTTTATCCTTAAAGCACATAAGAAAAAGGAATTTTGACCCTCCCATTAGGAAACTGAAAGGAGAACTCAGAGGTTGAAAGGGTTTAAATTCATCGTGGTTAGGGGAAATTGCTACAGTTGAAATCGTCTCTCTCCAGAAGTTCTCATTTTTATTCCAAACTCTTCCAATAGAGATATCTCCAATTCTGACTAAAAATGGTAAATGTTGTTGGAAACTTTCAGTAACTGGGGGGAAAGCTGTGTATTAGCAGAAACACATTGTAACAGATGAAGGGGTCTTGGTTTCCAAAATCTCAAGCTTTATTACTATTTGTTTCAAATTAAACAGATAGCACCACCAATTCTGTGAAGGACCAGCACCTGGGTCCTATGCGTGAGTTCGGCGCTTAACGGGTTAACCGGCACTGAGTTACAGCCCGTACAAGCAAGTGAAACTGACTAGGAGGTTTGCGTACACAAGAGAAAACTAGAGCCCTTTAAATGACCAAATAAGGCTTTATTTATTTACACAAGATACGGAGCGGAATTCCTAGAAAGCTAGATTCTAGGAATACTATAATGTCAACACAACCTGAGGTGACCTCTACGTTTATCAATGAAACAGGCTCCTAGGCTAAGCACTTTGGGATTAGTCAGTTACCTTAGATTAAAGACTTTACGCTAGTCAATTTCAGCCTGGCTCCGGGTCGGCCGATCCGGGGATGAGAACAACTTACTCCAGCCGCCGCTTGGAGGATGAACCTTGTTCCAAAGCACCCTGTGTTCCCAACAACCCCTCACAGGAAAGGAGAGGGGTTTTCTACCCCTGAGTTTCCCGCTCTCCCCACCCTCCAGGTCAGGTGGGGGCTTATGCCTGCCCCTTCGTATCAGGTGGGCTTATTCCTGCCCGGGAAGAAGGTGACGTACTGGGTACTTTACAGCTCTTTGAGACTGCCCTGATAGTTTGATGGTCTTGATGGTCCTTTCTTGGGTTTTGTGGAATTCAGCCGAGACTCTCCATTGTTGGGGATGCCGGTCTGTCTGGCTGCTTCCCTGTAACTCAATCCCCCCTCCTCGCCCCCCTCCCCTGGACGGAGGCTGTGTGTGTGTGTGTGTGTGTGTGTGTGTGTGTGTGCATGCATACTCGTGTGAGGCTTTCTCCACAAATTCATTATGATCACTCACTTCCCTGTGCAGCAGTGGAATTGCTACTGGAATCTTTACATCATCATGTTTTATTATTCTTGCCTATTAGAGAACAGATATCAAAGTTAGAAATCCCTTCCTGAAAACTACTTTGAGAATTTGGGGTCCATCCATGGAGTAAAGCTTGGGCCTTCCCACCTCCCCACTCTTTCCTTTTCTAGATCACCCTTGGTTTACTAATCCTGACAAATACATACAATTTAGACCATGGGTAGAGAAAAGAATATTTAGAATAGGAGACTTGAGATAAACCTATTTCAACTGATGATGAAATATTGTAGGACCCACAGGTACCTTGGTTGCAAATGCTTCAAATACCACCAAGCTTTGCTTTTAAATTGATAGACAAAAATGAAGGAACTAGTGCATTGAAAATGAAATTGAAAGGCAGAAAACGGTATGGGTTCATGCATTTATGGAATGCTCCTGGTGCATTCATGTGGAACCAAGGCAGGACTTAAACAGGTGGGGGAAACAGATATTGGGTCTAACATACTGGAGGTGCAGTGGGATGCTGTGCAGAGTAAGCAACCATTAAACATGACATCACCAGCACCTGAAGAAACCCAGTTAAAGCTCATACAGAGATAGCATTTAACTCCAGTTAAGCTGCATTATATAACCAAAAACATTTCTCCAATGTGCTGCAGGTGGTGCAGTTAGAGGATTGTTGATCCATGTGTGGTGGAATTGTTTGCATGTTCAAATCTTCTGGAAAGCTGTATTTGAAATTATCTCCATTGTAGTAGAACAACCCATGCAGCCAGGTCCTTTAATAGCACTTTTACTTATTTTTATTTATTTATTTATTATATTTATACCCCGCCTTTTTTCCTGAAAGGAACCCGTCGGCTTACATAATCCTCCTCCTCCTCTCAATTTTATCCTCACAACAACCCTGTGAGGTAGGTTAGGCTGAGAGTCAGTGACTGGCCCAAAGTCACCCAGTGAGTTTCATGGCCGAGCGGGGACTAGAACCCTGGATCTCCCGAGTCCCAGCCCAACACTCTAACCACTACACCATTTATGACACACATAAATAACTTCTCATAAGGACATCATTCAATTCTCATTAGTAGCCATTGCATACGGCTAGGCTTGGAAAATGGTTACAGGATATGCCATAGATGTATAGATGTTTGTTAAATGTGTGGAAAAAAGCATTAGCAGAAAGATTAAGTGTGCAATCCTATGCATGTTTAGACAGAAAAAAAAGTCCTACAACTCCCAGCAGTCCCCTACAAACATGCATAGGATTTTGCGTTAACACATGAAAGCACACTGAATAGAGGAGTAACAAAACATGATTTACTTATAGAAATTTCGTTTCATTTTATTTCTTATGTGAATATGGGCTCTATATATGCTTCCTTTTAGAGAGACGTTGTTTTAGAAAGATGGAACCATAAAGAGAAAAAAAGGAGCGGGGGGTGCACAAAACAAAGCCTCCTCTGCAGTGAGCCATTCCGTTGCAGGGACTAGTAAAGTGCGGAGAGAGGGGGAACCAAGCAGGCTCAGCACTTACAATGTTGTCATCTTCATGCAACATTAATTGGAGCAGCACTTGGCTTCCGCCCTTAGTGAACAACTATCGGCAACTTGCCGTCCGCTTTAGCTGGAACAGGCGAGGCGGCCATCTTTACAAAGGGCAGAAGTGACATAAGACACGGATGTTATTTCTCGCTCTTTCTTTGATCCAGGAAACGGAAATTAATACAGGGAGACGCTCTGACTTCCCATTGCCTTGCCCCTTGTTGTCTTGTTTCAGAACAAGGGAACTGGCTGGTCTCGAGGAAGAGAAATCATGGTGAGGCATGGGAAGCCACGATCCCTGCTGCTCTAATCCCATCTCTGGGAATGGAAAGGGCGGGGTGTCTGGTGGGCGGGGCGGGATTGTTGGGAGGTGGGATCTCTGGGAGGTGGGATCTGGAAGGGGAATGGCAGCTTTTGGGAGGAAGGGCTCCTGGGTTCCATTCCTAACTTCTGTTTTAGTGCGGGGTGTCAGTGGCTCGGCATGTGGTGGGGTCCAATCAGGGCTTCCTTTGCCTTGTTTCGAGTTTTGCAAGAAAAGGGGGGGGGAGTGGGATTTATTGAATATAAATTAAGTTGCCTTATACGGAATAGTCTATTTAACCTGGTGTTGTCTACTCTGGCTGCTAGTGGATATGGGGATTGGGTTCAACCTCCCCCCACATGCAATACAGCTCTATTCATGTTTTACTTAGTTAGAAGTAAGACCCACTATGTTCAGTGGAACTTTGAATTCTAAACGCATGTAATCAGCCTTGATATAAGCCTTTGTGTATGGGAACATGGTGATGAGAATGTCATTTTTATTCTTATCTCCCTTTCCTGAGCCCATTTGCTACAATTTAATATTCTGTTTTCTTTCTGCAATCCAGGATGAATTCTCTGATCCTGATCTGGCAGTTTTGGGTGAGGAGTCCAAATCGGAGAATGGAGAGAATGCCCCTGTCTACTGCATCTGTCGCAAACCTGATATCAATTGTTTCATGATGTGAGTATTGTGGGAGGGAACAGAAGAGCTGTAAAGACACTTCATTGGAGTATCTGGGACTTTGAAGTATCTAGGGAGGGGCTTAGGTGTTGTGGCCTCTGTAAGCTGGGGTCCAGCTTTGTTAAGCTCCAAAGGGTTTAAGGCTCAGTTCTTTTATTGGAGAAACAGTGTGGGATGTGTGATATGTGGCAAACGTGATATGGGCAAACATTGTGTGATATGGGCAAACATTGTGTGATATGGGCAAACGTTGGCCTTGCATGATGACCTACTTTGTTTTTTTAGAACACTTAATGTTCACCAGGTGCAAAATAGTGGCTTGAAGGGAGGGCGGCAGCATGCATTTAGAATTAAGGAACAGGGTACCTCAGGCCACACTTATTTATATATTTATTTAATTTATCTTCTGCCTTTCCATCAAAAAATGGTGCTCAAAGTGGCTGACTCCCAATTGTTCAGCCCAGGATTTTTTTTTTCAGTGCCAGAACTGAACTTCCAGTCCTGTCGCACCAAAATCCACTCCTGGTTTTCCTTCCAAGTTTCTTTTCATCTCAGCAACCTAATTTAGAAGGGGGGGGGGTCCTTTTTGTTGTTGCCATTATTAAACAACTGGGAGTTAAGATACCCTTGCTGATGTACTGCAATTCTCCCAGAGATTTACCAGTAGATTCCAGTGTATCTTCTGCCCCTCCACCTGGGATAGAGGGCTCTGTGCTTTCTAAGGTCTGCATGTCTAGAAGTCTTAACCCTGATACCCAAGTGCAGAAGAACCATGTCTGGGGGATCCTCATCTTTCACTTTTTCTCCACCCCAGAGGTTGTGATCACTGCAATGAATGGTTCCATGGCCACTGCATTAACATTACTGAGAAGATGGCAAAGGCCATTCGGGAGTGGTACTGCATGCAGTGCCGAGGTGAGTTTAAGAACCAGATGGTATTGGGATTGCAGGTAGACCTCATAAATCTGGGCAAAGGCCCTAAGAAGCACTTCTGTATGTGTCCTTTAGATAGCATGCCTGGAAATCCCTGGGTTTTATTTACAAAACAAAATGCTACATTAAAAAAAAAAACTTTTCAAACTGTATTTGAAAATAGGTTGGCAAAAAATGCTCCAGGGTCAGTAATGGAGACGCAAGTAAAAGGAAGTGCAGCCTATTGTGATCTCTGAGTTTGTGTCACAAGGTTTTTTCCCCAGCCTGACTCTTTTTTGTAAAAAATCTTTTAAGAGTAATCATTCTGTACTAAGGCTTTAGCTTGGTGTTTTCCATATTTTTGTCAAAATTCACAGACAAAATAGATTGCCTCTGTAAATTATATTTGCTCCCTGCTGATATACTACCAGTGGGGGCCACACTGTGCCTCTCACCCTCTATTGGGGTACCACTGGCTTGTTTGTTTACTTGTTAGAATTTTATCCTGCTCTTCCTCCAAGGATCCTGTAAAACTACTGGCAGGACCAGGCCAGCTTAGCTTCAGAGGCAGAAGTACATCAACTACCACTCTCTATGCCAAGACTTGAAACCTGTGGGCACTCTTAATTTGTTTCTATTTTTGTCCTATAGAGAGAGACCCAACACTTGAGATCCGGTACAGGCACAAAAAGTCCAAGGAAAAGGACCGCGAGGGTGAACGGGAACGTGCCGAGAAGGATGAGTTGCGTGTGAAGGCCCAGGAACTGGCCTTGGAGCAGAGTCGCAGCTCAAAAGTAAGATTTTAGCATTGATAGGTGGCAGAGTTCAGTCACCAGTGCAGGGCATGGCTTTTTAATTCCAGAATGCTGGAATTGAACTGTTGGGTTCTCAGCATCCTCTAGAACTCTGGGGCAACTGCCTAGTCCCAACCGTCATGCTCTGACATTTTGGTGTAGTACAGGTAAATACCTTGCTCAGTTTCTGCCTCCTCAAGTCCATCAAGAATGCCTGTTCTTGATGGGCAGTATGACGGCTGAATTATTTTAGAAGGTCATAGGACTGCGACAGGTCCCATGTAGCAAATTACATGTGGAGTGTAGTCATTTGTCAGGGGCGTTCATTTGATGTTTTTCCTGTAATAGCTACTTCAGACTTCCATGGGCCTTTGACACCCAGGTGGAAGACTTATCCCAATAACAAACCAAAATCTACTTAGCTGCGAATCAGATCAGTGCCTCCTCACAGGAGATAACCTATGATCTTCAGTCTTGTTTCCTAAACAACTTCATGTTTCATTCTTTTTGCCTAGTATCCTGTTTTGGTTTTTGCCTCATATCGCTTATTCAAAGCTGAGCTTATCTATCCATAGGACTTTTGTACAACACAAGCTAGATCAGCATTTGTGAGTTTTTGACTGGCACCATCTATAATTTTACAATTCACTTTGACTCCTGTAGTTGGACTGTTTGGCGAATGCATCCTGCAGTTGTTGTTGTTGTATGTACACTGCTGAGAATCCCACAAAGTGGTTTGTAAATTGAAAGCACAAAATAATAATAATAATAATAATAATAATAATAATAATACCACCACCACCACCAATCAATAAAATTACGATACAACAAATCTAAAAATAAAACGAACAGTGACACAGGAGTCTAATAAAAATTTAAAGCAGCAGATATAACATTTTAATGCAGCAGACTTACAGTGCTGCTCAATCAACTGTATGTCTTCCTCTCCTTCCCCTTCCTGCTCCCCTGTCGATATTTCTCTGGACTAAGGCAATTTTTGGACAGAACTGAGAAGTGGTAACAGTGCAGTGGGAAAGGTGGGCCCCTGAACTGAGCAAGTCATGTTTACCTGCAGCCATAGCTCTCTCACCCAATGGGCGAGGGTTGCCCTGGGTGTTCCATTTGATATTGCAAAGTAAAACACAAAATATGGTGCAGCTGAAACAATTCTTTTGCTCTCTATTATGGGCTCCCAGAATCAGCCTGAACGTTTAGGTCATAGATAATTGCAGCTTGAATGTATTTCCAGTACTGCCTGGACTAATAGTGACTGACGTATATATTTTAAAACTTTCTTGCACCTTTAATCTTTACAGCCTCCTTGGCAATGAAATCCATAGATTCAACTTGCACATGGATGAGTTCTACTATTGTTAAAAATAGTATAGGCAGATTAAGGCTGCAATCCTATGTTTACTTCCCTGGGAGTAAACCCCATTGAACTTGGTTGGACTTCCTAATACAAGATTGATTTATCAATGGCTACCAATTGCAGAGGGAGAAGAGAGGGAGTGCAGGGCCATTCCACCAGCCCTGCCAGAAGAATTAATTATCCCCCCCCCTTCTTCCCTCCCCATTCCTTTTTCCCTATGTGTCATGTCTTTTTAGATTGTAAGCCTGCGGGCAGGGACTGTCTTGTTAATTGCAGTGAACCGCCCGGAGAGCTTTGGCTATTGGGTGGTATAAAAATGAAATAAATAAATAAATAGTAGCCTCAACGGCCCTGTGGGAAAGAAGAGGGAATGCAGGAGGCAGGAGCAGGCAGAGGGAACATCAGGGCCTGCTCACACACCCTGGGAGATGAGAGGGGAAGCAGGGCCACAGGGAAGCCAGTGTTTTTGTGGATTGTTGTGAACCGCCCAGAGAGCTTTGGCTATTGGGCAGTATAGAAATGAAATAAATGAAAATGAAATGAACTAGCTAAATGGAATCTCCATGTACAGTATACCAGATGCTGAGTACCAGATGCCAGGGAGAAACAGAGGAAGGCCATTCCATTCTTGCTTGTCAGCTTCCAGAGGCATCTGGCTCTTAGAAACAGAAAAGCTGGACAAGATGGACCTTTAGCTTGACTCAGTGGGGCCCTTTTTATGTTATTTGTTGCCTCTGATATTGATTACGGTATGTGGGTGTGTCTGTATATGAAGGGAGAGCTCTTAAATTCATTGGCAGCACTCACAGGTGACTATATCTGGCTCTAAGAATTTTGGGCATGTTTGGTAGATCTGAGTAACTAAGTACCACTATGTGCTCAAGTTAAGGACATTGCCATATGCGTCCCGCATGCTCCCACCGCCAGGAAGCTCTCTTCCTCAGCTCTGTCTGTTGAGAAGGCAGGCGCCCTCTCTGCCCCATTTGAACTTTGTGACACAGTGACACAGGAGTCTAATAAAAATTTAAAGCAGCAGATATGGTCTAAATGGTCAGGCTAGACTTCTGTAATGCGCTCCACATGGGGCAGCTCCTGAAGACTGTTTAGAGGTTGAGCCACAGTACTCTAGACCAGCAAATGGAGGTACATGGGCCAAATTTGTCATCTCCTCCCACCCCACCCCGATGTTCCCTTGCCTTGATTGCTAACTTGGGGGCAAAAAGCATGTGGAGTGGGCTCTGTGTTGTGAGAAAGCATCTTCTCCATCTTACCCGCTCCCAAGTGTTGGGACCAAGTAATGAGGCCTTTATTGCAGGTGAAAGCTAAGCAGGGTCAGGCCTGGTTATTACTTGGATGGGAGACCCCTCCTCTAGTTTCCTGCATTGAGCAGGGGGTTGGACTCGATGGCCTTGTAGGCCCCTTCCAACTCTATAATCTATGAAATCTATGAAACCTGCCTTGTTTGCCAGGACCACTTCCTTGAACACTATTAACAACATGCCATTTTGCTGTTTTGTTTTTAGTTGTTTAATCTGGTTTTTAATATTGATTCCTGTTAGCTTAATTGTATTGCGTTTATAGTCCTGTTTTGTAAATTCATTCAGTTTAAATTGTCATAAGCTGCTTTAAGGACTGCGGTCAGCAAGTGGCGTATACATAATAAGGACGTTTAGGACATTGATAGGTCTCTGTGGGGTGGGTGGGTTCTGTCCATATTTTATTTATTTCATTTCATTTCTATACCACCCAATAGCTGAAGCTCTCTTCATGTGAACACATGAACCTGCCTTTTTTCCCTATTGGTCCATCTTGCCCAGTACTGTTTACTCTGATTGGCAGTGGCTCTCACAGACCTCAGGCACACATCCTCCCTAGCCCGGCTACTTGAGCTCCTCCTTTTTTTTTTAATTTTGAAATTTCAACAAAATAGGAAAAAAGAATATATATTCATTCATAGATGTGTATACAGTAATGCCTTGGATTGCAAGTAACTTGGTTTGAGAGCGTTTTGCAAGACAAGCAGATTTTTAAATATGTATTTAATTTTTTTTTTACTTGATATACAAGCGACGTCTTGCAATACAAGTACTGTAGTACGGCTTAAATTAAAAATCTCTGTACAAATTTTTTTGGGGATTTCGTTTTGATATAAGAGTGTTTTGGATTACAAGCATGTTTCCAGAATGAGTTATCCTCTCAATCCAAGGCATGACTGTATATCCATAGCAATGAATACATATGAGATGCATATAACGAAAATACAACTTTCTAGCAATTATACATAGGCTTCAACAAAAGTGGACCAAATATCCAAGTAAGTATCCATTTGAACGTGGCATCTATATACCACCTGTTCAAATATTGAAAGCGTTGTAAGGTCCTCAATCCATTGCATTATAGGAGGCAAGTGTTTATCCTTCCATTGTTGTAATATTAGTCTTTTAGCTATCAAAAGGGCGCAGAGGACCAATTTACGCCGAACATTTGTTAATTTCCATGAAGCAGGTAGATAATTTAAAAGACCGTGTAAATCTATGAATATTAACTACTGTTCCAGTACACCATTTATCCATATAATAACAGCCTCCCGAAAAGAAGAAATTACTGGACATTGCTAAAACGTATGTTTAAAAGAAGTATTAGCTGTATTGCAACACCAACAATTAGCCAAAGCCTTGTTAAAGAGACATTGCGGCATTCAATTGACATGAAACAAAAGTTTTTGCTGAATAAGATGCAGCCTAAGATCCATAGATGCAACAGGTAGACAACGAAGCTGCAGTCCATTGATCAAGCAAAGTGGGACCATCCAGTTCCCTAATCCATTCCTGCGTCAAACCCTGTGTATTGTATTTACTGGAGCTCCTTCTTAACTAGAGATGCCAGGGACAGAACCTTTGACATTCTGCTTGCAAAGCATTTTCCCCAGCTGTAAGCTATGGCCCACTGAGCTATGTGGGCCTCGGTGTGCTACTCCCTACTCCAGGGGTTGGGAACCTCAGGCCCATGGGCCAAATCTGGCCCTCCTGGGGTCCCACTTCAGGTTCCCTAAATGGCCATGCCCCTTTCCCCTGACTGCCACTCATTTGGTGGCTTTCCAGCTTTTGCATGTTTCCCCCCATTCTAAAAGGTTGAACTGCTTCTCCTAAGGCTTAGTTACTGGCAGTAAATATGCTCGTGTTTTGATATTTTGCCCCTTGGCTCTTGATAGCTACTTCAAAACCACTCCCAGAGGTCTGATGATATCCAGGCTTGAGCATCTTCTGGAAGTAATGAGATGCTTTAAAAATAAATAAATTCTGGCAGACCTTTTGAAGAAGGCAAAAGGTGAGTTGGGAGCTCTTCCAAAGAAGCTTCATTTAATGGCAGATAGATATATCCAGATGTTGCTTAATTCATAGATTCATAGATCATAGAGTTGGAAGGGGCCTAACAAGGCCATCGAGTCCAACCCCCTGCTCAATGCAGGAAACTAGAGGGGGTCTCCCATCCAAGTAATAACCAGGCCTGACCCTGCTTAGCTTTCCACGCTCAAGACAAGCTGAGCCAGCGTGAAGCCACATACATGCTTCTACTTTCCTGAAGCCTTCTGCGGGATAGGGGAGTAAAAGAAAAAAGTACCGTATATTAAGAATGCTGCTCAGAATGCAGGAGTCCATCTCAGGAATGCACTGTTGCACCATTTTCATTGTCCATCATGGCTAATTCAAGATGTTGGTTTTATTCTGCCAATGGCACGTTTGGAATTTTGAGAGAGTGTCATGGGTGCTCTCACAGAATGGCTGCCATGGCAGGCCTGCCCAGTCACAAAACACTCACTTCCCAGAAGGCAAACTGGCAAGACTAAATGAAAAGTAATTTGCCCAAGAAGCTAAGTAGAAGGCAGAAGGTGGACTGTGAGCTCCCAAGACACAACACCACTCTTTTCGACCCAAATAAAGATGGCACTGGAGGGGGGGGGCAGGAAATTCACTTTGGATCAGACCATTCTCCCACTTAAAAAAAAAACACATCTTAAATAAAATGAAAATTAGGAGGGGCAGAGAGCCTGACAGGTGCCAAGAGAGGTGTGCGCATGCACATTGATACCCACAGGCGCCACGTTGGAGAACCCAGGGCTAAGGGCAAGACATTTGCTCTTTGCTTTTTCCTTTTAATCACCATTATTAGTCTGAATCCATGCTCTATTTATTCTTGCTGTTTTAAGGAACTGAATAGTTGTGGGGGTGTGTATCAGCATTCGGTCCGACACAGTGGAGACGTCGACTCAGATTCTCATCCCTCATCCCCGCTTTCTTCACCTGCAGCAGATCAAGCGCTCGGCGCGCATGTGCGGTGAATGTGAGGCCTGCCGGCGCACGGAGGATTGCGGACAGTGTGATTTCTGCCGTGACATGAAGAAATTTGGGGGCCCCAACAAAATCCGCCAGAAGTGCCGCCTGAGGCAGTGCCAGGTTCGGGCTCGGGTGAGTGTTCCAGTGGGCGCTTGCTGCCCGGAGATCATTGCATGTTTTCTCTGCGGGGCACTTTCTTGGCTGCTCCACTCCAGAGTGGCAGCCACCTCAAATTGAAGCTGTTGATTTGTGTGTAGCTCACACGTGATTTTTTTTTTCCCGTTCTTTTCTTCCTAGGAGTCCTATAAATATTTTCCAGCTTCGGTAAGTTTCCTTTTTCCCTCCAGTTTTTTTTCCCCGTTTTTCTTTTTAATTTAAAACTCAGGATTGAAAATAGATGAGTGTTAAGTTGGGACTCCTGGGATTTTTTTCCCTAGCTAGGGGGAGCAGAAGGAGGCCTGGTCTATACTTGCAGCAGAATGAGGTAGTGAAAGTCCTGAAGTGGTTGAATAGACAGTACTGCTTCAGATAGCAGATGGTGTGTGCCACATTTAAAAAAGTCCCCCACCAAAAGAAAACTAGCATATCAGGGAGAAAGATTCTCGTCTGCCTTATGGCCTTGTGCTAGTTTTTACTTGCAGGGAGTTTGTTTTTCTCTCCCCCCTTCCCCCCCCCAATGTAAGGGAGCATTCAAAAATGATATCCTTCATGTCACGGGTCCCCAATCTTTTTAGGTTGGTGGGCACATTTGGAATTTTGAGAGCATGTCATGGGCACTCTCACAAAATGACTGCCATGTGGGGGACTTGCCCGTTCATAAAATGGCTACCGTACTGGGCATGGCTGGTCACAACACACCCATTTCCCAGAAGGCAAGCCGGTGAAGCTAAAAGAAAAGTAACTTGCTCAAGAACCTAAGTGGAAGCAGAGGTTGCGACTGAGCTCCAAAACAAAACCACTCCATTGAACCCCAATAAAGATGGTGCTGGAGGGCAGCATTTTGCTTTGCATCATACCATCCTTCCAGTTTGGAAAAATAAAATAATTTTTAAAAAACCCTTAAGAAATAAAATAAAAGCCAGGAAGTGTGCCTGATGGGTGTCAAGAGATTCTTGCCTCCATGTTGGAGATCCCAGCCTCACCTTTTGTTTGAAGTGGTCCGGTCCATTTCACCGCCTTGTTCCCCATCTCGTTCTGCTGCATGTGTAGACCCAGTCTGATATTTAGTGGGTTGGTGTCGAGAGGTCTGGGCACCTGAGAGCCCAGTTTGGATGCATTTTTAGCTGTAGGTTTTTCTGGGCCATTTAGCCCTGCTTCTTTGAACTGACTCTGAGCTTTTTCTCCTCTGCTCTTGATTTTTGGAAAATAAGCGGGTGTTGGGATTCTCTCTGCTTCTCGCGCTTTGCTGCTTGACGTTCAGCAAGCCCCATTTTCTCTATTCACCACCGCTGTGCACAGGAAGAGAGGGGTGTGTTTGTGCTGTTTTCAGTGCCTTGTGCTTACGAAGCCAGTGGGATGGCTTCTTTAATGCTTTCCTCTCTCTCTCTTCTTTCTCCTTTCTCTTTCTCTCTCTCACTGCTTTATCCCCCCCTTCCCTAAATGCTCAATAGATGTTACGGGGGCGGGAGGATGATCTGCAGCTGCTAAAGGAACAGCTAGAATCGGCTGCCACACCCGAGCCTCTGTCGGATGACGATCTGCACATAGATCCCGATTTGTATCAGGAGCTTTGTTCAGGGGCCTTCGATGATCAGAACCTGGTGAGACCCTGTGGTGGACCCATTCCCTTGGGATTCCTTGGTCATGTTGGCAGGGGAATGCTTGGGTAGGCAAACTCTGTCATAGGACAGTGTGTATTCTGGGTTCCTCTCCCTCCCACATAATCCCTAATTCTGTACCTTGACATTATTCGGATCAAGTACACCAGAGAAATAATACCCGAGCGTTTGGCTAAATACTTCTTATAATTGACCCGGGTTGCACGTAACGACTACCCCTGGGTTGTTTAACTCATGGGTAGTCAAGACCGTGTGGGAGCCAGCCAGCCAGCCATTTCCACTTTGCTAAACAACTCACGAACACCCCATTCCTGGGTTGCATCCTGTGACATTCAAAGCTGGCACTCTGGGTTGTCAAGGGAGAAACAATCCAGAGTTTTAACCCAACAACAAACCATGGGTTAAAACTCTGGGTTGCTTCTCCCTCGACAACCCAGAATGGCGGGTTCGGACATCACAGAGCACAACCCAGTTTGCTGGGTTGGTGACCAAAGTGGAAACAAAGCAGAGGTGGCAAGAGGTTGGGAGGCAGCACGCTCCCTCCTTCCCATGTGGTCTCAACTACGCATGGTTTAAACAACTAGTTACGTGCAGACTGGGCCAGTATGTGATTTGGCACTGTCCCTCAGCTTTTAGAGCTCCCTGCTTGTCCACTTTCAGCTATCCCTACAGCCCTGTGTCTTGAGTTTATCTGCATGCCTTCTTTTCTGTCTTGGCTCATCTTGTTCCTTCACTTCCTTCTCTTTCCCTCAGCCTTCTAAGTTCTCTAGTGCTCTCTTCTCTCAAATTTTTGCTTTTCAGCTGACTATCTCTATCCCTCTTCCCACTCAGATTCTTAGCCCTTAGCCTCCTTGCTTGCCTAGAACCCTTTGCTAAGAGCACAAGGGTCTTCCTGTAGACCTTTCACTTCTCTCACATAAACCACACTGTTTATGAGGGGTGTGGCCAGTGATGCGGGGTGGAAATTTTGCCCCAGTTTATTTTGCTGCAGAAAAAGATCCATTTCATAGTAAACCATGTAAACTAGTAAATAATGAATGGATGCCGATTGCAAATACAATCTTAGGCAAGCTTGGCACTTTCAAAGTTGTAGATGAGTCGTTTATGTTCTGCCGCTGATCCCCCTCAACAGTTAGAATGTTTGTGAGGATTCAGGGGATGCTGCTGCTGCTCAGCCAGTTGCAGGACAGAGGCTTGCTCATAGGCATTGGACAGTTGCTTTTTAGCCTGTCTGAAGAGAATTGCAAATACCTCATTACTTTAATTTGGTTTCCAAGGCTGTTTTTTTTTTTTTAAAGCTTGTGTAGTCTTTCAACAAAGGTTAGAATGGCTGAATTTAATGGTGAATGAAGTGGGAAATACAGTAGCTATGGCACAGGAATATGTGGCAATATAGGGCATAGAAGAGCAATTTCTTGGTGATTAGAAGCTGTGCCAACTTTGCTTCTGGTTACTTAGGCTGATTCAGACATTCTTCCACCTCCCCCCCCCCCCCCCGACATAGAGGTTGTAAAAACAAACAAACCCAACACTTCCATGAACTGGCACTCCATGTGTTGGGGCTTAACTGGGTATTTGGTCTTGATTCATGGAGTAAGCCCGATACAAATGTTGCATCCTTGCCAAGTGTAGCACTGCTATGCAAAACTGGTTTTTTGGTGGCTTCCAGACGGGGAGGTTTACTTAATTCTGCCTCAGATTTGAGATTGCATGATGCAGTGAATCTGCATCGTAATGGTCAGTGGCTGACTGCTCCTGGGCTAGATCTGCTGACTTCCCCTGTTGCCAATACCAGGAGGAAAAGAGCAGCGTGACCAGTGAGGTGGGGCAGCAGATTTTCTACTGCTTTATTTTGCTACAGAAAAACATCCCATTTCATAAGTTCACTAGTAATGATAAATGGATGCCAAACTACAAATACAATATTAGGCAAGCTTGGCACTTTCAAAGTTGTAGATAAATCATTGTCTACATATTATGCACAGTTCTTTAGGGTTGCTAAAATGTATTAGTGTTTCAACAACTTTCAGTACCTTTGTTTTTATTTTGAAGCATGCTATTTGCTTTGATCCATCCCTCACATGAGTGGACATCCACTCGCGCAATGGGACTTCCCTGTCCTCTCTTCCCCGTGCAGCTCCTCATGTGTACTCCAAATCTGCTCTGAAGGGAGCCCCAACCCTCCGGAGCAGATTTGGGGTGCGCCCGGGGGGTGGGGGTGGGAAATCTGTTCTGCTGGTGAAATGTCCACTGGATACAACCCCATTGTCTTTATATTTTTACAGGTATTCCAATAAGCATTTCTACATATCATAACATTTAAATCATACTAAGTGCGCTTTAATTTCCGCCCCCAGATATTTCAGGTCAAATACTTACTGGCGGATTGGGACAATTTTTTTTTAACATGGGGATACTTTTTTTTAAAGCTTTGTTTACTACGTACAAGTGAAATACACATGCTACATTAGATTACACTCGGGCATCAGACCATTTTTCCATTGCAAACTGAAAGTTTTCCGATGCAAATTACCTGATGCAAATTGCATAGGAAATTTTTCCAGGAAACCCTAGTCATAAGGAGTGCGGCTGAGTAGCGTCTGTGACAATGGGATTTGGTGGCAGGCCCTGTTATAGGGGCTGGGTCATATGGTATTGGCCTGGCACCTCTTAACTCCCTTGTCAAAGTGGTGCCCCCACAAAACTAGATACTGACCAGGGCTATGAACATTTAGAATGCATAGTTCTTCCTTGGGGTGAGCTAGAAGCAAGCCTGTCTTTTCTCTCTCTGCTCTGTGCCGTTAGGCTGTTCTTAAGAGCCTAGCCCCAGAGGTGGCTGTAGCTCCGTGCTATGCTTCTGTGTACGGCAGGCCCTCTTGACTTCTCTTTTTCCTCCTCTTAGCCATGGCTCAGCGACACGGACGATGCACCCTTCCTCGATCCCATGTTGCGGAAACGGGCTGTGAAGGTGAAGCACGTCAAGCGGAGGGAGAAGAAGTCTGAGAAAAAGGTATGAATGGCAGGTTGCCTAGATGGCGGGCGGGGAGGTGTTGCAATGACCGCACAGTGAGGCTGGCTGGTTTTTAGTGACCAGGCCCTGTCCTGAAACTGTAGTCCTTTCTAGGGTACACAGTGTGACAAAATCACACTTGTGAGCCAAATCAGATCCATCTTTCTTTAAAAAATTTTTTTGTGGGTGGGGTGTTTCACCAAAATCAAACAAAACAAAATCTAAAGGGAAAAAAATCCATATAACTGCATAAATTTAAATGTATCAGTTATATATAAACTTCAGCAAAGGCAGACCAAATATCCATATATATGCCCATTTGAGAGTAGCGTCTATATGTCATCCGCTCAAATATTGAAAGTGTTGTTAGGTCTTTAATCCATTACGTTATAGGAGGTGAGCTTTTTATTTTTCCAATGTTGTAGTATCAGGTTTTTAGTTGTCAAAAGGGCATGGAAGACCCATTTGTGTTGACCATGCTTTAACTTCCAAGAAACGGGTAGATAATTTAAAATAACATGTGTGTCATTCAGAAAATATTAAAGAGTGTTCCAATGCAAAGTTTATCTGTATTATAACTTCCTCCCATAAAGGGGCAACTACTGGACATTGCCAAAACATGTGATTAAAAGACATTAAAAGAAGCATTAGCAATATTACACCTCCATCAGTTGGCTGACTTAGACAGGCCCTTTTTAAAGAGACGTTGTGGGATCCAATAAACATGAAACAAGAGTTTTTGCTGGATAAGACATAACCTAAGATCCATTGAAGATTCAGATACAGACTCTAGAGCAGGGCTCTCCAACCTTGGGTCCCCAGATGTTTTTGGCCTACAACTCCCAGCATGCTACGCTGGCTAGGGCATGCTGGGAGTTGTAGGCCAAAAACATCTGGGGACCCAAGGTTGGAGAACACTGCTCTAGAGTGACAATCCATTGATTAGGCAAAATAGGACAGTCCAATTCTCTAATCCATTCCCACTTGAGGCCTTGCATATCATATTTATTCACCGATACTAGGGTATTTATAAACATGTATCGTAGGTCACTGTAACTGATCAGCCTCAAGTATTTCCAATAGTGGAGGAGACTGTGAAGCTGTAATAGTGGCAGGACCAAACCTAGATTCTAACAGGTGTTGCAATTGCAGGTATGGCAATTAAGCTGTAGCAGGCAAGTCATATTTAGCATGCAGATCTCTCTTTCTTTAAGGTTTGTGTGAGAGGAGATTGCTCTTCCTTTCCTTGCTGTTGCGAAGCCAGTCCAAGTCTGCCACCATTGGCAGGTAGGACATAAGCTACATAAGCTGTGCCTTGTTAGAGCAGATCAAAGTCTATCTAGCTCAGCATTTTGTCTTCAGCTGCAACCAGCCAGATGCTTCTGGACTTGTAGAACAAACCAAACCAACAACAACATAGACGATTCTCATAAAATGCTGGTCTTGATCTTATTATTATTTAAAGTATTTGTATACCGCTCCACATCAAGCAGATCTTGAGGAATCCCCTAGGCAGATAAACATAACCACAATGAGAAATATCTAGTGCCTTGCAGAAGTATTCACCCCCTTTGACTTTTCCACATTTTGTTGTGTTACAACCTGGAATTGAAATGGATTTAATTGGCATTGTTACCACTTGATGTACATAAGATCCACTAGAGAGAGCTCAAAATAAATGTTTGCGTAGACTGTTGGCAGTTCCTGTTCCTACAAAACTAGAATTGGTTCGTGCAGAACTGGGTGTAATGACCATAAAGGCTGAAGCCCTCAGATTAGCCTTGCTTTTTTGGTTAAAAATCATTTTTAAGCAGGTGTCAGAATTTATTTTAGTGTTATTAGAAGAGATGGGCCAAAACTCATGGAAGCAAAAGATGCAATTGGCTGTTATGAGTCTGGGTTTCTCTACTTCTTTTCTTTTAACTCAAGGATATGATAGAGCCAAAGTGATACTGATTCAAAGACTTAAGGACACTGAGATGCAATCCCAGATTGCTGGGATTATGGTCTGTCAGTCAAACACCTTTTATGCCTCTTTTATCCCATCATATTTATCCCTCCCAAAATATTTGGTAGACTTGCCAAACATTAAAATGAGGGTAGCCTTTACTCGGGCGAGATTAAATGTTTTTCCTGTGGCTGATTGGGTGGGCCGTCTTAAAGGGATTCCTAAGAAGGATAGAGTATGTGATTGCAATTCAGTATCAGTTGAAGATAAAACTCACATACTCTTACAGTGTTCAGTTTATAATGATCTTAGAATTAAATATATTTCTCCATTGATAAAACCATTGAAGGGAAGGTCATCATTTGCAAAGGTATGTTTCCTGTTGTCTAATGTTGACAAGTATATATCCTATAGAACATCCACATTCCTTGTAAATGTTTTACAAATGTATACTGTAAAAACCTAATGTTATACAGGAAATTATTTAATTTCTGAAGGTCTATTAACTAAATTCTGATCGTGTATAATGGCAAATTGCTATGATACAATAAAGTTGTTGTTGTTGATGTACATAAGATACTCAATTTTATTTTATTTATTTATTTATTCATTTTCTATACCGCCCAATAGCCGAAGCTCTCTGGGCGGTGTACAACACCGTGAAGGTGCAAAATATTTTTTATTGTTGCACAAAAGTTAAATAAACAAAAACAAACTGACACTTGTTGGTTGCATACAGTCATGTGAAAAAGAAAGTACACCCTTCTCGAGTTCCATGGTTCCATGTATCAGGACAGTAGAAAAATCATCGGGACCATAGCAGGTCCCAAAATTAGGTAAAGACAACCTCAGATGAATAACAACACATGACAGAGTACACCATGGCATTATTTATTGTACAGAAATACAGCCAAAATGGAGAAGCCATGTGGGAAAAACTAAGTACACCCTTACTGCTGCCATAGGTATGAAGAGGCTAAGGAGCAGCCAGGTGCTGCTAAGCAAATGCCCTTGATGAATTGATCATCAGCAAGTGTGACCACCTCTATAAAAGCTGAAGTGTCAGGAGTTTGCTGGTCTCCAGCAGTCAGGTGTGTGTTACCACAATGCCAAGGAGAGAAGACATCAGCAATGACCTTAGGGAAGCAATTGTTGCTGCCCATCAATACGGGAAGGGTTATAAGGCCATTTCCAAACAATTTAAAGTCCATCATTCTACAGTGAGGAAGATTATTCACAAGTGGAAAACATTCAAGACAGTTGCCAATCTTCCCAGGAGTGGACGTCCCAGCAAATTCACCCCAAGGGCAGACCATGCAATGCTCAGAGAAATTGCAAAACATCCAAGTGTTACATCTCAGGTGCTACAGGCTGCAGTCAGCAGGTGCAACGTTAAAGTTCATGACAGTACAATTAGAAAAAGACTGAACAAGTATGGTTTGTATGGAAGGGCTGCCAGGAGAAAGCCTCTTCTCTCTAAAAAGAACATGGCAGCACTGGCTTGGGTTTGCCAAATTGCATCTGAACAAATCACAAGCCTTCTGGAACAATGTCCTTTGGACGGACAAGACCAAAGTGGAGCTGTTTGGCCATAATGCACAGCACCACGTTTGGCTGAAAACCAAACACAGCATATCAGCACAAACATCTCTGACCAACTGTCAAGCATGGTGGTGGAGGGGTGATGATTTGGGCTTGTTTTGCAGCCAGAGGACCTGGGCACCTTGCAGTCATTGAGTCGACCATGACCTCCTCTGTATACCAAGGTATTCTAGAGTCGAATGTGAGGCTATCTGTCCGGCAGCTAAAACTTGGCCGAAATTGGATCATGCAACAGGACAATGATCCCAAGCACACCAGCAAATCTACAACAGAATGGCTGACAAAGAAAAGAATCAAGGTGCTGCAATGGCCCAGTCAAAGTCCAGACCTCAACCTGATTGAAATGCTGTGGCAGAACCTTAAGAGAGCTGTGCATAAACAAATGCCCGCAAACCGCAATGAACTGAAGCAATGTTGTAAAGAAGAGTGGGCCAAAATTCCTCCACAACAACGTGAGAGACTGATCACGTCATACCGAAAATGATTACTTCAGGTTATTGCTGCTAAAGGTGGTTCTACTAGCTATTGAATCATAAGGTGTACTTAGTTTTTCCCACATGGCTTCTCCATTTTGGCTGTATTTCTGTACAATAAATAATGCCACGGTGTACTCTGGCATGTGTTGTTGTTCATCTGAGGTTGTCTATACCTAATTTTGAGACCTGCTATGGGCCCAATGATTTTTCTTCTGTCTTGATACGTGGAACCATGGAACTCGAGAAGGGTGTACTTTCTTTTTCACATGACTGTAAGTATTCACCCCCCTGAGTCAATAATTGGTTGAAGCACCTTTGGCAGCAATTACAGCTGCGAGTCTTCTCGGGTAAGTCTCTGTCAGCTTTGCGCGTCTGGATCCTGCCATGTTTGCCCATTCTTCCTGGCAAAATTGCTCCAGCTCTGCCAGGTTGGATGGGGACCATTGGTGAAAAGCAACTTTCAAGTCTTGCCACAGATTCTCAATCGAATTGAGGTCTGGGCTTTGACTGGGCCATTCTAAGAATTTCAGGTTCTTTTAAACCACTCCATTGTTACTTTGGCTGTGTGTTTAGCGTCATTGTCCTGCTGGAGGTGAACTCCACCCCAGTCCCAGGTCCCTTGCAGACTGAAACAGGTTTTCCTCTAGACTTGCCCTGTATTTGGCTCCATCCATCTTGCCTTCAATCCTTACTGGTTTCCCAGTCACTGCTGAGGAAAAGCATCCCCACTACTATGCTTCACTGTGGGGATGGTGTTCTCAGGGCGGTGAGCACTGTTGACTTTGTGCCACACATAGCGTTTTGCAGCAAGGCCCAAAAGTTCAATTTTGGTCTCATCAGACCAGAGAACCTTTCCCCACATGTTTGCTATGTCTCCCACATGCTTTTTTGAAAACTCCGAACAGGCTTTGATGTGGGTTTGTTTTAGCAATGGCTTTCTTCTCGCCACTCTTCCATAAAGCCCAGTTTTGTGGAGCATCTGGGTGATAGTTGTCCCATGGACGGTTTCTCCCATCTCAGCTGTGGATCTCTCCAGCCTCTTGGTTGCTTCTCTAATGCCCTCCTTGCCTGGTCACTGAGTTTTGGTGGGTGGCCTTCTCTAGGCAGAGTCATGGTTGAGCTATATTCTTTCCATTTTGTAATAATGGATTTAATGGTGCCCCGGGGGATGTTCATAGTTTGGGATTTTTTTTTATAACCCAACCCTGATTGGCGCTTCTGCAGAACTTTATCTTGGAGTTGTTTTGATAGTCCCTTGGTCTTCATGATGCTGTTTGTTTAGATATGCTCTCCGACAAACTGGGGCCTTCCAGAAACAGGTGTATTTAATCTGAGATCATGTGGCACTGGAATTGCACACAGGTGGATGCCATTCAACTACTTATTGTACAGAATGTGACTTCTGGAGGCAGTGGGTTGCACCAGAGCTTATTTAGGCATGTCACAGCAAAGGGGTGAATATTTAAGCAACCAGCGAGTGCCAGTTTGTTTTTGTTTACTTAACTTTTGTGCCACAATAAAAATATTTTGCACCTTCACGGTGTTGAATATCTTGTGCATATCAAGTGGTAACAATGCCAATTAAATCCGTTTCAATTCCAGGTTGTAACACAACAAAATGTGGAAAAGTCAAAGGGGGTGAATACTTCTGCAAGGCACTGTATGCTACAAACGTAGAAATCTGCCTTAAATCAGGTCAGACCATTGGTCCGTATGGCCCAGTATTGACAACTCTGATTTGCCAGCAGCCCTTCAGGATTTCAGTCAGAGGTCTGTCTTATTACCTGCTACCAGATACATTTTACTGGAGATATCAGTAGAAATGTAAAATTTCCGGAAATGTTGAAGCCATTGTGGGGAGAGAGGGACAGTTTCTGGAGGGAAACTTCTTCATCAACAGTAAACTTATTTTAATGCTCTCTCAACATAACATAAATCATTTATATCTTATCTAGTGTATAAAATTGTATTATTTGACATTTTTGTGAAATTTACAGAACAATTTTATTTATTTAAATAATTTTAGGCTGCCTTTTAGGGTAGAAACCTTCCCAAGGCTTCTTACATAAAATAATCCCATGCCTCTTTACTCAGAAGTAAGACCTACTCTGTTTAGTGGAGCTTACTCCCAGGTAAGCACACATCAGATTGCAGCCTCAAAAATCTAAATGTCCGTTTTTGTGTACCCAATACTGGAGAGAATTGCTAACGGCTGCAGCTTATGCTAGCTAAGCACATGTACCTTAGCAGTTTTTGCCATCGGAGAAGTAGGAAAAAATAAGGGTTGAGAATACAAATCACATTGTTTGTGATAAACAAGAAAGTGTATTATTTAGACCGAGGGGTTAGAAACCTATTTTAGCTCGAGGGCCACATTCATGCCAAGGAGGGATGCCATGGGCTGCATCCTGCATGCCGCAGTCACCACCACTTTCTCTCTTACATACGCAAGATTCCATTTGCACACGGAGAGAGAGACCTAGACCGACTGAGAGAAATATTCACAATGAGACAGATCTATGCATAGGAACCTTCATTAAACCAGGTCAGACCATTGGTCTGTATGGCCCAGTATTGTCTACACGGGCTTGTAACAGCTCTCTAGGGTCTTGGGCATCAAGAGGTCTTCCCCATCACTTGCTCCCTGATGGTTTAACTAGAGATGCCAGGGATTGAAGCTGGGACCTACTGCATGCAGAAATGTCCTCTGCCATTGAGCTACGGTTCCTCCCATATTATTTTACACGTGTTATCATACATGATCCGGTCATATATTTCATAGTGATATGTAACAATACATGAAAGGCAAGAATTGTTGCATGATGATTATAATGTGTGACAGAATACGGAACACATAGAAGGATAACCTTCTATAAATATGTCTGATACAAGGAATGGATGATGATGATGATAATAATAATAATAATAATAATAATAATAATAATAATCCCTTATACCAAAGGGCGGGACAAATAACATATACAGTAAACATAACAATACAATAAAATAACCAACACCAACCACTTACTATACAGTATCGATTTCCCAGCAACCACCACATTAGCCCAACCACTCATTCTGGCTGACTAAAAAGATAAGTCTTTAATCCCGTTCGAAAGCGGGAAAGATCCTCCTCCAATCAGAGGCCCATGGGAAGCCTGTTCCACAAAAGTGGAACCAGGTCCTGAAAGGTTCGCAGCCTTGACAAGGCAGAGCGTGTCGGTGGGACCGCTAATAATCCCTGGCCCACTGATCTTAAATTCATACCAGGAACATACCAGGAAAGCCTAGATGCTAAGTAATTAGGGACATGAGGGATAACTAGTAGTGGTAGCCCATTTCAGCAATTGCTTTAGTAATGAGTGGCTCCTGTAAATTGATAAAGCTAGTGTGGTATAGTGTTTAGAGTAGGGGTGAGCAATTTGTGGCCGTCCAGATATTTTGGCCTACAAATCCCATCATCCCTCACCAGTGGCTATGCTGGCACGGGCTGATGGGAGTTGTAGGACAAAACATCTGGAAGGCCACAAGTCGACCACCTCTGGGTTAGAGTGTCAGACTAGGACCAGGGATACCCAAGTTCCAATCCCCACCCAGCCATGAAGCTCACTAGGTGACCCTGGGCCAATCGTCATCTCTCCACCTAACCTCCCTCACAGGGTTGTTGTGAGGATAAAATGGGGGAGGGGGAACCATGGATGCCCCACCCTGGATTCTCCTCCTCTGCTGGTATAGATGCCAATGAAGGGGGGGGGGGGCTGCCCACCGTTGCCTGAAAGCCAACACTGAAGAAATGCACCTTGTCAAAGGGGGAGGGAATAGGGCTGCAAGTAGGATGGCCTGCATTTGAGGAGCCTCTGTAGCAGCGGACATGCCTTCTTGCTCTGGCAAGGATGTCCTGGGAGGTATGTGCTGAACCTAACTGTGCCTATGGTGGTTCTTGCCCTGCAGAAGGAGGAGAAATACAAGCGGCACAAGCAGAAACAGAAGCACCGCGACAGGTCCAAGCATGCTGAACGGGTGGATGCTAAAGACCCGTCCTCGTTGCACCAGTGTCTTGGCCCTGGCTGCATCCAGGCTGCCCGGGCCAACTCCAAGTACTGCTCCGATGAATGTGGCATGAAGCTGGCAGCAAAGTAAGAGCCAGGCCTCCTGGGTTCCACCTCTCCCCTACTTTCTGTTTCTTTTCCTGTTGGCTTTGCCTGTTTTCCAGTGTGGATGACAAGGGGGTGTGACTCATGGAGCCAGTGTGGGTGGTGGAGGAGAGGGGGCTGGCTTTGGGCCTGCAGAACATACACAATGGCCTTGGGCACCTACCTTCAGCTGCACAGAAGGGATAATGATGATGTAACCCAAAGGGCGCTTTTGAAGATGGATGCCACCATGCAGTAGTGGGCAAGTGTGAATCCCCTGACTGCCCAAACCAGGGAGCAAGTGAATCAGTCTGACTTATTGGTGGGAGTCCTCAGTGCTACCCTTAGTGATCTGAAAATTCTCCTCTCCCCCCCCCCTTCATTTATAGCCCTTGCTGTATAGCCCATTGTAAGAGGAGACTATTTCGCACATCAGCATTTAGAGCCCTCAAGCCCGCTTTTTCTTCTTTATGGGGAAAAGGGTACGGGTTCTTCAGATAATGCCCTAAAGCTGGGGTGGGCAACTTGTGGCCCTCCAGAGGTTTTGGCCTACAACTCCCATCAGCCCTTGCTAGCATAACCAATGGTCAGGGATCAATTCATTCATTTCATTTATTACATTTCTATACTGCACAGTAACCAAAGCTCTCTGGGCGGTTTTCAAAGATTAAAACCCTAAAAATACAACATAATAACGTAATATAAAACCGACATACAAAAATATAACACCTTTAAACAATCAACAGTAAATCTCAGGCCCCATTAAAAACCTTATCATATACTGTCAGATGCCTGGGAGTAGAGGAAGGTCTTAACGTGGTGCCAAAAAGATGACAATGTTGGCTCCAGGCAGGCATCGCTGGGGAGAACATTCCATAATTGGGGGGCCCTCCACCAAGAAGGCCCTCTTGTTGCCATGCTCCAAGCCTCCCTCAGAAGAGGCACTTGGAGGAGGGCCTCAGATGATGAGCGTAGTATATGGGTAGGTTCATGCTGGGAGAGGACGCTCCATCAGGAGTTGTAGGCCGAAACATCTGGAGAACCACAGGTTGCCTTAAGAGGCTTTAGGGCAGGGGCGGGCATCAGCCACTGCCTTATCTTGTGGCAAATGAATTCCGTAGGTTAGCATTGTGCTGTGTGTGTGTGTGTGTGCGCGTGTGCGAGAGAGATGCTGCCTGTTGTTTGGTGTCCCCCTTTGTAACAATGTGTGGGCTGGTAGCAAATCGCCTGGTCTCTCTCTCTCTTCCCCAGCCGTATCTATGAGATCCTCCCACAGCGCATCCAGCAGTGGCAGCAAAGCCCGTGTGTGGCAGAAGAGCATGGCAAGAAGCTGCTGGAGCGGATACGGCGGGAGCAGCAGCAGGCCCGGCTCAAATTACAGGAAATGGAGCGCAAATTCCATGAATTGGAAGCTATCATTGTCCGGGCCAAGCAGCAAGCCATCAAGGAGGATGAAGAGGTGCCTGGAAGAAATGGGGAGATGGAGGACTCCTGGGTCCACCAGGACTCCTGGGTCCTCTCTTGGGTGGTTGGGAACAAGAACTTCCTGACTTCCTAGGGAGGAGATAGGTTCTTGGGTGGATTAGCATGGGGCCCTTTTGCAACCTGCTTGTATACACACGTTTTTCCTTCGTGCATCTGGATGTAACTTCACAGATCTTTGTGAGTACAATAAGCATGGATGCATTCGCAGGTTAAGCATATAGGACTTGTTTTCATAACCTCCTAATATGGGCAAAGCTATGATTGTCAGAATAGCTTTATGGCAGGGGTGCAGAACTTCTTTCAGCCTGAGGGTCATATTCCATTTCAGATAAGCTCTTGGGAGGGGGCATTCCAGTGGTGGGTGGTGCCAAATGTAAAGGGGTGGGGCCAGAGGGAAAGGGTCTGGGACCCAAATCTAAAAAAAAATGCCAGCCCGTTTTAGCTTAAAGCTCTTGCTGCCAGTAACTTGGCCTTAGGAGAAGCGTTTCAACCTTTTGGAATGGAGAAAAAACTGCACAAAGATTAGGAAACCAGCAAATGATTGGTGGGTGGGGCCAGGGGAGGGGTGTGTGGCCATCTGGGAGACTCCAGATGGGCCAGATTTGGCCTCTAGGCCTGAGGTTCTGCGCTGCTGCTTTATAGGAAGTTGCCCCGCACAGCAAAATTGACTTCTGATGGACAGAATAGGTCAAAGAGACTAACAGTGGGTCAAGCCACCCTGGGATTTTTATTGAAGGGTAGAGTATCCCCATAATGGATAATGTGAAGGACTGCGGCCAGTCCTTGGATTCTGAACGAGAGATCAGAGGCTGCAAACTGTCAGCCTCAGTTCTGCCGTTCCGGCCTCAGACACTAGAATTGGCACGGAAAGGGCAGAGAGACCACACACACATTCTGTGTAGGGGAAAGTGAAAGCAAGTCAGTTAAAAATTAGGTGGGCAGATAAGGGAAGTGAAATTGACAGAATGGAATATTTTTGCTAGGCAGAGTCAGAGCTACGAAACAACAAAGCTAAATCTCACGCTAGAGTACCCAGGCACTTGCACATTAGCTTGGGGATTGTTCTTCTTGGGACTTGCCTCAGCCACAGTCCCCTGCTCTGCACTTCTTTGCGTCCAGAACAACAACAAAAAACAGAAGCCATGGCTGATCTTATCGATTTTCTCCCGCCCCTCCCCTTGATAGCCTGACCATCACTTGGCCAATCAGGATTAATTTCATCTGGGCTAGGCAGGGGAGGAGGGTGGCTCCTAGGTGTCAGAAGGATGAATTCCTGACCATACCTAGAGTGCTTGGGGGACATTTGCATGTGAATAGTCGTAGACTCTGAGGAGACCCAAGCCATCAAGAGTACATTCACAGGAGATTCTCAGCCTCTGGCTGGGATTACACTTATTTACATGTATAAACTGTAATGCTATATAAGCTCTCTCTACACACACACACACACACACACACACACACGTTTTATATAAGCTATAATGAATAAGCTAGTAAATTCCTATAATGAATATGCTATCATAAGATATAATAAATAAGCTATTTCTGCTAGTCCATCTTGCCGTTGCCCCACATTTATTTATTTATTTATTAATCGCCCATCTGGCTGGTCACCCGGCCACCCTGGGCGATGTACAAAGGCTGGCATAATTTGCTGATTCAGTTGGTGTAATCCCAGGCGGGAGCTCAGGTGTGATGGAGATCATGCCCATTTCTTTGCGGAGTTATGCCACACATACAGATGAAGGCAGAGAGCGGTGATAATTGCTCTGTGTTGGCACGGCATGATCATGATACTTTAGAACTGTGCTTCCGGGCACCCACACCCCTTGCTTTATTAAGCAAGCAAGCAAGCCCGCGAGAGCTCCCAAAATTCTATTCCAAAAATCCATATTTGTGTAATACCTTTTATTAGGCCAACCAAAAGATCCCCTCAAATGTGCAAACTTTGAAGATCTTCATCAGGCAAGATGTTACAAAAAGCAGGTTGCATGTGTGTGTGTGTGGGGGGGGGGAGAAGGAAAACTAACCCACAGAAACTCTTCTGCTGGTATGATTCCAGGGAAGTTATCCCAGCAAGTAGGCCACATTCTCCTCCTTCCCAACCCCTGTGCAACGTGCAGTATCGTGCGCATGCACTTATAGTTAACAGCTTCTTAAGCCTTGCTTCCTCCCTGAGAGGGGTGAGTATAGCGGGCAGCAGGACCAAATTGGCAACTGTGGCTTGAGTAGGAGAGGGGCAAAGGGAAACTTACAGAACTCTGACCCCCAGGCTGTCTTGGAGCAAGGATTGCTTGATGTAGTCTGGGAGGTGTGATTGGACTGAAACACTATACCAGGTCTGTACAGCTTGTGACCTGCCAAGCAAAACGTAGTCCACAAGCCTGATATAATGGCCCACCAAGGGCATAATAGATTTCATAGATAGAGTTGGAAGGGGCCTACTACAAGGCCATCGAGTCCAACCCCCTGCTCAATGCAGGAAACTAGAGGAGGGGTCTCCCATCCAAGTGATAACCAGGCCTGACCCTGCTTAGCTTTCCACGCTCAGACAAGCTGAGCCAGCGTGAGCCACAGGCAACAGTCTGGTTTAGCAGATTGCCCGGAACTGCAAAAATTGGGAAGTGGGGGGGGGGGGAGTTGTTAGCCAAGCACCCGGCAGGCCTTGTTGGGTCATGTTCGGCTTGGTGGGTTATATGCTGTGCAGGCATGGCCTGCCCCAGCCTTCCCCAACCTGGTGCCCTCCAGACATTTGGACTTTAAATGTCCATCAGCCCCAGCCAGCATGGCCACTGGTCAGGGATCCTGGCAGTTGTAGTCCCAAACATCTGCAGGATGCCAGCTTGGGGGAGGCTGCCCTGCCCTCCTGGTGTTGGGGCCTGAGATGCTAGTTGCCTTAAAAATCGGGCTGCTAATTTTGACTTCTGCTTGCCTGTTTTCTCAGACCAGTGAAGGAGACAGCGATGACACAGACTTGCAGATATTCTGTGTCTCCTGTGGTCACCCCATCAACCCCAAGGTTGCCTTGCGCCACATGGAGCGGTGCTACGCCAAGGTATGTTGCCTTCTCTGTCTGGGCTAACCGTGGCATTGGACTTCATGAGTGCCTGTGTTTGAATTTGTGCTCCCAGGGTTGTCCTGAGTGAGCCATTTCTTTTCATCCTCTCTTCCCTCTGTAAAATGGGAGTATTTGTGGCATACATCAGAAACTGTTGTGTGGGTGGATAAAGAGAGAGGTGGCAAGAAGCTATGGGAATGATGAATAATCCCAGGCTGTAGAAAGCAGATTTCCCCTGCTGGATTGTATAGCAACTTGCTGACTCATCACAGACTTAAATTCTGTGCCCAGGCAAGCTACTTCCTGCACCCAGAACAGTTGAATTCTTCAGCTGAATAAATTATGCACATTTTGAAGAGTTATTTTGGTTTTTTTCTTCACATTTGTTTGCAAGCCTTTCTGAATAACTAGTCTAGAAACGAAATACATTGTTCCCTGTAGCTTGGTGTCAGTCATGCTTAATCTATCACCTACATAGTGTTGTGGAAAAATTGATCTACTGCGTTGTGTTTTGGAGAGGTTCTTAGAGAGGAAAGTTTATTAGTGAATTCACGATGGCATCTGAGCACAGTCTGGAATGCCAACAAGAATGAAAAGGAGACACTTCCCATTTATACTGAATAGTATCACATAGAGATCAGGTAACAATGAGTCGGTACAACTAAACAAGACAATTCCAAAAGGAAACACCTAGGACTGACAAAAGGTCAGACATTGCCCATTTTCCAGCCATCATGGCTTTACATAAGGTAATCAGTACTGTATTTTGCAAGGGGAAGATGGCTCACAGTAGTCTTTAGCATAACAGAGCAATGGCTAGGCACATGAGAGATTTGCCCTCAGGGTTGTTCACGGAAGGTCTGACTTGTCGGCATGTTCCTGGAAGGCCAAGGAAAGGTCTGACTTGCCTTTCTGTCAAACTGAAGCCTGGACAAAATTTACTTCTACAATAGTTTTATGTTTTGGGAACTATTTGCCATAGGATGTTGTGGTGTTGGCTGTCATAAATATCCCACTGCAAAGTGTTGAATAAATACAGGGACTGGTCTCTTGATGGCTCCAGGTTTTTGAGGGCCCTTGGGTAAGACACCCTCAATGGGCTCCCTCCCTCAATGAGCCTACCTTCTCACCACCATTACAACCAGCTGCTCTTGCTCCTCAACCTCTTTCTCATCATTGCTACTGCTTGCTTGACAAGCAGAGTGCCAGTGAGCAAGTAGGCAGCGGCATCCACCTCTCCCCCTTCTCGCCACCTCTGTTGTCTGGCCCAGAGCGTGAGTCAGGTGAACAAGCAGGTTGCAGTGATGAAGAGGAGGAGCAAGTCCAGGAGGCTCTTGTCAAGGGGGCCCTGCTGAGGTGTGGATTCTTGGCAGGTGGCCAACCATGTCTACCCTTGACAGTAGCCCTGGCCATGATAGCCAGAAGTTTAACTTCCATATTCAGAGACAGTAAAAATCTGAGTGCTGGTCGCTAAAAGGAGGCTAGATATTTTGCTTCTAGATATTTCTAGATATTTTGCTTCTAGATATTTTGCTTCTGTGGCATCTAGCTGGCTTCTGCCTATTATATTAAGCCAAGCGCAGTATCCAATGGTGCCCTTGCAATATGGGAATGAGTGCTAGTGCAATGGGAAGCTAGCGCTTGATAGCACTGAAGGAAATGATATAGTTAAAAAAAACCTTACAAGAGATTCTAGCCAGGCATGTGGACAGATTGCCAGGGTCCTGACTAATACTAAAAGAATGTAGTCAATGGCTGGTAATGACTGTGGCAATGACTGACAATGGCCGTCAATGGCTGTTGTTGATTCACAAAGGTTGAGGTGTTTTGCTGTCTCACCCTGCATATGTGACCAAGATAAGAAAATACCTAGCAGCTGCTTGATTGTAAGATCATCTTCCTGTCTCCTTGTAAGGAAATCCCCCTCCCCTAAAGCAAACCCCCTTTTGTCTTGACCTTGCTGACCAATGTAAAGAACTGTTGCCAAATGACCAGACTTAGGTATGCTATAAAAGTGGTTGTAAAAGCCCCGCCCGGGGTTCTGCTTTGCGACACAGTCCGCAGGACCAATTGATTTTCATAGATCATAGAGTTGGAAGGAGCCTACAAGGCTATCGAGTCCAACCCCCTGCTCAATGCAGGAAACTAGAGGAGGGGTCTCCCATCCAAGTAATAACCAGGCTTGACCCTGCTTAGCTTTCCACACTCAGACAAGCTGAGCCAGCATAAGCCACAGGCCTGTCTAATTGTGCACAATAAACCTTTTTCCAATAACCCGAGTTGGTCCTCGTTGTCCTTATCTGAGTTAAGGGGTGACCACTTCAGCACGACACCAGAAACTAGCTCAAACTAGTGCTTCTGGAATGGGACAAGCCAGCTCACCCACTTCACTATTTGCATGGCATTTTTAATGCACCCCAGAAACATCACGGGGGGGTTTGCCAACAGTCCCATTCACAGCCTGATTCTGTGTATGCTTCCTTAGAAGCACGGCCCTTTTGAACTCCAGTAGGCATTCACAGGATTAGGAACTAAGGGGACTACTTTCATAACCCAGTGTGACATTTCTGATGTTCATTACAGCGTCATGCAAATGTTGTGTGCCATTAAATGATGTGCATTGTCGTAACTCTCCAGCTCGTTGCATTTCTCGTGACCTGGATTGCTGTGGACTAGTGGGTTGAGACTCTTAAGGTCTATGCTACTGAAGGAGGAAGGGTCTAAGGTAGCCTTTCCCAACCAGGTGCCCTGCAGATACTGGGTGACAACTCCCATCAGACCCAGCCAGCTTCTCCAATGGTTGGGGATGATGAGAATTGCAGTCCAAAACAACTGGAGGGCACTAGGTTGGGGCAAGTTGGTCTAGGATAGCCTTCCTCCAAACTAGCGCCATCCAGATAGGTTGGACTACAACTCCCAGCATCCCCCAGGTTGGGGAAGGTTGATCTAGGATGTGACGGGAACAAGGGGATGGAACCAGTCCTATGACTTCTTTTGTCAACAGCTAGTTGAACTGAGGGGGAAATATTGTTTCTTCACTTGACAATGCTTTTGTTCTGCTGAGAGGTCATGACTGTCCTTTTCTCTTCTCTTTCCCTCTGCAGTATGAGAGCCAGACATCCTTTGGGTCTATGTATCCAACACGTATTGAAGGGTAAGTTAGCCCTCTCCCCTTGCCTCCAGGGGCTGCTCACCAAACCCTGCCCACTAGCACTGGTGCTGTCTGTCTCTCGGATCCGATCCTCTGTTAACATGAGCTGAAGCACTACAGGTCGTACCAGCACAGTGAGAACTAGGCCTGAATCTTGTCTTTGAAACCTGGCAAAGGGAAGATTCTGCAATCTTCCCAAGCAGCTTGGCCTACTGCTGACATCTGTGAGTTTATGAAGGGGTCTCTTTTTTTGAGTAGCCTCATGCATTTCTGTATATGGGTCCTGGGCCACTTGGCACAGCACTAGGCAGCATCTTCTGGAACATGGAGGTTCCTGGAGGAGATCGCCCTCTCGATTCAGAATGTCCACATGCCCCTATGTATAAGGAAGGAGGGGGAATCCTGTTCATCAGGTTTCTTCCCCTCTTCCCCCCCCCCCTCCTGGCATTGCTTGTCAGGAAACTCTGATTTCCTCGTTATGCGAGGACAACATTTTTCAAAACTGGGAGAGGCCTTCGCTCAGGAGTAGAGCACATGCTTGGAATGTAGAAAGTGCCAGACTTTCCTGCTATCTCCAGTGGTGCTAGGAAAGGCCCCTGCCTAAAACCCTGGGGAGCTGCTGCCAGTTATTGTAGACCTGGTTTTGGACTTCCTCAGAAGTTTTGGACTACGACTCCCATCAGCTCCAGCCAGCATGGGCAATGGTCAGGGATTATGGGATGTTGTAGTCCCAAAACAGCCAGAATGCACCAGGTTGCTTACCTTTGTTCTAGGCAATACTGAACTAGACCTCCTAGCTGTCTGGGGGATTATGGAAGTTGTAGTCCAGCACATCTGGAGGGCACTCCGTTGGGAAAGGCTGCAGTAGAAGTACAATCTTACTTTCCTAGCATTTAACCTGAATCAGTTTTCTTGTCACTTTAAATTAATTTACATGATTAAAATGAATTTAAAATCCATTTCTTCTTACTTATTAAGCCTGTTGAGAACCAGGCCATTACCTTTTCTCTTCTTACCTGTGTGTGTGTGCATGCTTTTTTTCCAGGGCGACCCGTCTTTTCTGTGATGTCTACAACCCCCAAAGCAAGACGTACTGTAAACGCTTGCAGGTCCTGTGCCCAGAGCATTCTCGTGACCCCAAGGTAGGGACAGAGTCACCTGTCCAATTTTGGGCTGGAACAGGCTAGGACATCTTTCAGATTTATGATGGAAATGGTCACGGATTGGAATCCAGTACATAGCTTTGTAAGCTTTACTCAGGGCTGTGTGTGCTTGTTTGTGGCTATTTTGTAGGAGTGCAGAAAAAGCATGGAAAGTGGATACTGAGCATTGAATTGGCTTTTATTTAAGAATAAAAGCAAGTTTCTAGCCCTTGTTACTACAAAGGTGCACTTGAAAGTGTGTGGGTAGTACCTGCTAAAATCTCAAAGCAAGGGCATGGCTGAATAACATTTCCAGAGATTGGGGAAAGGATTTCAGTACCCTGCATATCACTTTCCCCTTCCCCCTGACTAGCCAAGCCAGAATAAGTTACCGTATGCAAAATGAGCAAATCTGCATAATTTTTACAGGCTGTAGATTTGCACTTTTCTCATGCTGCATTTGGATGATCTTGTTGCAGAATATTAATTTATTTGAGCCAGTAGACACACAGCCATGGCTTTATCCCTGCTCCATCTTGGTTGTGACTTTTCCCTAGGTGTCGGCAGATGAGGTATGCGGCTGCCCCATGGTAAAAGACGTGTTTGAGCTCACCGGGGAATTCTGCCGCGTGCCCAAACGGAAATGCAACCGACACTACTGCTGGGAGAAACTGCGCCGGGCTGAGGTGGACCTGGAGCGAGTACGCGTGGTATGGATCAGAAACTCTTGGAGTTTGGCATGGCAGGGGAGCAGCAAAGGGTGACCCTGCTGTGTTGTATGAAATAGGCAGGTTAATTCAGTAGCAGTAGCAGTTGCAGTGGTGGGGATCCTTTAACTATCATCCATTGGCCATAGACCCACAGGCCACTGGGAGGCTGCACCCGCTGCCTTCCAGGTAGAACATCATGGTAAAGTTGGGGGGACACCAACCTGGCCCCGTACATCAGCCAGAGAGGGAGCAGCTGCAGTGAGCTCATGTCACCGCTCCTGCCAGAAGGAACACAGCTCCAACTGAGAGTACCCTGGGACTGCAGAGTCTGGCCTCATCGGCCAGAGAAGCGAGGTCTGCTGGGAGGCTGCACCCTGTGCCTCCCAGGATAAACATCACCGCAAGTGGAAGGCCAACCTGACTCCATATATCCACCAGAGAAGGAACAGCTGCAGGGAGCTTGTTTCACCCTTCCTTGCCCTGCCAGAAAGAACACGGATAGGAACTTTGAAACTAAGAACTCGTGCCTGGGTTTTGCTCTTTTTCTTCCTCCCTCCAAAACCCTTTCCCTTTTGTTTCGTGTCTTTTACATTGTAAGCCTGAGGGTAGGGACTGTCTTAATATTAATGTTTGTAAGCTGCTCTGGGAGTCTTTTTTGTCTGAAAAGCGAGGTAAAAGTTCTGTAAGCAAACAAAGAAGTTATGAGTGGGTGTAACTGCTTTCCCCTTGCTCTTTGGCAGTGGTACAAGCTGGATGAGCTGTTTGAGCAGGAGCGGAACGTACGGATGGCCATGACCAACCGGGCCGGGCTGCTCGCCCTCATGCTACACCAAACGATCCAGCATGATCCACTGACCACAGATTTGCGTACAACCACCGACCGCTGAGCTGGTGAGTTGGTGGTGCCAGCATTGATCCAGGGCCTGCCTACTTCGGAGTGTGGAAGAGGATTCATGCAGGGCCAGCTCCAGCTTGTTGGGGAACTCTTGCCAGTTTGGCCCAGGAGGACCACAAACTTCTGTGGGCTTTTTTTGTGGGGGGCAGGGAGAGAGTGCCTCCCTGAGATGGAGCTGTATAGTCTTGCAGTTCCTTTTACTGTTGGGGAATCCTGGGGTACATGGTCAATTTATACAGTCCCTGTGTGTGTACTGTCTCTGACGTGATCACACTTTGCACCAAATAACGGCCAAGATGGTGGCACTGGGTCAGTTGGCCTTGTGTTGGGTCTGGGCGCCAGCACTTGACTGAGCCCCCCACCTAGCATGGACTCACAGAACATGCTTAGGTGCCTTTGCCTCTAGGAAATATCAATGCTCATCCACTGCTGTGGAAGGGGTTATAAGGTCTCTCTTCATGGCCACCAGGGGAGGCAAAAGGAGGACTGGGGAGGCTTTTTTCCTGGGTCTGATCAAGAAATTGAATGGTGCACCTTCCCCCAACCTGATGCAAGTTGAAGCCCAAAACATCCAGAGGGCATCAGCTCCAGCCAGCACGGCTTAAGGTCAGGAATGCTGGGAGATCTAGTCCAAAACAGCTGGAGGGCACCAGGTTGGGGAAGGCTGGAGTAGAGCATCAGCTGGAATCCCTGACACAGATAAGGAGAAGTCTCTAGAGTCCTGTGTTATCCTCCCTCCCTTATCACCCTTTCTTTTTCTCTGCAGGTGCTTTCCTGATTGCTGACGAGACCTTCATGATTCAGTGCCAATTGAACCAGAATCTTTTTTTTTTTAATGATTTTTTTTGTATGCTCTTTTTTCATTAAAACGGTCTGGTGTGGCTATTGGCTCTGGGCCCCTCCATCTTGCTCCTGTAATATCTAGCTAACTTTGACCCCAACCCCTGTGCCAGTGGCTGTTAGCCTTGCCTGTGTATAGTCCTTCTTTTTTTGTATTCATGTGGTTCAAAGGTGGAGGCCTGGCAATAGGGTTTGGGAGTAGGGAAGTTACTGGTGGGTCTTCCTTCCTTCTCTTCCCCCCCCCCTAAAAAAAAGATTTTTTTGGTTTCTACTGGCTTAGGGCAGTCCCTGCTTTTCTAAGCAGGATTTTTATTAGATTTGTGATGCTGTATTGCAGTGAAGACCTTTCTAGGTATTAAGTACCCATTGCCCTTCCATGTAGCTGTTGTTGGCTAAGAGACCTAGAAAGTAGGGGTCGTAGGCTGTTGAATCAGGGCAAAGGAGACAGCCACGTGCAAATCTATCATCCCATTATGTTCTACTGCCTGTAGTCAGAAAAGAGATTAATAAAAATACCCTGAAATGTGATGTGTGTGTGTGTCTGTAGTTTGGACCAACTTAAGTTTGAATTACTATTTTATCTGCTGCTACTTCCTTCCTTTCTCTATCCTTACCCGTAATGCAGATCTCTTTGCCTAGTTCTGACCAATCCCATGCTGTTCCCATTTTGTTGTATTTGCAAGATGTGGGAGAAATATACTTTTTACGGAGGTGAAAATGGCGGCCGAGAGGAGTGCAGGGTTTTTGTATGCTCTGCAGCCCTGTAGCTTTTTAAGCATCTAAATATTTACATTTTACTTTTTACTTATCTAGTTTTACTTACCATTTTACCGCTACTTTTATCGCTGCTGCCGTTCTTTCTTTTATAAAAACTATTTTAATCTATTTTTATCTCTATTTTACCAACCTGGGCGTGCTGCCACGGGAGTATCCCTTCAAGGTCCCTGGCTGCTGTTAGCTGTTGAACTCTGGTAATCTATCAACGAACTCTTCTTAATATTTCAACATTTCAAGACCTCAATATTTCATTACCTAGTATTAAAAAGAATAGGAAGCAAAGAGAGCTGAACGAAAACAACTCCTGGTGGAAGGAAAACAACTATTGGCCAACAGACTTTGTGGACTCCTTATCTGGGGACACAGTTGTAGGGAATTCCTCTAATTTAAACAAACACAAGCAACTGAAACGGATTATAGACCTGGATTTCCCTGAAATAACAAGGTGAGGTTGTTTTGTTGTGTTATTATTACCTGACATTTGATACTAGATCTTAAAAGCCCTTGCATAATTACAGGATCTTATATATACACACACACACACACTGGTCCTCACTAGAGGGAAATATAAGCAATTGGGCCTGGCCCCAGAGACTACAGATGTCTCTTTGGCCATTAAAGCAGCCAAGGCTCAACTGAAAATTACTGACTTTTTTTGCCCCACTGTGGAACAAAGGGAAAAGGAAAACTCAAGATTTGACTCAATAACTACCCCTTGTGGAGAGGAGATTTTAGATTGGTCTTTGGGACTGTGAAGAAAAGAGCCTCTGGGGTTTCCTACACACACACACACACACACACACACCCTCATGTGTAAACCAGGTAATCCCAGCTAGGAGCTGGGAGGGGCAGAATATACAGAGATTATCTGATGAGGCATGGCACCCCAAAGGCTGAGGTCTAGTGATCAGGCCTTTGATATGCAAAATGCAAATGTTCTGGAGCCCACTAGTCATGAGTCACCCCTCCCCTGCCTGGGCCAGGTGAAGTTCATCCTGATTGGCTAAATGCAGCTGGGCTACTGAAAAGGGGGGGGGGAGAATATATTACCAGCTGTGGCTTCTGGTTTTGGTTGTTGGTCGTCAGGCAGCAAGCTGCAAGCAGGTTCATGATTCCGGTCAGACCTCAGCCACCAACCCTGGGGAGCTCCCAGTGAGCAACGCTAAATGCGGGCTGTGGCTAAGGCAAGCCCTGAAGAGGGCCACCCATCCCGGACCTTAGGGTGGGTGCGGTGGTCTCTTGTGGTAGGGCTGTGGCTAAGGCAAGCCCTGAAGAAGACCACCCATCTCGGACCTTAGGGTGGGTGTGGTGGTCTCCACGTGTGGTAGGGCTTTGCTGAAACAAGCCCTGAAGCAGACCGACCCCCAGGTAACTGGTGAGTGCCTGGGAGATCTAAGGAACCAGCATTATTATTTTGTAGCTCTACTGCGTTTGTACCAAAGTGTCTCCCTACCTTGTCTCTTTCCCTCATTTCCCACCCTTTGTTGTAATCTGTTTACCTGAATAAACCTCCTTGGTTTTACCCCACACGGCGTGTGTGATTGCTCTGTGGTTCAGCGCTAAATCCAGGGTATAAGTCCCTGAGAGAGATTCCAGTCAGGACTGCAGAGCTGAGGCTGGCAGTCTGGCACCTTGGGATCTCTGGGTCTTGGGAAGAAAGGACTGGGTGGCAAGAGCCCCCAGCCCCCATTCCTTCACAGGGACCATATTGTATGTCAAGAAAACCTGGTAGCCCCCCAGTTATGGAATCAGCTCCCCACTGAGACCCGCCTGGCGCCAACCTTACTATCTTTTCGGCGCCAGGTTAAGACTTCCCTCTATGCCAAGGCATTTAGTTAGGAGCTTGGAATAGCACGGAGGGGATTGTCACCTGTAGGCTCAGTTTTATTGGCTTTTGTATTGTTATTTTAAACTGTGTTTTAAATTTGGTTTTTAATTTTTAAACTATTTTTGTATGTTTTTTATTGTTGTTTTTATGTATAGAGTGTTGTGAACCGCCCAGAGAGCTTCAGCTGTGGGGCGGTATATAAATGAAATAAATGAAATGAATGAATGAAATGATTGGACATTACAGGACCCAGGCGGACGCAGCCTAGCTGAGGAGTTAGTTATCATGAACGAACCTCTCCCTGACTTTAAGTCTCAAGGCATTTCTAATATACTCATTCCATCATACTCCTCTAGTGGCTCCAAGAATAATAACTAATATTTCTCCTTCAAAATTGAATACTAACTCAATTCAGCAAATTAACGACAACGACAATAATTCTGACCACCTTCTAGTTGCAAATTTATTATGCACTCAACACGAGCTGATACGAGAACTAACTACACGATGGGTAGGAGATCTAGCCCAAATTAAAGACTTCCTTTCAGAATGTAAGGCGCTCTTCACAACTCTGACAGAGCTGGTGTTGTCTAAACTAAGAGCGAGACATAATCCTAATAGCATTCAAACTATAGCGAAGAACGTAGAACAGAACTTTCCGCTAACACACACAACTGTTTCTTTAACTTCCAATGGCTCAACAAGTATAAAGCATGCTGGCAAGAAACCTGACGAAAAACCCATAGGGTCAATCAAGAAGAAAGGTGGGTCCAATAGAAAGAAAACCTTAGCCAGCAAAGAAAAATAATGTTAAAAAATAAAAAAATATTAAATCTACTAAGAGACCCCAAACCCACTCCAAATTAAATTACAACACTTTATTCAAACTATTGGAAGGAAAAGATAGGACTAAGTTTCCCTCTTCCATAGAGCGAAACAACAAAGGGAGAACTGAGTCCTCCCCACGTGAACCCAAGCCACAGAACTCAGGTCAAATTGGCTATCAGATCCCTAATAGCCCCCCTGGCTTTCCAAAAGATTCACGGACGTTAATACAAGCTACCAAAGAGACATCACACCCTCCCTTGGAAATTGTGCAACAAACACACATCTTGCATCGCCACGTGGGAGTCCAGACTTGGTGTCTACAACTTCAGAATCAAAATCTGGTTATCACCAATTACCCCAAGCCAAAGGGTCTACTTATGCAAGTGGATCGCATTAACCATCTTGTTCAACTTCTGGAAGACCCAGACATAGGTGGTGAGAGTGTTGGACTGGGACTCGGGAGATCCAGGTTCTAGTCCCCGCTTGGCCATGAAACTCACTGGGTGACTTTGGGCCAGTCACACTGACTCTCAGCCTAACCTACCTCACAGGGTTGTGAGGATAAAATGCAGAGGAGGAGGAGGATTATGTAAGCTGCCTTGGGTTCCTTGCAGGAAAAAAGGTGGGGTATAAATATAAAAAATAAATAATAGACACAGACACCATACGGATAACTATGGTGTAACTATACTATATTATAACTACCTATTCGCTACAGCAATTGTAACTTTTGCTTCTCCGCAGCTAGTAGCCAGAGTACAGTGTTAAACACTTATTTCATTTTAGCGGTATGGGTGTTAAGAGACACTTCAAGAATACCTCTCCAGCCCTCTCTCTGGGTCCACTAAGGTCTCAAAAACTTCCTCTCTCTGTCTTCCCATGCTAAGGTTTACTCAGTGGGAACCTGAAAGGGGCTGAAGTGAAGCATGCGGCTCCAGTGCCCCAAGAATTATTAAGTAAAGCCAGTTATAATAAAGACACCCTCACACCCAATGCGCATATTGAGGCCGTTAGTAATGTCTATCCTACCGCCGACTTTATGAATCTTAGCAAGGAAGAACTAAGTCATATTGATAGCTTCAGTACCCTCCCTGCATATGAACAAACAAAGATTATATCAAGACTCTCTACCCTAAATAGACTCTTAATAAGTAAGTCCCAACAGGAGCCAGAGCCTACCTATGGCTTAATTAGCCAAAGAAAGCAACCTACCAAAGTAGTTACTGAAAATATCTTTCGAGATAAAGGAAGTGACACAGGGGAAGTTAAGTTTAAAGAGCACAACACACACTATCCTAACATGAAGATGAGAGTGCCCCTGAATCAGGAGATCTACATTATATATCTGGACTTCAGCAAAGCTTTCGACAAAGTGCCTCATGATATCCTGATGAGTAAGCTAGCTAAGAGTGGGCTAGATGGAACAACTATCAGGTGGATCCACAATTGGCTACTGAATCGGACTCAAAGAGTGCTTATCAATGGTTCCTTCTCAAACTGGGGAGAGGTAACAAGCGGGGTACCACAGGGCTCGGTCCTGGGCCCGGTGCTCTTCAACATTTTTATTGATGACTTGGATGAGGAGGTACAGGGAATGCTTATCAGATTTGCAGATGACACAAAGTTGGGTGGAACAGCTAATACTCTGGAAGACAGAAACAAAATTCAAAGTGACCTCGATAGGCTGGAGCGCTGGGCCGAAAACAACATAATGAAATTTAATAGGGATAAATGCCAAGTGCTGCACCTAGGGAGAGGAAACCAAATGCAGAGTTACAGAATGGGGGACACTTGGCTCAACAATACTACAAGTGAGAAGGATCTTGGGATTGTGGTAGATCACAAACTGAATATGAGCCAGCAATGCGATGTGGCTGCAAAGAAGGCAAATGCAATTTTGGGCTGTATTAATAGAAGTATAGCTTCCAAATCACGGGAAATGATAGTAATTCCCCTTTACTCGGCACTGGTTAGGCCTCATCTTGAGTACTGCGTCCAGTTCTGGGCACCTCACTTTAAGAAGGACATAGACGAACTGGAGAGGGTTCAGAGGAGGGCAACAAGGATGATAAAGGGACTGGAAACAAGGCCCTATGAGGAGAGACTGAAAGAACTGGGCATGTTTAGCCTTCAGAAGAGGAGACTGAGGGGAGATATGATCGCACTCTTCCAGTATTTGAAGGGATGTCACACAGAGGAGGGCCAGGATCTCTTCTCGATCATCCCAGTTTGCAGGACACGGAATAATGGGCTCAAGTTACAGGAACCTAGATTCCACCTAAACATCAGGAAAAATTTCCTGACTGTCAGAGCAATAAGACAATGGAATCAACTACCTAGGGAGGTGGTGGGCTCTCCCACTCTGGAGGCATTCAAGGTGCAGCTGGACAGACAACTGTCAGAGATGCTTTGACCTGGATTCCTGCATTGAGCAGGGGGTTGGACTCGATGGCCTTGTAGGCCCCTTCCAAGTCCAACTCTACTTTTCTATGATTCTATGATTCTATGATATGCAAAGCTCCAAAACTAGCCCAACCCTGTGTTTTCCTTAATCCTGAAGAGCAGAACCTGGTGCTGGCTGCTGCTGATACCTTTGGTAGTGATTCCGACGAAACGAAAACTCTCGCCTCCAAACCCAAAGCATTTCGAATTGAGAACCCTGATCGGCTTGCCTTACGGCAGCTTGAGCCTCACGAAATTGGAACTCAAGAAATGAATCAGCAACATAGCCAAATTATTGAATTTCCCAGGCTACCTAGTTTAACAACAGACTGTTGCATTCTGGAAACAACAGATGGTGGATTAGACACGATAGAGGAAGTAGACTGACCACCACTACAAAACAGTCTCTTAGCTTCCGTGAAAAGTATCTCCGTGCACGTAAACCAACCCTCACTAGAAGCCCCTTCTCCTTTTAGAACTTCAATCCATCATCGGAATAATCTTCTGAAAGAACCCTCTAAACCACTTAGGGAGCCAACTAAGGCTGACTCTGCACGGAATTTATCTTCACACGGCTCCATCAAGCTCCTATCCTGGAATGTTGCCGGGTGGTTTTCGAAGAATCTCGATATTTCCTTTAAAGACTATATAGCCACCTTTGATATAATTATTTTTCAAGAAACCTGGATGCGAACTTCGCTGAACATCGACGGTTTCGCCACATTTGAACTTCAGGCCACTACTGGGGGAAGACGTGGGAGAGCCAAAGGAGGCCTGGCTCTTCTAGTCTCCACAAAGCTCCAGGCAACAGTGACTAGAGTGGACCCCTGTGATTGATGGGCCATAGCGTGTATTGTAAATTTTTGTCATAGCAGCCTCCTGATTATAAATGTTTATCTGCCTCCTCAGAGAGATAGATCAACTGAGAATGAAATCTGGCCCAAATTAGAAAAAAATATATCAACTTTGCTCCTTTGGTTTTCTAACGCCCAAGCTATAGTGGCTGGAGATTTTAATGCAAGAATAGGCCCCAACGATGAGGCCCTGTACTCTCGACATAATGCTGCCCCTCCCATACATGATATAGGATATCTATGCTTTTCCCAGCTTTCTAAGGACATTAAATCAAATTGGAGGGGATTTCATCTCGCCCAACTAGTGGCCAACCTTGACGTATTCATTCTAAATGGAGCAACACATGGTGACTTCCCTGGAGAATTCACCTACTGGTCAGAGCGTGGTGCTAGCACAATAGATTATGTCAGTGTGACGTAGTGGTGAGAGTGCTGGACTGGGACTAGGGAGATCCGGGTACTAGTCCCCGCTCGGCCATGAAACTCACTGGGTGACTTTGGGCCAGTCACTGCCTCTCAGCCTAACCTACCTCACAGGGTTGTTGTGAGGATAAAATGGAGAGGAGGAGGAGGAGGAGGATTATATAAGCCGCCTCGGGTTCCTTGCAGGAAAAAAGGTGGGGTATAAATGTAATAAATAAAAAATAAATAAAATGTCATGAGCTCCCGGAATATGTTGGCTAGCGTGATGCATTTAAAAGTCGACTCCCGTCAGGACAGCGACCATTTACGGTACCTATTTCTTTAAAATTCAGTATTGGAAATATGGTCACGCACCTGGCAGATAAATTAAACCCAGATCTTGTGTTAGTTGAGGGTCATAAAAGAATTAGATGGTCCCATAGGGTATAGAAAATATAGAAATAATTAAAAATAATATAGGTTGGTGGGACCCAGTTCTGGCCTCACTTTTTACATCAATAGACCAATCCGCACAAATTCCTTCAGATTGGGGTCTGGCAATCATTGTCCCAATCCATAAAAAGGGCTCAAAATGCGATCCATCTAATTACCGCCCAATCAGCCTACTAAGTATAGTAAGCAGGCTCTATGCTAGACACCTGTCTTGGAAACTTTGGGAATGGATGGATCGGGGAAAAATATTAGTCGAAGAGCAAGTGGGGTTTAGGCCAGGTCACTCCGCCTTTGACCGATGCCTGGTCTTACATCACCTTATCAAGAAATATAGATCTAAACCCCATGGAGCTCTTTTTTACTGCCTTTGTCAATTTCAAAGCTGCATTTGATAGTATTCCCAGGAATAGGCTGTGGGCAAAACCGGAGGCCACTTCTATTGATCGTAGGCTTTTAATACTCATCCGCACCCTCCATGGAAAAAACACTCTCAGAGTAAGATGCAATCCGCAGGGCCATCTGTCATCCTCAATACCATTAAACAGGGCTGTATCTTGGCCCCCCTGTTATTTAATTTCTATATAAATTCCTTGGTCACCGCTCTATCGGATGCTAGCTGCCACCCACCAAAACTTGCAAACTGCCCGGTCCCCGCCCTACTATATGCAGATGATATATAGTTATTTTGTCACACACACAAGTAGGCCTTAGGAGAGCCTTACGTGCTCTCTCAGCGTACGTGCTCTCTCAGCATACCAAGTATGCATTTACAAAGACCCTTGCCCGCTGGAGGTAATTATGACAAAATTCTTACGCTCCATATTCGGCACTCCATATGGAACCGAGGAGCAGCTTGTTATGAACTATAACAAGAACAAGATTCTGGTCTTTTCGAGATTCACAAAGCATAACTGGAGGCTAAACGATCATATTATTGAACAGGTTAAGACTTTTAAATACTTGGGCATAGTCTTCCAAGTTTCTGGATTGTGGAGGGCTCAAATCGCACATTCTGCTGAGCACGCCCAAAGAACATGGCCATTATAAGATTCTTCTTCACGGAAGGTGGCTCCCACATACCATCTGTCATCAAAGTTTTTCAGGGAAAAGTCTTAGCCCAACTATTGTATGGCTCCCAAGTATGCATTTACAAAGACCCTTGCCCGCTGGAGGTAATTATGACAAAATTCTTACGCTCCATATTCGGCACTCCATATGGAACCCCTAACGCCTTACTCAGATTAGAGGCGGGCCTAATCCCCATCAAAGCACGAGCCTGGATAAATGTAATCAATTATTGGTTGAAATTAAATCTCAGCCCCCAAGGATTATCCCCTCTGATACTGACGGACATATTGAAGGGTGGATGGGTAGAGTTGGTGGAGGAAAAACTGCAACAGTATGGGTTCTCTCCTCCAGCTCTGCTACAATTTGGATTTATAAAGGCCAAGGAAATAATTAGTGAACATATTAAGGATGTTGCCTTGCAGGAGGACAGAGCTCGTGCATCCAGTTACACGCCACCTCTGATTTATACTAAGAACTGCGCCCCCGAGGATTATCTTAACGACCTGGTAATACCAACATATTGCAGGGCGTTTACACTGGCGTGCTTTGATTCTTTACCATCAGCTCTTTTGGAGGGCAGATACCGAGGAACACCCTATCCCCAACTGAACCTGCCCATGCCAATCGAACGAGGTAGAAACAATTACCCATGTATTATTACATTGCAGTTATTACAAGGACATTCGTTCCTTTTATATTGCTTCAATTTTAAGAAACGCTCCAGGCAGATCAGATACATTTTACGTCTCTCTCCTCCTATCGGGTTCAAGAAATGAGATTACTCAGAGAGTGGCAAGATTTTGCACCCAGGCTTGTAAGATTAGGAAGCAGTCGATAAAACCACCCTAAAGACAAAACTAAATTATTTTAATATATTTGTTCTATCTCTACTTTTGTAAATGAATAACATGATGCATGTATGTATGTTTTTTTATGTTTGGTCTATGACCGTAACTAAAATAAACTAAACTACTTTTTACCATCGAACTTTAACTGGCCACTGCCAGAGAGCCAGATTAAACAACCGTCTACAGTTTCTGTTTGGTGAATGAGAAGGCTGCCCATGTGTGTGTCCTCACTTCTCTCCCCCCACCCTGCCCAAATCCAGGAAGAAAGACATCCGGTGAAAATTAGCACAGATTACCTCCCTGAACAGCTTATGTAACCTGTGTTAACCTGCGAGTGGAGGAAGTTTTCCATCCATGCAGTCTCTCTCTCTCTCTCTCTCTGTCTCTCTGCATCACATCTAAGGATCAAACCACTGTCACCCTTCCTTTCGCCCTCTCAAAATCAGATCAATGTGTTTAGTTCATTCTCCAAACTCAATCAAAATGTGATTCAAAATGTGTAAATCAACCTTGAAATGGTAAAGAAAAGAAGTCTCCCTAACGGTACAGTTCCCTGCTGAATGTGGGAAGTGGTAGTAGGTATCTCCACGCCTAGATGCCATTGGTGTGTGTTTGTGAAATCTCTTGACACCCATTGACATTATAAATGTCAATTCCTAATGAGGTACATGGGTGGGTGTCAACTTTATTCTGTATTTTGTTGCCCTTGTTATTTCTTTTGATGGTGAAATCTGAAGAGGGCATTTGTGTGTGTGTCTGTGCGGCGCGCATGCGTGTGTGTGTGTGTGAAGCCTGGAGGTAACAGTAGGCCTGTGATGTCTTTTGGTTTCTTCTTTTTACCTAGTTACATTAGTTCTTCAAACTTTTGCATATGTAATAGTAAGTCCTATTGAATACATTCATAGTACTGTACAGTATTAGGCTATTAATCTTAATTTTTCAAGCCTGCTCCACGGAACCAGAAAATATTTTCTACTGACTGCTGCCACTTAGTGACTCTCTTCTCCCTGCCCCTGCATGTCAAGTCATGTGGACACAATTTGAGAGATTCATTGATATGCTGTGAGGGAGTAGGGCAAAAAGAAAAGGTTTCTAATGATTGAATGAGTAGGAATGAAGAAAATGAAGAGAAGTTACTTTATCATGCAGATCCCCCCGCCCTCCCTTTGCACTTGCTAAAGGGTCAGGACAGGTATACAACACACTGTCATGTATCTCCTTTAAGGAGTGAGATATCAGAATGAAGCTTGATATGCACATTTTAGGAGAGTTCTCCATTTGAAATTGAACACATTCACCTCTGTACCTGAGGTGAGGGTGGGGTGGGATGAGAGGGAAGAAACAGAAGAACGGAGATACAAAATACATTATATTTATACAGATTGATTCAAAAAGCAGAAGAACAGATGACCATCTAAAGACAGTATGGGATAATGAATTTGAAGAGGTGACCTCGAAGGTGGGCTGAAACAATATATGAGACAGATGAGTGCTGGTTCACATGACACGGGAACCGCAAGTCCCCCGCGGTTCCCGTGTCGTGTGCACGCCGACCGGGGGCGCCCCCGCAGGACAGCCGTGGGCAGGACGCACGCAAAGTGACCATGGTCGGTAACCCCCGCTGGTAACCAGCATGGTCACCGTGCTGTCCGAACAGCGGGCGGCCGTCCCGCGGGGTCCCCACAGAGACCGGCAGCCCAGAGCGGCCTGCCGCTCCAGCCTGTAGGGGCAAACGGCCCCTCTGGGCATCCCGGGCCCCCGCCCCCTAGCACCGGGAGGCCCGCACTGCGGTGCGGGGACTGTGGGGTCTGCCCACGCACACGGGGCGCAGGTCGTGTGGGGCGCCCCGCGGATGGCCCCGTGGTTCCTCCCCCGCCGGCTGCTTGGGTCGTGTGAACCGGCCCGGATTGTGAAAGTTATGTCAACTAGGATAAAGGAGAATTTCTATAAAATAATATAGAAGATGGTACCTAACTCCAGTAAGATTAAATAGAATAGATAACAATTGATCCGCACTTTGCTGCAGAGGATGTTAGGAAATAGGTACATATGCTCATATGTGGTGGAGTTGTAAAAATGTTCTGGAATTTTGGCAAGAGGTTTTTACAGAAATATTGGAAATTATTGGTATTAATCTAGAGGTCTGTCCTAAACTTGCTTTGTTATGAATAACCGATAAAGTCACTTGTGCCCAAAATACGAAGGAACTAATTGTAAACTTGTTAACTAGGTTAACTAGGCTAGGTTAATGATAGCGAGGAAATGGAAAGTACAACATGTTTTTCTAATAACTGATTGGTATAAGGAAGTTTGGGATATAGCCCTAAATGATAAACTAACTTGTAGTATCAAATGCAAAACGGGATAGTTGAAGAATAATTTTATGGGTATATGGAATCAATTATTAGACTATGTATTAATAAAGGGGAAGGGGAGTATGCCTTGTCAAGATATGTTATATTTTTGGAATGTGGAATTTAATTGATTAAGGGGATGGATGTATATTAGTTGGTCCCTACGCGGGTGGGGGGTGCACATATTTTAGTTGTATGTGTTTTATAGTTTTGTATGTAGTTTATAATAACTAAATAAAATTTATTAAAAAACAAAAAACAAAATACATTATAATGTCTTCGACCTAAGGTCTCCCAACATTGTGCTCTACTAGTACAGTACTGGTACTAGTATGGTAGTTGTCAAGTAATAATAATAATAATAATAATAATAATAATAATTTGTGAAGGACTGCCGTCAGTCCTTTTCAGTGAGTTCGGGAGTTAAGGGGTTAACCAGCAAGCGCCAAAACTCCCTTTCGCGCTTCCTGGGTTAATTCAGGACAACCGCACTGGATTAGCACTGAGTCAGAACACTGTAGAGTGAAGCTGACCAATTGTTTACAAAAGTTTAATTGAGCGAATCGGGTCAGGGAGATAGGAGAGTTTACAGTCAATAAAACAGTGGAGGTGGGAAAATGCAATCTACAATTGAAGGCAATGAGGCTTGCAAAGGCACAGGCAGAGCCTATAGAAAATAAAAGAACCTAAGCTTAAACTTATCTAACCGAAGAATCTACTATAGCCTACTGCTATAGAACTAGCTGGACTTATGAATATCACCCAAGCAAACCGCCTGGGGGGTTGAGCTTCCTGGGCTGGCCTGAGCCCTTGACCTGCTCCGTGCAGCTTCGCACCTTGTTCCCAACGACCTCAACGGAGCCTTGGGTTCCTCTTTTACACCCTCCCTCGCCTCGCCTCGCCCCCTCCTCACCCCCCAACCCCTCCCTTTGGTGGCAGGATGGAATGGGTCCTGGCTCAGCGGGGGTTACGGAGGTTCTTTGGCGCCAGTTGGCTCATGGCTTCTCAGGGGTGCTTGAGGGTATTTTGGCAGCTCTTTGAGACTGCCCGGGGAAGACCATTGAGGTGAATGCAATTGTCCTGGACTTAACGACTTACAATCTAGATGCAAATACCTACCCAGAACTGAGCTTCTCTGCCCGAGGCAGAGATTATGCAAGTGACTGGGGCGAAGTGTGTGTCCGGTCAGGCTTTCTCTCCACATTATTATTTTATTACTTTACTATTACTACAACATTACATTTATATCCCGCCTTCCCCCCCCCCCCCTTTGCAAGGAACCCAAGGCGGCTTACAAGGTTCTCCATCTCTCCGTTTTACCCTCACAACAACCCTGTGAGGTGGGGTAGGCTGAGAGTCAGTGACTGGCCCAAAGTCACCCAGTGAGCCTCATGGCTCAGTGAGGGCTAGAACCCAGATCTCCCGAGTCCCAGTCCAACACACTAACCACCATTCCACACTGACTCTCGTGTTATTCTAGTGTTAGTTTGGAAAGCAAATCCCTGTTATGAAAGGTGGCATATTAAGAACTGGTGCCTGAGTTTTTGCTTTCTTATTCCTCCTCCCTCCCAATCCCTTTTCCTTTTGTGTCATGTCTTTTAGATTGTAAGCCTGAGGGCAGGGACTGTCTAATATTAATCTTTGTAAGCCACTCTGAGAGCCTTTTCTGGCTGAAGAGTGGGGTAAAAATGCTGTTAATTAATTAATTAATTAATATTTCCAGAGGAGTTTGACTGGGAGAGCCGTTGTTTCCTATGTGGGTGGAAAGAGAGCGATCAAGGTTTCTCTTCCAGAATACTTGGTGACAGGGTTAACCCTTCATCCAGTAAATACATGCGTAAAGCCACCCTGTTAATCCTCATCTTCCAAATTATAAAATGGCTTCCTGCGTCACCTTTTTGAAAGTGTTGGAAACTGGGGTGTTCTTTTTTGGGGGGGGTGTCAGGGACAGATAAGATGCTATTGCTGTGAAATAGGTTAGGTCTCATTTATTATTAGAACCATTAGGCAGGCTGAGGCAGCCGCCTCAGACAGCAAATGCTGGCGAGTGGCAGGGAGCTTTTGAAGGACACCGCTGTGTTCGCACTCCGCAAGACTTGCCCTGCGCCCCCCTAAGCCAGCCTGTTGTCTTCAGGTGCGGTGGAGCACAAGGTCTCCAGCCAGTCCAGTCAACTTCTACACATGGAGTGGGGGCGGGCGGACATCTTGTCACTCACCTCAGGCAGTAAACGTATGTTTACTCAGAAGTAAATTCCACTGAATTCGATGAACCATGCAAGTGCGTGGGTTTGTGCAAGTTAGCTGTCCTGGTCTCCCACCCACTCCTCGAACTCTTGTACAAGTAGTTCTACATGGCAAGAATTTAACCTTAGAAGCCATTCTACTGCTCTCCTCTCCACTTCCTTTAGAATTGACACCATTAGTTCTCCCAGGTAGTGAGAATCTATGACGTTGGTGAAATTTGTCATGGCTGGAGCCGTTTTACGTCTGTAGCTTTCCGCTCTAGTCTCCAAAGCAAAGTATATTATAGACTTACCGTAAACAGATTAGACCGCCTATTCCATTTTGTCTGATGGTGGGACTTCTTGCTTTTGACATTTGTTTTTGTCTCCCAAAGACAAAAACAAAAGTGACAGCTGCCAGTAGGAATCAAGGCAGAAATCATCTTTAAAAATTTTTTTTTTTTTTAGTGTGGCTATGCTGGTTCAAGGTGGGACCAAGCCAAAGAGGAATTTATGACAATCTGGCAATGTAGTCCAGTGTTTTTATGCACTTAACAACTTCCAATATATCGTAGCTATGCCTTTGTACAAGAACCAGGCTCAAACTATATATATATCCCCTCACTATATATATATCCCCTCGCCGGATCGTCACCTTGAAGTGGTGAGTGGGCTTGCGTGTTCCGATGAATCCTGTGAGCAATGCCGTCGGGAGCTATGTACTCCCAGTAGGGTCACCCATGGCGGTAAGGTCCGGGGAGAGGAACCAGACAAAGAACGATCCAAAACATAAAGTCCTCAACGGCAGAACAGGCGGAAGATAATTAAACCTAAATTACAACGGCTGTGAAGGCGGATGAAGGCTGCAGCAGAGAATGGTTTTCCAATCGTCAGGGTAACCGTGCCATTGGATCTCTGCCGTACTCTGTCAAGTTTGTGTGGTGATTCGTTGTGCACCGATCTCCCCACATAAAACAGTTTCACGCACAGGCGTCTTCCAACCCAACCCATCCAACCCAACCCAACCCAACCCAAACAAACAAACAAAAAAAGTCCCATGGCGACTGGCGAATGGCAACGGGGGCAGGACTGTGAATCTGGAAGCCCCTAGTCATGGACCAGCACATGGGCGGTGGATGCAGACTCAGTCGCCCTGTTCAAGGAACGAGGTAGTCGAGCAGCTCGGCAGCTGTATCCATGACTGAGCAGCCCTATTTAGGATCCACTCTGCTCACCCCGTATGGGGAGGGGGCTAGAAAAGGTGCCCTAAACATAGTCTACCTCTTTCTCCCCTGATTGGATTACCGCGTCCAGTGGGGTCACCATTTTAGCGGTCGAAAAAGACATTTGAATTTTGGAACATGGAATATACGGACATTGCTGGATAACATAGATAGTGAACGCCCTGAGCGTAGGACTGCTATTATTGCAAGGGAGCTGAGACGGTTTAAAATTGACATAGCAGCACTTCAAGAAACTCGAAGGGCAGGAGAGGGACAGCTGAAAGAAGAAAAAGGAGGTTATACCTTCTTCTGGAAAGGACTACCTGAGCAGGACCGACGAATACATGGTGTAGGCTTTGCCATCAAAAATGAACTAGTGAACTCTTTGTCAGAAGTTCCTACTGGCATTAACGAACGCCTGATAACTCTTCGATTAAAGCTCGCCAATAACCAACAGGTAACTATTTTGAGCGCTTATGCACCAACATTAGATGCTGATGATGACATCAAGGAAAGTTTTTACAGCCAGTTGGACACTCTCCTGTCAGAGATACCTAAGGAGGATAAAATTATCCTCCTGGGCGATTTTAACGCAAGAGTCGGGCGTGACTTTGATTTATGGCCAGAAATTATTGGAAAAGACGGAGTTGGTAATAGCAACCCGAACGGACTCTTACTTTTGTCTATATGTGCAGAGCATAATCTCACTATCACAAACACGCTCTTTCGACAAAAGAATAAGTTTAAAACATCATGGCAGCACCCACGGTCAAAGCACTGGCATCTTCTGGATTATGTAATTGTCCGTGTTAGAGATCGCCGCGATGTACTTCTTACCAGGGCCATGGTGAGTGCCGACGACTGCTGGACAGACCACCGACTAATCCGGTCCACAATGGTTATCAACATTGCTCCCCAACGTAGGCTTCAAGGAAGGAAACCAAGGCGTAAAATGAACATCCAAGTCCTTCAAGATCCTATTAAGCAAACTCGTCTTCAATCACTTCTTAAGGAACATCTACCTACGGAACCTCCTGACAACATTGAGGACCATTGGTCTAAGCTGAAAACCTCCATTACTGCAGCTTGTGAACAAACTATTGATATGAAACTAAGAAACATCAGGATTGGTTTGATGAAAATGACAATGAGATTAAATATATAATTGACCAAAAAAGGAAAGCCTTCCAAATATGGCAAAATGATATTAACTGCGCTGCCAAGAAAAAAACCTACACTAGCGCAAAGGCTGAGGTCCAAAGAAGAACAAGAGAACTTAAGAACGCTTGGTGGAAAAAGAAAGCTGAAGAAATTCAACAACTTGCAGAATCTCATGATGCACGGGGCTTTTTTAAGGCCACAAGGGCCATTTATGGACCAAAAACCTATGGTACAAACCCTTTACAATCAAAAGATGGCACCAAACTCTTAAAAGACAAAGAGTCTATTGCACTGCGTTGGAAAGAGCATTATTATGACCTTTTAAATCGTAAATCTAAGGTGGATGATGAGATTTTTTTCGCAAATCCCGCAAAAACAAATTAAAGAAGAACTTGCAATACTCCCCACTTTGGATGAAGTAAAAAAAGCCATTAATCAAATGAAGAACAACAAAGCTAGTGGACCAGATGGGATTCCTGCTGAAATCTTTAAAGAAGGGGGCCCCGAACTTGTACAACATCTTCATAAACTCATCGAAAAAATCTGGATAAGAGAAGAGATCCCAGAAGACTTCAGGGATACCATAATTATCACCCTCTTTAAGAAGGGTGATAGAACAGACTGTGGAAACTATCGGGGTATTTCTCTCTTAGCAACCGCAGGTAAAATATTTGCTAGGATTCTCGCAAACCGTCTTCTATCTATTTCAGAAGAGATCCTCCCTGAAACTCAATATGGTTTCCGCCCCTCTAGAGGGACAGTAGACATGATTTTTACTGCACGTCAGCTCCAAGAAAAATGCCGGGAGCAAAATCAACCCCTTTATATGGCATTTATTGATCTGGCTAAGGCCTTTGATACTGTAGACCGTACAGCTCTCTGGACTATCCTTATGAAAATTGGATGCCCCAATAAATTTGTGAATATCTTGCGACTTCTCCATGACAACATGACGGCAACGGTTTTGGACAACAATGGCTCTCAAGGTGCTCCATTTAAAGTGGGATCAGGTGTTAAACAGGGATGTGTTATCGCCCCAACATTATTTGCCATTTTCATCGCCATGGTCTTACATCTTGTCAAGGGGAAACTTCCCACCGGTGTGGGAATTATATATCGAACAGATGGAAAGCTTTTTAATCTCAGCAGGCTGAAAGCAAAAAGTAAGGTAATTACAACCTCCGTTGTGGAACTTCAGTATGCTGATGATAATGTGGTCTCCGCACATTCAGAGGATGATCTCCAAACTATCCTAAATGCTTTTGCAGAAGCATACGAAAAACTTGGTCTCTCACTTAACATCAAAAAAACCAAAGTGCTTCATCAGCAAGTGCAAGCCAATCCTTTGGTGATGCCATCTATCCAGCTTGGCGGGACAATACTGGAAAATGTCGATCATTTTCTCTATCTTGGCAGCTATCTTTCTGTTACAGCTAACATTGACAGTGAAATCCAGCATCGTCTGAGCTCCGCAAGTGCCGCATTTTCTCGAATGAAACATAGAGTGTTCGAGGATCGGGATATTTGTAAGAAGACCAAAACACTGGTTTATGAAGCCATTGTATTACCAACTTTATTGTATGCCTGCGAAACATGGACTATCTATAAACGTCACTTCCACCTCCTTGAAAGGTTTCATCAACGTTGCCTCCGGAAAATCCTGCAAATTACTTGGGAAGATAGGCGAACAAATGTCAGTGTACTGGAAGAAGCAAAGACTACTAGCATTGAAAAAATGATCCTTCAACGCCAACTTCAGTGGACCGGTCATGTTGTTCGAATGCCTGACTGCCGTCTCCCAAAGCAGTTACTTTACTCCCAACTCAAGGATGGAAAGCGGAATATCGGTGGTCAATATAAGAGGCTTAAAGATGTTCATAAGGCTAATCTAAAAAAATGCAATATAAACATCGAAAACTGGGAAGCTCTGGCCCATGAACGATCTAAATGGAGGTTGGCCTTTCACAAAGGTTCCATGGACTTTGAAGAAGCCCGAGTGCAAGGTGAAAGGGAGAAACGTGCTAAGCAAAAAGCACGTCAAATGAATCCTTTACAGGACCATCTTCTATCTGGTAACCTGTGTCCTCACTGTGGGAAGCTGTGTGGATCTAGAATTGGCCTCCACAGTCACTTACGGACCCATCGCTAGAGTCTACACAATCTTCTTTAGAATTTCCTCCTTTTATCCCGGAAGACAATCTTACTCGGTCACGAGTGATCGCCTGATGATGATGATGATATATATATATATATATATATATATAATATGGCATGTGGGTTTATTAATTAGGAAAATAGTTTTATATTGTTGCTTTTACTGTGATTATATATATTTTAAAAATCATTATTGTAAAATGCCTAGAGAAATTTATTTTATGAGGCATTTAATAAATAAATAGTAGGAGAGGAGAGCCTGTTGTGAAGTTGGGGTAAGGTTGAGATTCTCATGACCAAAATGGCCTACAGTAATACCTTGGATTACAAGTAACTTGGTTTGAGAGCGTTTTGCAAGACAAAGCAAATTTTTCAACATTTATTAAATTTTTTTTGACTTGATATACAAGCGACGTCTTGCAATACAAGTACTGTAATACAGCTTAAATTAAAATTCTCTGTACACATTTTTTTTTGGGGGGATTTCGTTTTGATATAAGAGTGTTTTGGATTAAAAGCAGGTTTCCGGAACGAATTATAATGCTCTCAATCCAAGGCATGACTGTACTAGGAAATGATTATTCCCCACTCCTGATCAGCGTCACAGCCTCCCCAAATGTCCTCTAAAACCAAGGGTGGGCAACTTGTGGGCTGTGGCCCTGCAGATGTTGCGAACTGCGACTCAACAACAGCCGGAGGCCCACAAGCTGCCCACCCTTGTGTCTCGAACAAAACAACCCAAACAGCCTGGAATTTGACCATGGATCTCCCGGCGTCGTGGGAAGTTGGAGGCTCAGCTACTGCTTTCTTACGGATTCCTCAGGAGGGGAAAAACCTGCTCTCAGAACACGCAAACCGGGGCTTCTCTGGCATGCAGACGCGTCGCGCTTTTGTCCCCCCCCCCCCGCGGCAAAGTACAGCTGTGGTGGGAAACTTCACCAAGGACTTTGCTCTATGACGGCAAACGTCCATAAATCAATATAAGAACGAAGAGAGGGAATGAGAGAGATGGAATGACACGTCTGGCTACTTTAAAGCAGGGGTGGGCAGAAAGTAGAGCTCCAGATGTTTTGGACTTCACCTCCCAGCATTCCTGAGACCATTGGCCATGCTGACAGGGGCTTCTGGGAGTTGAGGTCCAAAACATCTGGAGATCTACCCTTGGCCCACCCCTGCTTTAAAGCACCTTAGACCACATCACTACAAAGCATTTAAAAAAACGAACGCTGCACTCCTAACACTTACTTGGGAGTAAGTCCCATTGAATGCAATGGGGTTTACTTCTGAGTAGACATGTCTATAGGATTGTATTGTCAGAGCCTTTATTTTCGTGCACTTCCCCAGGGGGTGCTGGAGTAACAATAACTCCCCCCTCCCCGCCTCCGCATTTTTGTTGTTCTCCCTTCCGCATCCTCCGTAACCCCCCCTGCAGAGGCACAATTCTATCCGACTGCAAAAAACACCGTCACCATCTTATATATGAAATAACTTTAACATTCTTTCCAGCAGTCTTCCCCAATCTGGTGCCCTCCAGATGTGTTGGACTTCAGTTGCCATCAGTCCCAGGCAGCTTGGCTAATGGTCAGGAATGCCGGGAGTTGTAGTCCAAAACATCTGGCAGGATGGGGAAGGTTGATCTGGGAAGAAGCGCGTAGGCGCGCACTATCGAATTCCTAACGCAAATCGAAAGCCAAAGATCATTCCTACGACTTCCTGCCTCCTCGGTTTTTCTTTTTCTAACCTATCGTTTTCTGCCCTTTATCACGTGCAATGGGGAGGGGGCGGAGAGAAAGGGGCGGGCGAACACCACGGGGCTTTCTGCCTCCGTCACTTTAGAGGTTACTTCCGTTTCCGGGGCGTCTGCGGGGAGTCGTTTGCGTTGGGGGGTGTACCCCTTCTCCTGCCCCCTCCATCGGTGAGGCAGGGAAGGGGACGCGGGTGCCTTCTTGTTGCCACATGCAAAGCCCCCGCATCGAGGCCTGGGCCGCTTTCCTTCACGCCTGAGGGAGAGGGAGACGTGGGTGAGTGAGGCGCCGCAGCTGGGCCTTAAAGAGGCGGGCGGGAGATGCGGGTTTAAGAGACGAAGCCCCGTGGTGCAGCTAGGTAGCTTTCGACCAGCCTCCCCCAACCCGGTGCTCTCCACATGTGTGTGACTACAACTCCCATCAGCCCCAGCTAGCATGGCCAATGCTCCGGGATCATGGGAGTTATACTCCAGAACCTCTGGAAGCCACCGGGTTACCTACCCCTGATCCATAAACTGGGGCTGAAGGAAGTTGTAGTCCCAAACATCTGGAAGGAATACTAGGTCTGAGGAGGCTGTTTTAGACTCTGGCTGTAATGGTCGTACTGCCCTCACCCCCACGCCCCCTGTTTAGATGGTAACGCGCCTTACCTTGCTTACTTTAAAATATATAAAGCCAGCCCTTCTGGGTTTGGGGGCCAGTTTGCCGAGTGGGGCCCTGGACTTCTCTGACAGATGGCACTGCTGGATGAAGGGGGTGTGGCAGGTCTGGGGGTGGAGAGAAACGTGGCTACTGGGTGTGCGAGGTAGTGGCTGCTTGCTAGTGAGTCACATAAGGACTAGACTGCATTAAATCACTAAAGGCTCCTGTGAGACTAAAATTCCACTTCCCTACCCCCAGGTGAGACTGCCTTTTGTGTTTCTTTAGTATTCACTATTGAGGACTCTAGTCTTGGCCCATTTTAGAGATGGCAGTTGGGGGAATTAGGTTATGTCCAGTGGGTGTGATTGTAACGTTCACTTTCTCCTGTTGCAAAGACTCAGCAGAATTTGTTGCACTTTGAGTCTGTAGCTAAGCCTTCCCCAACCTTCCAGGGAACAGCCTTCCAAAACCCAAAGTGTTTGGACTTTGATTCCCATCAGCCCCAGCTAACGTGGCCAGTTGTCAGGAATGCTGGGAGTTGTAGTCCAAAACCTCTGGAGGGCACCACGTTGGGGAAGGCTGCTCTAGTTTACTACCTCCCAATTAGGTTGCAAGAGTTTGGATGTAAGGATTATTATTATTATTATTATTATTATTATTATTATTATATTTATTAATCGCCCATCTGGCCGGTCACCCGGCCACCCTGGGCGATGTACAATTAAAATACAGTAAAACACAATAAAATATAATGATTAAAACAATAAAACAATTCTTATTAAAAACCTAACCCACCCCATATTCCCGCCTGAACAGCCATGTTTTTAATGCACGGCGGAAGCTCATCACGGAGGGGGCATGGCGAAGGTCACTAGGGAGGGAGTTCCATAATGTGGGGGCCGCCACAGAGAAGGCCCTCTTCCTAGTCCCCACCAGCCTGGCTGCTCTGGCTGATGGGATAAGGAGAAGGCCATCCGTGGCAGACCTTGTTGAGCGGCCTACTTGATGTTGCTGGAGGCGCTCCTTGAGATGAAGCATACCTCAGGTTTACTTTGGAACCATACTTTGGTTATCCAAAGGTTGGGGAGGAGTGTTGAGGGTGAAAATTTTCCATGCTTACATGTATTACCCATAAGTGCCCATGGTATAGTATCAAGGCTGAACTCAAAACAAGATGGCCATGCAGGCAGTAGTCCTATAATGTGGAGTGTGACTAATTTAGGGTTGTCCTATTTGCTGGATGTAGGCTTTATTTTTATTTATTTATTTATTATATTTATGAATCGCCCATCTGGCCATACATCCGGCCACTCTGAGCGATGTACAGTCCAATAAAATACAAGGGGAGGGGGAAACACACACACACACACACACACACACACAGTATAAAACACAATTAAAAACAGTACAAAACTTTAAAATCCTAACCCACCCCATGGAATTCACTTCCACAAGATGCAGTGATGGCCACCAATTTGGAGGGCTTGAAAAGGGGATTGGACAAATTCTTATTGTTAGCCCTGATTCACCTTTGCACGGGGACCGCTTGGATTTTTCTACACTCATTTGCTGTATATGTGGAACTGGTTCATACCTGCTTGATTGTCATTTGACGGCTGTGATATCAAGTGATGTGCCATGTGTGAATTGGTCATCATAGGTATAACATCACAGAAGGAATACTTGCATTGCCTCGAATGCTGTGTTCTTAAATGGGGAGCCAGTTCACATATTCAGGTGCCCATCAACACGTTTCAAGAAATTAAGCTAGGTATCATATGTATGTGTGAATGAGGCCTTGGTGTCTGACAGCCAGCTGTGTGAATTGATTCCACGCTGTATTTAAGGTGATATGGAGAGATATGAAAGTTCTGTCTGTGGCATTATATCTGCACCGTTCACATATGCAAGTCATGGCACAAAAATGTGTTTATCAAGCAGCAAATGTTTATGTTTGAATCAGCTTTTCCTTTGCTTGAAGAAAAGCTTCACAATTCCCCCCTGGATAGGCCTTGATCACCTGCAGTTAGTAGATGTTGGGATGCTGGGGAGTCGTGATTGCAGAGAGAGTGATGTGTAGTTCTTATTGTTAAATGTTGGTATTCTCAGCCTGATTCTGAAACAATGGGTGGGTTTGCATGTCACGCTAACCCACCCTGAGAATAAGCCGCAGTGGGTGGCTTGTCTGTTATTCCTGACAGAGGATTGTGGGCACTGAGAAAGGATGAGGGCAAATGGTGGTGGCATTAGCGAGGAAATTGGGAGGAGTGGCAGGGGTTTTCACTGCTCTTGCTGGGTGGCTCTTTAGCCATTCCCAACAACCCATGATAAAATTGCCCTACTGGGTTCAGATGTCACGACAAGCCACCATGAAAACAAGCCACCCTAGACAACCCTATTACATCAGGGTGGCTTGTTGGTGGGGAAAAAAACCATGATAAAACTCACTCTGGGTTCTGATGTCACGCTGCAACCACCCACGATAACAACCCACCGTAGCTTAGTGCGATGTGCGAACCAGGTCAGCGGTAGTATGATCACTTCCCACTTCTGTTTCTCAGGCAGGTTAGGCTACAGGTTCAGCATCCAAAGCTCTAAGTACAGTTCATGGATCAAAAAAATTCATTAAGTTCTTTGATAGCAGATCAGACTTACCTGACTCTTGGCTGTGTTGGTAAAACTACTGATGACTGCAAGTGCTTACTGCAATTGAGTCTAAAATTCTATATAATGGGCAAAGCTCCTTTTAACTTTGTTCTTTCCCCCACAGAGAGTAATAGTAAAGACGCTACCATGACCTTCCTGTTTGTAGTTACGGTAATATTGGAGTGGTGAAAGAGTTGAGTGTAGGATAAAGCTTGGACGGACTGAATTTTGTAACTCTAGATCAGTGCTGCTCAACCTTTTTGGTCCTGAGGGCCGCATGCGCAGCAGGCTTGAGGAGGGGGTTGCACATGTGCGTACATAAACATAGGTATGCATACACATAGTGCCCCCACCAGCTACCCTGATACAGATTTCTTTTTCCTCACTGCTAACAGGAATGATCTGTATGAGTATCTGCAGTGTGTGTGTGTGTGTGTGTGTGTGTGGAGAGTACAAGTGGCGTTAGTGTCTGGCAAACTGAGTGGGTGTTTTGGAGGAATTTCATGTCTGTTGTTCTGGTTTGTGTTGGAGCATGCTAAGTTTTGGGGGGGGCCATAGCTTGGTGGTAGAGCATACGCTTTGCTTGCATAAAGTACCAGGTTCAATCCGTGGCACCTCCAGTTAAAAGGATCTTGGCTAGCAGGAGTAGGAAAGCTACTGCCGGTCGGTGTACTCATAGACTATGTTGAGCTGGAATTGACTAAATGGATCTGATGCGGTATAAGGCAGCTTCATCAGTTCAGCACCTCTCTCACAACACATGCTTTCCGTGAGAAACAGAGGGGTTGGATTGTTGAAGACAGAATTGCTGTTCAGGGAGGCAACGTGTTGGACAAGAGTGAGTGATGTGCTGTAGGCATAGGCGGGCAACACATACGTAGTTTCGATGGGGAGGTGGGGAGAGATACATTTCTCTTTACCAGTCCTCCACCCTTCTGAAGCCTCCCTATATAATGATGGAAGGATAACTTTTTAAGCCAATGCACACGTCCTCTCTCATCCTACCTCCAGGATAGTTCGTATAAGTTGAGACGGTCTCGAGCAGGCCAATTCTCCATTGTGCTTTCCTTCCCCCCCCCCCAATGGACACCCTCAACATTCTGTGTCTGAACTACTCACAAAATTCAATAGTTTCTGGAAACTTACAAGTAATTCTTTTTTGTTTTATTTTATTTTAAATTTTTATTAAAGATAAAAACAAACAACAAAAAATCAATACAAAAACAATACAGCAATTAAACAAAAACTACAATCTAAAATGTACTTCTGATTTTCTCTATAGCAAATGTAAGTACCAATACCTTCTCTTACTCCATAAGTACAAAGAAAAATCACTTTTTTCTATTGTCCAAAATTATTCTTATTCATCAAACCCACAAATAAGCAAATCATTAATTATGATATCTGGAAAAAATCTATTAGAGGTTTCCACTCAACCATAAATGTAAATGTTGTCTTTTCTCTAATTAGAGCTGTAAATTTAACCATCTCTGCCAACTCCATCATCTTCTCCAACCATTCTTCAAATGAAAATAATGTTGAACTTTTCCACTTGTAAACAATATTGGGCATTTTCACTCAAATATATTAATAAAATTCCATGACTTCTTTCCAACTGATTGCCCATTAATCACAAAAGGGAAGACTCTAATTTCAATCAAAATACAATATACGTTCTTATTATCCACATTTCCCACAGGCACTGAAGTGCATTAATACATTTTTGCCAATTTCCCCAGTAACATATATCAGCCATACATCATCTTATAAACATTCTCTTTAAAAACTAACGCTTAATATAAATTCACACCTTCTAACCAAATATTCATACATTTTGAAGCATTTTATCTACTTTAAGCCTTTTTAGAGTTTATAAGTAAAAAGGAATCTTTAACATAAAAGACGTATAACCTTGTTTTATTCTACCAGCTCCAGCCTCTATATCAGACATTCTTCTATTGATATCCCACTTAATCATTTATACCTAATTCCCTTTCAAATTCCAACTTACTTTGTTCAAAATCCGGCAGTCCCTCCCCCCCCCAAATTTTAATACATTTTCTCCAGTAACATGCACCAACAGTATCATCTTGTAAATTTTTTATTTCAAACCAAAACTTAATATACATTTCAAACCTTTTAACCACTAATTAAATTTTAATTTTCCACTGATCCTTTGCTATGTTAGCACCAAAATTTTAGACCCATTTTGTCATACATTCATTCACTTTTTCTTCCTGTATAAACAACAAATCTTTTCACATCTCCTTCAGAACAATTCTGTCAATGTCATTTCTAATCCCAGCAAGTAACCAATTAGAAGTTTCAAGTCTACAATAAACATATTGTCATTTCTTTAATTAGTATCATAAATTTAACCCTCTCTGGCAACTCCCACCTCCTCAGGAACTATTCCTCTTGTTAAAATCTTTCACTTGCTCTTCCTCTGTCAAAAACAATCTTTTTCTGTTCCAGCTTTAAAATAAAAGGGTCACTGACACTTCTCTTGCGATTCCTGCAATACATCTCCTTCAACACAACCAAAACCATGTCATCCAGCTCTATTCCAGTAGAAAAATGTTGCTGCAGAACTTGATCCACCATTTTCTTTCTAAGATATGCAGAATTTATTCCGTGAACCGTGTCCTTTTCTATCTCCTCCCGATCCAAAAGGTTTGCCATATCCAACTCTCTATTTAACACTTCAGCTTTTTGCTTTATAATTTCAACCTTTTCATTACTCTGTTCCACTTCTGATATTTGCCTTGTAAAACTGTCCAACTTCTTGTCTTCTTCCATCACTTCCACATTTATTTTCAGTTTAGCAAGCCTCTCCTCCATTCTTCTCTCCAAAAAAATCCCATTTTTTCCTCAAAGTCCTCAAATAGTTTTTGGAGCAAATTGGGTGTAACCATTTTTTCTGTAGATAAATCACAAACTGAACTTCACTTCATCTGTTTTTATAAAAAGTCTTCCAAGCACCGACAGGCTGATAACATCAGGCAGGCTAAGGATGTAAACAAGCTCCAATCCCACGACACTCTGAACACTTTATCTAATATCTTTCTCCAGAAAGCATTTTCCCAAAAGTAAAATACTTATTTGAAGAAACTAAAAGGATTAGTAAACCTCTTTCCTGATACAAAAGCTTCCCAAAGATCTTCTCTTTATGAAATTTGTTTATCAAGAAATCTTAAATTGCTAAGTCCTTCCATCCTTAGATCCAAAAAAAGGGAAATCACTGCAGGCTATTTCAATTTGCTGGAGAAAAAACCTCCCTTTACTCAAAACCAGATGTAATCCATAAATTTAAGGAAAATGGGGATGATGGGCTTGAATGTCCTTAACGGCTTCAACACAGTCGTGAGCAAGCTGTGAATTCAAGACCTCGGGTAACTCCTCCACAAGCCGGCTGTAGAAATCTGCAGTAAGCTTACTAGAAGTATCCTTTGAGGCACCTGTGAATTACAGTAATTCCTTGGATTACAGGTAACTTGGTTTGAGAGCATTTTGCAAGACAAGCAAAATTTTAAATATTTATTTAATTTTTTTAAACTTGATATACAAGCGACATCTTGCAATACAAGTACTGTAGTACGGCTTAAATTAAAAATCTCTGTACAATTTTTTTTGGGGGATTTCGTTTTGATATGAGTGTTTTGGATTACAAGCACGTTTCCGGAACGAATTATGCTCTCAATCCAAGGCATGACTGTATAGAATTGTATTGCAGAGTAAGTGCAACATGACTGTCAGTTGTAAGTGGAAAAGGTATGAGTGTTTAGCAGTTTGTGTGGATGTGACAAGTGTGAGGTTCCCAGCCTTCCTTGACCAGAACTATGCTGTAAACCATAACTACCGGTACGTAGTTTGAAAATGGATAGGTGAAATGTAGTGATGTGTGTTTTCTAGGAAAAATTGAAATGGGAAATTTCCCCATGCAAATCAGGTTAATTTGCACTGGTAATTTGCTTTGGAAGATTTTCAGTTTGCATCAGAACATTTTCAGATGCTCTAGAGCAGCCTCCCCCAACCTATTGTCCTCCAGATGTACAATTCCCAGCACTCCTGATTATTGGCCATGCTGGCTGGGGAGAGGTGAAGTCCCAACTTCTGGAAGGTACCAGGTTACATTGTTTAAATTTAACAAAAAACCCCAAAGGTATTGAAAACTGCTGAGGCACTAATACATTTTAGAAACCCAAAGAACTGTGTACAATATGCTGACAACCACTCATCTACAACTTTGAAACCAATTACCTAGGGAGGTGGTGGGCTCTCCCACTCTGGAGACATTCAAGGTGCGGCTAGACAGCCATCTGTCGGGGATGCTTTGACCTGGATTCCTGCATTGAGCAGGGGGTTGGACTCAATGGCCTGGTATTTGTAATTGGCATCTATTCATGGTTACTAGTGAACTTATGAAATGGAAAATTTTCCGACCTACATTAATGGTAAAATTACTTTCCTTGAAGAACCATAAGAAATGCAGTTTTGTGAGTATGCTGATGATAGAGTAATTTCTGGTCCTCTCTGACCACACGTCATGCCTTTAGCTAGAAATTCTGTGGTCATCACAAGTCAGTGACCTGGTTCACATAACATAACTGTGAGAGCTGGACTGACCCGGGTTCAAAAGCTTACCTAGCCAGTGACCCTCAGTCCCAGTCACGCAGGCGGAAGGAGGAGATAACAGCAGTTAATAAAGATTAAAGAGTTTATTTGTAAAACCCAATTACCGGTACATGGGATTAAGGCAAGCAATGCATCTCTTACTCACTACATGATTGCAGATTCAAATCCAAGACTCCAGTGGTAAGGCTGAGATGAAGTGAAGTGACTGACTTGAAGTAGAAGTCCAGAACAAGTGGAGAGTGGTGGTCACTGTGTCAATAAGTGTCTTGCTTTATAGTCAGACCCTGTACCTATAAATAGGATATTACTCACCAGTTGTATAACCTATTCTTCACAACTTGTTTACTGACTCCAAACCTGTCCCATGGTTGCTGACTCATTATCCCTGAGACTATGTCTGGTGACAGAAGACCTTGTGTACTTCACCTCAGGAGACATCCTTGTCAGGTGACAATCCTGATGTCAGGTGACAATCCTCGTTCTGCCTACCATGCAAAACCTAACAATAACAACCCACCATGGGTAAACCAGCCATGGTGGGTTGTCATGTTGTCCAAACATGACGCAGTTTCTGCAGGGTAGCTTATTTTTCATGAACAAGCCATCCTGAGAACCCATGACTTGTTCAACCCATGATGGGTTGTTGTGTGGTCTGAACCCGGCAGGGTGATTTTATTGTGGGTTGTTGGGAATGGCTATGGAACTGCTTGGGGAGAGTGGAAAAAACCCCTGCTGCTCGCTTTTGCAATCTCACCAATGACTGCCCTTCCACAGATGCTGAAACCATCACTTGTTCCTCGGCTTTTAATCCCCCCCCCCGGAGTCTCAAAAAAGTGCAGTTGGGGGGGGGTTATATTTTTATTTTTAATTTTTTCAGCCCCTGAAAATTGTGCATTTTTATTAATTTTTTTTGGGGGGGGTCTATCCTTTGTAGGTGTGCAAGTGCACACTTATGGCTATCCGATACAAGGCAAGACTGCATATAGGCTAATTTGCACACAGTTGCCAGGAACCAAGTGCCTAGCTGCCAGTGGAAAAGCACTGGTAAAGGCCAAAAAAGTGGAGAAAGAAGGTGCACCAAAAGGGGTGGGGACATTATCACTGCCTTGGCAATATAATTCTCTTGATTTTAACTGTTGAATGGACAGTTCTCAATGCCTTCCACCTTTTCAACACTTCCCTGAGTCTGCAGCTACTCCAGAAAGGGGAGGTATTAACCTGCCCCCCCTTCTGGAACAGTTACTGCAGGTGCACAAATTTCCCCTTCATTTACTTGCCAGCCATTAAATTTGCGTATATTTCTGCATTTTTTTTTTAGAATTGTCAGGGAATGACAGTAACCGTAGCTGTAAGTGCGATAAATAAATGTTAATAATAATAATAATAATAATAATAATAATAATAATAATATCTCCCCTACGAAGGTCTGGCAAAAAACTTTTTTTTTTTTTTTAAGTGCAATTTTCAGGGGCTGAAAAAATATGACCCCAATTGTGCTTTTTTGAGGCTCCGAAAAAATAATAATGGTGGTGAACAGAAAAGGCCAGCAATCGGCGTGAGGAGTGTGAGACAAGATGGGTTCTGCCGTGAAGGATACTGGGATACCGGCTTGAGGGCCGAGGCGGGAGGGGGAGATCATCTGTCGGGCGCACCATGGGTTTTTCAGCAACCAAGAAACCCACTGTAGCTTATTTGCAGGGTGGCTTAGTGTGACAGCTGAAACCACCCAATGTGAAACTGCAAAGTTAAATAAAATTAAATGAATAAAAATGCCAAAGTCCTTGGCAACCATCCCAGTGTGGCCAGACTAGAAGAATGTTTACTTCTTATTGATCAATTAGTAGTGGTGCTAGGCTGCACTCCCCCCCCCCCTTAATGAAAATTCAGGGAAGATGTTAAGACTTATCCCTGCAGGGTCCAGCTCCCCACAACATCTTCCTCCATGGTGATGGTTCTGTTTGAGCCTATATTTAAAGCTTTCCCCTTGTCTTTCATTACCATAAAAATCTTTGATTTTTGCTTTCAACAGTGTCTGCTAGATATCAATGTAATGGCAGTAAACAGTAAATCAGACAGTAAAGGGATCTTTTTTTGGCTCTTTTGACCACTAGGATCCTGCAGTATCCTGGGAACAGGATAATGAGAAACAGCAATAATGTCAAACAATATCTCTTGTAGCCAGTTTGTACCGTACTTGGGTTTCATTTCCCAGTGGAGCAGCCAGCTATCTCCTCAGTTCTGCTTCATCTTGAGCAGAGTCTAGAGTTCAAGAGTGGTGTCCTTGACAGAACTACATTTCATTATGGAGAAGCTATAACAGTTAAATTGTTTGTTGTGTAGCAGGATAGCCATTGTGTTTATAATAAGACATACAAAAACAGGTAACTATTGGTGCTGACCAGAAATTTCAATTCTGATGACAAGCAAAGAAAGCAAGCCTCCAGTTAATGCTTCCATTGGGGTATCACATTTTTTAAAAGCCACTGGCAACAGAGGGAAGGTATGTAATGCTACACCATAATTTAGCATTATGTGAATGAACCTCGGGGAGCCTCGGGCTTGCGTGCCCCTCCGCTTCCCAGCTGCAAGGAGGAGCTTAGAAGCTTTTGCTTATGGGGCAAACTGTGGTTTTATTATGGTTTGAGTTTAAACAAGTCAGCTTCAAACTAGTTCATGAAGCTGTCTTGTTTTATTTATCTATTTATTTAATTTCTATACCGTCCAATAGCTGAAGCTGTCTGGCGGTTCATAAAACAAAACCATAAAATACAATAACATAGTAAAAGAGAATACAGAAACCTTAAACCAAATAAAACCAAAGTAAAATCTGAGGTAAAAGCCATAACTACAGTTTAGTCTTGGGCTGACCTGCTAAACTGTGGTCGATCTCGCTGCAGTGGGAAGCCTCTGATCTCACAGCCATGCCAGCGGAGGAGAGGTGAGGGGGGCGGCACCCAAGACTTTCCTGTGGCGCATTCTCCTAATGCTAAACCGTGGTTCTATACTGTGTGCAAACTGGTCCTGACTGGTACCTCTTTCAGAATGGCACAGGATGTGGGGACCTTGCCCCAGTTCAGGGTGAGCTATAGCCTGTGATACTGACTCTGAGTCAAAAGGGAAAGCTGTTTTGGGACTGTCTCTTTTGGTGTGTTGACAATTGAAGAGGTGTCTGGTGATGCGCAGTTTGCAGGATACGGACTAATGGGCTCAAGTTACAGAACCCAGATTCCACCTAAACATCAGGAAAAATTTCTTGACTGTTAGAGCAATAAGACAATGGAACCAATTACCTAGGGAGGTGGTGAGCTCTCCCACTCTGGAGCTGGAGGAATAGCTGGGCAGCCATCTGTCAGGGAAGCTTTGACTTGGATTCCTGCATTGAGCAGGGGGTTGGACTCGATGGCCTTATAGGCCTCTTCCAACTCTACTTTTCTATGATTCTATGAGAGCCAGGTATCCCTACTAGGATCGAATGTCCGATAGTGATCTTTAGCCAGCCACTCACCTGTATTTAAGACAGAGCAACCGCTGACTCAGCTTGTCTGAGTGTGGAAAGCTAAGCAGGGTCAGGCCTGGTTATTACTTGGATGGGAGACCCCTCCTCTAGTTTCCTGCATTGAGCAGGGGGTTGGACTCGATAGCCTTGTAGGCTCCTTCCAACTCGAAATCTATGAAACAACATATTGGTAACTTGGAAGGCATCTTGCTTTCTCTAAAACTGTGAACTCCTCATCTGGACTTATTCTGTGTGCTGAGCCCAAGTTTGGTTGCGTCTTTGTTGTGATGCTCATGAACTGACCTTTGTCAAGGAACTACCCTGTAATCTGTTAACTGTGGACCTTTATTGGGATCGTAAATGCTTATAGCTAATTATTAGAATTACTGCAATGAAAGGTTTTATTGAGACTTCTGCCTCTGCTCTGGGAAGTCAGGTTCTGACACAGGGTGGCGGGATAGCTGTAAATGCAGATGTACGTACATGCCATCTGCCACTTCTCCCCGCGGTAAAGCAAACAAAAAAGACCCCTTGTTGGCTGTCAAGACCAGCCAACATGTGTGGACCCCTATTTATAATGCTGTCCTAACGTGTCCTGCTGTGGTTGAAAGGAAACTGAGGTTTTCTTCTTCCTTCTCTCCTCTCCCCCTTTTATGACGAGCAGAAAAGCCATTGGGGAGGTGAACCTAGCTGCAGTAAACATAAATTCATGCTAAATCTAGAGCTGGGTTACAGACAAAGAAGCAGCTGACTCCAGTTCTGTTGATCCTGACGATGTTTTGGCAAGAAGAGGAGATTCTGAATCTGGGTCTTTTTGCTGCTTGGCCAGTTTTTGATGCTTAGTTCCCTCTTAAAGACTATTATCCACTGATACTGTGAAGCACAACAAAACATCTTCTTTGTCAGTTTATATTTAAAATGAAGTATTATTTCATTAATGGGTTTGCTGTCATGCACAGACACCCTTCCATTTAAACGTTAAATGGAAGGATGTCTGTGCATGGAGAGCAATTTTTGCTGCTGTCTCTACCACTTGGCTATAGCTTGAGGCTGCTCAGTGGTGATAGTTCTGGGTGTATGCAGACAGGCTGGCTTTTTCATGTTTATTACTGAGATTTCATGGGAGGAGTGGCGCTTCAGCTTTTGATCAGTCACAGTAAAAGCTACAGCAAAGCAAATGGTCGCTACCCTTTTGTTGTCACTCTTTGAATTCCAGTACGTAGGAGGCGTGAACAGAAAAAGACTGCAAGTCATTTGCGTTCATTGTTGAGAGTGTCATATCACTCTAAACACATTTTTGCTTTATTGAGAGTCCTCTGTAGAAGAGCATTCTTCTGTATATATTAAAAAGTTGGCGTAACCAAATGGCTGCAGTCTCATTGAAGTGCAACCCTGGTACTTGGGGAACCATCTAGATCATGACACACTAAGCCACCCTGCAAATGAGCTGCACAGTGTAGGTTGTTTGCGGAACAACCCATGGTGTACCTGACAGACAATCAGGCTCACCATGGGTTGTTCTCCCCCTCCTTTTCCCTTGATCCTCCAGCCAGTATCCCATTGTCCTTCACAGCAGAACCTTTCTTGTCTCCCCCTCCCCTCTCCAATCACCACTCCTTTTCGTTTGTTGCCAGTGGGTTTTTTTGGGTGGGGGAGCCTCAAAAATGCACAATTGGGGTTGTATTTAAAAAAATAATAATCACTGAGCAGTTACTGCACGTGTGCAAATTTACCCTCCAGTTATTCCCCAGCTCTTCAATTGGCACAAATTTACCCTCTATTTACTTCCCAGCTATTCAGTTTGCATATATTTTCCAGTCCAAAAAAGCATAAATATTCCCGGCAGTTAAAAAACAAACACCTTATGGGGTGGCAGAACAGAATGGAGCAAATGGGGCATCAGCACCAGCAGTACTTATACCCCCCCCTAGGGCCCTATTCACTCCATCCCATTCAGCTACCATCTCAGGTTTTGTTTTTAGAACGGTCAAGGAACTGCAATAACTGCAGCAGTAACTGCCCCAAAAAGGAGCTGCGAAAAGGGCATGGGGCCAATATCTCCCCTTTCTGGAGTGGCTGGAGACCTGGGGAAGTGTTGAAAAAGTGGAGGGCACTGAGAACTCAGTTCAGCACTTAAAATCGAGAGGATTACATTAAGTGGGTGATACTGTGTCGTCGTCGCCCCCCCCCCCTTTTTGGTGCACCTACTTTTGCTCCTGTGCACTTGCGAAAGACCCGGCATTAAAAAAAAAAAAGTGATGGCCACTTCAAAGTGCCTCTTGGGCATTGGTGGAGGGGCTGTTAGTGGTGGAGGCATGGGTGAGATTACGAAGAGCGGCATGAGTTTTTGCTGTTCTTGCTGATTGGCTCGTTAGCTGATCCTTACAACCCACCATGAAATTGCTCTGCCGAGTTTGGGTGACGTGACAACCCATCGTGGGTCAAACAATCTCTAGAACAAGCCATGGGTTGTTGCCTCAAAGTAAGCCACCCTGTGGGAAGTGTTCTGAGTTTGGATGACACGACAACCCACAGTGGCTAGTTACCAATGATGGGTTGTTGTGTCATGAGAACCCAGCCAATAGCTTTGCCAGTCTTGTGTTTCCTAATCTTTGAAACATGGCAGTTACTGCCTGGTGCTTACTGTTATGATTTCAAGCTGTTGGGATAGGAGGTCCCTTGGCTCGGAGGGGGAATTAGAATTGGGTGCCTGGAAGCAAAATGAAACCGTTAAACTGTAGTGTGAAAAAAATCATACCTGTACTGGATTTCCAAAGTATAATTTTGTATCAAACTGTTGCATCTGCAGAGCTTTGGTTACTCTGAGCATTAGGGCTGTGTGCATGGGAGTGCTTTGCAGCTGCCTATACACTTGTTCGGGGAGTTAGGGTACACCTGGAAGTGTGTAAAACTGTCCTTGGGAAAAGGTAGCATTTTCTCTTGTACATGAGCATGCAGAGAGCATAGTATGTGCTGATCTGTCCCCTCTTCTTATGCACTGGTGTTTACTTGAAAGGGTGGTAATTGTCCAAAGCCATTTTGCTTGTAACTCATGTCCCCCACAAGCTAGTATAGAATGTGTCTTATCTGCTCCATACATTTCACAGGCTATCTTTGGGAGATTGGTGGTTTTCATCACTCCGCCAGAGACTGAAAGCTCAGTAGACATGCAAAATTATTGGTTCAGCCCTTTCATCAAGCCCCATCAAGAGCTTCCTGCTCCAGGCCTTTATGCTAACAGGGTAATTAAAGCATAAGTATCCTTTTCATGTGTTGAACTCCTGTAACCTTTTCTCAAGAATAAATGGGTATTCTATGATTTCCCTTTTGTATAACTGTCTACCAAAGCCTTCCCCAACCTGGTGTCCTCCAGATGTTTTGGACTTTGACTCTCAGCAGCTCCGACCAGCATGGCTAACCTGGGTCAGGAATGCCGGGAGTTATCAAAAATATCTGAAGGTCACCAGTTTGGGCAAGGCTAGTTTATCAAATAATCTAGGTTCCAGTCAAGCTAGGCTGCTTATGCATATACTGAAACAACCTTGGATTGGTCAGAAATTACCTGGCCCTCATGAGGGCACAGTCTAGTTATGCTTGACTTACATCTGTGAGAACCCCCAGCCAGGTGCCTGAGGATGGATGCGATTTGTAAGTTCTATTGCAACTAAAAATTTGTCTGGTCTTCACAGACTATTCCATATTTAATTAGTGGATATACTTTTCTGTTCTATTTTGATGGAGGGATGAGTGTGTCATGGATTTTAAGAGAGTAATTGAATTGGAATTGCTAGGAAGGCTGCTGAGAAATTGTTAACTCACCTTCTTCAAAGCAATATAAGATGCCTTTTCATAAAATGCTAAGTGAAAAGCAACTGAAAATGCTTAATGATACCTATTAGAGATGTTATGATACCTAATTAACAGTTTGGAGATGTAAGTAAATAAAAATAATGATTTCATTGAAAGGAACACATATAAGACAGAAGCAGGCTCATAGTATATTCTGGGTAAATTATGAAAGCTAATTTGCAAGGTGGTATAATATCCAATAATATCCAAATAAAGTGTTGGATTGTAAAGCGCTAACACTTGTAATAAAGTGTTATTTGAGTAAGGAAGAGTAGGACTGCATAAATATTGTGAGACTGCATTATTCATGATTAAAAGTGTATTTATGTTCTTCTTCCGTGGACTCTGTGCATCACACACATGGGCTCTGCACCTGCACTGAGACCGCTTCGGGGAAAGTTCTTTTTTTTCCTTTTCCTTTTTCTTTTTTTCCAAAAAAATTTTATTCGAGAAAATTAAAACACAAACATTATAAAACACTCAAAAAAGAACAGACAAAAGTAAAATTAAAGTAAAATGGACTTCCGGTCTTCTCCACAGCAAATATAAGTAACAATAGTTGCTCTTACTCTATAGATACAAAAATACCTCACTTTTTTCTAGTGTCCAACATTTTTCTTCTAGTTCATTCAACTCACACATATATCAATCTTTATTTTCCTACATTCTACAAAAAGTGTGTTAGAGGTTTCCACTTAACCCTAAACAATAATATTAGCCCTTTTCTAAATCAACAAAATAACCCAGAAAATCTAACCCTCTCAGCCTAATCCACTGTCTTCACTAACCATTCTTCTATTGTAAGCAATATTAGGTCTTTCTATTCTTATATCTTAATAAAGTTGCATGACTAAACTTCATATTAATTTAACCCTTCTTACCACATATTTTCTCACTGTTTCACCAGAATCTCACCCAACATTTTAAGCTCAGCCCCCCCCCCCCAGAATTCAGTACATGCCTTCTAACTTATTACTAATACATATAATCCTATTTTATTTGACCATATCTAGTCTCTTCACTACCCCTTCTTCTATTAAAATCCCTCAATCTTAATCATTAACCTAAATCCCTTTCATATTCAAACCAACTTTATTCAAAAATCCTAAAGCCCCCCTCCCTGCTTTAAATCATTCTAACATTTATAAATTGGAAAAACCCTTAAAATTTAGAACCTATTTTAACAATACTTTCTCTTAAATTTCCATTTTTTGAAAAAAAAGGGTTCTCTCTCTCTTTTATTATAACAAAGACATAGTTATTCTTTCCTTGATTAATAACATAAATTCAACCATCTCTAACCAATCCAATAATGAACAACCATTCTTCTTATCAACAACTCTTCTTTTTATATAAAGTTCTATAGCTGAGGAAGATCGGGTGGGAGCCCCTCCTCCTCGCACGTGCTCCTTAGCGCGGCTCTCGCCCAACCCCTCAGTTCCTCTTCGACCGCCTCTTTGGCTAGTTGCTCTTGGGAATTTCTCTTCTCACTGTTTGGCTGAGCCTTTTTTCTCTATACTTCTCTCAAAACTTTCCTTTCTTCACTTTGTCTACTTCGTTTTCTTTGTCTTCTTCGTTTCTTTAAAAAAATAAAATAAAAAATATTCTCCTCTCTTCATACTTGCTCATCCTGTCTACTTCTCCTTTACGATGCCGTTAAAAGTGGCCTTCTGAAAGTGGGCGAAGTTACTGCCCATGGATGGGCACACCCTGTGCCTTATCTGCCTTGGTGAAGGCCATACTGTCGTGATGTGCAACCACTGCCAGGCTTTCACGCGGCAGGCGAGAAAGCATAGGGCTGATAAACTCAAGGCTGCACTGTGGCACAAAGCTCTTCAGGTGGTCTCCGCTCCCGATAGCCTGTCTTCGACGAGGCCACGGACACCATTGCCTCAGGCCGTGGCTGTCTGCCTTCCTACACTGGACAAGCCTCTGGAGGTTCGTCTGGCGAAAAAGCTAGCGAAGAAGGCGAGGAAAGCTCAGGAAGAGACAAAAAGGCGCCTGAAGCATAAGGAGAAAGCAAAACATAAGTCAGCTGCTTCAGCCCCCCCCCCCCCCCGGAGCTGCATCTCCTTTGCCATTGACGTCAACAGCTGAGCTCACACAACCCTCTGCTGCTACGGATTTGAGACTGATTGAATTCGACCATGGTTGTTCAAGGTCTCCGACACTGAAGGAGTCCTCGGGCTTGAGGACTCCTGCTATCTCTGTGTCTGACGGGGAGATTGTGGATTCACCACACGTGTTACCTGCGCCAGTCGAGGTTCCTGCTGGGCCACCAACTTTACCTCGACTCTCCCCTCCTATGGGATCGCCGACAACTCGTAACGGCATCGTAAAGGAGAAGTAGACAGGATGAGCAAGTATGAAGAGAGGAGAATATTTTTTATTTTATATTTTTAAAGAAACGAAGAAGACAAAGAAAACGAAGTAGATCAGCAAGACAACCCTCGGTTTCATTCGCTGAGCCCCTGCCATCGCTATTGGTGGTATAGTGTGGAAAGTCGGAATCGACAATATCGTTCCTGCTCCCCTCGCTATGATTTGGAGTCGAGATACTCTGTCGGATCCTATGACTCAGCTTACTATAGAGCAAGAGGCTATCGCTACTGTTACCACATGGATTCACTATGGCGGGCCTATGACGACCCTCGGGATTGAGGAAGCCTTCGTCCCAGCTGCCGCAGAACCAGATCGAGGTCGATCTCACCTACGCAAATGAGCCCTGATCGGGATCAACCCCATCCAAGCGCCAAAGCTCTGCAAGGTCTCTGCAACGATTGGCACTGCCCACTCTGTCTGGGCACCCCACAGCATCTCCGGCGTTATGTGCTACTTGTGATGATTATTCCTCTTCTCTGGAAGATTATGTTTCTGATAGTGCCTCTTCTGTTCCGGGCACGGCAGACTCCTCTTCTCCGGATCCTCTTGTGGGCTCCAAAGCAGCCGTCTCTCCTTCTGAGGACTTAGGCAGTTTTGTTGAGCATATCCAAAGGATGATGCAGGCGTTGGGGATTGAGACACAAGTTGAGGAGCCTTCGGTACAGGATCCAGTCTTTGATGTCATCAAAACGTCTGCTTCGACATCGACGATCATTCCATTCCTCCCGATGCTCCTTGATACCGTGCAGTCCACCTGAAAAAAATCTGACAACACCAGCCACTGCCAAGCGCCTTGAGACAATGTATCGGGTGTTGGAAGAAGATGCCAAATTCCTTTCTCGCACCTGGTACCCAATTCTGTAATTGTGGAGTTGGCTCAGTCGGGTTCGAGTAAACGGCACTCGACCCCAGCAGACAAGGAAGGAAAACGGCTGGACGGATTCGGCAGATGGGTCTACTCATCCAGTTCTCTTGGACTTCAGGTGGCCAATTACCAGGCTACTATGGCGAGATACCAGCTCTTCCTTTGGGACAAGATGGCCACCCTGTGTAATTTGCTGCCTGATGAGAAAAGAGAACTGGCTCGGGTATTCCTGTCTGAGGCCTCCAGCCTTTCACGCCAGGAGATCAACATGACACGTCACCAAGTGGATTGCCATAGCCGGTCAAAGGTTGTTGCAGTTGCTCTACGCCGACATGCCTGCCTGGCTTCGGTTGACGTTTCTCGTGCTCGAAGTTTGTTCCAGAATAGAGCATTTCATTGAACCATGGAACTTGATGGAAGATAAGACCTTTCTATTAAGGTTTCCTTCACTTTTTCAATTTTTAAAAAAATTGGTGAAGGGACATAATGTTGAGACATATAACCCAACAACCCCTTTCTTTACTTTGATAACTGTAACTGTTTTATTTTGATAATGTTGCTATGCACACTTCTAGTGCCCTTCCAGGCCTTGGAGATTGAAAAAAAAGACTAGAGTAGCACCCACACCCCCATTTTGGTTTTAGCTGGGATCTCCACACGCAAAGATCAGTGGCTGGAGCCACAATGTGTCGTCTTGCAAGTGAGCATTTGGATTTTGAGTGTGGGTTAAGCTCCATCAGCCTCCATCTTAAAATGTAGAGAGCATAGTCCAGAATAGTTGTATCTTCACCTTCTCTCAGCAGCAACGGGGGAATTAAAACACTGGACTGCATTGGGGGTTATCGTAAGGCACATTCTTTCAGCCTTGCTCATCCCCATATTGTAGGTGGAGAGAATAATTGACAATTTGTTTCTCCCCTCCTGATTCAGTATCCTAAACCTTTTAAATCTTCAAATTTCATGTTTTCCCCACACAAAACCACGTGGGTTTTGAAAGATTACAGTCTGTCCTTGCTGCTCTGCGTTAGGTGGTGAGTGGGAGGGACATGATGCTTCCAAATCACTGCAACAATAAAGGCCCGGATTTCTCCATTCTCTCCCAGGAGAAGCTATCGCTGATACCATTAACTTGAGAGAGCCAAGGCTTCAAAAATAACTAGAGTTTGCAAACAAAAGAATCCCCCCCCCCTGCACTGAGCCAAGTGACTTCCTGTGACAGCTGCTTGCAGTCTATTCAGGAAATGTTAAGCAGAGCTATAACTTCAAGCTAGTAGGACTGCAATGTGTTCTGCAGTAGTTAAGAGACAAAAGCTACAGTGGAATCAGGAGGAGATTTTCATCCCTTTGAAAATTTGTAGACGGGGGTAGGCAAGCTGGTGGCCACCAGAGGTTTGGACTACAACTCCCATGATCCTTGGCCGTTGGCCATGTTGGCTGGGACTGATGGGAGTTTTAGTTCAAAACATCTGGAGGGCATCAAGTTGCTTACCCTTGTTGTAGTTTGTGAGTAATTGTTCGGGAAATAGTTTCACAACTTGTCTCCTGACTGTTCCTTGCCTGTTTGCCCATCCACCTTGTGGGAGTTGAAAGATGTATAGTCTGGAATGAAAATGGTCACTTTTGAATATCTGTAAATAAGAGAAACAGATGCTGGCTTGGGATGCTGGGAGTTGTAGTCCAGAACATCTGGAGGGCACCAGGTTGGGGAAGGCTGCCACAGGCCTTTGGGCGTTTCCCCCCTTTCACCTTGCACTCGGGCTTCTTCAAAGTCCATGGAACCTTTGTGAAAGGCCAACCTCCATTTAGATCGTTCATGGGCCAAAGCTTCCCAGTTTTCTATGTTTATATTGCATTTTTTTAGATTAGCCTTATGAACATCTTTAAACCTCTTATATTGACCACCGATATTCCGCTTTCCATCCTTGAGTTGGGAATAAAGTAACTGCTTTGGGAGACGGCAGTCAGGCATTCGAACAACATGACCGGTCCACTGAAGTTGGCGTTGAAGGATCATTTTTTCAATGCTAGTAGTCTTTGCTTCTTCCAGTACACTGACATTTGTTCGCCTATCTTCCTAAGTAATTCGCAGGATTTTGGTCTACTCAATGGGTCTACTCAAAATATGACTAAGTCTGCATCCAGCCCTTGGGGCAGTTTACAATCATAACACCAAATGTCAAGAACAAAATGTGATTAATGAATATTTCCAGACTGCCTGTGTAACTATGTTACAAGGGATACATGATACATACCTTGGCGTATGAATCCACCTCTCCCAATTCTTCGCCTCCTGGTAAAACTAGTGGCCAGCTAGGGTAGTAGTAGTGTAAGCTAATCCCTTATGTTGCAGCAAACAACATGGGCAAAAATTGAATTTAAATAGCCAGGCGTCTTCATGTAGGCCATGCTTTTAAGTGTGCATATGAGTCTACCTAAGTGTTTTTGCGGGAAAGAAGGAGAGGCCTAGATCAACAAAATAAGTCATCTTTCTGACTGACCTTGGTGCTTTGAAACCTGGTGCGCAACTGTGCTTATCTCCCCCTTGCATTCCGTGAGGGTGAGGGACCTTATCCCTCAAAAGCAAGAGAGTTTCTTTGTAGCAGAAAAAGCTTGGCTGTCTTTGGATGAGCTAGATCTGTTATCAGTGTAGGGCAGGGGTCCTCAAACTTTTTAAATGGGGGGCCAGTTCATTGTTCCTCAGACTGTTGGGGGGCTGGACTGTTGGGGGACCGACCCCCGCCGCCGGACCCCCGCCGCCGGACCCCCGCCGCCGGAACCGCCCGGACCTGCCACCGGACCTGCACCCGCTGCCGCCGCCAAAGCCCCGCCCCCCCGCCCCCGGGCCCCCCCAGGATCCCCGCCACCGCCGTACCTGCACCCGCCGCTGCCAAATCCCGCCGCGCAGTCGCCCTCCCGCTGCTGCCGGACCCCCCCCCAGGACGCTACCACTTGCGGACCCACCCTGTCCCCGCTGCTGCCAAAGCTGCGCCATCGCCCCGCCGCCGGACCCACCCCGCCGCCGCCAAAGCCTCGCTGCCGCCGAAGCTGCGCCATCGCCCCGCCGCTGCCACTACCACCAAAGCCCCCCCAGGACCCCCCCGCCACCCCCCGCCTCTGCTGCCGGACCCCCACCACTACCCCCGCCTCCCTGGTCCTGTGCGCCGCCGCCGCCGCAGCCACTGCTCCGGCGCGCTGGACCCCCGCCCGTGCTCCGTTTTGATGGGGGGAACCAGCCCTGGGCTTAAACAGCCCTGTTGCCCTGGTTTCCCCTGCCAAAAACAGAGCGCGGGGGTCCAGCGCGACGGAGCAGGGTCCTGTTGCGTCACTTCCGCCTGCGACGGGACCAGTGCGGGTGGCGGGGCCGTCTCTCCACGGAGAGCGAAGATTAATTGGTAAGCCCGCGCGGGCGGCGGAGAGCCCGCGCAGACACAGGTGGGCATCCGCCGGGCCGGATGGAAGGGCACGCTGGGCCGGATCCGGCCCCAGGGCCGTAGTTTGAGGACCCCTGCCCACCAGCCAGGGGAAGGAGGCTGGTCCAACAGGTAGGGTGGGGAAGATGTCTCACCGCTCGCTTGCTTGCTCACTTGTGTGCCCCCGCAAGTAACATTATGTAGTTCTTTTACTTTAAGGAAGTGATTGTAACTTCCTTGTGAAATTTCTTTCAAATGGTAGAGTTGATTGTTTGTTAGAGATAAAGTGGTAGGATAAATTGCTTGATGATAGTTATATTAAATTAGCTCTTTTGTTCTCAACTTAGTGTAAGATAACTTTGAAAACTGATTTACCAAGGAATGTCTGCGACTGTCAAGGATGTGTGGATTGGAGGAGCTTCACCTGGCCAGCAATTACCATTATTTACAGCTGGGAACTGACCAAAGAAGATACCAAATGTTGCAAGGATCATAAATCTTTTAGATAAATAAGCAAATACTGACATCAGAGAAACTGCTAGTATGCATGTGTAAACACAAAGGTCTGTCAAAAAAGTATAAGAAGAAAGAGGTTTTCTTTTGTCTTGGTCTCACTCCAACCTTTCTTCTGGGAGTGGGAACATACTGCGCTGTATTCCAAATAAAGGAATTCTTTTAACTCTCACTTACCTGCTCTGGCTGCTTATTGACCACAGTCAGCTGGAAACGAACCTTTGGAAGTGGTTTTCTTCCTTACCACAGGAGTAGTCATGGTGGAGGGACAAGGAGTTGCAGAAGAGACTGAAGCCCTTCCTTCTGTCCACTGGAAGCCCTTCTGAGACTTGACCAAGCATCTGCCCATATATCTTTGAGTGTTGGATGCATAAGGGCTAGAAACTTGCTACCCTAAAAGAATATCGATGTAGGCATGGTCAGGATGCCAAATTATACAGCCACAATGCCATAGTGACCTGGAATCAAGTGGGTGCAATGAGTGGGATCCAGATATGATGGAGCCTGGTAGGAACACAGAGCTCCGAAACCTTCCTGCTGCTTTCTCTTGTGTGTTTCCCCCACACTATGACCTGTGTGTGTTTCAGCTTATTTTGAGAATGATGCACCATAGTTATGACCCTTCCATTTTCCTCTTGTTCTTCCAGTATTCATCCCATGGTATCTCCTTCCCTGGCTCAACATCATGACGGAGGGCTGGGTGGATTGCCCCTCACTGGGGCCTGGCTGGCAGCGCCGTGAAGTCTTGCGTAAAAATGGAATGAGACCTGGACATTCTGACACCTATTACACAAGGTAATGCTGTTTGGGGACACCTCTGGAAAGGGTGCAGGGGTTGTAGGAGGGAGTTGTATGAGGGCCCCCTCTACTCTACCCCATAAAGTCCCTTCCCTAGGGGTCATGCTGACACCTGCCTTATAGGGCTGTTGTATGTAAACATTCAGGAAAAGTGCAATATAAATGCTAAGTACTAGTTGTAGATTATATTTATATTCTACCTTTTAGCCACAACTGCAGCTTACAATTAAAAATAATAAATCACAAAAGTACATCATAATTAGGGATATGTTGGAATGCATGGTGAGCAGTTCTGGCCCCTGGTAGTCCACGATACAGTCCAGGTTCCAGGCTCTTCCCTCTGGGCAGAAAGAACTGTGAATGGACTTGGAGGGCTTGTTGATAGTAAAGAAGCAGTCTTCCTGTTCATTATTACCCTTTGTGGGTGAAACGGTCAGATAACCACAGTTCTTTCTTCCCAGGCAAGTGAAGCATATTAGAATCTTTACATATTACAGTTGCAGTTTGCTGGGATTATCAGATTAGATATTTCTAATTGAAGTACAGTAGCTGGTTTTAACATTTTTATTATTACACATACATTTTAACTATGTTATTGGGGGACTTTGTGGAGCAATGGGGTGCCCCTATCTCTGCTTACGGGTAGGGGAAGGTATGGTGTTGGGGGGATTAACAAGCTGGCAAAGGAGAGGAGTGGTCAGATATTTGACTGCTGTTCCCCCTTCTGGTTATTCCCCCAACCGGACGATTCCTGGCAGCCGTATCAGCTTACCCTGAGGCCTGGTGCTGCTGTTGAATGCCAGGTTGGCCAAAAATAAAATCTCCCTCATCCATGATTTGATTGTGGATGAGGGGGCTGACCTGGCTTGTATTACGGAGACCTGGGCCGGTGAAATGGGAGGGGTGGCCCTCTCGCAATTATGTCCACCCAGGTACTCGGTGCAGCACCAACATCGCCTTGGGGGTCAGGGAGGGGGAGTGGCCGTGGTCTATAGGAGTATGATTTCCCTCTCTAGGCTTCCTGTCCACTTGAAGGCGGGTCTTGAGTGTTTGCACCTTGTGCTGGGCACCCGAGACAGGTTAGGGATTCTGTTGGTGTGCCGTCCATCCTGCTGCCCATCAGACTCCCTGCCTGAGCTGATGGAGGTGGTCTTATTTATTTATTTATTTATTTATTTATTTCATTTATTTCATTTATATACCGCCCCACAGCCGAAGCTCTCTGGGCAGTTCACAATACTTTATGCATAAAAACAATAAAAACATACAAAATAGTTTAAGAATTAAAAAACCAAATTTAAAAACACAGTTTAAAATAACAGTACAAAACCCAATAAAACTGAGCCTACAGGTGACAATCCCCCCCGTGCTATTCCAAGTCCTAACTAAATGCCTTGGCATAGAGGGAGGTCTTAACCTGGCGCTGAAAAGATAGTAAGGTTGGCGCCAGGCGGGTCTCAGTGGGGAGCTGATTTCATAATTGGGGGGCTACCACCGAGAAGGCCCTCCTCCTCGTTGCCACCAACCGAGCCTGTCTTGGAGGTGGCAATCGGAGGAGGGCCCCAGATGTTGAGCGTAGTGTCCGGGTAGATTGCGGTTGGGAGAGACGTTCCGTCAGGTATTGTGGTCCTAAGCCGTGTCGGGCTTTATAGGTTAAAACCAGCACCTTGAATTCGGCTCGGAAGCATATTGGCAGCCAGTGCAAATGGGCCAGAACTGGTGTAATGTGCTCGGACCTTCTGGTCCCAGCAATAAGCCTGGCTGCCGCATTTTGCACAAGCTGCAGCTTCCGAACAGTCTTCAAAGGCAGCCCCACGTAGAGTGCATTGCAGTAGTCTAGTTTAGAGATCACCAGAGCGTAGATTACTGAGACCAGGCTATCCCTGTCCAGATAGGGGCGTAGCTGGGCCACCAGCCGAAGCTGGTAAAAGGCACTCCTTGCCACTGAGGCCACTTGAGCCTCAAGTGACAAAGATGGCTCCAGGAGCACCCCCAAGCTACGAACCTTCTCCTTCAAGGGGAGTGCAACCCCATCCAGAACAGGTTGAACACCCTCCATCCGGTCAAAGGAACCGCCCACTAACAGCATCTCAGTCTTGTCTGGATTACGCTTCTGTTTGTTAGCCCTCATCCAGTCCATTGTCGCAGCCAGGCACCGGTTCAGCACATCCACAGCCTCACCTGCTGAAGATGAAAAGGAGAAATAGAGCTGCGCGTCATCAGCGTACTGATGGCAACGCACTCCAAAACTCCGGATGACCCCACTCAGCGGTTTCATGTAGATATTAAATAGCATGGGGGATAAGACCGACCCCTGAGGAACCCCATACTGGAGGGTCCATGGGGCCGAGCAACGTTCCCCAAGCACCACCCTCTGGAGCCGGCCATCCAAGTAGGAGCGGAACCACTGCAATGCAGTGCCCCCCACTCCCACCTCAGACAGCCGCTCCAGAAGGATACCATGGTCGATGGTATCGAAAGCCGCTGAGAGATCCAGGAGTATCAACAGGGTCGCACTCCCCCTGTCTCTCTCCCGACATAGGTCATCATACAGGGCGACCAAAGCCGTTTCCGTGCCAAAACCAGGCCTGAACCCCGACTGAAATGGATCCAGATAATCAGTCTCATCCAAGAGCTCCTGGAGCTGGTTGGCCACCACCCGGTCTTGGACCTGGTATTGAGGACACCTAGGATGGTGGTTCTGGGGGACCTCAACATCAATGCCGAGGCTGCCTTATCCAGGGCAGCTCAGGACTTCATGGCTGGCATGACAACCATGGGGCTGTTTCAACATGTTGTTGGCCCAACACATGTAAAGGAACACACCCTAGACCTGTTTTTTTCGACTAGACAGGAAGATGGTGATCTGGAAGTGGGGGTGCTAACATTAATCCCCTTGTCATGGTCAGATCACTTCCTTCTGAGGTTTAGGCTTTCGGCTCCTTTTCCCCTCTGCAAGGGTGGGGGGGACCTATTAGAATGGTCCGTCCCTGGAGTCTAATGGATCCGGATGGTTTCCAGAGGGCTCTGGGGGAGTTTCTGGCTGATATGGCTGGTGCTCCTGTCGAAGCTCAGGTTGCTCTGTGGAATGCAGAGACAGCCCGTGTGGTTGACACGATCACGCCCAAGCACCCTCTGAGCAGAGTCTGTCCAGCTCTTTGGTATACACCAGAGCAGAGGGCAATGAGGCAGAAGGGGAGACAGCTAGAGCACAGGTGGAGAAAAACTCGTGCTGAATCCAACTGAACATGGGTTAGAGCCCATTATCGGGCCTATTCTGTGGTGGTGAGGGTGGCAAAGAGTCCATTATTTTCCACTAGCATCGCATCCTCTCAGTGCCGTCCAGCAGAGCTTTTCCGAGTGGTTCACGGCCTTTTATGATTAGGGCCAGAGAAAGATATTGTAGAACCCTTGGTAACTCACTGTAACGAGTTTGCACAGCACTTTGAAGATAAAATCGCTCGAATTCACCATGAATTGGACTCCACAGTTAATGCAGTTGCTTTAATAGAGGTGTCCAGAGCACCGTCTGGTCCTATTTTGTTGGATGAATTTCAGTTATTGAGGCCTGAGGATGTGGACAAGGTACTTGGGCAGGTTCGACCCACCACCTGTATGCTTTACCCTTGCCCATCATGGCTGATTACTAAAACTAACGAAGGGATTCACACCTGGGTCCAGGAGGTTGTGAATGCTTCCTTGAAGGAGGGAGTGGTGCCAGCCTCTTTAAGGGAGGCTGTGATTAAGCCACTCTTAAAAAAGCCAATTTGGACCGAGAGGATGTGAATAACTATAGACCTGTCACTACATCCCTTTCCTGGGCAAGGTGTTTGAGTGGGTGGTGGCCGAGCAGCTCCAAGTTCTCCTGAATGAAATGGATAATCTAGTTCCATTTCAATCGGGTTTCAGGCCCGGCTTTGGAACGGAAACTGCCTTGGTCGCCCTGTGGGATGACCTTTACCAGGAGAGAGACTGGGAGTATGACCTTGTTGATTCTCCTGGACCTCTCAGCAGCTTTCGATACCATCAGCCATAGTATCCTTCTGGATAGGCTGGTGGGTTTGGGTGTTGGAGGCACTGCTTTGCAGTGGTTTCGCTCCTACTTGACTGACCAATTCCAGAAGGTGGTGCTGGGGGATTATTGCATTGTGCCATGGCAATTATGCCATGGAGTACCGCAGGGCTCCATTTTATCCCCCATGCTTTTTAACATCTACATGAAACCGCTGGGAGAGGTCATCCGGAGTTTTGGGCTGAAGTGTCACCAATATGCGGATGACACTCAGCTCTACCTCTCTTTTTCATCAAATCCAGGTGAGACAGTGGCTGTTTTGAATCAGTGCCTGGGTCTGGTAATGGGCTGGATGAGGGCCAATAAACCGAGACTCAATCCAGACATGACGGAAGTGCCTTGAGCAGGGGGTTGGATGATGGCCTTGTAGGCCCCTTCCAACTCTATGATCTATGAAGTGCTGTTGGTAGGTGGGCCCTCTGTCTGGTGGGGAGATACTCAACCTTCCCTGGATGGGGTTGCACTCCCCCTAAAGGACAGGGTTCGTAGTTTGTGGGTGCTCCTGGATCCTGAACTGTTGCTGGAGTCACAAGTGGACTCAGTGGCAAGTAGCACCTTTTTATTTATTTATTATTTATTTATTATATTTATACCCCACCTTTTTTCCTGCAAGGAACCCAAGGCGGCTTACATAATCCTCTTCCTCCTCCTCTCCATTTTATCCTCACAACAACCCTGTGAGGTAGGTTTTTACCTTCTATCAGTTTAGGCTGATTTACCAACTACGACCCTATTTGGACAGGCAGAGCCTAGCAACAGTGCTCCACGCTCTGGTAACCTCTCGTTTGGACTATTGTACCGCGCTCTATGTGGGGCTCCTTTGAAAACGGTCTGGAGACTTCAATTGGTTCAAAATAGAGCAGCGAGGCTGCTAACGGGGACTGGCCGACAAGAACACATTATGCCAGTCCTCTATCAATCACACTGGTTACCGATTGAAGTCCTGGCCCAATTCAAAGTGCTAACATTAACATTTAAAGCCCTAAATGGTTTGGGTCCAGGTTATCTGAAGGAACGCCTCTTCTTGTACGTGCCTACCCGAACCCTGAGATCTTCATTGGAGGTCCTTCTCAGAGAGCCCCCTCTAAAGGAAGCTAGGAGGGTGGCAACTAGGGGAAGGGCCTTCTCAGTTGTGGCACCCCATTTGTGGAATCAGCTCCCCAAAGAGGTGTGCCTGGCACCCACTCTTTATTCTTTCAGGCGCCAGGTAAAATCCTTTTTATTTTCCCAGTATTTTAATAGTTAGATTTCTACTTCCACTTTTTACTGTATTTTACTACTGTACCTCCAGATTTATTTATTTAGCTGTTTTATTGTACTAGTGTATTTTATATTAATGGTATTATTGTGATTTTATGATGATTGTTTATATTGATTGTGAACTGCCCAGGGAGCCTTCTGGCTGATGGGCGGTGTACAAAATATAATAAACAAACAAACAAACATTTCTGGCAGGAAAGCTCAGATTGAGTGGAATGGCAAAGCAAAGCAAAGGTAGCAGTCTTTTTTCCAATAGATATTCTGGGCATTGTGAACTTCAAGGGGTTACCTTCTTAAAGCCTGTGGGGGTGGGTGATGGGTTTGGAAGTAACTGGGTTAGGTTAATAGGTGAAGCTTGCATCCTGCAACAGGGCAGGGTTAGCAGGTAACTCTTAGTGATAGTTGTACTTCCTGGGGAGGATGCAACAGAACGTTTGGTTATTACTTTCCAAGATGTTGCACATCTTGCACAGGCCTGTGGCTTACGCTGGCTCAGCTTGTCTGAGCGTGGAAAGCTAAGCAGGGTCAAGCCTGGTTATTACTTGGATGGGAGACCCCTCCTCTAGTTTCCTGCACTGAGCAGGGGGTTGGACTCGATAGCCTTGTAGGCTCCTTCCAACTCTATGATCTATGCTTCCCATGGCATTACATACAGACGTGGAACTACATCTACCAGCTCTGCACCTTCAGTTTCCTCATTCTCGGCATCCATGTCAATGGCGTCAGACTTGAATCGACATCCAGGAAGCTGCAGTTGAAATGATAAAGCTCCCTCGTGACAGGCAGCTTTTGAATTCCCACCGCCTCCCATCCCGTTGCCGAGACCAGGGAGTCCTTTGTGCGTTGCAACATACAAGCACCCCAGCTTAGCTGAGCCTCAGGGGGAGCTCCTCATTTCACTGGGGCTTTTTAAAAAGCATCTAACCACTGCTTTTCTTCTTCTCATAGCCCCAGAGGAGAGAAGATCCGGAGCAGAGTGGAGTTGACGAGGTTGCTGGGATGTTCACGGGATCTGACTGACTTTGATTTCAAGAAAGGGATTTTTGTTGAGCCAAATGCCGAGGTACTGATCCAAATTGCGTTGGCTGTGATGGCAGCGGTAGCTTTTTAGAAATGATCTGGTTGATGTAAACTCCGTTCACATTTGCAATACAGAGCAGCTGTCCGACTGCCTCCTTCCAACTAATCCCAGACTTCATGTATTTTTAAGCACTTCATTGGAGGGAGAACCAGGAAGGCATGCTTTTTCATGCCTTGATATCTCACCTTTCTTTCAAGGAGCTCAAGGTGGTATGTGTGGTCTCAAGGTCTCTTTCACCCCCTGCCCCATTTTATCCTCACAGCAACTCTGTGATGTAGGTTAGACTGAGCGATGGTGACTGGCCCATGGTCACCCAGTGAGCTTTCAATGTTTGGACAAGATGGCCCTTTTCTATGTACCCCTACCAGCTTGGTGCACTGATGGTGTAGCCCAGCCCAGCCTATTCTTGATCCATGTTGCTGGGTGGCGTAGGGCTGCAAGTGGTCCCTTGGGTTACCTATGCATGTGTTTTTAAGCCTTCCTCTTGAGTCACCTTACCTGTTGGACCGCTGACTCAGTGCAGAGTTAACTAATGAATAGCTAGACCACATTCCTAGTAGAAACCAGAACCTAACTGTCTCATCCTCTGACTGCTTTTTCCTGCTGCAGCCCCCAGCCCCGCGACCCCTCCCACCTGCTGGAGAAGGCCACCGGAGGGTGAGTATGTGCGGTCTGCTCGGGCCAGAACTGTGTAGCATCTCAGTTGGCTGTGGAATGGCATGTGGAAGAACTGTATTGGGATATGGGAAGAAGGTCATTGGCATGTTTTTTGGGGGGTCTTTCTTTTGCCTGCTGTGGGTTGCTTTTGTGTAGCTGTGTAGAGGCTTTCTGGTAGGAGCATCTTTGGAAGGGGGAATCCTTGGTGGCATGCTTTTGAAACTTCTAAAGCAGGGTTTTGACAGACATCCCTATGAGGCAGCCTCCAAAGGCGAGGCAAGGTAGGCACATTCTTAAAGTAACTTGGCATGCATTAGTTGCCTCCTGTTAAACTTGCAAATCAATGTGGTTAAAAAGTGCTAGAAAGGCAGTAGTTCCCCATCCTTTCCATGCATCGTTACTAGCAAAGTGAGGATTCTCATCCACGATTGTGAGTACTGTACTGAGTATTAGTAGCCTTTCCAGGTTTCACGTTACAAGATTATATCTTTGTGCTTGGTGTTAAGAGTAAGAGACAACAAAGGCAGTTAGCCTGTCTGGTAGCACTCAGGGATATGTCCCCTGAGATTGCAATTCTAGGGATGTAGAAAGTGTTTGGAAAGGAGAGGATTGCTCTGTGTGTGCTGTTGCTCCTCTCTGCTGCTCACTAGCACATAAAGACTGATGGAGCCTTCTGTACTGGGGAAAGGTAGGTCTCCTGTCCAAGTATTGGTCCAAGTATTGTACAGGAATGAAGGAGAAGCATGCATCTCCTCTAGCAACTGTCCTTCCTAAGGTATGGATCATGTTCTTGAGTTAGGAACATTAGGAAATCTGTTGCTCAGTATCACGTAACATGCATCATGTTGTTGACTGCACTCCCTGTTTCTCCGTCCCACAGCTCAAAAAGGGTAGCAAAAGGCACTATTCATCTCTGGCAGCCGCTACCCCGCCACCCAAGAAGCTTCCTGACTTGCAGGTGTTTGTGGAGCCTCCAGACCAGAAACCTCCAACGCTGAAACTGGAGCTGGGGTTGCCGATAGAGACCCCTGCCAGTGTTGTGACCCAGCAGCAAGAGCTCCTGGCTCCTGTCGATCAGCCAATGCCAAAACCTCGCAAGCGACGTTATCGGAATCATCTTCCACCTGACCTTGCTCCAGGAAAAATGGGAGATGTGGCAGTGCAAGAGACCAACCCAGAGGAAGATATAGCGTGAGCATCTCCCTTGCCACCTTCCTGCTTGCAGTAGTGGATAGTTGTCCTTTCTCAGCACCCGTAAATATCCAGGCAGGAAGCCCTCAAATCACTTGACACTTTAAAAAAAACCCACAAACCAAAACCAAAATCAATCTGAAGGAGTAGGAGGTTGCCAGACAACTGATTGGTGGATTCTGATGATTTTCTTTAAGAAATACACAAATCTTCTTTTGTCCTACCTCAGAAGTTTTGGTGCTGTGCCAAAGTTCCTGTCTCAGAGGCTTCAAAGGCTTGCTCTGTGCACATGAGGCCCACACATCGTTTTTGGGGGTTTATTTCATTTTTTGGTTTATTGACTCAGTACAAACTTGTAACATGAGCCCCATCCTGTACATGTACCACAATCCCATCCCATGAAATCTCATAACTGATGAAAGGAGGTTTATATTTTAATTCTGAAAGTACATTTTCTACATTTCTGAAATTACACCATGGCCCGCACTGGGGCTTTTCTACCATGCCCCCAAGTATCCAATCCCTTTTTGCCATTTTTGTTTAACTTAACATCTAGTCTGAAGAAGAGTTCTGCAAAGCTTGAGTAACTTCTTGGTTAGTCCTAATAAAGGCATTTACCTGTTGATGTTTCCATTGTTTTTAATCCTAAAAAAGGAACTGCCATGTCTGCAAACATTTTAACAATAGACCACTTCACATTAAAGCTTTATTTTTTATTTTCTGTCCCTGATTTTGATAGTGTGTTGTCCCTCCTGCCTATGCACAAGGAACTCTGGAACTGGTAGTTTTTGAGAGCATGTCACATAGGCAGCCACTAACCTGTGTCTCACAAACTACAAGTTCTAGCTTAGCTGGAAAAGCACTTTTTGTTCTAGAGAGTGACCTTGGCCAGCAAGTCATTATTCAGAGTGTTGCTTGTTCTGTTCTAGCACTGCTTCTGTTTGGTTCCAGCAAGATCTGAACAATAAATACATAAACAGAGGGGGAAATGTTAACAGAAACATCCTTAAGCATGATCTGCAATTTAGCCTCAATTTTCCCCCTGGTGGTAATGAGTTGTAGCCTGGGCTTCTTCCCCCCCTCTGACTCACTGGGCCCTGGGAAAGTGTGTGTCTCCTCCCCGTCCCACCCAGTGCTTGGGCCGTGTGTGCACCTACTCTTTCCCATCAGGAGTATTCAGCTGCACTCTTGAACTTAAAAGAGCCACTGTTGTACACATTCAATATGCATCTTGACCACTGACCACTTGGGAGCTTTACTTGGCAATACAATGTTATCTCTACCCGTTAATTTCTGTCTTCATCTCCCAATTAAATTTCTGACAACATGTCAGGAGATCCATGTTAGGAGATCCATCGGGAGATCCAGGTTCTAGTCCCTACTTGGCCATGAAGCTCACTGGGTGACTTTGGGCCAGTCACTGACTCTCAGCTTAACCTACCTCACAGGGTTGTTGTGAGGATAAAATGGAGGAGGATTATGTAACCCGCCTTGGCTTCCTTGCACTAAAAAAGCCAGATAGAAATAAATAAATTTAAATAAATAAATGTAAGATCTAGCGTTATACATTTATTTATTTATACATTTTCAAAGTATGGGCCAATGGACAGCCGTTGTTGTTTTTTGTCCCAGCAGCCTCTGGTTTATCCTGGAATCAGTCCCTGCTAGGTGCAAATCAGTCTAATTAAATCTGCCCTAATACTTCTTGCATTCCATCTTTAAGATTCATGCAAAATTTCCAAAAGATATTTAAAAGATTTCTGTACCACCCTACAGCAAGGCTTCCAGGGTGGTTTACAAAGATAAGATAAAATATGAGTAAAAATACAAGTTAAAAACAAAACAAAACATTAATACGTAAAACAAACAAACAAACAAACCAGAACCCTTCTTCAGGCTGGATCTTCAGCAAAAGGGATATGGTGGTCTGGAGAGTGGGAAGGTGAAAGCTAGATACAATATTGAAGCCCCAAAGTCTGTATTACTAACAGGACAGTTCTTGGGGGTGGGGAGGAGTTAAAATATGGACGCACCCTTTCTAGACTAGTCCAGCCTTTCCCAACCTGGTGCCCTCAGATGTGCTGGGACTAGAACTCCCAGCAGTTCCCAGTGGCCATGCTGACTGGGATGATGGGAACTGGTTCAGTTAATGGCAGAGCAGATACATCATTCTTCTTGAGTTTGTGGTTCACACGGAAAAGGTTTCTTCCAAGCTTGATCTGCTTTGGTGGAACCTGGAATAACTTATAAACTCATCTGACAAAATAGACCTTTAAAAACTTTTCCCACCAGAGGAATAACTGTCACATTTTGAAATGTGTCAGGAATTTTGCTTCACGGTAATAAAATAATTAACTGTCCCTGGTGGCATCTTCCTTGTACACTGCTATGAGGTACAGCCTTTCCCTCCTTCTGGAGTTGTTAGGTTAGGCAGGGGCAGGGAAACCAGAAAGGCACAGGGAAGCTTGGATCAGAACCCAAGTTACCACATGCCCTCTGGCTCCCACTTGCCTAACCCAGCAGCAACTTGTTACAAAGATAGCATCTCCATAGATCTTTGTAAGCTGCTCTGGGAGCCTTTTCTCCCTTGACTACAGAGAACATTCCAGATACTTTGGGCACTGGCTCCTCTCCTGGCAGTAGGCAGAGTCCAGTAACATCAGTTGCTCCCTCAAGGTGAGCCTCCCAGATTGGCTCTGCCTAGTGGCAGCAATGCAGAGTTTTTGCATGTTGGCTCTGCACTTTTTTTTTTTTTAAAAAGAATTAATCGAACTTAAGGTGTGAGAAGGACTTCTGACAGAGTTTTCTCTTAATCTCACCTGTCAGCTCTTAGTCTGAGTCAGACTAGGTGGGTAACTACCTTCCATCACCACAGGGCAGGCAGGAAGCAGTGGCAAATGCAGTTTCCCACTAAAAAAGTTGCTGGGGTTGACATCATCATCATCATCATCATCATCATCATCATCATCATCATCATCATCACCATCACCTCTATACTGCCCAATAGCTGAAGCTCTCTGGGCAGTTTACAACAATTTACAATCTTTATAATTGGAATTAGGCAAGCCCGCACTGAGGATTCTGGCTCTGTTTTGGGATAGGAAACACTCCTTCACCCACATCTTGGTGGGTAGTCCTCAACCGGTGATCCAACTGAGGCAGTGAATAGTGCTGGGGCCAGCGGTGGATCCAAGCCGGGTCGCGCTTCCGATCCGATTTTCCGGGGTGTGCGCCGATCCGATTTTCTGAGTGGCGCAGTGCGCCGCTCGATTGGGCTTCTCCAGCCCGTTTGTCGCTTCCGAGACCGGAAATGATGCGGTGGGACCCTGCGCAGGCGCAGAACGCGCCATAGGGGTCCAGCGCGCCTGCGCAGGGTTCCGTCGTGTCATTTCCAGTCCCAGAAGTGACGGGACGCGCAGGCGGCTTGCCGCGGAGTGGGTGAGCTGCCCTGAAGTCAAGGTAAGGCCTCGCGCGGGCATGAGCGGGGCCGATTCGGCCTCGTTTTGCCCGCATGTTACACCCCTAGCTGGGGCTCCTTTTACTCTGTCCTTAGCCTTTCCTTACCTCTGGGAACCCAAGCACACACCTCAAATTCAGAAATACAGAAATAATGGGTTTTGTCAGGATGCTTTGCTAGTCCTTCCTGTTCTAGATTTCCACACAGGAAATTTCCACAAAAACAAGAAAAATCATAAATCCAGGGGGTGTTGTGGGCACAAGCACTGCAGGAGCCCCAGTTCTCGCTCCCATCAGGGGTGGCTCTGTCAGCCCCTCTAGGGGAAGGTCTTGTGTGCATACATGCACACTTTGAGTGAGTACAAACCCTAATGTCAGTGCCCGTTGTCTACCGAGAACTTTAACTAGGATGTTCAAGGATTAGCATGGGATACCTTCTGACTGGTCAGTAGTCATAGCTTGGCTTCTTATCCAGCTAGCATCTGCTGCAGTCATCTCAGAGGCAAGGGAAGACTTGCCTCCATCATGGCCTGAGCTAGTTCCAGCTGTTTGGCCTCACTCTCTAGCCTCCAGGCTTGTCAGTGGGCTACGCTGCCTCGTAGGCATTGGCTGATAGGTGATGTCAAGGAAGGCCCACAGAAAATGCTGCCTGAGGAATTGACACCGTAGGGACACCATGTTATACCTGGTACTTACTTGAATGTGGTTATATTGTGAGATTTTTTTGTGAAATGCTTTGAGAGCCTTTGGGGGCCATAAAGTAGGATATACATATTCTAAACAAGCCAACAAAATAAGCAACTTTACTGTGGCTAAAGGACTTTGTTGTTGAGTGTTGGGCTTGTCATTCAAAACTCTTTCCATCTCTTCTCCTTCTAGGTGCTGTGCCTGTTGTCAGGGTCAGTTTCCAGGAGTGATGCTTCCATCCCAGAGACGCTGCCGGTGGCTCTGCCCAGACTGCAGAGGTTGGTACTTGGGGTGACAAGATTAGGCGTGAGGGTTTGTTTAGTTTGCTCATTCCAGTTTTTCCCCTCACTTCTGCCACAATCTGCATTCTGCCTCTTTTCTGGCCCCAACTTTCAGCCTCTCCTCATACATTTATTTGAGAGAGTTCTCTTTGAGGTATTTCTTCACACAACAAGAGAAAAGCAGGAGACACAACCCCCCCCCCCCCAGTCAAAGCTAGTAAAACACTAATATTTCTGGAGATCTGTGCCAGCCTTCACCAACTTGATGCCGTTTAGATGTTTTGGACATCAACCCCGTGAGCCCCAGCCAGCCAGCATGGTCATTGGTCAGGAATACTGGCAGTTGTCGTCCAGAACATCTGGAGGTCATCAGATTGGGGAAGGTTGATCTATGCTCTGCCTTCACAGTTGGAAGGAATGGGATTCTATTCACTAAGGGTGCTACTGAGCTGAATGTGTTCCCACAACAGTCACGTGTGCTCCCTCCCCTGTCTTAGCTGGGTTCTGTAGTCCTTTGGCTTCCGCTTCCCACTTCTTGTTTAAACAAAGCCCCTGACCACTGGAGGCTTTGCCTAGCCACTTCCCTGAGTACTAAGGCTTAATCAGCTATTGCCCAAACATATTCAAGCTATCCTGCTACCATGAAAATAAAAATAAAAATGGTGATTCTCAGGAAGTTGAATTCCCTGCCAAAATTGAGTTTTGTGCTTGTGGAATACGATATTGCTTTTGTAGAATATGTATAGTCCTGCCTATACCATCGTAAAGGAAAGCCCTCCCCTTTTTTTGCTTTCCAAAAGCTTGATTAAAGTGTCTTGGTGGGTTTTTTAGAACACAAATAGGAACAATGGACTGAAATCAGATCTGCCTTTGATAGATGATTTAGAATGGGATATGACAGAGCAGTGCATGGGATCCTTGTTTTTGCTTTATTTTTTATGTCCTGTTTTCCAGCCAAGATTGGCTCCCAGGCCTGTTAAAATCTACTCAAAGTTCAAAATGTTAGGAAAATAATATAAAATGTATATTTGTAAAATTTGAGTCTGCTTGCTGCCATGCACTGAAGGAAACATACAATCAAAATAGAAGGAATAAACAAATTTAAAATCAGTTACCAGCTAGGAACTATTTTTAAAGATATGTGAAATAGCAGGAGGGCGACACATTAAAAGCCACTTTCTTTAGAAAGTCCCAACAGTCATTCTCCCAAAAAATTCCACCCCAATGCCAGTGTGATAAGAACCAGAATCTAAGATGGCAACTCTGGGCCAGTTTGGATGTAATGCTAAATCATGGTTTAATTAACCCATGGGTTACCCAGAATTAACCCACAAGTTGGCTGCCAGATGATTGAGCACATTGTGGCTTGTTTTCCCCAGTTCCTGGGTTGTTTTGTTCCTCCTCCATCGCTTACTCCTGCCCTGCATCCCAGGAGCCTTTGTGACATTGAAGTGTGAGCAACTGCTGGCAAGGCTTCATTATGTCAGCAGCCTCTTTGCCATTGGTCTGCTCTGCGTTCTAGGCATGTACTAACCTTCAGCTGCTCCTGGGAATGCTCATAATGTCCTGATGAACCCCCCCCCCCCCGCTGCCCACTTTTCCTATGGGCACTTGAAACTATGCATTGTACAAGCAGTAAAACATTCCTAGCTGCCGCATTCGCGATCAGTGCTGAGAGGAGCTGCTGGACTTGGCTGTGCTTGCAGGCGCCAGCCAAGTCCCTTTCAACTTTGCTCTCTCCTCTTGTTGCAAAGAGTGTACGGAGTGTGGAAACCCCCCCACCCCTTCTCCCCCCTCCACCTCTCTTGGCAGTCAAGTCAAAGGGTCCACATGCATTGTCACACCTATATTGTGTAGAGGCAGTAGGGGTGGAGATTGGTGCTCATCCGCTCTCTGTTCAGCATACACTCGCCTTGCCAGGCCTGGAGTAGGCAATGAATCCCTCATTGCCAATGGTATACCCAGGTGTCATGTCCTTCCTGTCCAGCAGAATGGTCGCCAACTTGTCATAGAATGGCATGGCTTGCAATTCAACACCCAAGCATCTGTGGTGGGTAGTTATCTCTTTCAACTTCCAATCTGTTCACCTTTTCCCTGCTCTGCGCAGGGTTATGTGCAAAGCCTTGGGCTGACATTTGTTCAGAAAATTATGTGAACACAATCTCGTGTCTATAGGTGCTCTGTAGAGGTTGTTGTGCCTCTGGACTGATTCAGAGATTGATGAATATGGCCATTTCAGCATCAGTCCAGAAGCTAGCACGTATTCTCTGGGTTTCTTGGGTCCCATGCACATGAGAATGTGTCTGTGATAACTGAGAGGCTTGTGATGCTTGTGAAACGGACTCATCAGTGGTAGAGAATAGTGAGGCCACGTAGTCATCCTCTATTTTGGACTGGTGAGCATGGAGATCTCCCAGCCATCATGGTTCTGTTCCAGACGAGGTAGCAGCCAGTACTGTAAAAGTGGTCACGGAGAGGACCAGACAGAAAACTGCTGTCTACCCACCTTTTCCCATGCCCAGAACAGAAGGAAGAACTTGTGAGCATCCTTAGACTACTAATGTTCTGTGAGTGCTCCGCTGGAAGCATGGCACATCGATTTGAGCGGTGACACTTGGTAGAAAAATGCGTCTTTGCGGTTGTAACGGAACACTGTGGAGTGCAGACACAACTAACTTGGGATAGCACAGTTAGAGAGGAACACTTCTCCAAGGTTGCTCAGTTGAGATAAGCGCCAGGTGGTTGTTACAACACAAAGTCAAATGCAGAAACAACCCGCTGCTTTCATGTGAAGCGTTGGAATTGCAGGAGGGAGGAGGCAGGGTGAACGCCCTTGCTGCTGTGGCCAGACAGTCTTCGGTGTCCCTACAAGTAAGGGGAAAAGGCTATAGAGGTCATGTGGCAGCATATAGAGCTATCGGGGTTTTTTCCACTCTTGCCAACCAACTCTGTAGCCTTGTGAAACAATGCATGAGCGACCCACGCTTCTCGGTTCACACATAATGACTATGGTTTAAATAGCCTTAATAGCTAGTGCTGCAAAGCCCAGTTTTCGTCTCTATCCTAGTATAGCACCCTTTTACTTTCTCCCATATGATTCACTGGTTAAGCCATTTAATATCTGTGCACTTGGGGACAAAGCTGTGGTGAAGACGGGAGACTTCACCCTTGGCAATGGGTGACAACCCTTGCAGAAAAGGGTTCTGTGGGGAGAATGCACCCCATCCCTCCTGGTGTTTTGCAGTGTATATGCCTCTCCCTTGCAGTACATCATACTGCAATGAGAGGCATTTTGCTATCAATTACACAAACATCAGTAGAAAAGATAAGTCTCCTCCCACCCCACCCCCCAAATAAAAAGGGTCTTAACCTGAATTTGAAGGCCAGCAAAGAAGTAGTAGTAAGGCACTTTCCTGGACAGGGGATTCTAAAGGGTAGGTGAGCCACTGCCAAAAAGACCCTGCCCCATGCTTTGCAGATCTTGCTTCAGTTAAAGAAGGCGCATAGAGTGGGCTTTTCCCCTGGATTGCAGGGGCTGGGGAAATACTTACAGGAGAAGGTGCCCTTAATGCTGAGACGTTCTGCATCATTCAAAGTATTTCTTACTCTTTCTGTGTATGTTTCAGATTTCTCCTTCCTCCTACAAGTCTGTCTTTTGTCCATTGAGACCATAGTCTAGCCCCTCCCTGTGCCCTCTCCAGAAGGCAGTTCTGTGCTTCAGAAACGTGGCTTGGAGACCTTTGCTTTACTTTGCTTTGCTTGCTTACACTCCAGATGTTTACAGTGTGGCTTTTCTTCAGCTGCTCTGCCTTGAGCAAGGCAGGATATCAGATGCGGATTGTTGGATTGGAGCTGCCCCTATAGGCTTGCTGTTTTGCCTGGTGGTTTATCGATTAGCTTGAATTCTTATCTGCAACACCGATTTCCTTAGTAGGTGTTTGAGCTGCTGTTTCTCTTTTTTGCATAGACTTTAATTCCCCCCCCTTCTTGCCCTTTTTCAGCTCAGAGAAGAGATTTCAACCGGGAGCAGAGGTATTACAAGGTAAGATCTAGGGGGCTTATTCACAATTTTGATCCCTTGGTAATTAGTATTGAAATTTGGGGCTCTGTTACCATGTATATTTGTGAGAAAACCCTCATCTACATGATCAGGATCTACATTTTTGTGACCCCCACCCCTATGCTTGCTGTGTAACTGGTGTGTGTGTGTATTTAGGTATCCCTGGCTAACCAGCTGACCTGCTATGACTCACACATGCACACATCCTTCTAGACTAGTGTTTTAAAATCCTCCTGTGCATGCGCAGTAGGGATTGAAGATGTAAGTGTATAAAGCACCACTGTCTGCCTTCCAGTTGACAGAGGGAGGGATGACTTTAAAACACCACCCTCCCAGCCAGGCAAATGACCGGAGGCTTTTTTTTTTTTTTTAAGGAAAGGCTGAAAACTCAAGCAACCATTTCAAAAATGCAATGGGACTTGAAATCAGAATGTCAGAACAGTTTCAGCACCGCATGGCCCATGTGCTGGGATGGATTAGAGCATTTGGATTGGCAGCCAGTGGTACGGGGATGTGTACCCAATTTGTTGGTAGCGGTGGGGCTGAAGAGTTCAGACTGAAGTGAAGCAGAGATGTAGATCTCAGTATTCCCTTGGATAGGGGGCTACTGGGATCATCATGTAAGAGTGGATAGAAATATAATTAAAACATGGCTCAGTGGTAATGCTTTGCGTGGCATCTTCAGAAAGAGCCTGGGCCTGGGACCTTTGTGAGCTGCTGCCACCAGAGTAGATGGTACTGGGCTTGATGGACCAATAGCCTGACTCTGAATAAGGCAGCTTCCTATGCGGCCTGGTGAGTTAACGTTAGAGGTCAGAGAGAATGTCCTTTTATAGTGCTCTCAGTGAGTTCAGCCAGGCTGGCCAACTTGGCTGAGTGTGCAGCGTTGAGGTGGTGGGTTCACGGTGTTGCCTTCCCTGGATCCCTCCTCCTCACCCCTACCCCTCTGCCCTTGCAGCAAATTGGCTGTGGTGTGTGCCAAGCGTGCCAGATGTCTCAGGACTGCGGCATCTGCAGTGTGTGTGTCCTACGAGCCAAGAGCCCCGAGCTCCGCATTGGCATCAAATGCCTGCTGCGCCGATGCTTGAAGATTGTCAAAAAGGTACCACCAGCTGCTCCTTGCTTCTCCCTCCCTTTCACCCCTTTCCGGTAATTCTGCTCTTCCTCGTTCTCAACCTCCCCATCCCAATTGCACTTGGGGCTGTTTCAAACCTTAACGATCTTCTTTCTTTCTCTCTCTCCTCTCCTGCCCTCTCTGCCCCTTCTCCCCTTTGCAGGGCCTTGAATGTGGTATGTGTCAGGCCTGCAAGATAACTGAGGACTGTGGTAGCTGTGTTATCTGTTTGCGGAGGCAGAAACCAGGCATGAAGCGCCAGTGGAAATGCCTCAAGCGCCGCTGCCTTAAACGCAAGGTGTGTGCTTAGCCTGACTATGTTTTGTATGTCCATAGGGGGAGGAATCGAAGCAGAATGGATGTGAAAGGAAGGCAAAGGGCCCCCCAGCTCTTGCATCTGGGGAGGGCCCCAGGTAGATAATTAAAGGCATGGTTAAGGGCATGTCTGCAGAGGATGTACTCCCAGATTTGCACTTTTAGTGGACCATTGGACTTTTGGGTCAACTTCTATGCTGGTTTAAAAGAAAACGCTTCATTTAAAACATGCAACCTGAACAATAACCTTAAAGGTAGCCTAAAAATAATTTTAAATAAATAAAAATGTAATTTAAATAAAACACAACTTTATATAATATAAACATACAAAATACCAAAGGCCAGAATAAAAGGGATCTTAAACCAGACACAAATAGCATATGGAACTGCAACTCCTTCCTAAAAGGAATATGAAGTCTTCAGGTTGGTGCCGATTCCTCGGGGTCTTCTTTAAGTAGCGTGTTCTCTAGTGTTCGATTCATTACAGAGCAGCATAGCAAGCTGCACTTTTCTCCCTTTTCTGATAGTATGTTGTGTGTGGCTTTGCACATCTTTTCCTCTAGTGGATGGCATTCTATCTGTTTGTTTAAAATATTTATACCCTGCCTTTCCTTTATAGGCTAAGGTGGCTAACAAAATTGGAATGGTAAAAATACAACATATAATTGCACAAAAACTGCACCAACCCTGCAATTCTAACCATCTGCCATATGAACTTGTTGGAACTGTACAACAAGACTCAAGAAGAATCCTCAGTGGCCTACTGAGACCTGAGTAGGGTGTCAAAACCTGAACAAACTGAACAGATCAAGGGCATGGGGGTGCATAGGAGTGAGCTGGGAAGGCACAATTCATTTTAAACTTCTGTGGACTGTATAGAACTTCATTAATAGGGATGCCATATAATGGCAGACATCTTGGTTGATTACTCATAAAAAGTCCTACAACTCCTAGCATCCCTCCAGGTCGCCATGCTGGGTTGGGGCATGCTGGGAATTGTAGTACTTCTTTCTGTCTAAACATGCATAGGATTGTGCCCTAAATCTGCAAACATTTCCTTATAGATGAAAAATGTAATGCTTTATCTTTTAGATCTGTCCGCATGTCGCAGCAGGCATCATCTTAGAGACATTCCCTAACTGGTACATGAGAGAAAGAGGCATACCTCTTCTAAGATGGGGTTTGCCATCTATGGTTTTTGTAAGAATTTGGATATAGTGATTAAAATTATTTTTAAAAACTTGATGCCTAATTAGTTGGGGCACCAAAGCCGGTAGCATCAATTTTGTGTCAATAGATTGGCTTTTGCCTCTGAAGGCCTTGAAATCCTGGTCAAATAGGTGGTGAAGGAAACAAAAGGAAGGACAGAAGTGAAAACTGTTCATGCCAGTATAAATTTATGCAGATTCTATTCCTCCTTGCTTCTTTCTTCTCTGCCATGCTTTTCTCTCTTCATCTTGAGTGCCAAACCTAGGTCGACTTTATTCACCTGTATATGGAGTGATGCATGTGTGACTCACTCAAAACGTGTTACATGCATCCTCTACCAAGTCATCTCCCAATGGCTGTGCTATATAATCACTTCTCATCTCCTAGCCAGCATTGGTTCTTTAATCTTAAGTCAGCCACTCATGGCAAAAGAGAAACGTCTTAACCAACAACAGTGAAGTAGAAATTGAAGGCTGATAAAACATGACCCCTCACCCCTTTTGTTTGACTTAAGCAGTCTGCTCCTGGATCAGGGAATAGAACATATTGAAGGAGAGGATCTGTGAAGAGAAAAGGGACATGTTGGAGTCCCACTGGCTCTGTATGATATCTGCACTTGATTGCTGTATAGTATTGTGTTCTGCCCTTTGTTTAGAGATTTCCCCAAGTCCTGTGAAAACTTGCCTTTTCTTTTGTCAGCAAATTTCTGTGCTTTGTGGGGTTACACTAAGGATTAAAGCTGTTGCTGAGATGGTGATTACAGTCTTTCTCCTTATCTATATGAATGTAAAGGCAATGATTATGCTTCACATAGTATAGCTTGCCTTCTGGGGTGTGACGTCCATTGAAGTAATCAGTTTCCCATCTTTAATTTCAAAGTTGATGAAGATCATTCATGTAGTAATCTTGTATGGGAGCTTTTGTCTTTTTGTCAGTGATGCTTTTGCGAGATGGAAAGAAGTGTCTTGCGTTGAGTCGCCCTATGGCTGTAAGACAAAGGACTTTTAAGAGTGGGTTTCCAGTGGTCAGGTTGAGAGGCTTCTTCAGTCTTGAATTCCCTGCCTCACTCCATGGATCCAAATCCTTTCATATGTCCTAGTGTGAAATAGGGGTTTTTGTTCAGAGGTTCTCTCAAAATCAGCTTTCTGTATATAGGTGGCCCTTGATCTCCTAGTTAACTGAGCCTGTTCAGATTCCTCTGAGAACAAAATCCATTTCAGGGTAGAAAAGATTCAGATCCCTAGATATGGACATACAGACTTTGAAATTTGCCAGGAATCTCTCTGCTAGGCCGGGCTTGTCTTTTTTTTTTTTTCCTATTAAAAACTCAGCATAAAAATACTCAGTACAAGGCTTATACATGCGTAGATTCAAGCACATTATACATTCAAAATCACACTGAGTTAATGCTTATGCAGAACAAAACAAATCAGGCAGCTTACCAGTTTCCTTCCTATAGGCAATTAAAAAGGGGGGGGGGGCGTTCATAAGAGAACTTCACTCTCATGTCCCCTAGACTGCCTTTTTATGCCTTTTAATACTCTGAATCATGCCTAATTATTTTCCTTTCCTTTATTTATGTCCCATTAAGATAACATTCCTAAAGATACATTTCTGTTCCCAAATCAACTATGTCTAAACAATAGTACTAAAATCCAAACGTCGCAATAAGATCTACAACTACGAAAACATACTTATAATAACATTTCTGAATCCTATGATGTGTTACAGGCATGTTTGTGACAAAGGAATTTTTCTCCCACTACATGCTGTTAGTGTTTCTGTGTCTTCCAAAACAAATCCACTCTATTTATCATGTGAGAAACTTTTCTTGATCCCTTATCTGATCACATACCTAACATTATGGTTAATGGCACTGTAGCTGTTTTGGTTTACACCCTCTGCTCTGGTATCTTCTATCAGATAAGAGCACTGAAAGGTGTAATTATCTATTGCCTATACCCTGGCATCTCTGTCCCCATCTGGAAAGGCTCAAAGAAAAGACATACTTTCATTCCCTTTGTAATAAAGCTATCTGTGTAACATTAGCTGTTGGAATTGCATCATTATATTTTAATCCAGTATTTGTGTGGAGGCATCTGATTATTGAATTGCCTAATTCAATAAAATGGAGAAGAGGATGAGGATTATGTAAGCCGCCTTGGGTTCCTTGCAGGAAAAAAGGCGGGGTATAAATGTAATAAATAAATAAATAAATAATTGCATAGCTGGGGCAAGGTTGTCCAGATGAGCAACACTAGCATAGAGGAGCGCTAGTTTATTTAAACTGCTGTTGCTAAAGGGAGTTTGGCCATGCCTAATTACTGTAGTCACTTTCATTTGAGAAACTAGTCTAGATAAAAGCATGAGTTAGATAACTTCTTCCTCTGCTCACTCATGATGAATTCTGCTTTAAATGTTGCAGATGTCTCGGACTTTAATATGAAGTAGTGAGGTTTCTGAGAGAGTGTGGTCTGGTCAGTCAAATCTGACATGCAGTTCTAAACTTGAAAGTCCCTTAAGGCACAATCCTATGCACATTTAGACAGAAAAATGGCCTAGAACTCCCAGCATGCCTCAGCCAGCATAGCTGGGGCATGCTGGGAATTGTAGGCCTTTTTTCCTGTCTAAACTTGCATAGGAATGTGCCCTTACAAATATAAACTCGCTCATAGGATGTTGCGTTTGCCTAATGTCTTGTCTGCTTAGCAACCTCACACAGGGATCTTTCATTGTCCAGTCTATGAGCCAGTATATGGTTACCATAGTGGGAACATTACTGTTGAGATGCTATGTCAGACCAATTATTTGTTTCAGTATTTAGTCTCCAGTGATGGTTAGAGAAGTTAACAAGCCTTTTATCCCCAATATTTCATAGAATCATAGACTCATAGAAAAGTAGAGTTGGAAGGGGCCTACAAGGCCATCGAGTCCAATGCAGGAATCCAGGTCAAAGCATCTCTGACAGATGTCTGTCCAGCTGCACCTTGAATGCCTCCAGAGTGGGAGAGCCCACCACCTCCCTAGGTAGTTGATTCCATTGTCTTATTGCTCTGACAGTCAGGAAATTTTTCCTGATGTTTAGGTGGAATCTAGGTTCCTGTAACTTGAGCCCATTATTCCGTGTCCTGCAAACTGGGATGAACGAGAAGAGATCTTTGCCCTCCTCTGTGTGACATCCCTTCAAATACTGGAAGAGTGCGATCATATCTCCCCTCAGTCTCCTCTTCTGAAGGCTAAACATGCCCAGTTCTTTCAGTCTCTCCTCATAGGACCTTGTTTCTAGTCCCTTTATCATCCTTGTTGCCCTCCTCTGAACCCTCTCTAGTTTGCCTATGTCCTTCTTAAAGTGAGGTGCCCAGAGCTGGACGCAGTACTCAAGATGAGGCCTAACCAGTGCTGAGTAAAGGGGAATTATCACTTCCCGCGATTTGGAAGCTATACTTCTATTAATACAGCCCAAAATTGCATTTGCCTTCTTTGCAGCCACATCGCATTGCTGGCTCATATTCAGTTTGTGATCTACCACAATTCCAAGATCCTTCTCACTCGTAGTATTGTTGAGCCAAGTTCCCCCATTCTGTAACTGTGCATTTGGTTTCCTCTCCCTAGGTGCAGCACTTGGCATTTATCCCTATTAAATTTCATTCTGTTGTTTTCGGCCCAGCGCTCCAGCCTATCGAGGTCACTTTGAATTTTGTTTCTGTCCTCCAGAGTATTAGCTGTTCCACCCAACTTTGTGTCATCTGCAAATTTGATAAGCATTCCCTGTACCTCCTGATCCAAGTCATTAATAAAAATGTTGAAGAGCACCGGGCCCAGGACCGAGCCCTGTGTACCCCGCTTGTTACCTCTCCCCAGTTTGAGAAGGAACCATTGATAAGCACTCTTTGAGTCCGATTCTGTAGCCAATTGTGGATCCACCTGATAGTTGTTCCATCTAGCCCACTCTTAGCTAGCTTACTAATCAGGATATCATGAGGCATTTTGTCGAAAGCTTTGCTGAAGTCCAGATATATAATTCCCACAGTCCACAAGGGAGGTTACCCGATCAAAAAATGAGATCAGATTAGTCTGACAGGATTTGTTCTTGACAAATCCATGCTGGCTTCTAGTAATCACTGCATTGTTTTCAAGGTGCTTGCAGACTGACTTCTTTATAATCTGCTCCAAAATCTTCCCGGGGATTGATGTTAGACTGACTGGCCTATAGTTCCCAGGTTCCTCCTTCTTGCCCTTTTTGAAGATGGGAACAACATTTGCCCTCCTCCAGTCGTCTGGCACTTCACCTGTCCTCCATGATTTATCAAAGATAGTAGACAGTGGTTCTGAGAGTTCTTCTGCCAGTTCCTTTATTACTCTAGGATGCAGCTCATCAGGCCCTGGAGATTTAAACTCGTTCAGAGTAATCAGGTGTTCCTTGACCATTTGCCTATCAATCTCAAGCTGCAATCCTGTCCCTTCAGTCTGCACTTCAGGTTTGCCAGGGGGTTCATAGACCCTCTTTTGATGGAAGACCGAGCCGAAGTAGGAATTGAACACTTCTGCCTTTTCTTTGTCTTCTGTTATCAATTTGCCATCCTCATTGCGTAGTTGAACCAGGGAACAGTTGAATTTAGTAGATTTATAAGGACCCGATTCACATGTCATGGTGGCAAATCATTGGTTATTTAACCCATGATTAGTGGGGTTGAGCGTGAGCCGCTTCCAAGCAATGTCTGATCAGCCCATGGTTTGTTGTTGGTTTAACAGCTGGGTTGCCTAAACAACCCAGCGGTCTGGGCTTGCATGTCACGTTCACAGCTTCCGATTGGGCCAAGTGGAGGTTGTTTACAGAAAGCAAAAGCAGCTCACATGCAGTGTGTGTCCTAGCAAATCGTGGGCTAATTAATTTGCCACCATGATGTGTGAACTGACCCATAGTTCCTTGATGGTGCACATGACCGAGGGGGGAAGTGATCTGGAGATCGGGGGTATATCCACACCCCCCCTTGTCATGGTCGGATCACTATCTGGTGGGGTTGGATTTCTCGGTGCCACAACCCCTCTGCAGGGGTGAGGGACCTATTAGGATGGTCCGCCCCAGGCGTCTTATGGATCCAGATGGATTCCTGAACGCGCTTGGGGAATTGGAGCACACAAACGGTAGCTCGGTCGAGACCCTGGTGAATGACTGGAATGCTGCAATCACCAGGGCATTAGACCGAGTTGCCCCGAAGCGCCCTCTTCACCTAAACAGAGCTCGCGCGGCGCCATGGTTCACTCCGTCGCTGCGAGCTCTGAAACAAGAGGTGAGAAGGCTAGAGCGCCGATGGCGAAATTCCCGCTCCGAAGGCGATCGAACACGGGTTAGAGCTGCATCTTCAGCCTACCGGGTGGCGGTGAAGGCAGCAAAAAAGAATTTCTATGCTGCCTCCATTGCGTCTGCAGAGTGCTGCCCCAGGAGGCTGTTCCAAGTGGTCCGGAGTCTGGTCGGTCCAGTCGCTCCGGACCCACTGGAACAGTCAAAAGCCTCCTGTGAGGCTTTAGCGAAGCACTTCGCAGATAAAATCGATCGGATTAGGAGTGGGATATCGTACGTCGTGGACACAGGGAGTGAGCGGGAGGAGGCCAATGGCAGACCGGTTTTGTGGGATCGGTTTCGGCTTCTTCCTTCTGATGAAGTGGACAAGGTGCTTTCATCTGTGAGGCCGACCACCTGCTTGCTTGACCCTTGCCCGTCCTGGCTCATCATGAGCTGCAGGGAGAGACTGGGTGAGGGGATCAAGGCGGTGGTGAATGCCTCCCTCGAGGGTCTACATTATAAAAGCAATGTTTCTTCAAAATGTCACGTTCCTAGATTAAACGGTTTGAGCTGGGCGTTGATGAGTCAGTCAGTCAGTCAGGACTTCTTCTTTTATATATATATATTTATTGTAACAGGTGCCTGTTGATTTCATGGGATGGTCATCAGATGTTGGGGTGTTGAATAAATAAAAATTAACTCTTCACACCCTTCTTTGGGGGTTTATTGTATGATGTTTACATGGATCTTCACTTAGTTTTAAAAGAAAACTCTGAAACGCCAGTTTAAACCTTTTGTTCCAAAGAAGATTTCCCTCTTTCATCTACCACTGCCTTTATCTTCTCTGGCTGTACCATTACATTTGTGTTAAAATGAAGCAATCAGAATTGTGTACATGCTCCCGATGTGGAAGGATCATAAGACTATTATTAGTTGCTTTCTTTTTCTAGCTTCAGAGATCCTTTTCCACATAGACATGTCTGCTGAGTCATTTCATGAGAAACACTGGCCATCTTGGGATATTGTGGCCCTGACCTGTGCAAACTGAGAATGTGCCCTAGTACTTTTCATACACTTCCTTGCAGCTGCTCATTGCAGGGCAGAACCAGTAGTGGTGGGAAAGTTTGCCTACCATTACTTCTCATAAAACGCTACTAAACTTCCAAGGAAGCCCAGGGTTGCCTGGAACACAGTTCAGAAAATAACCTTTTGCCCCCCGGGGAGGTGGGATGGATAGTGGTGTTCCTTCTAGGAAGACCTTCTTCCTCCCTTTTTAGGTTCTGTTTTCTGTGGCTTCCCTTTAGGCAGCCTTCCTCAACCTAGTCCTCTTCAGTTTGGGGCTACAACTCCCAGCATTCCTATGCTGGCTGGGGCTGATAGAGGTTGAAGTCCAAAACATCTGGAAGGCAGCAGGTTGGGGAAGGCTGCCTTAAGAAATGAGCGTTCTGGAACCTTTGTGTGCATGTATAAACTTAAGATGAATTTGAATTAGCAAATTATGTTCCAAATAAATTTACGATACATGTTTTATTGTTATTTGGCTTTTTTAAACATCACCATGAAGAACCATGAAGAAACTTACTATATGTCAATATCAATGCATTTCTAATTTTGATAACCAATTAGATACAATATGAGAGTTCTGTGAAAACTCAGATTATTAAGTGTAGATTTGGCCAAGATACCATCATGGGTGTTTCTCCTAAATTTGTCATTTTGGAAGAAGACCAATGAGCCTCATCCCTTGATGCTGGATTATGGAACTGAATAGTCAGTTAACCAAGCACTGGGTGCCAAGGCCTTTGAAAGGCAGAGACTGTAAAATCATCTCATAAGTGCTAAACTTTGGAAAGTTCCTTGGTTGGCCTGAAAATAGGACCAAAAATATTAGCGAATTGGCTGTTAACTTTTCCTGTGGTAACAGATATGAGTTAGTGAATATGGAAGCTCCTCGTCTCTAATGCCCATGCAAATGTGATGCCTTCTAACTACAATAAAAATGTCACAAGTAATATCTTTATATAGACTATTCTCACTTAACATTCTCATTTCTTCATCTGAATTCTATTTAAAAACCTATCTTTTATTTAAGCAGCAGGAGAGATGATTTTGTAGTGTAGCCATCAACTATAGCATCTGCCAAGGATCTTTGGCCTATTACTGAAGTCAAAGCTCAACCTAGAGCAAATTGGTGACAAAATACGGCTGGATGCTACACACTTGCCAATATAATGGCACTGTGATATTCCACTGCCTTTAATTTTGACTGCTACTTGAAACACTGGGGTCTGCTTTTATGGAGCATCTTCCTTTATTCTTTGAGGCTAGCCTTAGCAAAGTATCTCAGTTCATCCATACTGTAACATTAGCATTTCTTTACTCTTATGTTTTGTTTTACATCCAAGAATTCTGCTGTTTCTTCCAGTGAGTTTCTGGGCCATTCTGGGTGGGTTGGGGGCTCCTCTGTCAATATTGTTGTACACATTGCAATTCCTGAGCATAAATGTGGATGGTTTGATGTGATCCCTAAGTTGGTCTCTCTAGCCTATGAGCAACGTTAAGGCAGACTAAACACAGAGCATACTCAGGGCTATGTATGCTGCAATTCTGTGGGAGGATCGAAAAAAAGCATCGAATGTTGTGCTTAGGACACAATTCACTTTCCTGAGAATCTCAGCTTAATTTTTTTTAGAGAAGCAAGTTTCTAGCCCTTATGGCTACAAAGTTATGCTTGAAAGTGTACAGGCAATGTTTGCTGAAATCTCAGAAGCTGCAGAAGAGGCTGACAGTGCATTCCTATGGATGTATACTGATAAGTCTTATTTAGTTCAGTGGGGCTTACTGCCAGGTAAGTGGCTTTAGAATTGCAGCTTTAACAAAATTTCCAGTGGTTGTGGGTATAATGTCAGTGCTTGTGTAGCTCTTTGCTCTCAACCAGGATGGCGATGCCCTAAATAAATTAAACCCGATAAAATACAGTGTAGGTGTGATCGTATGTACTCTTTATATGTGTGGCAGAGTCCAGCTTTACTTGGGTGGGAATTTTAGGTTTTTCCATTTTTAGTGCAGCATCTCCATGCCCCTGAGCATGCTGCCCCATCTTCCGAGTCATCCCCTTCCCAGAACAGGCTTGAACTGAGCTTGGGGAAAGTCACCTCTCCTTGAATACTGGGCTGGGAGTCTGCTTCCTGCTGCAAACCATTCTGGTGTGTGCGTGTGTGTGTTGAAATTTGTACTGATCCTGAATGGTGTGGTGCCCTGTTGCTCTGGCACTAACCAGCTCTTGATACTTCCAGAAAAAAATCCCACCCAAGAAGGATGGCTACAGCTCCAAGAAGCTGACAGTAGTAAGTATCTGCTGTGTTGCCTTCTCTGGGCTTGGCATCTCCTAGCTAACTCCATTGCATTCCAAGTGGCCGTTCGATGTGTTCTTTTCATAGCTTTACATGTGCCATCCTTGCTTCTGAATTCATATTTCTTTTGCTGCCAGCATGCTTTACCCTCTTCTTCAATTGCCTATCACGTGAGGTGGGGTGAGAGTAGTTCTATAGCCCGGCAGACAGGAAGATATGGGGAGCTCCCTTCTCCCTAGCAGCAGCTGCATGCTGACTTGTGGGTTCCTTGTTTGATGATGGCTATGCAAGGTGATGTGCAGCTGGCAGTGAGTTGGGGCAGAGGACTTGTGCATGGCTTTCTCTGGATCCGTGAGTTGCTCCTAGGGAGGCGCCCTGGTGTGCTGTTTCCTCTTCCATCTGTCCTGACTGGGTGTTGTGCCTAATGGCCTCTCCTGGCTCTTTCCCGGGTGACACCAGGAAGCAGCCTCTGCAAAGGAAACCTTCACCCCTGCACGACGCCGGCGGCAGAAGAAGCCAGCATCGGCAACAGTGAGTGGCACCCGTTCTGTATGCGGTTCAGAAAGGGGGCAATATGCCCACACACCATCTGCGTCAGCGCTCCCCAACTGGGTGCCCTTCAGATGTTTTGGACTTCAACTCCCATCATCCCCACCCAGCATCGCCCATGGTCAGGCATGCTGGGAGTTGTAGTCCAAAACACCTGGGGGTCAGCAGGTTGGGGAAGGCTGATCTATTGGTGCTTGAGCCCCTGCCCCATCCGCCAGATATCGGGCTGGGAGCAGGGGGGTGGTAACGGATGTCATAATGGCCAATTCATGAGATGGAAGTAGGAAGAACATGGAATTGGGATGGTGGACGTTGAGAGCTAGCGTGATATTTGGACTAGGGAGACCTGGCTTTTTGAATGGACCATTAAGCTGGCCTTGGATCAGACATGTTCTTTCAGCCTTGCAGGGTTGTTGGGATAAGGTGGGATAAGCCCCTGAGCTTCTTGGGGAATGGTGGGCTACACATCTGAGAAATTCGTGCCTGGTGTTAAAAGTCCTTGCTGCTCCCTTAGCTTTGTACATCTTTATCTGTTCCTCTTCCCTCCCCCACCCCCTGCTCTGCCTGCCAGGATGGGCCTCCTCCCAGTGCCCAGCGGGCCCCAAGGCAACGCCACAAGAGGCTGTCAGCAGCACCACCAGTGTCCACAGTGAGTGCGGGGTGTAAAATAATGAAGCCAGAGGCCTTGTGTAGCTTTTCAGTCCTGAAGTGAAGGGAGCTGTCGCACAGAATGTCAGCATTTGCTTGTCGGGGCTCCCATTCTCCGCTCATTTTGGGTATTAACTGCAGGAGCGTAATGGTGGAAACTCCTGTTGGCTGATCACTGCCATTGCATTCAGGGCCGGTGCTACCATTAGGCCAACTAGGTGGCTGCCTAGGGCGCCGGGCTAAAGGGGGTGCCAGGAGCATAGGGCTGGTGGGAGGGAGGGCTCAAGTGGGAAGGGGGGGCGCTAAATATCTGATCTTGCCTAGGGCGCCAAACTGCCTTGCACCGGTCCTGATTGCATTATTTAGTGAGGGGCTGGTCACACGTGGTTTGCAGGAATGCAAATTTAGAAGATGCCATTCGCAACCTGCAAATGTGTTTGTGCTTTGGCTTCCTCCAAGTGGATCTTTGTGAAATAATTAGAGCAGGGCTCTCCAACCTTGGGTCCCCAGATGTTGCTGGACTACAGCTCCCAGAATCCCTTGCCATTAGCCATGCTGGCTGGGTATGCTGGGAGCTGTAGCCAGCAACGTCTGGGGACCCAAGGTTGGAGAGCCCTGAATTAGAGCATGAGTGGCCAACCTTCTCTGGCAATTGTGCTGTCAGTCGAGCCTGAAATATGGGACAGTGGTACTCTAGCACACATCACAGTAAATATACTTCTGGGGTGGCTTTACTTCTAGTCTGCTGAGTCGGCGAGTGGGAACCAGCACAATGCTGGAGAGGCAGGCAAGCAGGAGTGAAAGGCCATAGCCAGGTCCAGAGGGCCTTCTTCCTGTTAAGGCAGTGCCACCAACTCTTGCTGCCAATTGACTGTCCCTGACAGGTTTACTGTCCTGTTTAAGAATCTATGCACTCTTAATGTACTTTGATGTCTTAGAACAATAGAACAGAATGGGATGAAGAATTGATGAGTAGAGTTGAATTCTAGCAGAGGCAGTTAAGATTGGGATGGAATGCCAGAGAGAGAGAGATGGGTGATTTGGGGCTCGGAGTAAGATCCTGCTAGTATCTGTGCTAGATACAATGCAAGGAGTAAGATCCTGCTAGTATCTAGCAAGGAGTAAGATCCTGCTAGTATCTGAGTTTTTGTTTACAAAAGCACAGATACTAGCAGGATCTTACTCCTTGCCTTGTATCTTACCACATAATAACTTCATATGAAGGTCTTGCACTGTCCATCCCTTAGACCAGCCTTCCCCAACCTGGTGCCCTCCAGATGTGTTGGACTGTGGCTCCCATCATCCCCAGCCAGCAGGGTCATTGGCTGGGGGTGATGGGAGTCATAGTGCAACATCTTGGCTAGTATGGGACGCCACATACATCTCTTGAATTTGCTTTTCTGGAGCAGATTCCTTCCTTCTGCCCGATACTAACCTGATTGAAAGATGTGAACTTGCCACAAGACATGAATGTTGGCTTTTCACCTTCCTGCTTAAGCACCTGAGAGCTCTGTTGGCTCCTCTTTTTGCTTTCCTGCCCTGAGCTTTCAGATGAGGTCCTCTTCTGATGTCTCAGAGTGTGGGCTGCCTTCACTCTTTCATTTCCTTTCCTTTCTTCGTTTCTTTGGCTGCCAGGAAGGGCCCCTTCCAAAGGCCCAGCTGGCCCCAGGTCGCCGCCGGCGGAGGCACTCTGCTACCACTGTGAGTGGTGTGTGTGTTCCTTGTCTTGCAAGGATGCTTGTGTTACTGGTGCAGGCTTGGAGGGGTGGGTGGGCAGAAGAGGGCTTCTGGATGCTCTGTGAGAACAAATGGGGTGCAGTTCATGTACCTGTGTGGGCTTTCTCTGGTTGTATCTCTTACAAGTGGAAGGTGAGGTGAGTTTGCACTGGCTTGTGGACAGTTATACGCTGCTGCAGTCGTGTGTGTGTGTGTTTGTGTGTGTGTATGTGTGTGTGAACAGTAATAATGGTTGTGTTGATTTTTCCCAGTATGGGCTTATATCCATGCAGTCCCTACTTTCTTGTTTTGGAATCTGCATACAGATTGTGACTAGCTTGTTGACTACTTGGCTGCTCTTTCTGCTGGTTGGAATTTTTAGTTTGGGTAGCGTGTAGAGATGTTCTCTGTCAATGAACTTGGGATGGTTTTGAGCTTGGGATGATTTTGACAATGAATATGTACCAAATATGTGTACAAAATAAACCATAAACCCCAAAAGTCTTAAAACCAAATGTTTGAGAAACTAGCCTGCTTCACACAATTTCTTCCAGTTGCAGAACTTTAGGGAGTTTGTGTGCCAGATAGAGATGTAAAATTTCTGGAAATTTTGAAACCATGGGGAAAAACCATTTTTCCTGATGGTTTTCTCCCAAACCCCTCCCCTGACGTTTTGGGGGGGAAATGAATATATATACAGTACCAAGGTGGCTTGCATAAAATAACCCTATGCATGTTTACACAGAGGTAAGATGTACTTTGTTTAGTGAAGCTTACTCCCAGGTAAGCATGCATAGGACTGCAGTCTCAAAAGTATAAATTCCTTGCAGTGCAATCCTGTATGTGTCTACTCAGAAGGAAGTCCCCTTGAGTTCAGTGGGACTGACTCCCAGGTAAATGGATAAAGGATTGCAGCCTTAGCTTTGTACAAGGAAAATTGTGAATATACTCCAAACTAGAGAGAGCTACAAAGTGTTGCACCTTATGCTACCTAAGCACATATATCTTAGTTATTGCCGTCTGAGAAGTGGCTGGGGTGAAGTTGAAAATAAAACCCACATTTTTTGTAGGAAACAAAAGAATATAGGCAGATATAGTCACAATACAGTAATACCTTGGATTGCAAGTAACTTGGTCTGAGAGCGTTTTGCAAGACAAGCAAAAAATTTTAAATTTTTTTTGACTGGATAAATGAGCAAGGTCTTGCAAGACAAGTCACGTAGGGATGTAACCGCTCGCCTCGAGCGGACGTAGCGTTCTGAAATCGGCCCCGCTCATGCCCGCCAGAGACTCGCTTTGATATAAGAGTATTTTGGATTACAAGCATGGTTCCGGAACGAATTATGCTTGCAATCCAAGGTATTACTGTATTAAGGACTAGCAGCATACTTGGATATCAAGTTAAGATTATTTAACAGCACTGAAAATATTGACCTGTACAGTATACACAGGAATTATCATTCTCTTATGCTGTACATTATCTTACATAAAACTCTTAATCCTACACAGTTTGAGTGAGTAAAACCATGTCTTAAAACCTTGTCTTAAAAAGCAGTTTACTCATTCCAAAAGATAAATTAATTCAGAATCTTTTCCAATTTTTCCTGAAAAAAAGTCCTGGGGCAGGGGGAAATAGGGGGGAAATTGTTTTCATCCCCCAATTTTTCTTGGTTTTTTTCTTGGCTTTCACATGTGTAGTGCTAGATTGCGTATTCTCTTTGTAAATCTGTAAAGTCAGTCTGCGGGGTTGCTTTATTTGGATGGCTTTTGTCATGACTTGCTTCTGAGTCCCACAGAAGGTTGATGCAGTTGTTTGCTTTTTGATGCTAGACACAATTGTGGTAGACTCTCTTTGTAAAGGATTGGATTTGTCTAGTTATGTAGGAGTTAGGGAAGGCAGCTCAGCCCTGCCTTAAACCTTTCTTTCCCTGGCCACCTCCTCAGCCCTGCTTTGCTAATGTATGGGGTTCTTATATGCCCAAATCCAGATAATTTAATTTCTGTTTGCTGACTGCACTACCCTTCTTTGTCTCCCTTCTTATTCTAGAAATGGAAACCCACCATGGAACGGGATCCTGGAGGCATCCCTATCATAAAGCGTAGGGTAAGTATGCAGTAGAGGGAGACGTCTCCTATGATATTGACTTGGAATACATCTTACACACATCCAGAGGAATGTGGATATGTTGTTTTGGTTTGAATCTTTTCTAGTAAAGGAAATAGAGATTAGGGGCCATCCATCCCAACCTCTCTTCTTTACATATTCCTGCCCCTTTGATCAGGGATGAAATATTTTGGTTATGTTCCAGTTCAGCTAATGGTGATGTTGCTCCAGTTCAAACTGGTAATGGCTTGCTAACTAGTTTGGTTGTGGCATGCATCAGAAAGTTTAAATATGGCTACTACCAGGCCAGGTTTAAGTTTTTGGTTCTAGTGTACAAAGCCCTGAACAACTTGGGACCAGGATACCTGAGAGAGCGCCTTTTCCCTTACCAACCTGCCTAGTCACTGAGATCATCAAAGGACATTCTTGTGGCAGTTCCACATGGACCTATGGCCCAGATTGGAGTCCACCAGAAGAGCCTTCAGTAAGGTAGCACCATTCCTATGGATCTCCCTTCCTCTGGAGGTCAGGCAGGCTCCAACACTGTGTTGTTTTCAGTGCCTGCTGAAGACATATTTGTTCTGGGAAGCCATCCTTGCCGACCAGCCACGATTTTAATGGTATCCTGGTTTTAATGTATTGTTTTTATTCTTTGATCTGTTTTATCCTTTTATTGTTCACCACTCTGGAATCTGTCTAGATATGGGGTGGTATACAAATGCTGTAAATAAATAAAGAAAAAATATGATTATCTGTGCAGTGTGGACTTTTAACGCTGCGGGGGAGTAAGTTAATCCATTATAACTACTTAGCACCCTCCGCTCTGAGCATGACCCTTCCTGGGATGAAACTGTCTTGACCCATGGACCTGAGAGGCACTTCTCTGAAAATGCTTACTTATCTGTCCCCTTTGAGATTCAAGGCCTTCTCAGAATGTCCTCTAACTCCTATACTTGCCAAACTTAACTGGCACGCAGTGATTTAGGCAAAGCCTTAACTGTAAGCAAGATTTTGCCTGCGTGCCATTGTCAGTAACCATATCAAGGCTCTATAGTCCAAACCTGTTTATATTGTGCCTTTGCTCCTGGAAAATGAGAGCTCCTCTCTGTATTGTAGGGGCTGAACTCTTACCACTTTATTGCAAGGGCTGAACACTTTGTTGGGTCATGCTGTTTAGTCTAGAGACTAGTCTTTTACTGATTGATTGCAAGCCACTCTGGGAACCTTTGGGGTGCAGGACTGAGGAATAAAAGTATAAAAAATATATACTTTAAATAAATAAATAATAAATAAAATAATAAGCTGAGCTGAAATCGCTATGTGTTGCTCTTTGCCTCTTCTGCCTGAGATCCTGATCCCTCATTAGCTCTTTCCCTATTCCATTTCGTTATGCTTTGACCCAAGTCATATGGTGGCTGGGTCTTGAGGGTGCAAGGTATACAGAAGAACCTGAAATGCTGCACTGGATGTCTTGCAGTGAGAGAAGAGCATAAGTATTTTCCATCATGGACACTTTCTGAACAGGGATGTTCATTCTGTGAACAATTGAGACTTTAAAGTGCCTCCTTGGCAGTTGCTAACTCATACTGGTTTCTTCCCAACAGAAGAAACAGTTGGGGGCAGTGAAAGAAAGGAAGAAGGTGGGCCGCCCCCCCAAGCATCCCACGGCCAAGCTCAAGAACAGCATGGTAAATATATTTCTCTTTGTGACAAGAGAGGCCTGGGTTGGACATGGCCAAGCTGTGACTTTGGGTAGTAGGTCAAGTGAGTGATTTGAAGCCCAGCTTGGTGAAAAGCTCTTCCTGGTGTGCACGTACACAAGGGTCACAAATAACACCTTCACTTCCCTCTTCATCCTCCAGTTATGTGATGGTGACCAATTGAGCCTGCCAAGAAGGCTTCGCTCCTCAGGGAAGTAGGAAACACCTCTGCATTGGGAGCCAGTGGAGTACAGGAAGCTGAAGTGGCAGGAGAGATAGTGAGCGGCTATAGCAGCCCACTCTGTGGGGATTCCCAGATGTGCCACGCTCCAAAAGAATTTTGGGTAGCTGACTTAGCTTTTTGCTCTGGAAGGAGGCAGGCACAGCAGTGAACCATTGAGATCTAATGGTTATTTAACAAGCCGAGAACACTTGAGACTTGGCAAGTTTGCTTCTAAGAAGGAAAAGGAATAGGGGAGGTGTTTGAAGAGTGATTACAGGCCCCCACTCCATTTTATGTGACGACCAGGCTGGGCTTAATCGCTGTGAAGTGGATGGCTGCAATCCTTAGCAAGCTGTCAGTCTTTGTCCTAAAGCAGGGGTGGCACTCCTGATGTTGTTGGACTGCAGTTCCCATCAACCCTCACCATTGGACTATGCTAGCTAGGGCTGATGGGAGTTGCAGTCCAACAACAGCTGGAGGGCCACAAATTGCTGCCCCCTGTCCTAAAGCCTAGCTGACTCCTCTGGCAGCATCCTAGGGTCATATTGGGCAGATCAAAGGCAGTGTGTTGCATGCACTGAATCTGCACAGACTCTCTTGAGTACCTGTGAAAGATTTGAAGACCCTGGTGTGGAGGCCTCCTCCCTTCCCCTAGTGACCAGTTAACATTGCAAGGAAACGTATGGTGCAGCTACCTACTTCACAGTGATAGGAATGGGGATTTGGAGTCGAGGCTCTGGTCCCCAGACTGTTAATCTGCCAGTAAAAACTGGGGCTAGCATGGAACCAGGGAGCAATTTCTGCTGCTTTTATCGACTTCTGATTACTCCCTATAGAAGCCTGCCTCGTGCCTCACGCCTTAAAAATTCTTGCAAGAGGTGAAGGTCCTAAGATCGCCCAAACAGGAATACAGGTGGCTGGTTTTTCAGCGTTTCGGTTGTACTCAGGATGTATTGTCTTCCAGCCTTCCCGTAACATAAGTCCTCACCATATCTTTTGGGTACCGTAACAGATCTCTCCCTAGGCTTTACGTCACATTCTGCCTGCCTGTCTTCCTGTTTCTCCACAGCACACCTCCAAAAGCCGTCGAAACCGGAAGTGTGGCGAGTGTGAAGCCTGCCTGCTGAAAATGGACTGTGGTCGCTGCGACTTCTGTTGCGACAAGCCCAAATTTGGTGGGCGGAACCTCAAGCGCCAGAAGTGCCGCTGGAGACAGTGCCTGCAGTTTGCAATGGTTGGTGCCACCTCTGTCTGCCTTGCTGTGTCCTCTTACCGCGGTGCCCCTTCTCTCCTCTTTTGCTGCTTAACTTGCTTTTCCTCAAATGTGTGTTGTAATTTGATTATTACCTCTTTATGCCAGCCGTGGACATCAAGAACAGGACTCGCTTTCATTGAGCACCTAAGAAATCCTGCATGTCTTTGGTCTCATCCCAGCATGTGCCTTTCTGGCAAACAGCTTGGATGGCTGTATGTGTGCTTATGCATGTTGTCTGGCTTATGCCCAATTTAATCTGGCTGTGTTAACCCTTGCCCTGATGGACCAGACCAGTGGTCCATTGAGTCCAGCATCCTGTTTCCAACAGCAGTTGGACCAGAAACCTCTTGGGGAGCTCACAAGCAGGGCATGACCTTCTGTTTGTCCCCCAAATTTGGTACTCAGGTGTCTACTGCTTCTGTACATTCTGGTTCCACTTAGCTATCACAGAGGGTCTCAACAGCCATGATCCCTTGTTTTCTAAAGCCTTCTCAACCATTTTAAAAAAATGAAATGAAAATATGAAACTTCAAATAAATTCTGCAGGGGGACGAGGGAGAGGAGGAGGAGAGAGAACCCAGCTACAGTTGCCTGCCTAATAAGATGCAATCATGTGGCATGGGAGGGGAGTTTCTATGTGACAGCCGAGTGTTTCGATCAAATCTATATTCAGAGTCATACATTATGATGGACAAAGGTGAATTCCTCGATGGACCCAAATGCAAATCTCAGAGGTGCTTATTTTGTGGAAGGTTGTTTTGTTTTCAATAAGACAAAGCAAGGTACTGTTGCTCCAAAAGTGGTTTTTAAAGCCGTCTAAGCTAGGAGTACATTTTATGTTAGTGAATTCTGTAAGTGAAATGTGTTGTATAAAGGCATACTTGCTTTTCTGTATCCTGGACCCACCTGTATCCTGGACCCACCTGTAGTCATCTTGAGATCTGGCATTGAGAGGGTCATAAATATTTCCCTGTCTCTTCATGGTTAGTAATTTTGATAAACCTCTATCATGTCCTCGCTCCTTTCTCCCCTGCTCCCCCAACCAAAAAGCTCCTTGTGTGTGCACTGTGACCTCCCCTCTTCTAGATTTTCATTTATTTATTTATTTATTTATTACATTTGTTAATCGCCCATCTGGCCGGTCACCCGGCCAGATTTGAATTATTCCTCTAATATTTTACTCTGTAGTTTCTTACAAGATAAGCTGAATACCTTTTTCTCCCCTCACTCTAGAGCCGACATGACCGTAATATTGAATATTGTAGTCGCACCTGAATGGGACTAGCACAGGAGCATTATTTTTATGTGAAACAGGTTTAGGGACAGAATTTGCCCAAAGCCCATCTTGATCAGCCCTTCCAGCTCGACATTCCTTCTCCCAGCACAGGCAGTGCCCAGATTTGAAGGTCCAAGGAAGCATCCTTTTTCTTAGTAAGAGCTCCCCTGGTGGAGCGATGTATATAAAGCTTGTTCAGTTTGCTGCAACTGTGGACTTTTAGTTCTGAGCTAAATTGCTGCATAGCTAGGAATGGATAAGAACTGAGGCAGAACCAGAGGTGAGGATTTGCCCACTTGGCTCTGTTCTAACTGCACTGCATGTAGGTGACTTGCTTTTCTGAGCAGACTGCACAGATGGTGGTGGTGAGTTGGGAAGTTGTCTCTATGCGGGAAAGTGGTTGATCAGAATACCAGAGTGTAGCAGGAGAAAGCAGAGGTGGCAAAGATTTCTTCTCTTCCTGTGACCTAACTCTGCTCTTTTAGCCTGGTGGGCATTTTCCTTATTCAGCTGTGTATGTGAAACGTTGATTGGAGGATTTTCTCGAGTGGCCTTGAAATGTGGTTTCAGCTCCCGTCAAGACTGCTCATGAGGAACTAGGCAGAAAGAACTCCTGTTAAGATTTCACTCTGGTGTCTCAATCGTGAATGCTGTTGATTGAAGAGTTTTGTCCCTGCTTAAGATCTTTTCCTTCAACAGCATCTAGTGCTGCAGCATATATAGGGAAGGTGATGTCGGGTGAGGCTTTCCCCTCTCAGTTGATCTGCTTCATGATCCAGGTCTTCCTGATCACCAAAGTTCAGTTGAGAGCAAACATTACCCCAGTTCAAGCTGGCTAGGGGACTCCATAGGCTCTCTGTGCCCCCCCCCCCCCCCCCGTTTGCATGTATGTGGTATGTAGCTTGCTCACTTGCCTGAGCCTGCCAGAGTTTTCTGTTCTGCTGGCACCCTGGATGTAACACTGCTTGTACATTCCAGTGCTCTGAATTGTGGAGGGTTGGCGTATGAAGGATCTGTTATGCCTTGGGAAACATAGTTGGCCTTGATGGTCTTATTTATTTATTTATTTATTATATTTATACCCCGCCTTTTTTCCTGCAAGGAACCCAAGGCGGCTTACATAATAATCCTTCTCCTCTCCATTTTATCCTCACAACAACCCTGTGAGGTAGGTTAGGCTGAGAGGCAGTGACTGGCCCAAAGTCACCCAGTGAGTTTTATGGCCGAGCGGGAATAGAACCCGGATCTCCCGAGTCCCAGTCCAACACTCTCACCACTACGCCACACTGGCTGGTCTTGGCTGGTCTTGGTCTTGGTCTGCCTGCCAGACCTGTTGAGGTTTGTTTGTTTGTTTCTAATTTTTGTATTTCCAAATGCAAAGACAAGCATACAAACAAATAAACAAAAAAGAAAAGAAAATTACATCAGCAATGTCTACCAAAGCCTTTTCTCAGAATGTAGAAAAGAGACTTCGGGCGCAATCCTATGCATATCAAAGGCAATCCTATGCATGTTCATACAGGGAAAAAAAGTCCGACAACTCCCAGCATTCCATGCTGGCTGAAGAATGCTGGAAGTTGTAGGATTTTTTTCTGTCTAAACATGCATAGGATTGTACACTTAATATAATTTGCTGTTATGAAGAATCTCCAAGCAGTCATATGGATTCCACCCATATTTTTGCCCGTTAAATTATACACGCTACCCTCCTGTCAACAACGAGATTTAAATTTGTTGTAATTTTTTTCTTTCCTTTTGTTTGTATGTTTAGTCCTGCTGGTTTGTGAAAAGGTAGTCTGAAGTGAGTCTGATTAAGGAACTGAGGTCCTGCTGTATAGTTCTGAGCTGTTTCCCTTACTTAAGGGTGCAATTCTATGCATGTTTAGACAGAAAAAAGTCCTACAACTCCCAGCATTCCTCAGCCACCATGGAATGCTGGGAGTTGTAGGACTTTTTTCTGTCTAAACATGCATAGGATTGTATTTTGAGGCTTGTAAACAGCCACTTGCCCATGGCAAACTGAAATCTCCAGGCAGCTGGGGAGCGAAGATTTTCAAAAGAGAGCTGTCTCTTTACTTTTTTAGATTTTTTGATGTGCTTCAAATGACTTGCATCATGTGTGGACACACAGGCATGTGAACATTTTTGGAGGCTAATAACTCTTGTGAACTTTATTTACAAGGTTATTTTTACTCTTTATGTTTGTCCCTTCTGTATGTAGCAAAGCTATGCCCACTTAACTGGTTGAGAAGCCGGTTGTTTCTGAACAATTCAGATGCCAGCAAGAGTGGGGAAAGTTACAGCTTTGGCTTTAAAAACAAACAAACTGGTCAGGGCTGTGTATAATCCATGTTTTTTTTATTTTGTTAATTAGAGAACTATTTAATTGTCAATCCAAATTCAGCCAAGAAAAGATGGATTCTGCACCTTGTATAAATTATGTTAACTGAGCAAATCTGCATGATTTATTTTGGTTTAGTTAGAGTAAAGAGTGACAAAAGGCACTGGAGCCCCTCCCCCCCATCCACCGCTGGAAACATGGTAGCCATAAGGGCTAGAAACTTGCTTTTAATTTTTTTTGCATGGGAGCTTTTTATAGCCTTCTGGCTAAACAGACTTGACTCTATTCATAATGAATGCTGAGTTTCTCAGGAAGCTGAATTCTGCACTCAGTGCAGCATTCAGCTCATGTGTGTGTGCACACGTGCGTGTGCGCACTCCTACGGAATCATGGCATACACAGCCCTAGAATGAATACTAGTTACAGCCCTGTTTGTAGGTGGGTGAAATGGGAGATGGCATTGGTAGTATAGAGGAGATGCAGAAAGAGATACGTGGACAGATTAAGCAAGTGCTGGGTGCCACCAATATTTTTTCCTGCAACCATGAAGACCGAGAGCTCCAGAAAAGATACTGAGCCACAATCTGTATTCCTGATCTGGCCCTTCCTTGCTCTTCTCCTCCTGCCTTGGTTGATGCTCACCAAACCTTGGCCTTGGCCTGTTCTTTTAGCTTGTCTGCCTCTGATCATCAGTCCTGGCCTGTTCTCCCTAACTCTCTCCTGTGCTGTCATTCCTGTGCACAGTCCTAGACCATAAATAAGAGAGCTGCACCAATCCACAGCAGAAATAAGAGGCAAATATCCAAAGTGCTATAGAAGGCAGGCAAATAAAAATTGCGGGGGGCGGGGCAGGGGTAGAAATTGAGTGTGTTGTATAGTATATGGGGGAGCAGAGGGAGACATACCTGCTCTCTCTAGAAAGACTCGCAAAAGGAAAATGCCGTTGGAAAAAAGAGCTGTAAAGGTCAAAAGATGTCCGCCCATTATATAAAAAGCAAAACCAGTCTTCTACAGCACCTCTGGGAGCTTCTTAATTTTGCAGTGTGCACACCTAATACATAGCCAGGGGAGCGCAGGGCCTCTGTACCAAACCTGCTTGCATCTTATGGTGGCATAAACCCTGCAGACTGGAAAACGTGCATATGTTTGCTTTATTTGCTTCATAGACTGTGCATGTTGTACATCTTTGAGAAGGTTTCTCCCCCCCCCCTCTTTTCCTAGGGTTAGCGGTTATGTCTGGGAGAGACTGGGGAAACAAGGTAGAGAGCAGAGAAACCGGGGGGGGGGGGGGCGGCGGCTGTGAGGATTGGCCGATGTTCAAGCTACATCAAGCAGTCACAGTCTGACCATTGCAGTCCCTGTTTTCTGCAAAATCTTTTGACATTTTGGCAACCCTGAGGGCTAGAAACTTGTGCTCTCTAGAAAGCAAAAATAGCAGCAGCAACTTTGATATTCAACAATTCTGGCCAGGTTGCTTTATTTAGTTTTAGACATTTGGCAATACAGTTGAGGCTCAGTGGATTTCTAGAATGCATGACTTTAGCTCTCTTGTTTACCCTGGTTGCCCTAAGACCCCTGGTCTTGATTTGCAATCCTCAACTACTTCACTCTTTTTTTGGTCCCTATCTGTGCCTGTTTCTGAGCCTTGCAGCTTCTTGTGGGAGGCTGAGGGGACGATCTGCTCTGGGATGCCTTGGATGCGCTTGCAAGGATGGGTGAGTTGTAGATGACAAGCCTGGGGACACAGGAAGGGGATAGCTGGACTTGCAGTAGAATAGTGGTTGCCAGCAGGAGCGGGCCAAGCGACGGTGCTGCTTGCTTTGGGGCTGGGGCTCCTGTTTCCGCGTCTGCCGCTTGCCGCCTCCACAGCTCGCTCCTCTTCGTATCTCCCTCTTCTCTTCCCTTCCCTAGAAGCGGCTGCTTCCTGAGGAGTGGAGCAGCCCAGAGGCGGAGGGGGCGGCGGCAGCGGGCTGGAAGGTCAGGAGGAGGAGGAACGCCTACGGTGGCCGCAGCCGCAAGCCAGCCAGGATCAAGCAGGTGGGGCGGCGGGGAGCCAAGGGGAGAGGCCAGAAGCGACGGGCGAAAGCCAGCTTCCAGCCGGAGGTAACTGCCCCCCTCTCCCCACCCCACCCCCAGGTGCTGCCGCTGTGCCCCGTCCACACCATGTGGTGGCTTTCTGGGCCAGCCCCACGGCTATCAAATACCTTCCTGGGGGTTGGGAACTAGTCACTAATGCTGGATTGCAGGTGGTATCTTTCCTTCCTCCTCCTTTTTGTTCTGCCCTTCCATTATATCTCCCTTCCTGATCCCAAGCTGTGGAGTATGGGCAGTGACATGGGTGTAAGTTCGCAGTTTCCCCGCTGCTCTTGAGGATAACTCTGTCCTCCCACGCTCCTGGGAACTCCTTGGTTTCTCCCTCCTCTCTGTCGCCTCAGGTCTCTTCCAGGCCCAATCGACTTCATGGCTATCTCTTTCCTGTCCGGAACGGCCCCTTTCAAATCCCTCCCTCCTTCCTGCTGTGTCTACCTCTCTCTGCTGTGGACTCCCGTGTGCTTTGCTGAGGGTCTGGGTCAAGGGCAGGAGTAGCAGGCTCCGGGGGCATTGCACAGGAATGGGGGCTAGGTCAGTACGGGGCCTGCAGGTCCGTGACTGGTATACTCATGTCCGGGGCATGGCCCGAAGGCACATGAGATAGCCACCTTGCTGAAGCTAAACAGGTCTGGTTGTGTTCAGTGCCTGGATGGGTGACCACCTTGGAATCCCATGTAGCCACCTTGAGGTCCATGATGGAAGAAAGGTGGGACATGAACGTAATAAATACATACATACCAAGTACTGTCAGGGTAATGGTTGCTGGAAGCTAATAGTTGTTTCTGATCTACATAAATCTTAAGATCCTGATCAGGTGTCACTTTAGAACAGTGTTCTCCAACCTTGGGTCCCCAGATGTTTTTGGCCTACAACTCCCAGCATGCCCCAGCCAGCTACACTGGCTGGGGCATGCTGGGAGTTGTAGGCCAAAAACATCTGGGGACCCAAGGTTGGAGAACACTGCTTTAGAATGAAGAGATGGGTGTCAATTTCCTGGCTGGTCTGGGGACTTTATTTTATTTATTGTAAGACTTGTATCCTGACAGTCAAATATACATCTGTTGTGGCATCTACTGTCAATCTAGAATATCAAATATAAATATGCAGTTAAACCAATCGCACACATTAAAACTACAGTCAAACAGATCATTTAGCAACAGCTCCGTTAAATACATCAGCAGCTATCTCTCAGACAAAAGGCCTTTCAGCTTATTAAAAAGATAACCAAGGGGTTGGTTTTTTACTAAATCAGTTGAAGATTACAGCAGGAGAGGAATAAGATCACACAACTAGAGCAGGAGTACAATATGTCGTCAAAAAAAAGTAGGGTTGCATATCAGGATCTGTGAATGGGAACAGTTCTTTCAAATAGCACATTCTTTGAAATCTAACATCATCATTATGATCTTGGCTAAGACATTCTGTAAGGGCAGGGTAGGCAAAATGGTGCCCACAGGCACCAGTGTGCTCCCTGACTCCTTTCTTGGTGCCCACAAAGGTGCCTTACCCCTTCCACTTTTTTTTAATGAACCCATTTTCTTACAGGCAGCTGGGATTGCTGTGAAATAGGTTTCTGTTGGTTCTGAAAATTGTAGGTTCAAAGGAGTTATTGAGTGTGCTGGGACTCGGCCACCACCTCTGCCTTGTACTCAATCTTTTGGGGCAGGTTACTTGTCCTTTGCCACGCCTCCCATGGCAGTCATTTTGTGGTGGTGCCCAAGACAGTTGCTCAAATTGCCAAATGTGCCCATGGCCCAAAAAGGTTGCCTACCTCTGGTTTAGGTTGTGGTCTTGAAAGGCAGCTGAGGAATGCATTAAATAAATAAATAAATAAATACTTTTTTGTTCCGCCTAGTTCCTCCTGTATAAAACGTCAGTCGATTCTCTTCAAGTGCTTTTTGTGTGATGGTGTTTGGCAATAAGAAAAGTCATTTGTGTGCATCGGTGCCCACAACTCATGGGGCCATGAGCATATCCCTGCTGCTGGTTGGTCAAAGAAACTCAAGGCTCTCTTCTCTCCCCTGCCAGAAGTATGGAGAATTTTGCAGGGAGCTTTCGGGACTCCCGGAGTGCCATCATACCTCAAAACTAGAATCGCAAGGAAAAGGCTTGTAGAACATGTATCCAAGAGATCGATTCTGTGCTGTGCCACCCATGCTGAGAAACAGTGATGCTCCCTGACATCTGTGCAGACGACTGGGCAATTGGTGTGAATGCCATTGGCTTGTGAAAAACTCTTCATCAAAAACGGATACACTCAACTGATACAGTCCTGCTCCTCAAGTATACATACTCTATACATAGTGTATACATACTCTAACCTAGGAGTGGGCAATATGCAGCCCCTAAAACACTCTTAGGTGGCCGTAAAACTCTTGTTGGGATCAAGAGAGTTTTCATTTTGTCAGACAAGTTTCTAGCTCTCATGGTTGTGGCAAAGTTTGTAAATGTGATGGCAAACGTATCAAAGCACCAAGGACAAGGAGACAAGCAGAAATTCATTAACACCCATAGTGTTTCAGGTCTTTGTATTGAGTGTTAAGGTCTCGCTCATGTCTTTAACATTTTACAGTGAGCTTACTTTGGAATAGGTGCAACGTGTGTGTGGTCTGCCACCTGGCCAAGAAACTTTCCGGTTGTGCTAAAACTTCGGTTGGAGTTAAAAATGTGTGCGCTGGCTTCCCAAGTCCATCTGATGCAACCCTTTGTTACTGAGAAATTAACTTGCTTGGGCCAGGGTCACCATCTGGTGGATTGTGAGTTGGAACATGTTTGCTTTGGGTCCTTCTTGGGTGCACTGGAGGAAGAGTGAGAGCGGGGATTCTCCGATTGTGTTAAAGTTAAATCTCTGTACGCTCTGCTGATACAAGTTCTGTGCAGTGGAGGTGGTGATGGGGGAACCCTGATTAGGATAAACTGAATAAAATGGTACAAATTAATCAAATGCCTCCAGTTTGCCAAAGAGGAAGGGCAGAGCTATGCAGAGTTTACGCCCCCAACCTCCAGTGACTGGAAGCCCTGCATGTCTTCCCCTCTGGCCTCTTGAGATTTGTAAAGCTTTCATCTCAGCAGCCGTAGAAACTGATTTTCTGATACCAAATCCTTCACTAGACAGCAAATCCCGTGCTTATGTGGGGTGGTTGTGGATGCAAAGTAGCCTGGGGAGGACTGTGGCTCAGTGGTAGAGCCCATGCTTTGCATGCAGAAGGTCCCCGGGTTCTATCCCCGGCATCTCCCATTAGAAAGGTCAGGTAATAGTTATTGGGGCAGATTTCTGCCTGAGAATACAGGCCTGTGGCTTACGCTGGCTCAGCTTGTCTGAGTGTGGAAAGCTAAGCAGGGTCAAGCCTGGTTGTTACTTGGATGGGAGACCCCTCCTCTAGTTTCCTGCACTGAGCAGGGGGTTGGACTTGATAGCCTTGTAGGCTCCTTCCAATTCTATGATCTATGAAATCCCAGAAAGTCACTGCCAGTCGGTGCAGACAATACTGGATTACATGGTTAAAGTACTCTGATCTGGTAAAAGGCCGTTTCCTATGTTCTTAATCTGATTGTTTGTCATCCCCCTCCCACCCACCCCCCATGTCACTGTAGGAGTCCTCTTCAAGCAGCGAACTGATTCATGTGCCCAAGTCATGGGGCCTAGAGAAGCCTCAGCAGCAGCAGCAGCAGCTGCCGCTGCCACAGCTGCAGCCACCGCCGCAGCAGGAGCCACTGAGGTTAAAGAAAGAGCCAGAGGGGGCTGCTGGATCTGTTGTGGCCCAGGAACCCATGAAGGACTGCCCCTATCCTGCCGCAGCATGTCAAAGAGGAGCCAGATGTACCTCGCCACCCCACTCCACCCACCCTGGTCCTGGCAAAGGTGAGTGGGAATTCTCCCCTCTTGCCACACTTGCGACTGCTCCTCCCTTAACACTTCCCGAGTCCTGTTTTGGCAGTTGAAGTGCCAAACGCTGAGGCTGCATACTTGCAGTTATTTCGAAAGAAGAAAAAACATTATTACTTTTTGTTATGTCTCTTGCTCTCTTTCTGGACCAAAAATGAAATAGCCACTGAAATATAAAAATGAAGAACAGTTAAAACAATTGGATAAAACCCATAAAAGCAGCAGTAATGAAAGCAGCCTAAAATCTTAGATTGCCTGAAGGCTTTTTGAAATGAAATAGCTTTGACCAGCTATTTAAAGGTAATTAACGAATAGGCCTGGTGAACTTCCCTTGGGAAGGGAGTTGCAAACGACGGATGTCAGCACTCAGAAAGCTCTGCTCCTGTAGTCACAATCCTAACTTTTAGAAGGTTGTGGCACTCTGAGCAGAATCTCCATAAGTTTGGTCTAAAGAAGCCTCCGTAGCCCTCTGGTCGCATAGGTGTCATACCTCCAAATTGCTGTATGTTTGGCTACGAACCTAGTACACTCACAGCAATTGGAAATCCTTAGTTACCGTATATACTCGAGTATAAGCCGAGTTTTTCAGCCCATTTATTGTGCTGAAAAATGCCCCCCATGGCTTATACTCGAGTCAGCGCCGCCGCCGCCAAAGCCCCGCTGCCGCCAAAGCCCCCCCAGGACCCCTGCCGCCCCCCCCAGACCCCCCCCACCCCCTGTCACTGTACCTGCTCCCGCCGCCGAAAAAGCCTCCCCGCCGCCGAAAAAGCCTCGCCGCCGCCGAAGCCCCCCCAGGACCCCTGCCGCCACCCCCAGACCCCCTCCGCCACCCCCAGACCCCCTCCGCCACCCCCGTCACCGTACCTGCTCCTGCCGCCGAAAAAGCCTCGCCGCCGCCGAAAAAGCCTCGCCGCCGCCGAAGCCCCCCCAGGACCCCTGCCGCCATCCCCAGACCCCCTCCGCCACCCCCCATCACCGTACCTGCTCCCGCCGCCGAAAAAGCCTCCCCGCCGCCGAAAAAGCCTCCCCGCCACCGAAGCCCCACCCCCAGGACCCCTGCCGCCACCCCCAGGCCCCCCCGCCAGCGGGGCTTCTTCGGCGGCGGCGGGGCTTCTTTGGCGGCAGCGGGGCTTTCGGCGGCGGGAGCAGGTACGGTGACGGGGGGGTGGCGGGGGGGTCTGGGGGTGGCAGCAGGGGTCCTGGGGGGGCTTCGGCGGCAGCGGGGCTTTGGCAGTGGCGAGGCTTTAAGCATAAAGCTTAAAGGAATTTGGAGGGCCTCAGTGAGCTTGAGTTTCCTGAACAACTTTACTGACTACAGTATTTACTGACTACTATTTTTAAATACGTATTCCATTTTCTACACATTTTATTTGGTAGAATTAAATAGTGTGCATGAAGTACTTTAACTTGATTTTTTAGATTTATTTTTTAAATTTACCAGTAGCTGCTGCATTTCCCACCCTAGGCTTATACTGGAGTCAATAAGTTTTCCCAGTTTTTTGGGGTGAAATTAGGTGCCTCGGCTTATAGTCAGGTCGGCTTATACTCGAGTATATACGGGTAAATGAATTTCTCCAGCCAACCAGCCTCTGTTGTTGGAATTCCTGTGTGTATGTGGCTGATGACTTGTCATGGGCTTCTCCTGGTTAGCCCATGTGAGCCCTTGGTTAGTGCTAATGCAAATTAGCGCAAATCCCCCCCCCCAAGTGAAAACCCAGTCTGCATGGAATCCATGTGACTCGGAAAAAGCTGGTCTTTTGCAGAATCCACAGGTCGGATTCATAGAAATCTGAACTCATTTGAATCTGTTGTGGATTTCTCCAACGTCCTTAGCATTGAGTGAAGCTCCTACCATTGTCCATTCAGTCTGACCAGTGATACTGCTAATCCAGCAAATTGGCCCTGAGCAAGTGTGTGTGTTTGTGTGTGTGTGGTGAGAGTACTCCCGTGGCTTCTTAAAATCTGTACACAGCTTTTATCGACTCCAGTGTTTCTGTCTAACTTGTCTTCACAGGACTCAGACACCCGATTCCCTGCTGTCAACCTTCTTATTGCCACCTCTCCCAAAATCAAACAGGAGCATGCAGAACCAGGCGGGGACCATCGGCCAGCCAATGACTCTCCGGTAAGCCCGAGTTGTTGTCTGAAACGGGGCTTGGGTGTCTAGGCACCAAAGGGAGGCCTGTCTACCAAACTGAACCTCCTCTCTGTCTTTGTTGCAGCAGGTGTCAGCGGGACTTCCTCAGTTTAAGAGGGCACGGGGAACACAGGGCAGGGAGGTGGTGGTTCTGGATGACGAAGAGGACGACGAAGTGGAACAGCTGCAGCAAATGCGCCCCCCAGTGGTGAGTGGTGAAGTAGTTTGGATCGAGTGTCTCAGTAACTGGGAATCCCCGGCTTCTTTCTCTATACGTCTGGGGGAGGAGAAGACTGACTCTGTGAGGCCAGGCCAGCCTGCCCCACACTCTGGGGCTGAGCAATACGGTGAACGTGGCAGGCAGGAGTTAAGTGAGGATGGAGCAGATGCTGAGGCAAACAATGGGAGGTGGGGTTCAGGTTTGATTATTTGTGGCTTGCTCATATCAAGTGGGGTGTGTGTGTCAAGTGAGACCCCATAAATAAAAACCAGAGGGATATATTTTTTTTTCATCTACAAAAGTGTGATCTAGTTTTAGATTATGGGTTAAATCCAGCGTTTCCGCTCACGCAACTCAATGTGAGAGCGCCTGGAGTTGCAGAACAACCACCCCCCTCAAGCACCTTTCCTAAGAAGGGTATATATGTGATGGATTGATACTTGTTACAGCCATTTGGGTCCAAGGAGGTTTTCGTTAGGAGTGGCCTTACAAGTGACTCCAAGCCAGATGGGATCACTCCCTCTCGTAATGAGATGTTTATTAGCTCCTGGACCCAGATGGTCAGCCTCCATGTGCTAGATGTAATAAGCTAACAAGGAGCAAGGGATGAGCAGGCACATGATAGGCTGCAGTCGCTCAAGCCCTTTGTCCATGTCCTTAGGCCAGAATAACTGAAATTCATCCTTTAAACAAAGACTAGGCAGTGCTCTGGACACACCCAGAGACTGAAATGCTGATTTAGTGCTTTGCCTCTTCCGTAAACATAGAAATATGTAATTCCTTATAAAGTATTTCTATTATTGATCCCATAATCCATAGCACTATCACATGATTGCAATTGAGGGTATGTGTACTACGTGGTGTAAACTGGGGGAAATGGCCGCACATCTAGGGGTTTTTGTTTTGTTTCCAGAGGGGTTTTTACTGGGTTGGGAAGTTGCATGCCACCTCCTTCCCTCCCTCCCTTGAAATTCCAGATTTTGAGCTAGAAAGCAGAGCTGAGCCTATGTTGCACTAATAAATGCAACGGGGACCACGTTGTGAAGGGGGAAGGGAATAAGGTACTGAGCTGGCCTTGTTTTGTCTGTCCTTCCCCAGATAATGGAGATCTATAGCCTGGGTGGCGTGCAGCCCCTTGCCCAGCTGGACAGCGTCCTGCGAGAGTTCTTGGCCGAGCTGAATGAGATCCCTCTCCCTGCGCACTGGGAGGTGCTGCCCTCACTGGGGGGGCCTGACCTGCGCCTTGTACAGCGCTCGAAGCACTCCACCATGTCGGCAGCGGTCATCCACATCCGCCCGGGCCTTTTCTTCCACGTGGTGGTGCGAGACCTGCCTGTGCCCCCCGAGCACGAACTCTATGCCAGCCACCCTGCCCGCCTCACCACGGTCGATGAGGTGGTGGAACTTATCTGTGACCTAGAAGCCTATCGGCTTTGTTCCGGCTGGCCCGCAGGCTGGCACGCTGGCGAACGGTCTGAGGCCTGCGATGTTCTTGTGTACTCAGGCTGCTGCCTGCAGTGCCGGCTCAACCCTTGGCCATCAGGAAGTGGGACCCGTTGAGGACCAAGCTGGGCAGGGGGATTTGGGGACAGGACTTGGCCCTGTGGGGCAGCGAATGGGCAGAAATTTTATTTTGACACTGGAAATGGCTTGGATACCTACAAGGATCATTCCTTGCCGTAAATAGCTTTATATCCCCCCCCCCCCATTCAGTAGCTTGGCACAAAAAGTCATATTCCTCTTGTTGCGGTCTTCTGTGTCTGTCTGTCTCTCTTTCTACTAGTAAGCTGCTTCTGCGTTTCTGGCATAGAGAGAAATGTTTCGTTCAAAGACTAGACTCCTGTCTTGCTTCAGTCATTCGCTCATCTCCTGCCAGAGAATTGCAGCGTGGCCAGGGGCACATGGCGGCAGCTTGTGCTGATCACTAGTTCCCTGCACTTCTAAAAATCCTCACATGCTTTGCAAAGTAGCACTATATGTTGATACGACGGGAGTGTGGAGGCGGTTTGTGCCTCAGTTTGGGCCTGACTCCCTCTTGTTCCAGCTTGCCCGGCCCCACACTGTTAAATTTAGTACTGTTTTGGGGACTTCTAGATCCGCAGTATGGTCATCAGCAGACATGAGAAAGATGGGATTTAAGAGTAGGATTTCCTTCTTAGAAGAATCCCTCTGACTGTGATCTGCCCCTTCATTCCCCCAGGTACATCTAAAACTTGAATGGTTGCCTCGGGCATGTTTTTCTTTGCTTCAAGGTTACTCTGTTTGGATGGTTAATTCTGTTTTGAGGACCAGGAAGATCTTTGTTTTTGTTTTTGTTTTGGGGAGCAGGGAAGATGGAATGGATGTATGCTGAGAGATTCCGGCATGTCCTGTTCAGGGAAGTTCTACAGAAGCCATAGCTGTATGTCACTTGCTATCTCGTGGTTTTGTTTTGCGTCTTCCTTCAGTGTGGTCGGTGGCGGCAGCAGCAGCAGCAAACACCCCTGAGCCTTTTCCCACATGCCTCTCGCAGTCAGTTTTTTTTTTTGTTTTATTGTGTGTGCTGCTTTTCTCTCGGAAGGAAAGAGTGATATTATCCTAAAAGAATGATCAAATCAGAACTGGTCTCTATTTTTTTTAACGTATTAAAAATTTTAATGAGCAAGCTCGGTTTTGGTGTCCGTGTCTCTTTTGAGGTTAGACGTCTTCTGACCCAGTTGACACAAATAACCAAGCAGCAGAAGAGGTGGTCAGTTAAATTGTGGGGTGGGCCGATCCCTCCCCCTCCAGCCTGCTGTTCTGACAGTCCAAGATAAAGAGGAAGCCTAAGTTCCTAGGACAGTGTTCTCCAATCTTGGGTCTGTTGAAGTTTCTAGATAATGATAGTCCCCCTAGGAAGCAGAGTTGCAGGAATATTGGACACATGGATTAGGCTAGTCCATGTAAAGGAAAACACAAACCAATTACTCATTAGTAGAAGTTTTACTAAGGCTTTTGGCTTGATAGTATCCACACAGACACGAGCAAAGAAACAGAGCATAAAACAGAGCAGCAAAAACAGAGCAGAGAGGACCACACAATGATAACATGCTTATATACAAAATGTACAAGACTTCCAGATTACAAGCGGTTAAACACACCTCCATGTAATTGAACAAATCACCAGTCTCAACTTATCTATGTGTCCTTGAGAGCACCATAGAAAAAACGTTAACTGGCACACATTGAAGTGAAAGAGCAGCTACGTCCTTGGACACTTAATTGTCACCTGTCTCCAAGGCTAGCTTTCTGACTCAAAGACAATCCTGAATATGAAATATTTCGACAGGGTCCCCAGTTGTTTTTGGCCTACAACTCCCAGCATGCCCCAGCCAGCTACCCAAGGTTGGAGAACACTGTCCTAGGATGTTGAATTCCATACTAGGTACTAGATTCTGGACTTGTGTGCATGTGCCCATAGGGATACGTCACATTACATACTCTCATGACTTCCCCCAAGGCAGGGGTGCAGAACCTATTTCAGCCTGGGGGCCAAATTCCATTTCAGAGAAGCTCTTGGGGGCTGCATTCCAGAGGTGGGCGGGGCCGAAGGCAAAAGGGGGCCGGGCCAACCAATACCAGCATATTTTATCTTAAAGCTCTTACTGCCAGTCATCTTGGGGCTCAAAATAACCTGGGAAGTTTTGCGGTGTTTCTGATGTCCCCGCAGGATCTATTATTCAAGAGGTCGTTGAAGTAAGGTAAGCTGCATGTGGCAGTTCAATCATCTCGGTAGCATTCCATGCCGAGTACAGTGGTGTCCCTGCAAGAGAAAAATTACCCACCTTCCCCCAGGATGCCTTCCACGGAATGTGACAAGACACTGGAAAAGAATCACATCTAGCATTTACATAGAACACTTAAAATATTACCGATAGCATCTGAGCAATCCTTACAACCAGCAGGTTTCTAGTCCTCATGGCTGTAGAGGAATGTCTTCATGTCCTGCTTACTTGCACACAGCTGAGCCAACCTAGGCCCCTACATTGCTGCTCCTAAGAATGCGTGGGATGTGCACAAGACAGCTTCTGCTATCTCTGTCCTGCAGACATACAAGTAGTTGAGTTGGGCCCCCTCACTATTCTGTTGACACTACTAGCACCTAGAAATCATTGCCCATTACTGAGACTTTAAAAATCTTTCCACTCCTGTCTTCCTGGTAGGTTTAACTTCTGTTACACAGTCTTATAGCCTAAGCGTCGGTTGATTTCAGGCTACCATATTCACCAGCGCTCCCCCCCCCCCAACAATGCCTGAGTAGAAAGTAAGCTCCAGGGTATTATGAAGGTGCTGTGAAAGTAATGAGGAAAGCATCCTATTTTGGGGACAAATGTGAGAGAAAGATAGATGGAAATGTGTAAACCCAAGCTAAAACTCACCTGGGAATAGAACGTGTTTTATTTCCCACTAGATCCTATTTCCTTGCATGAACAATGTGTGGCCAATTATAGAACCGCAGTGGGTAGCAGCGACCACAGCTTGTGGTAGAAACAGGAAGGAAGTGTTCAGAATTATGAATACTCTGCCCCAAAAATAATTTAAAAATTGCATCAAGGAAACCTGTCTAATGTGTAAATTTGCACATCTTCATTCACCTTCTGCTACTTTTGGAAATGAATGGATTCCTCCATTTATTGCTTTAATGTGTAGGGCTGCATCTTAGGCTGGGGAGCAGACTGGTTTCTTCAGAGTTAAAGGTTTGAAAGAGGATCATGGCTCCTGTGAATACTTGTTCCCTTTTTTACCTCCGCTGTATGGTTTGAAAATCCCTTTCAGTCCAACTGTAATCAACCATCACATTTCTGTGTTTGTTTATTTGATTTATATCTTGTCTTCCTACCAAAAAATGGTGCTCAAGGGGGCAAATATATGTGTATGCCATGAGGAAGTGTTGCCTTTCTCAAACTACTTGCAACTGGGCTGTGTCTGCTCATTAAAAGAGATAATTAGGCATGAGAAAAGGCAAAAATTTATGTGTGGCACTGGCAGTCCTACTCATCTTACTGGTTTCAGTGGCCAGTCTGTGAAGTGAAAGAGGCATATGCAAGGGGCAGGATGTGACCTTCAGAAGGTGAGTTGTTTAATGGCCGACCAACACCAGGAAGTACTTCAACAAGTTTTCATTGAACAATGATAACTGCTACATCTTAAGACACCTTTACATCCTTATTAGGTATATATGTCGAGGCCGTGCTTCCCCCTCCTTCCAAGAAGATCCACACACCAGCTTCTAACTGAAAAGCTTTATTAGTACAGAGGCCAGCCTAGCAAACTGGCTTAGAATGACAAAGAAGTGATTTGCAGAGTCAATCACAAAGGAGACAAGCTTAGTTAGAATAACAGCCATTAAGGAAGATTGCCCTATTGTTGAGCAGTTGATTCCAAACTGGGAACCTCTGCTCCCTTCCAGACTCAAATTGCCCACACCCCTAAGGTGATTCCTTATTATTTTGCAGAGACAAGACGAGGGGAGGGCTCAGCGCTGGTGGGAGAGTCCGCCGCTGCTGCCGCCGCTGCCGCCTGCGGGAAAAATAAAGCACCCCCCCCACCCTACCTTCCTTCCCATCCCAAGCTGGTGCCTCTAAAAGGCTTGACTCAGAAAGGGGCGCTGAGCAAACAGAAATTATGATATACCCCGGGACGCCGTTGCTCAATCTTGCTGGATTTACAATCACTCTCTCTCCATATGTGACTGCTTGAGAGAGAAACGCAAGGAAGAGCCGTGCGTTTTTTCCCCCCGCCCCTTGGTGGCTCTTTTTATATATTTATATATATAAAAATCGGCACAGCAACTTGGAATTGTCTTTTGTGCGTGCGCACACCCCAGTTTTTTTTGGCATCGACCCGCTGTCTTTTGGGCGAGATCTGGGAGGAACCTGCACCATCTGCCGCCAGTGCCACCATGCCTCTCTCAGTGCCCAGCTTCCCCAGCCGGACTTATGATTACGGCTATGACTCGGTCCAGCCGTATTTTTACTACGAGGACGAGGAGGAGAACTTCTACCTGTCGGCACAGCACCGCGGCTGCGAGGTCCAGCCACCCGCCCCGCCCGACGACATCTGGAAGAAATTCGAGCTGCTGCCCACGCCGCCGCTCTCGCCCAGCCGCCGCTCCAGTGGTTTCCCTTCCAGCGCCGACCAGCTGGAGATGGTGACGGAGCTGCTGGGCAGCAACGCGGTCAACCAGAGCTTCATCTGCGACCCTGGACGGCGACGCCTTGAAGTCCATCATCATTCAGGACTGCATGTGGAGCGGGCTCGCTGCCTGCCGCCGCCGCCAAGCTCCAGAAAGTGGTCTCCGAGAAGCTCGCTTCCTACCAGGTGCCCCGGCACAATGGCGCTAGCGCCGCGCTTTCCACCCGCAGCGGGAGTTGCGGCAGCCTCCAGACGCCCGCTTCTCCCTCCTCGGCCGGCGCCTCTCCCAACAGCGCCTACCTGCAAGACCTGAGCGCCGCTGCGGCCGAGTGCATCGACCCCTCCGTCTTCTTCCCCTACCTGCTGGGGGAGAAGTCCCCGAAGCCCGTCAAAGTCGCCTCCCCCGATCCCAACCCCGCTTCCTTGCTCGGACAAGACACGCCGCACTCCGCCACCACCAGCAGCGACTGGGAAGAGGATCAAGAGGAGGAGGAGGAGGAAGAAACCGAGTCGTCACTGTAGAAAAAAGGCAACCTTATTCTTAAGGGCCAGTCTCTTGGAGTGCCTGACATCCCTCAGCTGGTCCATCCTCCTTAGTTGCCGTCTAACCTGGGGTGGGTGGGTGTTAGTGATGCTTGATTCACGCTCTTCCGGATCAGAGAGCTCAGACTGCTTTCCTGTGGAATTTGACACCGATTGATCCTCCCTGCCTGTAGAGTTTTATCTCCAAGGCTCCTGGCCTTGAAGATTCAGGTGCTTCTCCCCCTTCCAACTCATCCTCCTCTCCCTCTTCCTCAGAATCTGTTCCCAGATCCCCTTCCGTAGGAAGAGTGGGCCCAATCCCTACAGTATATTTTCCCAATTACCACTTGCTGATCAGTACCTTATTTCACCCGGCTTTGAACAATACACAACTGCCTTTGAACAATACCTAAGAAATTGAACAGAAAACAGGTCACCAAGGGGAAGTTCAAATGAGTTTCCCGGATCTGACGGGACAGTGTCAGCAAAGCGAAAACAAAAGAAGCTGATGTCGAGAAGAACAAAAGGGGGCTGTTTTGGGTTCAGAGTAAGAGGGAAGAAGAAATGGTAGGCCAGCTGCCCAGTAAGGATGGTGAAACCGTTAACTGGTAGTGAAGAGAAGACAGCACTGCTCAACTCTTGACTTCATCTCTCAAACGGGGAACTGACAAAAGTAGCATGAGTGGTGAGAGGCAGGATTTCAGTTCAAGATTGATAAGGAGTTGGATTAGGAATACCTAACTACTTTAAAAGAGTTCAGATCCTCATGAATGACTTCCTAGGTTACTACGGGCACAATCCTATTCATGTTTAGACAGGAAAAAGTCCTACAACTCCCAGCACTCCCCAGGTGGCTGGGGAATGCTGCGAATTGTAGGACTTTTTTCTATTAACCGCTGTTCTTTAGCATGTTCAGAGCAGCACCTAACTCAGTGTTCTCCAACCTTGGGTCCCCAGATGTTTTTGGCCTACAACTCCCAGCATGCCCCAGCCAGCATAAGCATAGCTGGCTGGGGAATGCTGGGAGTTGTAGGCCCAAAACATCTGGGGACCCAAGGTTGGAGAGCACTGACCTAACTTATGCAGCAGGAGCAGCTAAAAGTGGGGATTCAAAATCATTTCTTATTCCTACTACTTCAAAAGCCTGGTAGGAAGCTGCCATCAGGTGGAGCCAAAGTCCACTCGAACGCATGATGTGAGCTTTATGCAGGGATGTTTGAGAACTTCGTTTCAGTTTGCAAATCATCTGAACTTGCCCTATTTGCAAGCCCGAATGCAAATGAGAGTGCATTTTTTGAAAATGGTTTGCACATTCCGGAACGTCTGATCGCATTTGAAAAACATGTATTCCTCAAAAATGTGCATGTTGAAATGTGATTTATTTTTTTTAAAAAAAAGCATTTTCACGCTTTAGTCAAGGGGGGGGGATGCAAACTTTTGAAAAATGCAAACGGTCCACATTTGAAATGTGCACTTTCCCCCTTTGAACGGACAAAAAAAAATAAATGCCGCAAATGAAAAAGGAAGTGAGCCAAACCAAGCTTTGAAGTGAAGTTTGGAGAATTCCAGCAAGTTCGAACATCCCTGTTTCTCCCATCCCTAGTTTTGGGGCAACCACATGGTTAGATGTTTGCTGTAGCACACCAACCCAAAAAACCCAAAAGGTGGACGGGCCTGAGGGCCAGACTAGATGAAGAGCCAGTGGGGGATTTTCTCCCAGTACAAATAGCAGCTTCTCCCAGCTTCGGAGGATGGATTTTCCTCAGGACTGCAGCAGGAGACAAAAGGGTTATGTTCGCCCTCTATGCCTGCAGTCATCTCAACCCCCACAGCTGATGTACTTTGCATCTTTAAAGACCTGCTTGTTAAAATGCGGAACTGTCACAGGCACCTGTTTTGGCCCTCAGACACAGGAGGAGGGACTGAGCATTGCAGTGCAGAGTAAAGAGCGCGAGGCAAGAGAAAAGAGCATGGCAACACCTGGCTTCGCTTTGTTCCTCTCTGCAGCCGTGGCAGCTCTACCTTCGGAGAGGCAGAGTTTTGCTGCAAAGGGAAGTGGACCAGCCAAGGGGCAATCCGGGCCTTGCCTCCCTTCTCTCCTTTCTCAGGGCTCTCGCCCACAGGTGCATTGCAAAAGTGGCCTCTAGTTTTGAAGCATTTTGCAGACTGGAATGAATCAGAGGGCAAAGTCTGGTTTGTAGCTACGCAGTTAGGATTAAAATGGTGTATTTTCGGTTAACCTGGCGCACATACATTTATTTATCCACACTAAACATTATTTTGATCAGGACCCCAGTAAGCGATGCCCACGAGGGGGGGCAGGAGAGTGACAAAATGTTTACTATTTCAGTATTGGTTAATTCTTGATCTTTCTATACCGGTAGAATACGGGCCTGACAACTTTGCAAACTGGTAGGATCAATTCAAGAAGGAAACTTCACAAAGTACAGTCATGCCTTGGATTGAGAGCATAATTCGTTCCGGAAACGTGCTTGTAATCCAAAACACTCTTATATCAAAACGAAATTCCCCCAAAAAAATTTGTTCAGAGATTTTCAATTTAAGCCGTACTACAGTACTTGTATGGCAAGACGTCGCTTGTAGATCAAGTCAATTTTTAAAAAATAAATATTTAAAAATTTGCTTGTCTTGCGAAACGCTCTCAAACCGAGTTACTTGTAATCCAAGGTATTACTGTATCTGGAATCATTTGTGCAGCTAATTCCATGAGATTTTAGCCTTCGTCATGTCAACTATGCCTGGTGGCTATTAATCCACATAAGAGAGATGTATTGTTCATGTAGTAAACTGCATCACATACTCACCCAGCTGTAAACCAAGAGTTCTGCTTGGGGGGGTGGTTGTGTCATGCAAAACTGCCCATTTTCTTCCAGGGTACTAGATCAAGCCTATGATTTGTAAATGCCCTAATTAAAACTTAGTTTTAAGTTAATTTAAGTCTTAATTAAGACCTAGCTTTCATTGTGTTTTATTGTATTTTAATGATTGTACATCGCCCAGGGTGGCTGGGTGACCGGCCAGATGGGCGATTTAAAAATATAATAAATAAATAAATAAATAAATAAAAATTAAAAAAAGGGAAGGAAGGGCAGCAAGACTGGCAGGTAACCCAGCACTGAGGCGCTGGATGGTGACGGGGTGGACAGACTTCAGTTTGCTGGATCTTTTTTTTTTTACTAGAACCCTGAGATCCACCAACTGGAGCCTGGGGCAAAAGACATAGACACTTAGAATTAAAGGATTCTGGGCCCAGGGATTTGTTTTCGGTACCAGAACTGAATGGAACTTGCAATCCTTCTACACAAAAATCCATTACTAACCTGCTATTACTAAATTGCTATTGCTAAACAATTGGGAGTCAAATCTTTGGTGATCTACCAGTACCGCAAATCACCCAGAGAACTGCCAGGTTTAGCTTCTGCCCACTTCTGCTGTAGCAGATAGCAACTGTAAGAAGGCATGCAGTGGTCTATGCAAGTGCCTCAAGGCCAGCCTTCACCTCCTGTGCCATTGTGAAAGAAACTGTTTTCAAGTATAATTTGAACTTGGATTATATTAGCAATACTCTATACTTCAGAGTGAATGTATGCCGTAAGTAGAACAGGCATCGAGGTTTCCAGTTTTGTTAATCCATAAAATAGGTATGTGGCCGTGACTGCGATCATATTTATGTCTCATAATACTGTATCAATTTGCACATATAAGCAAGAAGTTTGCAAGTTTATTCCGGGCTTAAACTTTAGTGCTAATATTAGGTCAGTAATGGGTTTCAGATTATTTCTTCAGAGACAGCACCTTGCATTTTAAAACATTTTCTAGTGAACAACTTGCATGTACATTGATTTCAAGTGATGCAATTTTGTTTCATATTCCATTGTGAACATGCACACCCTCTGTTTTGTGGTTATCTAATTCTATTGGAAGCATTCTCTTGATGTCGAAAGTATTCATTTATAACAGAACAGTGTAATAATAACAATCAAATCTCATTTATTTCAAAATGGGTAGATGTGAGGATGGATCCATATCAGTAAATGTTTTAGGGCCCATCACTGCATGTCCATGGCACATTAGGTGCTTATAACCCAAAATGCACAATTTGGTAGTCAAATGAAATCAAATCCTGGCTTTACTGCTCGTCTACTGAACTCTCCTTGATAAGAACAGTGGACTTTGGAAGACCACCACCAACTGGGAGAGTGGAGCGTTTGGGACCAATGGTTGGAGGGGTGGAGTTTGGGGACTCCTTGCTTGGCATAGCAGGTTTTGGAGGAACGTTGGCTGGGTAGGTGGAGTTTGGGGGTTCATTGAATGAGACAGTGGATTTGGGGAGACTGTTTTCTGGGAAGGTGGAGCTTAGGGGCTTCATGATGGAAATGGTAGATAGTAGAAGATCCTTGGCTGGGAAGGGGGTGTTGTTTGGGGGCTCCTTGATTGAGACAGTAGGTTCTGGAGGGCCCACGGCTGGGAGGGTGGCGTCTGGATGGTGCTTCAATGAGCTTGTAGGTTCTGGAGGACCCTTTGATAGAAAAGTGGTATCTGCAAGATTGATTGCTGATGGCCTGTGGTCAGTAGCAGGGGTTGTTGCTGGAACTGGCTGGCTGGGGGCATGGGTGACTTCTTCAGGCTCACAGCCTGCGACATATTGCCTCAGATCTTTTCCGCTGCAATATCTTCTCCAGGCTCTCCTGTAATGAGATACCCTTGGTCAAAATATTGCTGGTCATTCAACTCAATAGATGCTTAGCTGGGAAGACCAGCAGTACTATCGTGCCATATGAAAACAGGGTCCTGAAATATCTACCAGCACAGTATGTAATATTATTCCATCACAGTGTTCAAGTTCTATGGTCAGGATCAGTGTCCTGTCTGTCTGCAGGGCTGTCTCAACGTATTTTGGTGCCCTAGGAGAGGTACAATTTTGAAATTTCCTGGGATATTGATACCTTCAGTTTTTAATTTCTTTAACATTGTGACATGTATTAGTGTCACTATACTATAAAGTGCTTTAAATATTCATTTGGATCACAGTATATACATCCTTTAAGCCATTGGTGTACAACCTGTCCAGACCTGAGACCCACCTCTGATTCACAACCTGCAACATAAGACTCACTTTCACATTTTCACTTTTTGGTTGTAGGGGAGCAGGTGCGGGAGAATTCATATAGCCACACAAAAGCACTTCTTTGGACACACATTCTCACAAACACCTCCCATTGCACAGAGAATCAAGTAACTTTAAGATCATGGGTGTGAAACAGTGGGGGCAGGAATCCCCGCAGCCACACAAAAATGATGACGATGACGATGGTATCCTCAGAGCAACAATACAGAAAAGCAGTCCTTGGTACCCAACAGCAATCCATTGCAAAAGGAGAGATGAGAGACACTGAGAGATGATAATAATGATGATTGATGTCTGTAGAGCCACACAGAAAAACATCCAAAGTTTCACTGAACATCTTCACAGCCACCCCTCTTCATAAGTCCTCAGAAGGAACAGTAAGAAGCAGCACAGTGCAAAAAATCCAGTGTATGCAGCTCTACTCACAAGTATGGAGGAATTGAATACTTGGGAGTAAGTAAAGCCAGCAAGTTTTGAGCATCCAAAATTCATCTCTTGCTTTTTAAAATTATTTTTTAAATTATATTTATACCCCGCCTTTTTTCCTGCAAGGAACCCAAGGCGGCTTACATAGTCCTCCTCCTCTCCATTTTATCCTCACAACAACCCTGTGAGGTAGTTTAGGCTGAGAGTCAGTGACTGGCCCAAAGTCACCCAGTGAGTTTCATGGCCGAGCGGGGAATAGAACCCGGATCTCCCGAGTCCCAGTCCAACACTCTCACCACTACGCCACACTGGCTCTCTCTTGCTCTTGCTCTTGCTCTCTCTTGCTCTTGCTTGAGCATCCCCACCCCTCTCCAGAACTGCTCAGAAGTAAAAGCAAGAAGCAGCACCACACAACAATCCAGTTTATACATCTCTAACAAGTAAGAAGGGCTGGGTTACTCGGAAGTAATGAACAGATTATATACCCCCCCCCAACTAGATGAGTTAAAAAATGCAACAAAATAGGTCTGGGCAAGATGCCCTTTTGCCCTCCCCGCCCGCCCCGGCTGCTTTGGTGCCCTGCTATCTCTTCACCTGGTCACTCGCTCACTCCCCAACGCCATCACACAGAAGCAGGAAGGGCACAAATGGGTAGGTTTCTTTTAAAAAACATATTACACAGGTTGTCCAGGGAAAGCTCCAGCATACCCAACAACCTATGTACAAAGGTTTTTGAGGGAGGGGGAAGCTGGGGGGAAAAGTTAGGGCTTCTCTACATGAGGCTTTTAACCCGCCACTTTACTGAGGCTTCTGCTTCTGGATTCTTTGCGGTTTTAAGATCGTCTCCTTTACACGTGTCCTCCCCCCCCCCCCGGGTTTTTCTTTCGCTGCCTTTCTATATGTTCCATTACACAACCACAAGGTGCTGCTGCTGCTGCGGTATAGCGGAATTGCAAAAATACTCGGCCATTTTATAGCGTTTCATAGCATGATGGCCCATTAATAGCTCATTTTCCTTGTTCTAAAAAAAAAAGCTGCGGAAATGGCTAGAAAACAGGAGAGGCCCTGGAAGATGACGACGTCGTGTAACGTACCCGCACACTACCGTGGATGAGGAATCACGAGAGCACAATAAACGCCTCATGTAGAGAAGCCCTTAGAAAAAGAGAACTTTTTGTCCCCTTCCCCCCCTACCAGTCTTCTGCCCTCTTGCCAGCAGCGGGAGCAGGTATTGGCGACTGTGGTAGTGGGGGTCTCGCAGACAATCACCAGGCAGGCGGCAATCCAGGCAAGGCTTGTCGCACAGTAAGGAAAGCGCTGCATTGGCCAGTCCAGGCTGCAGCTGGGCACCATTTTAAATCACAAGATTTTACCTAGTGTGAGAGTGGCAGGGAGCTAAACCAATCTCATGCTACTTTGGGGGTGGGGACACACAGCCAATAAGGGCCCTGGAGTGGTGAGGGGGTAGGCCTCTTAACTATTCCAACACCCTCATTGGCTGCACCCCCCCCCCCAAAGTTAAGCAACTCCAGCTACAATGAGACCTGAGCTGCAACATCTGAAATGTGGGAGTCCCTGCACTAACATCTCTGGCTTTTGGAACTTGTCTGATGCAAGTTCTAATGGTCCGTTTCCCCCAGTGAGAACGGAGGAGTCCTGCATAATAGTCCTGCTTTGACCTCCACTATACAGGCCTGTGGCTCACGCTGGCTCAGCTTGTCTGAGTGTGGAAAGCTAAGCAGGGTCAGGCCTGGCTATTACTTGGGTGGGAGACCCCTCCTCTAGTTTCCTGCACTGAGCAGGGGGTTGGACTCGATGGCCTTGTAGGCCCCTTCTGACTCTATCTATGAATCCAAACAAGCATCAGGGATCTTTGGTGCAACCTGCAGTGCAGATTTCTTAAACAGATGAAATGAGAGATACTGCTTGGAAGTCAGGTCCATTTCACCTAATCTCAAGAGGCTCTGAGGCTGGTTGTGTTGGAGGATATGGGGGAAGGAGTCGGTCCTATACTGGTTAGGCCAAAGCAGAGTTTTCCCCCCTTATGCACAGCCTGGTTATTGAAACTGGTTATCAGTATCACCATGTGGGTTGCTAAACCCTTGCTAAAAGGCTCTTTAAAAGGAAACGGATTGTCTCCTTTTTAAGATTTAAAACTAATAAAGAAATTTATTAGTTTTACTTACAGTCCCTTTATTCATATGGGTGTGTCCATCATGTTGGAGAGAGGCAGAGAGAGGGCTGGCCACAGAGAGGCCGGAAGTAGGGAGGAGGGATTAGAAAACATATACCCTGGGGATTGTTCAATTAACCCTTTCCTCCCACTGTAACTAGTGGTAACATTACCTCTTTGATTTAAGCAGGCAATATTTCAATTTCCATCAGGTTGCAGGTATGTTGCAGTAGTAAGGGGGAAAGCACTTTGAATAGTATTTTTAAAAGCATAGCTAGAGGCAGCGTGGGGCTAGTCCAGCTTTCCCCAACTTGGTGCCCTCCAGATGTTTCAGACTGCAGCTGCCATCAGCCCCAGCCAGCAGGGCCCATGATCATGAATCCTGGAAGCTGTAGTCCAACCATCTGAAGGTCATCAAGTTGTGGAAAGCTGGACTTCGGCAGCTCGGGCTCAGGGGCCTCCTGCAGCTCTGCAGTGGTGCTCTGTTGGTGCCACTGCTTCTTCAGCCTCATAGTCCATGACACTGCTGGACTCCTGGGTCATGACAAAACCAAGAATGCTTCTGAAGTATGGACCAAAGTAATAGAATCATAGAAAAGTAGAGTTGGAAGGGGCCTACAAGGCCATCGAATCCAACCCCCTGCTCAATGCAGGAATCCAAGTCAAAGCATCCCTGACAGATGGCTGTCCAGCTGCACCTTGAATGCCTCCAGAGTAGGAGAGCCCACCACCTCCCTAGGTAGTTGGTTCCATTGTCTTATTGCTCTGACAGTCAGGACATTTTTCCTGATGTTCAGGTGGAATCTGGGTTCCTGTAACTTGAGCCCATTATTCCGTGTCCTGCAAACTGGGATGATCGAGAAGAGATCCTGGCCCTCCTCTTTGTGACATCCCTTCAAGTCATACTTCACTGGGTATGCTGGGAGCAACATCTGGGGACCCAAAGTTGGGAACCACTGGGTTAGAGTGTTGGGCTGGGACTTGGGAGATCCGGGTTCTAGTCCCCACTTGGCCATGAAGCTCACTGGGTAACTTGGGGCCAGTCACTGACTCTCAGCCTAACCTACCTCACAGGGTTGTTGTGAAGATAAAATAGAGAGGAGGAGGATCATGTAAGCCACCTTGGGTTCCTTGCAGAAGGAAGAAAGGTGGGATATAAATGTAAAAAATAAATAACAAGAACCCATGTCCAAACTCAAAGGAAAGGTCAGGGCTATCTCTGACATCCTAGATGAGAGAGACCCTTCCCCTTCTCCACATTCCCTGTGGATGTCAGAGGATTCCGGGAGCAAGGGTTGGTGGCAGCCACGAATGATGACCAACTATAAAGGCTAGCCAAGGCCTGTGGTCTCCTACAGACAGAGACAGGCAACTTGTGCACCCTTGCAGAGAGCAAAGGCCTGTAGGCAGTTCTCCACTGTTGCTTTCTCTCTCCTCCACCTCCCCATACAGCTGATCTGATCTTGTATGTACAGGGATGAAGATGATCTGATTACCATGCCTTGAAGCCCTTGCTTTCTTGTAGGACTCGCTTTGCACAGTGGATGTCATCCGTAATGTTGTCATCCTGGAGCGCTGGAGGAGAAATGAGAGGAGTGAGGGGGTGGGATAGTCAAAGAATGAGGTGAAAAGTCTACCGGGATGTCATTGAAGAAGCCCGAGTGCAAGGTGAAAGGGAGAAACGTGCTAAGCGAAAAGCACGTCAAATGAATCCTTTACAGGACCATCTTCTATCTGGTAACCTGTGTCCTCACTGTGGGAAGCTGTGTGGATCTAGAATTGGCCTCCACAGTCACTTACGGACCCATCGCTAGAGTCTACACAATCTTCTTTAGAATTTCCTCCTTTTATCCCGGAAGACAATCTTACTCGGTCACGAGTGATCGCCTGATGATGATGATCTTTAAGTACACAGTATGGATTATATCCAGGAAGACAAAAAGGGATGCACATCCTTTGCAAGAGAGTCTTGAATAACAATAACCGTCGGCCAGGAGGTACAATCCAATTCCTTTGGAGCCCAAAGGGCTCTTCTGCAGGGAGATCCACTTTCTTTCTCTTCTCCCACCTGACATCTCCCTACAGAAACATTTGGAAAACTTCCAGTGAAGAGCCTTATGGGTTCAAAATGTGCTAGATATTACTTCTTGGCTACATTCTCACATTGCCATGGGAACAAAGTTCAATCCGTGCAGGTCCTGATACTCCCCTGGTCCATGCTTCTGGCTAGGGGAGATCAGCGCAGTCTCTATTTTTTGTCTTGCATGTCATCATGTTTACTAAACCAATATGGCTGACACTTGGGGAAAACATCTGCCTGGAAGCATCCTTGGCTGGAGGCATGCGGCGATCTGGCAGCATATTCTATGGAGCAATGGCTGAAGTGGAACCAGCTGCTTGAGCAGGTAAGCCGTTATAGCTGTGGTTCACACTTTCTATACACACACCTCAACGTGCTCTATGTGGTGCCACCCTTGAAAACTGGGAAGTTCAGCTGGTACAGCATGGCTGTCACATACCTATTCCTTGTAGCAGGGGTGGGGAACCCTTTTTCTGTCAAGGGCTGCATATTCCCCCGGGGGTAATCTGTCAGGGGCCACCAGACGATGGTGAGCAGGGCTGAAGCCAGGAGTGGATGGGGTCAGGGACAAAAATGGGCGCCCCCTTCATTTCACTTATTCATTTCTATAGTGCCCGATAGCCAAAGCTCTCTGGGTGGTTCACAAAAATTACAAAACGAAAACATAATACAAAAAACCTTAACATAAACATTTTTAAAACAAATTTTAAAAAGCTAAAAAAACAGTTATAATAAGATACCAGGACATGATAAAACAACTGACATTAAATCCCCTATTGTATGCTGTCAAATGCCTTGGAGTGGAAGCCAGTCTTAACCTGGCACTGAAAAGATGACGGTGGACCTCAGTAGGGAGAGCATTCCACAATTGGGGGGCTACTACTGAGAAGGGCCCTCTTCCTCCATCAAGAAAATGGTGCTCAATGCCACATGCTTTCCCAAGGTGCAATCCCATGTGGCTGCAGCCTGTGTGTGTGAATATTGCAACCACATGGACTGGACTAATCACATCGGTCTTCGTTGCCCTTCTTCTTGGTGGGGTGCCAATCAAGTTGGGGAGGAAAACCCATGTGACTAGTATAGTGCACCTTTCAGTGGGCATTTTTGGAGAATTTGTCATCCATTCTTGATCTATAGTTTGTTTTTGATTTATAACATCACAGCTGCTCTTTTTATTTTGTTCTTTGTTTTCTTGTGGAGCCTTGAGGGTTCCTTTTTGGGGATGGGAAGGAGGGGATGTAAATATTTAAATAAAATATTCTGGCACACATTGGAGCTCTGTGGGACCGTGCCATGGAAAAGAAGGTTCCACACGACACAACAATGGCTGTTTTATTTACTTTGTTGCTTTCTTTCTTTTTTTCCTCTTTTTCTTTCTTGGTTGTCTTTTTTGAGATGGATTGGTGGAGCTACTCGTATTTAATTTTATTGTTGAATACATACAAATCTTTATGAAGTGCCGTTGGATTTTATTTGTAATAATTTATTTATTTATTTATTAGTAATACAGTCATGCCTTGGATTGAGAGCATAATTTGTTCCGGAAACATGCTTGTAATCCAAAACACTCTTATATCAAAACGAAATCCCCCCCCCCAAATTTGTACAGAGATTTTAAATTTAAGCCGTACTACAGTACTTGTATTGCAAGACGTCGCTTGTATATCAAGTCAAAAAAATTTAAATAAATATTTAAAAATTTGCTTGTCTTGCAAAACGTTCTCAAACCAAGTTACTTGCAATCCAAGGTATTAATGTACTTGTATGCTACTCAATATAGTAAAAATCTCTAAGCGCTTTACGTACAAAAACGTGAACTTGAAATAAAGTTCATTTTTTAAAAAAATCATTGCCGTGGTGCGTAGATGGGAACTGGCAGTGACACAGAGCGGTAGGATGGGAAAATGTTGAAGATAATGTAGGGAACTGATAGGATGGATGACTAGCTAAAGACAAAGGGGTCCTGCAAATTAAGTATATATACCTATAACAAACTCCTAATATGGATCCTTATCTAGCCAAAATAGCACCACACACACACACACGAGAGAGGGAGATCAGCAGGCTTGGGGGAACACAAAAGTTTGCAAAAGTACAAAAAAAATTAGGGGGGGAAACCCTGGGCGGTGGGAAGCCCAAATAGCCCAATGAGGACTGAGCATGTTCATTGGCCACAAAATGCTGGCTGACTTTTGGAGGGGACAATGTAAAACCAGGAAGGGGAAATACAGGCCTGTGGCTCATGCTGGCTCAGCTTGTCTGAGTGTGGAAAGCTAAGCAGGGTCAGGCCTGGTTATTACTTGGATGGGAGACCCCCTCCTCTAGTTTCCTGCACTGAGCAGGGGGTTGGACTCGATGGCCTTGTAGGCCCCTTCCAACTCTATGATCCTATGAAATCTATGAAATGGAATGGAGCATCCTGGAAGAAGGTGTGGCAGACTGGCTGGAACCCTGAACAGGAGTACTCCACAGTGCAACATTTTGCTGAAGGTCCCACTTGTACCGGGTGGCCATTTATGTATCACCCCCCCAAAGAGGGTGGTGATTTGCATAATATTTGCATATGCTAATTTATATGTATAGATGCAAATTCAGAAGTGATCATTATAATTTAAATAGAAATACAGTACATCTCACCATCTTGCAGATGTCTGTGATGAGGTGACCTGTGTGCCTGCCTGTTCAGCCTGCCGTCCAGGTGCTAAGTGTAGATGGGCAACAGTTCTGATGGTTCTTGATCTTTAAACTGGAATTGGCCAGGACAGCCCTTCAAGTAGAGGACATTTTCAAATAGCGGACAGCCCTCCAGCATCCCCTCCAATAGAGGGCTGACATCTGTAAAAGAGGTCACCTGGCCACCCTATGTATTATATTTGAGCAACAATACATCTGATTGGTCTATGCTAAATCGTGGAAAATCAAGAGCATTCAAAGAGTAGTTACGAAATTATGGGATTTAATCATTATGAATAAAATTACACCTCTGAAAAAGAACAACAAAAAGTTAACGTGTTTGGGGAAAGATGGAAATGGTTTAGAAGTTTGTGGAATACCAAACACAGTGATATTAAGGGCAATCTTTTCTCTTTTTAGTAAAAATAAATTATACATGAGGGAGAATTCCATGAGCACTGATTATGTATCCTCCGACTTCCTGCCAATGTCTGGTAATATCTTGTAACTATATCTTTTCAGGTTGTGTTTGTGTATCTTTAATAACAACAACAGAAGTGTGGTGTCGGGGATACGGTTCCTTACCTTCACAACTTAGGTTGCAGTAGTTGTGTGCGTACGGTGTCTTGGAATCGTTACACCACCATCTTGAACTGAATAAGAAGATCCCATGATTGGTAGCTTTCGGGCCCTCATTGAGGGCTGATGTGTTGAAGCTGCTACTGTGAAACACCAAACAAATCCCTGGTGGTGGAGGAAAGCGGATTTCAATTCCCCATCACCGAGCCTTAGTGGGCACCAGCTGGCAGAAGTATTTGGATTTAAGTTAGTTGACATTTGCTGATTGGTTGGGAGAGGGAAGGAGTGGCTAGTCTTACACTCCTTACAAATATGGATAGTAGGGAAGGATAGAGGTCTCTCTCCTCTTTCGCATCTCTCTACCCCCTCCCTCTCGCCTCTGGGGAGATCAAAGTTCATGCAAATCTGTTCTTTACTTACCAACTACAACTCATCAAAGTATGGGTTCATAGTCACGATTGCCTATGTTAAAATGTGTGAATGGACAATGGAGCTGGGGAGGGGTTCCTACATAGCAATGGTTCCCTCCATTTGCAGGGGTCATGACAAAATGCAATGTGAGCAAGAGATCAACATGTGCCTGCTGCTGCTACCATGAGGGGAAGTGGTCATGTGAGGAATGGACCATTGTCCATTCACACATTTTAATCAAATGCATACACATTTAAAATTACTAACTGAACTTCGGACATTAACAATGTCCAGAACTAGACAGAATTCCCACCCTGACCCTCAAATTTTAGCCAGCTGAAAAACCCCTAGAGAGCAGTGCTGACTTGGAGCCCAAATTTTCCACATGTCTCTCGGATGCTTCACTTTGAACCATCTTCACATTTTCTCTTAGGGCCACTTCCAGAGTTAATCCTGATTCATGTATCATGTCATGAAGGCTGTGCTGTTATCACCTAAGGGCCGGGTTGCACTCTGCAGACTGTTAGGATCTGAGGCGAGGTCACCCTGAACCCTAATGCGCTCTACGTGGGGTTACCCTTGAAGATGGTTCGGAAGCTACAGCTGGTACAGAACGCGGAGGCTCGCCTGGTTAAAGGCAGCCGCCGGCGGGATCACATCACTCCAGTGCTCAAGGAGCTACACTGGCTACCAGTTGCTTGCCCAGCCGAATTCAAGGTGTTGGTTTTGACCTTTAAAACCCTATACGGCTCCGGTCCAGTCTATCTCAAGGAGCGTCTCCAGCAACACCAAGTAGGCCACTCAACAAGATCTGCCACAGACGGCCTTCTCCTTGTCCCTTTAGCCAGAGCAGCTAGACTGGTGGGGACGAGGAAGAGGGCCTTTTCTGTGGCGGCCCCCATACTGTGGAACTCTCTCCCGAGTGACCTCCGCCATGCCCCCTCTCTGCTGAGCTTCCGCTGCTCACTAAAAACTTGGCTGTTCAGGCGGGAATATGGGGTGGGCTAAGATTTTAAAATTTTATACTGTTTTAATGTATTTTATCCTGTTTTTATCTTATGTACATCGCCCAGGGTGGCCGGTTTGCCGGCCAGATGGGTGATAAATAAATGCAAATAATAAATAAATAAATAATAAACTTATTCTTTTTGGCATGTTAACTGGTCAGTGTTGAGAGTGTGGATCACCACAAAGGGCAGGGCTGGGGAACTCATCCTCCTCCAGATGATGTTGGACTCCAACTCCCATCAGTCCCAGTCAGCCTGGCCAATGGTCAGGTAAGATGAGAGTTGTAGTGCTACAACGTCTGGAGGGCCACAGGTTCCCCACCCCTGATATAAGGTCAGCTTTACCATGAGATAGTGAGTCAGCTGCCCTTGGAGGATGATTTCGGGCACCATTAAAGGGAAATTATGAAGCATCTGAAATCCTGTGACAAAACCTCAGGTGTAGAAATGTCATGGGGCAGGTCTGTCGTCATGACATGAACCTAGCATGCAGGCAACCCTTCTCAATTGATATTGGCTTAATTCACAGCACCCTCAGGCAGATCATAATATGCATATCTTTCTGACCCATGTAGATAAAGCCTGAAATGGTGGAATACAGAGCTGGCTGTAGGGGCTATGAAGATGCAGGCAGAACAAAATAAGGGACACTTACACTCTGCTATTGTGGTTCCAGCAAACCCCTCCAAGCCCTTGTCCCTCAGGATAGCTGCCAGGTTGCATCTGTCAATGATGATGGCATTGTTCTTGCCCACTATGGTAAGGAGGAAGAGAAGAGCTAAGTTAGGTGTCTTCATCTCGGCAGTGATGGTGATGCAAGCACTGCACAGTTCTTTATACCTCGTAGGGAAGAGGTGGAGCTGCCCAACTGCCTCTCCATTGGAGATACCAAATGCTGGTGCCACCTCGATGTCAGGAAACGGCCAGTTCCCATCACTGAGTGCTGGAATGCACACACCCCTTCAAAACTGATACAGTCCAATGCATCTCTGCTATACAACCTAAAGTGATGGACATGAAAACTGCCCACAGTGCTGGCCAATCCACTCAGCACGAGCCCTTATATATCTTTAGTAGTTATGTAGAAGAAGGAATTGTAGCGAGTGCCTATTGTTGTATCACTCACAATGCTGCTGGGGCTTGAAAAGCTTATACCTGCAGGATGTCCTTCTTCCGCACAACTGCTAGAGATTTGGGAGGCCTAAAGTGGAACAAGCTGGTTATTCCCTGCATTAGCTCAACAAACTAAAATGAATGGCCAACTAGCCATTTTTAAAAATTGTTTTATCTCTTATTATGAACCATCCCGAGAACCTAGTTATGAGGGGTTGGACTGGCTATAAACACTCTGAATAAATAATACATATGTGTTCTATCATTTTTACTTTGATCAGTTACTACGTACTTCTTAGATTTCTTATTCCTGTGATCAGTGGTCCAGTGTGGGCAGGATCTTGGGCCAAAGTCCAGGGCCCGGCAGCTCAGCGCACCCCCCCCCATTGAACCCTCAGAAAGTGGCAGGCGCCCAAACGAACTCCACTTTAACCCTGTAGTCATTGTGGTGCTATTATTTAAGTCAATTTTTTAAAAATTCAAAACTGCTCGGAGAATTCCCTTTTTAATCAGGATTGGCAAACTGTTCTGGTGTTCTAACATGACAGGAGTGTAGAAGCAGTTTTACAGCATGGAGTGGCAGTGGGAGGCTGGAAGTGAAATATTCGTTGTGTGCCTCACAACTGAGGTTATACACATGGCCGCCTAAAGGGTCCAGGGCCTAAAATTACCTCGCTTTATCACTGATTGTGTGATAAACTTGTTTCAGTCGTACCAAATGTGAATGGCTTATAACTTTATTATTTTGCCCATTAAATGAGCAGATGTAAAACTGTGCCTGAAAAGTAGGCAACATTCTTCGTTTCTTCACTCCCTTGAGCTTCCCCCTTCCAAATCCTTCCAGAGTCCCTGAGCAGCAGGCTCAGGTGCCTACTCAAAGTACATCTTCCTGTGGGGAAGGCTTCAGCTTCCCCACAGGAACTGGAGCCTGATCCCTTACTGTTAGCAGATTTGCTGCTTGGGAAGGACTCCCGAGTCCCGACCCTTTCAGATAGCATGCCGAAGCCCTACCCACTGGAAGATCTCCTTCTGAGTAGGCACCCCAATATAGCCATGCTTTCTGAGATGCTTCCTCGTGACCAAGAGTAGGGTGGCCGCTTATGAATAATAAAAGAAGCGGAAATGCGTCCCCCCCCCAAAAAAAAGAGGACAAAAGGGACACCAATTTGCATATGCTAATTTATATGTATAGATGCAAATTTAGAAATTATTATTATAATTCAAAAAGAAATACAGTACAGCTCACCATAGGGTGGAACTCTGTGACCAGGTGCCCCGTGTGCCTCCCTGCTCAGTCTGCTGTCCAGGTGCTGTTGATGGGCAGCTTCTAGGCCCAGCTCTTCCTTCTGGGGGTTATCTTTATACCGGCCCTTCAAATGCAGGAGGCCTTCAAAATAGAAGACAGCCCTCCAGAAGCCCTTCACATAGAGGAATGTCTTCTGTAAAAGAGGACACATGGCCACCCTAGGACACAATATTTTTGCCAAAGTATCCGCTCAGACTTGGCACAGAGAAAGGGTGGCCCTGTGTCCTACTTTACAGAGGGCAATCCTCTATTTGAAGGGCTGTCTAGTTGAAGTCTGGTATTTAAAGCAACAACCACCAACCCATAAGAAGCCAGGCATTGAACGTGCTCATCCACAGTTAGCACCTTGACTGCAGACTGCGCAGGAACACGAGCCACCTGCTCACAGCTTCCCTCACTATTGTGAGATGTAATATACGTATTTCTGTTTAAGCTATAGTAATTATTTCTAAGTTTATGTCTGTCCATACCAGTTCACATAGGCAAATTAAACTGGCATCCTTTTGTCCTCTTGCTTGATGATGCAATTCTTCTTTTTGGGCGATATGTAAGTGGCCAATCTGCACAATGAAATTTGCAGTCCTGGAAGTGGAACTACTCATTACACACGGGTCTGAGAGCCTCTTTCAGTCACTTTAAAAAAAGCACAATGTGGCCACCGAGTCTGCCGCCGAGGTGAGAAGGCTAGAATGCCGATGGCGTAAGTCCCGCTCCGAAAACGATCGGACACAGGTTAGAACTGCATCCTCAGCCTACCAGGTGGCGGTGAAGGCAGCAAAGAAGAATTTTTATGCTGCCTCCATCGCATCTGCGGAGTAGCCTGGTTGGTCCAGTTGCTCCAGATCCGATCCAAAGTGCTTTGCAAAAAAAAGCCTGTGAGGCTTTTGCAAAGCACTTTGCAGATAAAATCGATCGAATTAGGAGTGGGATTCCATGCATCATGGACACAGTGGGAGAGCGGGAGAAGGCCAATAGCAGATCGGTTTTGTGTAGGGGTGTAGCTGAGTAGCCCGGCAGACACGAGTGAGGCCCAAACTGGGCCTGCTCGTGTCTGCGCGGGCTCTCTGCCACCCCCGCGGGCTTACCGGCAGGCTCTGCGGAAAGCCTGCCTCCCCGCCTGCTGGTCCCGTTGCGTCACATCCGGCGCGGAGGAAGTGACGGGACGGGACCATGCTCCGTCATGCTGGACCCCCGCACTCTGTTTTTGGCGGGGGAAACCAGGGCAACAGGGCTGTTTAAGCCCTGCTGCCGTGGTTCCCCCGCCAAAACAGAGCGCGGGCGGGGTCCAGCACGCTGGAGCAGTGGCTCCGGCGGCAGTGGAGGCGCACAAGACAAGGTAGGCTGCGGGTGGTGGTGGTGGCAGGGGGGGTCCTGCGGCGGCGGTGGTCCAACAGCGGCAGCGGGGGGGTTCTCCGGCGGCGCCGGCGGCAGCTCGAGCGGTCTGGAGAATGCTCTGCGCCGCTCTTAAGAGCGAGATCGGGCGCCGCGGAGGGCTGAGCCCCGAGCCAGCTGAAGGCTCGGTCCCACCACTAGTTTTGTGGGATTGGTTGCAGCTTCTTACTTCTGATGAAGTGGAGTGGACAAGGTGCTTTCATCTGTAAAACTGACCACCTGCCTGCTTGATCCTTGCCTGCCCCGGCTCGTTATGAGCTGCAGGGAGAGATTGGGTGAAGGGATCAGGGCGGTGGTGAGTGCCTCCCTCAAGGAGGAAGTGATGCCATCAGCCCTTAAGGAGGCAGTAATAAGACTGCTTCTAAAGAAGCCCTCCTTGGATCCCCAAGATTTAAACAACTTTCACCCAGTCTCCAATTTGCCATTTCTGGGCAAGGTGATTGAGCGGGTGGTGGGGGTTCAGTTGAAGGCACACTTGGATGAAGCAGATTATTTAGATCCATGCCAGTCAGGCTTCAGGTCTGGACATGGGATGAAAACAGCCTTGGTTGCCTTGGTGGATGATATGAGGAGGGCCTTGGATAGGGGCAAATGTCTGTCAGCGGCTTTTGATACTGTTGACCACGGTATCCTCCTGGACCGCCTGGAGGGGTTGGGCATGGGAGGCACCATACTGTGGTGGTTCCAGTCCTTCCTCTCTGGAAGGTACCAGAGGATAGATCTCAGGGAGGAGGCTTCGGACCCTTGGCTGCTCACTTGTGGGGTGCCGCAGGGTTCCATCCTCTCCCCGATGTTGTTTAACATCTACCTAAAGCCACTGGGAGCTATCATCAGGAGGTTTGGGGTGTGATGTCATCAATATGCGGATGACACACAGCTCTACCTCTCCTTCAAGTCCTCACCAAGATTGGCTGTTGAGATCCTGTCCAAGTGCCTGGAGGCAGTGGGTGGCTGGATGGGAAGGAACATGCTGAAACTGAACCCCGACAAAACCGAGGTACTACTGGTGGGAGACAAGAAGATGTTGGGGGATGTTGACCTGGTGCTGAATGGGGTACATCTACCCCTGAAGGACCAGGTCCACAGCTTGGGGGTCATTTTAGACTCCCAGCTATCCATGGAGGCTGTGTCACAGTGTCAGCTGTGAGACGGGTGACGCTGTATCAACGCCATCTGATACGGCAATTGCATCCCTACCTTTCTAGTCATCTGCTCCCATCAGTGGTTTGGTCTCCTCTCGCTTAGACTACTGTAATGTGCTCTACATGGGGTACCCTGGAAGATGGTTCGGAAGCTACAGCTGGTACAGAACGCGGTGGCTCACCTGGTTAAAGGCAGCTGCCAGCATGATCACATCACTCCGGTGCTTAAGGAGCTGCACTGGTTACCAGTTGTTTGCCGAGCCGTATTCAAGGTGTTAAAGTAACTAACCTTTAAAACCCTATACGGCTCCGGTCCAGTTTATCTCAAGCAGAGTCTCCAGCAAAATCAAGTAGGCCGCTCAACAAGATCCGCCACGGATGGCCTTCTCTTTGTTCCATCAGCCAGAGCAGCCAGGCTGGTGGGGACTAGGAAGAGGGCCTTTTCTGTGGTGGCCCCCAAGTTATGGAACTCCCTCCCCAGTGACCTCTGCCATGCCCCCTCCATGATGAGCTTCCGCCATGCATTAAAAACATGGTTTTTCAGGCAGGAATATGGGGTGGGTTAGGATTTTAAAGCCATAACATTATTTTATATTTTGTTTTATTGTATTTTTTATGGGGTGGGTTAGGATCTTAAAGCCGTAATGGTATTTTTTTATTTTGTTTTATTGTATTTTTTATATATGTTGTACATCGCCCAGAGTGGCTGGGTCACCGGCCAGATGGGTGATTCAGAAATATAATAATAAATAAATAAATTTGAAGTGGAACCCTAGCATTGGGGCAGAGGACATTTTAAACCTTGCACTCCTCTTCTGCTGATAATCTCTACCCTAGCTGTTTTTACTTCTGCTGGGAAAAAGGTACAAATGTCTAGATTTTTTTCTCCAGTGAGGGTAAAAGCAGTGGATCAGAGATCTTTTGTAGAAAAAGCAACACAAGAAGAATAGATTAAGGAGCTCCCCTTCCTCCTGCGCCAGTCTTCCACTTCAAATTGCATTCTCAGCTGCTGCATTGTGTGACAAAATAAAAATCTACCCCAAAGACAACAGAACTGTTCATATCGGGCAGCTCCAGCCTTAGTTACTCTTCCTGGGTTGTGGTACAAAGTGTCTCAGCGTCTCTTGTCAGATTATTTTTGGATGATCCTGTGCAGCCTCTTCATTGCTTTTGTACAATACAGCTTCCTGTACTTCTGGCTGAATGCTAAATCATGCAGCGGCCTGATGCAGATGTCACATTCTGTTTTTTTAAACTGTGGTTAAGGGAATAGCGGGCCTTTGGGAAAGAGGAGCACATGAGCACATGGTCTGCTCTTGAACATCATCAAGAACTTGGAAACACTTGAGCCTGTGTGGAAACATACCCTCCAACATTTCACAGATGAAAATAGCGACACACATGTGAATTTGTAAGAGGTATGGTTAAGCAACATGAAGGTGTGATCAAGGGGGGGTGTTTCGCTCTTGACACACCTGGAGAGCCAGGGGACTTGCCAGGGCTGTTCGTTTTGATCTCAAGGAAATGAGAAGTCAGCTCTAAGATTGCTCACGGGAGACGGCTTTATTGAGTAACTTTAGCATGCATGCATACTCAAACAAAGCTGGGAACGGACCAGCGTGGCTCACAGGCGGTGCTGAAGGGTCCGAACACCTAGACACAAAGACTTGGAACAGACAGCCCCACCGAGCAGCAACAGGCATGCTCAATGAGGACTGGGAACAGACGCACGCACACAGGGTCTGAATACTGAACAAAGGAAGCAGGAGCTGCTTATACATTTCTAGTGTTTACACTTCAGCTAAGCTATACATCATAGCTACTGGGCCTTGAAGCTGACAGTCGAGCACAACAATATTGCTAGGCCAATTGGCAGGCTGAGGGTTCTCATCATAGCCGACCATTGGGGCTGGCGCACCTGGTATGTTAGCTCTCAGCATAGTAGGCCTAAACACACAGATAAGCACAGCTCGCTTCACTGCCAAGAACCAATTAAAGCTTGCCTGAGTCCTCTGAGCCACCTCTCGTTCCCACGAGGGAGGGCTGTATCGAAGGAGCAGGCAAGTCTGCTCAAGCAAGACAGAGACAGGAAATGCTCTCAGAAGCCTAATATGGCTGCCCTCTGGTCAAGGGCCTGGCACGAATATGCCCAGGCCTAACAGGGTGTGGCTAGGCAACATGAGGGCGTGGCCAAGGGTATGGCCAGGCAACCAAAGGGCATGGTCAAGTACAAAAGTTATTAGAGGAAACACACAAAACTGCAGTATTATAAGCACAGAAATCTTTGAATTTATAATAATGTTTATCATTTAGATATCTCTGAGTGTGCAGAGTGGTTCACAGACCCACCCTGCAAGCTCCTATTTTCTCCACTCAGAAAAAAACATGTGGGCTCTATTGTTCTTTATTAAAAAACAAGAACAACAACACTGTGATTGAACAATAATGCCAAAATGGAATGCTGATGTTTGTTGCTGCTATTTGAGGTAGTTGGGATTTTTTCTTTCTTTCTCTTGAGGAGGGTGTGTTTTCTGCTAACTCCCTTTTAATGCATTTAAAAAAAAAATAATCCAAAAAGCCTGCAGAATAATCCTAATCATTACTGTAGAGAGCTTTCTCCATTGCACTTCAGCGTGTGTTAGAAAAAGACTGTCACATGGGGTACAGTACACAGGTAGAGCCAAGTAAAATGGGGTGTGTGTGTCTGTGCTTCCAGGGCAATCTCTTTCCTTTTGTTTTAAAATTTTCAGGATTGGCACAAATTCAACAGGTGAACCTTACCCACCCCACACCCCCAAACATGGAGCTTCAGAGAGAAGGGAAGTTTCTTCTTGCATTTCCTTCTGAAACTGTACCTTACCTGTTAGAGGCACAGAGTCAGCTCTGTTAGGAAATAAAATCTTTGGCAATCTAAAGATAGGAATCATGTGATAAATTCCCTCATTCACCTCTCCCTCGGTCCAGTGGGTGAAACCTCCACCTCCTTTGCCTTTCACACAGCAGAGGCAGCAGGTAGAGAGAGCACATGCGTGCACGCGCACCCCCCCCCCTTGGGTCTGTTCCCTCCCTGCTTACTGTGGGCAGCCATTGGAGCCTAAGCAGAGCTATCTTAAAGGGGCCATGGGCAAAATTGCAGCTAAACTAAAAGTTTTAGCTTAGCTGCAGTTTTGCCCATGGCCCCTTTAAGAGCACCTTAATGTAGCTTGTGGGAGGCAGGGGAATTCGGGACTCTGCATAACAAAGTGAGAAGCTGTGATGGCTTAAGGGTTTTTTCGGGACGGTCCCTAGCATTTTCGGGGCAGTTGGAGACTATGGTGGAAAGCTTCTGTCTGGACACAGTTAAGTGGACGAGTACACAAGACGGGGCCTTTTCTGCAGTGGCCCCACACCTCTGGAATGGGTTGCCATTGGAACCCATCATTGCAAGCTTTTAGGAAGGCCATGAAGACTGGCTTGTTTTCTCTGACTTTCCATTGATTATGTTTTATTGGACTGTTCTGACGTGTAGAAGCAATTGGGTTGTTGATTTTTAGTCTTGTCTAGGCCAGATGTTTTATTGCTGGTATTCATTGATTTTTATGGATTTTTCCTGTTTTGTCACTGTATGGGATTTTACTATATGGGATTTTATTGTTGTAAACTGCTCTGAAAGGTGGCCTAGACATATTTTAAATAAAAATAAATAAATATAAAGCCCATCCCAGTTCAGATAATTTAAAAATACCTCTTTCCAAACTAGACAAGGATGTATTGAGGATATGGCTGGCTCTCCTGTTGCTGATGGGAAGGATGCACTTGTATTGGAAAATAGTTGGAAATGGAAAGCTAAGGAGAAGCCAAGGCTGATCTTGGGGTTCTGCAGGTATTAAAGGGAATGGCATAACTGTGCTAAGGATGCTGTCACAGTGGAGGACAGCCAAGCCATTCTAGGAGGATGCATGTTCTGTGGCTGATGGTGTCACTCTTCTTCTGGAAGAGCTGGAGGCAGAGGAGCAGCTGTGGAGTACTAAGGGATCAGCATGACTTTTGGACTTCTGCATGGTAAAAGTGTGTATGAATCTACAGTAGGGGTGGGCAATTTGTGGTCCTCCAGATGTTTTGGCCCACAGTTCCCATCACAGTTCCCATAATATTACCCATGACTGATCAGAAGAATACCTCCCAAACCTTTCATAAACTAAGTTTCTGCCCTGGAATATTTGAACTAGAAGCAGAAGAGGACAATTGCTGAACAACACCTTCCTTCACCATGCAGTGTCCATCACCAGCTGTTGCCTTAGATGTGGGCAGGATTTCCAGGTCAGAGGGCACAGATTCTAGGCAGGTTTTAGCCTCTGAAGTTCTCTTACAAAAAATGAACCACCAATCCTAAGCAGAGAGGAGGGAAATGAATTGACTATGATCTGAAAGGGAGAGCTATAGGGCAGAGGCTATTGGAATGGTTTCACAGAAAGGAGAATCAGTCAAGAGGGAAAGGGTAGCATGTCGTTTCTGAAGATGTGGGTCTTAGCCTTGGGTATATCGCAGCTTTGGACACCCATGGGTTAAGAGGAAGACTCCCGGAACTGGAGTCAGTCAGCCAAGCTTTGAGGTGTCACCGCCTTGCCTCATGGAGCTTCGACCAGATGCGGCAGCCAACCCTGCTGGGGGCAGGACCACGCCGATGGGCACAAACAATCGCTCTGGTGACCCATGACGCTGTGTTTTTCTGCATCTCTTAAAGACAACAAAGAAGGACAGAGCTAGGAAGGCATTTGAGGCTGGGTGTTGTACACTCGCAGCCACACATCTCTCCCCACACCCCAACCTAGATGAAATCTCTTTGTTCACCTAGGCCAAATTTCCCTAGCTTTGGGGTACACTTTAGACTTGTCTGCCAAGGAGCCCATGAGGATCTGCCAGAAAAGCCTTGCAGGTTGCAGAGGACTCTGGGTACGGTATGTTGTAGCTCCTCTTCCTCCCACCCCTCTGGGCTCTTCTTTCTTCACCTTCCTGTTTCCACCACTCTCTGACCTGGTCTGCACACAAACCGTGGGTTCAAACTCTGGGTAGTTTCTCCCTCAACAACCCAGAGTTCTGTGTTCAGCATGCCCTGGGTTGTTTAGTGCACTGGAAGTGGGTGAATGGCCAGGAGCCAGCACCTTCGCTTGTTCCCGCACACTCCCAGACAACCCATGGTTTGTTAACCGTGGGTTGTTCATTGCGTGCAGACTGTTTCCTCAAGTTCCTGCTTTTTTCTTCCATCGCCTAGTTAAGTCTTGCTTCCCAGTCAACCAATTTGAGGGGGAATTGGTTGGATTTGTACTGGGACATTCATCTCAGTATGTCTCACTCCAAATCCCCGAGATCCCCCTGAAAACCCCCATTTTAAAGGGACCCAAAGTTTGACAGCCACCTGTCAGACTTGGTTTCCCTTTTAAAACGAAAAAGAAAAAAGGAGGGGGGCTCACTTGCACACTTTCCCAAGCTCCAAGAGCATCAGGGAAATGTATAAGCATGCCTCCCCCATGTGGACTAAAGGGAGGGAATGGGAAAAGGTGGGAATCTTGCTGAGAAGGGGGGTTAATCCCCCCCAAACACCCCATTCTCAGCCAAAGATCCCTCGTGGCTTGGCTTTCTCATGGCTTGGCTTTCTCATGACAGTTCGCCTTGTGCGATCTGTCGAGAGAAAACCTGTGTGTGTGTGTGTGTGTGTGTGTGTGTGTGTGTGAAAGGTTTTCAAGCCTCTGCTGGGCACTGTGCATAGAGGGTGCTTGCTGCCCCTGGGAACACCCCTGCAAGGGGCCCCAGCGAAGGCTTGAGATGCTCCCACTGACGCTTCTGCGAATGGAGCATATTTGCAATAATGGGAGTAATTATTTTTTTTAAAGTTAATTTTTGTGAGCACATTTCTGGGTGCACAGAAATAAAAAGAAGAAGAAGAAGTGCTGTGGCACTTTGAAGGGGGAGCTGTGGCTGCCAAACAGGGATGGGGAAGCCGGCTGTCAAGCAGGCATTCCTGATCTCCCCCCCCCCCCAAATTGAAAGGAGAAACTAGCTGCGGCGAACCAAAAATGGCTCTTACTTCGTGGCGTGGAGGGAGAGGGGGACTTGTTCCTCCCGCAGTGTCTCCTGGGATACCGCCTGGAGGAAGGAGAGGGAGGGAGGGAGGGAGGGAGCAAAGTAGCCACGACTGAGCCTGATCGTCTGTCGGGCTCATCGTGGATGATCACGGAACAAGCAACAGATTGTGGCAAATTGCCATGATGGGGTTGTCATGACGTGCGGTGCAAACCCACCCGTTTTTCTTTACAGAAGGTAAAAGTAGAGAGCGAGAGAGGAACCTTGTGTAATAGACCAACATTAAGAGAGGGAACCGAGGTTGCTTGAATCCAGAATGCAGGAAGGCGGTTCCATGCAGCAAATGACAGCAACATGCCATATACTGCAGTCACTTCTACAAATTAGCATTGTTCCATACATTTAGATGGAAGGCTTTGGTATTGCCTCCTTGACCTTTGCACATCTGCAATGATCTTGGATTAAGTGCCTATCATAAGCAAAGGCTATGTGTGAACCCTGCGGTTTTGGTCCAGTTCTCTCTCTCTCTCTCTCTCTCTCTCTCTCTCTCTCTCTGTATGTGCTATGAAAGGGAAACAGGCAACGGAATTCCCTTTAACAAATGTGTTTGTGTATATTTTAATGTGGCCCCTTCTCACTTGGGCTGACCCCGGTCTTGATGCTGGGAATGTTTTAGGCCCCTTAGAGTGAAATCACAGTCTGGCTGGGGGATGCTGGGACTTATAGGACTAATTTCTGTCTAAACATCCATAGGAGTGTGCCATTTATTTATTTAATTGAATAATAGAAAACCAGGCTCTCCCCACCCCCCACCCCCAACTAAAGAAAGGAAGAAAAAACGAATCAATCCATGCATTCCTTGGCATCTCTTATTTCAGGAATGACCCTCAGAAAACATCTTTATAAGTTTGTGTCCCCCCTGCCTCCAAGTTTGAATCAATCTTTTGGGCATTTTCACCCCCTGGAGGAAAAGCCATTTTTTCGGGTGCCCCAGCTTTAGCTGCTGTACCACATGCCCTGCACATAGAAAATGAATGAGAGAGGGAGAAGGGCCACATTAGAACCATGGTCCCCCAGTGTCAGTCCTCTATGTGAAGGGAGGTTCTTATTCTTCTTCTTCTTCTTCTTCTTCTTCTTCTTCTTCTTCTTCTTCTTCTTCTTCTTCTTCTTCTTCTTCTTCTTCTTCTTCTTCTTTTTTAAGAATAGGGGTCATATCCTCCCTCCTGTAACCTCAGGTGGAACAGACCAGGCCCAGATGACAGAAGTCAGTCTTCAGATTCTGTGCCTCTTTGAATGTTGGCTAATAGCAGTTTTGTGGGGAGGCACACCACAATAATAGGGAGGGAAGGAAAGGAGCTTTTAACCCTTTCTTCCCCGTACTGTTTTTCCTGTTGCTGGAACTGACGATAAGAAACTAGGAGAGGATATATTTGTGATATTATCCCTCCTTTCCCGTGTTTGCTGAGAATAGCAGAGTTAGTCCCTTTTCAGCTTTAAGTGGAAGCTTGGATCTGCCTGTTACAGCAGTATTGGCATTTGGTAATGCAGGATGCTTTGTAGCAGACTGAATTAGAATTTCCCTGGATTGGCCCCCGTTTATCTCCCTTTAAAATGCCAATCAGACAAACAGTCTTGTAAAGTTAAAAAAAAACATTTACTCACTCAAGTAGTGCAGTTCTACTTCAGGCCGACAAAAAAGATATGTACAGTTGCAAATTACTCATTCATCTAGGTTCATTGGATCTCTGAGCGATGAGCTCAGATCAGGAGTAAGATTTTACATTGCTGCCACAATGAGTTCCAAGATTCAAGTCTCTGTGTGTCCGCGGGCAGGAAGAAGAGAAGCAATAAGCTACGCCCACTTCCTACCAGAGGACGCAAGGGAATTTGCCTCATGGAGTCCTCTCTGAGAATGTTCAGGAAAACTCTATCAGGCCTCCTTGTGGCTAAACATAACTCTTTGGTTTTGACTGTAAAAATCCCAGGGATGTTGAAGAGTCCTTGGTTTCGAGTCACGAGTCGAGTCACGAGTCTTTGGACCCGAGTCTCGAGTCCGAGTCCTTGGTCCAAAATGGTGACTCACGAGTCCCTCCCAAAGCTGACTCCACGAGTCCCTATTAAAATCAATGGAGTTTTTCCCCAACAAAATAAGGCTACTTCAGATGTGTGGCTTAAATAAATTCTAGGCACAAGTGTGCCTTTTTATTTCAAAACTCTGCAACTGATTTTGGCAAGAACAGACCAGGCAGACAAACCCCAAATAACCAGGCAGGCAGAGGAGGCAGGGAACCCCAAAGCAGGCAGGCAGAGGCCTTTGTCTTGGACAATTCAAACTGTGGAACTGGTTAAGAAGAGACCAGGCAGGCAGAGGAGGCAGGGAACCCCAGACAGGCAGAGGCAGCCAAACCCAAAATGTCTGAAAGGTTGCATTTTAGGAAAATGATTTTAAAAAATAAACTTGCTGTACTTCCTAAAACCTATCCATGTTGCATTTGAGGAACATGATTTTGGAACATGAGTCCTTGGTCTCGAGTCCCGAGTCGAGTCTTGAGTCCCATTAAAAATATTGGGACTCGAGTCTGACTTGAGTCAGAGGGGGGACTCAGTCCGACTCACGAGTTGAGTCCTGGAGTCCGAGTTCCCATCCCTGAAAAAATCCCACACCTATGACCCCCTCCCCATGCCTCCTTAATGAAAACGTACATGTACAGCTTCAGGGGAGGGGGAGGGGATTTTCACTGGGAAAATGGCACAGGGAGAAATGGTTAACAAACCCTTCCCACTGCGCCATGGTCCTGATTTGCATCCCCCAACTGATGGAACTTGCCAAAACTGAGAGAAGTGTAGAAAAAGTCACCAAGGACTTCACCGTCAGTCTGCCCCAGCAACTTGTTAGTTAAATCACAGTGTGTTGCTGTAGCGCTCACAGTGTCTTGGAACACTGATAAGTTGTAGAGATGCTGTTTTCGCCCTGCGCAACAAACTGCAGGGCAAGCAGAATAATTCGGATGATGGGTAGGCAGAAATGTATCCACTACTCAGGGACATGGTGCACATGCCTGCCTACAAAGGACTGTAGAATTTTATCTTTGCAAGGCTGGTATACACTGCACATATTTGGCATAGAGCCAAAAGGCGTTAGCTGCTCTATTGTTCAACGATCTTAGCAGCATCTGCACATGCGTGACTTATAAAGCCCTGCATTCCATAAAAGTAGAACGCTTGCACATGTTTGGGGCTCACTCCATTTTTGTTTGGAGCTGGGACATGCAGCTGCATTATCTAATTGAATAAAGCTTTGTTCTTAAACTTCTTTACCTGCATTTGGCTGATGGATTGACCTAATCGGCTAGACTCGAACCCAGAACTACTTGAGCCCTTACCACAGAAGAAATCTCATCACAGACCTCCATCTTCTTGTCTACTTTGGCCCTGGGAACTAGCTATTTCACCCCCACCCCTTGAGGTATTAGCTTGTGCTCTGTGGTCAGGAAACTGGGATTTCCTGTTGCTCATATGGAAGCAACATTGGAAGCATATGCTGCCTCCATTGCGTCTGCAGAGTGCTGCCCCAGGAGGCTGTTCCAAGTGGTTCCAGAGTCTGGTCGGTCCAGTCGCTCCGGACCATGAACAGTCAAAAGCCTCCTGTGAGGCTTTAGCGAAGCACTTCGCAGATAAAATCGATCGGATTAGGAGTGGGATATCGTACGTCGTGGACACAGGGAGTGAGCGGGAGGAGGCCAATGGCCAGGACCGGTTTGTGGGATCGGTTTCGGCTTCTTCCTCTGATGAAGTGGACAAGGTGCTTTCATCTGTGAGGCCGACCACCTGCTTGCTTGACCCTTGCCCGTCCTGGCTCATCATGAGCTGCAGGGAGAGACTGGGTGAGGGGATCAAGGCGGTGGTGAATGCCTCCCTCGAGGAGGCAGTGATGCCATCAGCCCTCAAGGAGGCAGTAATAAGACCGCTTCTAAAGAAGCCCTCCTTGGATCCCCAGGATTTAAACAACTTTCACCCAGTCTCCAATTTACCATTTCTGGGCAAGGTGATCGAGCGGGTGGTGGGTGCTCAGTTGAAGGCACACTTGGATGAAGCCGATTATTTAGATCCGTGCCAGTCAGGCTTCAGGTCTGGACATGGGACGGAGACGGCCTTGGTGGATGATATGAGGAGGGCTTTGGATAGGGGCGAATGCTCCTTTCTAGTCCTCCTCGATCTCTCAGCGGCTTTTGATACCGTTGACCACGGTATCCTCCTGGACAGTCTGGAGGGGTTGGGCTTGGGAGGCACGGTATTGCAGTGGTTCCGGTCCTTCCTCTCTGGAAGGTATCAGAGGGTAGTTCTCGGGGAGGAGGCTTCGGACCCTCGGCTGCTCACTTGTGGAGTGCCGCAGGGTTCCATCCTCTCCCCGATGTTATTCAACATCTACCTCAAGCCGCTGGGAGCTATCATCAGGAGGTTTGGGGTGCAGTGTCATCAGTATGCGGATGACACGCAGCTCTACCTCTGTTTTAAGTCCTCACCGAGGTTGGCCGTTGAAACCCTGTCCAAGTGCCTGGAGTCAGTGGCTGGCTGGATGGGAAGGAATATGCTGAAGCTGAACCCCGACAAGACCGAGGTACTTCTGGTGGGGGACAAGGGAAGGTTAGGGGATGTTGACCTGGTGCTGAATGGGGTACATCTACCCCTGAAGGACCAGGTCCGCAGCTTGGGGGTCATTCTAGACTCCCAGCTGTCCATGGAGGCTCAGGCGGCAGCTGTGAGCCGGGCGGCGCTGTATCAACTCCATCTGATACGGCAGCTGCGCCCCTACCTTCCTAATCACCTGCTCCCATCAGTGGTTCATGCCTTGGTCTCCTCTCGCCTAGACTACTGTAATGCGCTCTACGTGGGGTTACCCTTGAAGACGGTCCGGAAGCTTCAGCTGGTACAGAACGCGGCGGCTCGCCTGATTAAGGGCAGCCGCCGGCGTGATCACATCACGCCAGTGCTTAAAGAGTTGCACTGGCTACCAGTTGCTTGCCGAGCCGAATTCAAGGTGTTGGTTTTGACCTTTAAAACCCTACACGGCTCCGGCCCAGCTTATCTCAAGGAGCGCCTCCAGCAACATCAAGTAGGCCGCTCAACAAGGTCTGCCACGGACGGCCTTCTCCTTATCCCATCAGCCAGAGCAGCCAGGCTGGTGGGGACTAGGAAGAGGGCCTTCTCTGTGGCGGCCCCCACATTATGGAACTCCCTCCCTAGTGACCTTCGCCATGCCCCCTCCGTGATGAGCTTCCGCCGTGCATTAAAAACATGGCTGTTCAGGCGGGAATATGGGGTGGGTTAGGTTTTTAATGAGATTTTTTATATTGTTTTAATTATTATATTTTATTGTGTTTTATTGTATTTTAATTGTACATCGCCCAGGGTGGCCGGGTGACCGGCCAGATGGGCGATTGATAAATGTAATAAATAAATAAAATAAATAAAGAAGCTAGGCTCTGGGTGTGTCCATTTTTCAAACAAGCCAAGAGTTACACATGGGTTATTTTTTGTTTTATTTTTTTGAAGCAAAGTTGTTGAAAGTTGTTTCAGTTTCTATTTGCTGGAAAACTACTGGTTTCCTGGTACCTCGAGTCAAGATAGGTGAATGTACTACTACCACCGCTCCATACCCCAGACATCCTCATGTCCCACCAGCTTTTCTACCTTTGCACTTTATGTTCAAACAAATTTCAGCCTGTCAGCATTTCTTAACTCTGGGGTGGGATATGTTTTTCAGTCTGAGGGTTAAATTGCCCCCAGGACTTCAGGGCCCACATCTCAGCAGTGGGTGTGGCCACTGCCCAAAGTGTGGGTGGAGCTACTGTTGCCAGGTGCTCCCCACACTCCTCCAAATTCTAATTCTCTCTCTCTCTCTCTCTCTCTCTCTCTCTCTCTCTCACACACACACACACACACACACACACACACTCACTCTCACTCACTCTGGGCTACCTTCACTCACACACTGGGAAAAGCAACAGGTGAGTTGCCACTCACAGCCTCCAGGAGCACTTAGAAGTGGTGGCTCCCGCCGGGTTCGCTGGCTCCTTGCCCTTCCCGGATGGGGAGGTCTGGCAGGCCGAGATCAGCCTGTGGAATGGAGGTTCTCCATCTGTGTCATTGGCCTGCAGCGCATCACCCATGGCTTTTTGTATTAACTGCAAGTGCAAGCATAGTATTTCACACAGAAGTCTTTGGCTCAGTGTTTTTTTTTTGTAAATTTTGGTAGCAGGGTGAAAAGTTCACCCTGCAAAATATTGGAATAATCTTCAGGGGTTGGTGAGTTTCTATAATTTTAGTTGCACCTTATATTTTTGCCTTTTTCCATTAATTTTTTTTGGGGTTGTATGTTAGATATGAGGTGCGCTGAGGTCCCCCCCCTTCCTTTTGTTTCTTCAATTAGTATTATTATTTATTTCATTTCTCTACTGCCCAATAGCCGAAGTTCTCTCGGTGGTTCACAACAATTCACAAAAATTACAAACAACAGATACAAGATAATAAAACACAGTATGAACTTTTTAACATACAAATTTTAAAACAATTTAAACAACTAAAAACAATTTCAACAAAATACAAGAACTGAGCTGACATAATGCTCCATCATTGCCATCAAATGCCTGGCTGGGAGTAGAGGGCAGTCTTAACCTGGTGCTGAAAAGATGACAGTGTTGATGCCAGGTGGGCCTCAGTGCAGAGATCATTCCACAATCAGATGGTCATCACCACTAAGAAGATAGATGAATCTTTCTTCAACACTAATGACAATGGGACAGCATCCTCCACTACAGTGAAGGCAGCAGGCTAGCATGGGGGTGGGGGGGCACAGGACAGGCTGCACGGTCCACAGCTCTCTCCTCCGACACCTTGCTGCCCCCTCTCAGCATCTGCCGGCTGAGGCAACTGTCTCACTTTGCCTAATGGTAGAGCCAGCCCTGCCTGGAAGTAAGCCCTACTGAAGTCAGTGTGACTTACGTCTGAGTAAATGTGCATAAGATCATGATTAAACCAGTTTTTAATCACTTGAACTACTATAGCTTCTCTCAGAGGATCCTGGGAGGTGTAATTTTGTGAGGGCCCTAAGCATCTCTGAGTTTCATAGCCCCTCATAGAACTGCAGCTCCTGTCTGGGAATTCCTTGGTAGAGTCATGACATGGAAACCATTTTATGTCTGCAGTGTAAACATGGGCTACATTCCCAGTGTTTACTGCTCTAGAAGAAATCCCCTTTATTCTATAGGCATGCAGGAGCAATTTCAAGATAGGCTCATTACAGAAGGACAACAGGGAAAATGAACAGAGGATGAACTTTTTCCTGTCTTAAATGTTCACATACACCCATCCTTATACTTTAGGTGCAAAGAGAACCACTTCTCTAACAGGAACTCACAAAGAGATGTGGAAGATGATCATAGGTATTTAAAAAAAAAAGGAAGTGGTAAAATAAGTATTAGCAAAATATTTAAACGAAACTAGTGGAATCAGCACCCATGGTAACAGAATTTCCCTAAGCTTTCCCTAAGCTGGTACTTATGAGATTTGTTTCAATCTAATGCAAATAAAATGGAAAAACCTAACCATATAATTGCTAGGAAGGGCTGTAGGCAAGCTCGAGGGCCCCTTGCTCTTGCTTTCATTCCATCTGGGCAGCAGAAGAAAGTTCTGCACCCTCTTACAAAGATGCTCAGCAGTGGCAGCTTTCTGTAGACATGATTTTGTACTTGCATTTCATTATCCAGGCACTTTGGCTCAAGAATCCATTTTGTACCAGGAAAAGCAGCAGAGCCAGAGGCTTGGAGGCTGGCAGCAAGGAGAAGAAACCCTCAGGTGGCTGCAGAGGGTCAGAATCTCATTGTCTATGTGCTTCTTCCATTCATTAAGTTAACTGGAGTTGCTCCCAAGGAACTGTGGGTGTGCTCCCAAGGAACTGTGGGTGTGTGCAAATGCCTACCTGACTGCCAAGTCACCACCAAGCCAGCCAACCCATGAAGGTACCTGTCAATTGGCCAGTCCACAGTCTTGTCAGGAAATATGCCCCAATTCTGAAGTGTTCCCACCCTCAAGGTAGATCAGCTGGTTAAAACACCAAGAATGGTCATTCTAGCACCTTCGTGAGGTATGGATGTATAAAGTGAATTTACATCCATGGTAATTAGACACGTATTACTATCAGTGTTAAGACCTTCTATTTGAAGAATGAAATCTCTAGTGTCTTTGATATAAGACCTAGAAGATGTGCCGAAAACAACAGAATGAAATTTAATAGGGATAAATGCCAAGTGCTGCACCTAGGGAGAGGAAACCAAATGCAGAGTTACAGAATGGGGGACACTTGGCTCAACAATACTACAAGTGAGAAGGATCTTGGAATTGTGGTAGATCACAAACTGAATATGAGCCAGCAATGCGATGTGGCTGCAAAAAAGGCAAATGCTATTTTGGGCTGCATTAATAGAAGTATAGCTTCCAAATCGCGGGAAGTGATAATTCCCCTTTACTCAGCACTGGTTAGGCCTCATCTTGAGTACTGCGTCCAGTTCTGGGCACCACACTTTAAGAAGGACGTAGACAAACTGGAGAGGGTTCAGAGGAGGGCAACAAAGATGATAAAGGGACTGGAAACAAGGCCCTATGAGGAGAGACTGAAAGAACTGGGCATGTTTAGCCTTCAGAAGAGGAGACTGAGGGGAGATATGATAGCACTCTTCCAGTACTTGAAGGGATGTCACACAGAGGAGGACCAGGATCTCTTCTCGATCATCCCAGTTTGCAGGACACGGAATAATGGGCTCAAGTTACAGGAACCAAGATTCCACCTAAACATCAGGAAAAATTTCCTGACTGTTAGAGCAATAAGACAATGGAATCAACTACCTAGGGAGGTGGTGGGCTCTCCCACTCTGGAGGCATTCAAGGTGCAGCTGGACAGCCATCTGTCAGGGATGCTTTGACCTGGATTCCTGCATTGAGCAGGGGGTTGGACTCGATGGCCTTGTAGGCCCCTTCCAACTCTACTTTTCTATGATTCTATGATTCTAAGAAAGAAATCCAAATATTGTGCTAGGGGTTCTAAAATGGAATTAGAGCCCGAAACAATCGGTCTGCCTGGAGGTGGAAAACCCTCTTTATGAATTTTGGGTAGAATATAAAACACTGGTGTTCCGGGTGAGTCTTTCTGAAGAAAAGAAGGACGGCCACTGGTCCTTTGCGTGAGCTTGGGAGTTAATGGGTTAACTGGAGCTGTGAAAACCCTCTGCAAGCGGCTCCTGTGCATTTAAATTGTAGCTGCTATACTTTGACAGCTGAATGAGCGTGAAATTGACAAGAATACGGACTTGTGAATAGTATGTTTAATGAAGCGTATCAAAACAAACAGATAAGGACTCAACTATGAATACAGCAGAGTTCATAAAGATCAATGAGGCGTGCAAACCCCACTCCAGATCTGAGCTCTCAGCTAGCAGAGGCAGAGAGCAATATGCAGCATCCTGGAGTTACCTTGTTTCCTTGAAAGCGAGTCCCTAGAAGCCTTGCCACTTGCTAGGCATTATCAGGCATGTTACCCCGGGGTTGATTCCCGACCGTAGCCGGTATGGTCCGTGCAGTCCTGCACCCAGTGGTCAACAACCTTGTCGGGGCTTTTCCCCTCTTGTACCTCTTCCCTCGCTCCCCCCTCCCTTCTCGCTTCCCCTCCCTTCTTGCTGTCAGAGAGATCTGGTTCTTCCTGCTGGTTCTTCGGTGCCCCCTGGGTGCTTGACAGTACTTGGCAGCTCTTTGAGACTGCCAGGCATCCTGGTGCCCCCCTTGTGCTTGAGGGTGCTTCACAGCTCATTGCGGCTGTCAGGGGAAGTTACTGGGGGGGGGGTATGTAGATGGATCCTATTGAGGTGAATGTAGATGAAGACTGATGCAAATGACTGCTCGGAACTGGGCTGTTTCTGCCCTAGCCAGAAGCTGCCTGTTGCAGTGGGGTGTGTGTGTGTACTTGGACTGGCTTTCTCTTCACAAGAAGCAATCCGCTGGTTGATGTATCCTAAGGAAACAGCTTCTTGTACAACAATCTTTATAATAAATTGAATGTCTGCAGTAGGATCTTTTTTCAAAGGTAAGTAAAAGGAGGACTGGGTAAGTTGGCACATAACTTCATGATAATAATCTTTTTTGTTCAGGAGCACAATCGCCCCTCCTTTATCAGCAGGTTTGATAATAATATCCTTATTGTCTGAAGTGGTATTTAAGATATTACGTTCTTTCTTGGATACATTATTCCAATAAGAATGAGAAGATTGTTCTAATAAGGTGAGATCATGAAGAACCACACGTTCAAAAGTTGTAATGTCTGGGCTATTAACAACAGGAACAAATTTGGAGCAAATTCTAAATGGTGTCGAATCAGAATGAGGGGCATCACCCAAAAATTGTTTTAATTTAAGTAATCGAATTAGTTTAAATAAATCCACCCTGGTGTTGAAGGAATTATATTGCGGAGTGGGAACAAATGACAAACCTTTATTCAAGAGACAAAGTTGTTTCTTACTTAAATTAAATGATGACAAATTAATAACTATATTTGTCTCTTTCTGGGATTTGTGAACTGATATGCTCCCCTGTTGCGATTTCAATGAGAGCGTCGGGGGAGTGGATCCTGTTGAAAAAAGTGTTGTTGACCCATACGCACGTCCTCTCTACTAGAAACATCAGATGAATCACTTGGCACATTACTATAATCTGTATCAGAGGGAAAGCTAGACAATTTTTGGAAGTGAACCTTACGAGAGGTTTTGGACCATGATTTACTTGCTTATCGTTCCAATCTAAAAATGTTAAAAATTAAACAGTTTAAAAGGGATGAACTTGATTATGCCAATGAGAATGTCTATCCATGGTTGAAGGCTAAAACAATCGGCTGGCAACCAGCACACTGATGGGGGCAACCAGTCCCACGTTGGGCCATGATAAGACTAGCTAGGCCAAAAAGGGAAACAGGGCTGCTGTGCTAGGTCTGAAGAAGCCTGGGCACTTGCCCAACATCCAGGCAATTGACCAGCGTGGGCCCACAAGCGAAAATAGGCTGAGTCACCATCCCTTCCACATGCCCCAAACAGACTGGGCCAGACACCACAGGAACACCACGCTGAACTGTCTTCTTCTCCGCCAGATTGCACTGAGGCCCAAGGAATTTCCCAAAATTTAAGGAGATAGGATATCCAGTTACAAAACTGTCATCTTGCCTAGTGTGCCCTGAGAACTAGGTGTTTCCCTCCCCCAATTCAAGGTGTTAGATAGATCATGTGCTCTGTTGTCAGAAAGCAGGAATTTCGTGTTGCTTATTATGCAGGGAGCTAGGCTCTGGCTGTGTCCGTTTTCTGAACAAGCCACGGGTCTGACTCATTTATTTATTTATTTATTTATTTCTTATATTTATTAATCGCCCATCTGGGTAAGTTGGCACATAACTTCATGATAATAATCATGCTATATGCTCAGCCGCAGCATGAGTTTCAAATGGTGGAAAAAGAAATGAACACTCTCTAAACCAGCTGTTCCCAACCTGGTACCCTCCCAGCTGTGTTGGACTACAACGCCTATCATTCCCAGCCACCATAGCTAGGAATGATGGTAGCTGTAGTCCAACAAGACTGAGAGGCTACCAAGTTGGGGAAGGCTGCTCTAAGGATTGTTTCTTTACCCTATCCTACTTTGTTGTACTGGAAATGTAGTAAAAAACCCTGCCTGAAGCCCTGGAGAGCCATTGCTCCCAGTCAGTGTTAACAATGCTGGGCTTGATGGATCCATGGTCTGACTCAGTATACGGTGGATTCCTAGGTTCCTTCCTAGTACAGTCATGCCTTGGATTGAGAGCATAATTCGTTCTGGAAACGTGCTTGTAATCCAAAACACTCTTATATCAAAACGAAATTCCCCCAAAAAAATTTGTACAGAGATTTTTAATTTAAGCCATACTACAGTACTTGTATTGCAAGACGTCGCTTGTATATCAAGTCAAAAATTTTTAAATAAATATTTAAAAATTTGCTTGTCTTGCAAAACGCTCTCAAACCAAGTTACTTGCAATCCAAGGTATTACTGTATGTCATCATCTGTGTTAGTTACTGGCACCTCGATTGCCCCCTCCCTCTGCAGCCACCTTTGCCACATCCCACATGGTTCTGCAGGGTCCCCAGGCCCTCAGGATGGGCTTTTCAGGGGACGCGTGCAACTGATTATATGAGTGAAGTTCCCCCTGTGTTTCTCTGGATCCAACACCATGTTTCTAATTATGTAAACACAACTGCCAGTTGGTGAATTGTGGCATTTCTGCTAGTGTTTGTTTAAGAGTTCACTGAACAGCATTGATACGCTTTTTCCTCTTCTGTTCACGGTTGTTTTCGGTGCAAGCCATACATCCCCCCCCCCGTTAACATGTGTCCAGAGCACTGTCTGGTTCAGTTTTATCGGATGAGTTTCAGTTGCTGAGGCCTGAGGATGTGGATAAGGTGCCTGGCGAAGTCCGGTCGACCACCTGTGTGCTCAACCTTTGCCCTTCTTGGCTTATTTCATCTAATAGGGAGCAGATGTCTGACTGAGTCCTGGAGGTTGTAAACTCCTCCTTGGGAGAGGGAGTGGTGCTGCTGGCCTCTTTAAAGCAAGTGGTAATTTGGCCACTCCTGAAAAAGCCTAACCTGGACCTGGATGATGTTAGCGATTATAGACCAGCAGCCAACATCCCCTTCCTGGGCAAAGTGCTTGAATGGGTGGTTACTAGCCAACTCCAGGCACTCTTGAATGAAACTGATAATCTAAACCCATTTCAAACAGGCTTCATATCTGATTCTGGAATGGAAATTTCCTTGGTCGTCCTGTGGGATGACATTTCCTGAAAGAGGGAGAGGGGGTTAATAAATATAACCTTATTGATTTTCCTGGACCTCTCAGCAGCTTTCAATACCTTTTGACCATGGTATTTTTCTGGATAGGTGGTCTGGGTTGGAGGCACTGTGCTGCAGTGATTCCGCTCCTAGTTGGATGGCCGATTTTGGAAGGTGGTGTTGGGGGATTATTGCTCTTGGCAGCTATGCTATGGGGTTTCACAGGGCTCTGTTCTATCCCCCATGCTGTTCAACATCTACATGAAACTGCTGGGGGAGGTTATCTGGGGGTGTGGGCTGAGGTGTCGTCAATATGAAGATGACACCCAGCTTTAACTCTCTTTTTGATCAAATCCAGATGAGGCAGTGGCTGTTCTGAATCAGTGCCAGGGGGGCTTGGTAATGGACTGGATGAGGGCCAGCCAGCAAACTGAGAATCCAGATAAGGCGGAGGTCCTGTTAGTGGGTGGTTTGTTTGCCCATCTAAATGATGTTCAACCTGTTCTGGAGGGGGTGGCACTCCCCCTAAAGGATCAGGGTTATAGTTTGGGGGTGCTCTCTGTTGGGGATTGCCAAAAGACCTGGGAGAGGATATTGTGATATATTATCTCTCCCCTCTTGCTTTTGCAAACACAACAGAGTATACCCAACTACAAGCGAAAAACGTGTGCATGCGGAGCTGCTGGTTAAAGCAGGGCTGTGCATTTAGTTGATACAGACTGTCCCTTTTGGACAGGCTGGATCTTCACCTGGTTTCCCCCTTTACACTACCAATAAGACAAACAGTCTTTTGGAGGTTAAAAACAGAGTTTACTCACTCAGATCTTGCAGATTGGATACAGGCAGGTTTAAGAATGTATTTACAGTTGTGCAGGAATCATATGGTAGTCGACCTGTTCTGAACTTGGGAAAAGTTCAGAACTGCAACTCGGCTACATCTTCAGACATGTTGTTCCTACAATTTCATGGCTCCGACTGTTTTCCCGGGGCAGGAAGAGAAGGTGACTGGTTACGCCCACATCCTGCACCAGGAGGTCTGGGTAATGTCCACAGGGTCTCTGCTCTAGGATGCAGAGACTCTGTGGTCCCAATTACATCATGCACCTATGCATGGCTTGAGGTTTTGACTGTTCATTCCCAACATACCCCTTCTCAGACAAAACAACATGCATCAGTATACATTTTATTGTCCCACCCACAGTCCCATCTTGACACGAAATTTCTGGAAACTCTCCTTGGGCAGGGGTTTGGTCAGGATATCCGCAGTCATCTCCCCTGTAGGACAGTACATTAGTTCGACCAGTCCCTTTTGGATGGCTTCTCGAACGAAATGGTACTTGGCCCTGATGTGCTTTGTCCTGGCTTGGAACTTCTCGTTGTGCGCCAGCTTCAGGCAACTCTGGTTGTCCTCCATCAAGCGAAAAGGTCCCTTGCGCACTAACCCAAAGTCCATAGTTAGTTCATCCAGCCAGGTCATCTCTCTGCACGCTTCTGATGCTGCAACGTACTCAGACTCTGTTGAGGACAAAGCTACACAGTTCTGTTTATAACTGGACCATGTGATTGGGCCATTTCCAAACAAAAATACAAACCCACCCGTGGATTTGCTATCAGTGATGTCCCCAGCCCAGTCAGCGTCCGAGTATCCCACCAGCTCTGGGTTCCCCTCAGCTGGCAGCTTCAGTTTACAGTCCGCAGTGCCCTTCAGGTAGCGAACCACCCTTTTAACACCCACCCAATCGCGTTCAGTGGGGCAGCTTACCTTTCTGCTCAGTAAACCCACCGCATTTGCAATGTCGGGTCGGCAAGTAGTACTCAGGTACAGCAGCTTGCCTATGGCGGACCTGTAGTGGTTGCCCTCGGGTAGTGGCTTTGACTCTTCCTGATTTTTCAGGAAATCTGTGCTCATGGGTGTACAAACTGGGTTTGCGTTCTGCATCTCCATACTGTCGATCAGTTCAATGATCTTCTGTCTCTGGCTCAGCAGAAAAGATCCATCCTCTTCTCTTGCTATCTGGATCCCCAGGTAGTACTGCACCTTTCCTAGCTCCTTGACCTCCACGTCTTTGCTCAGCTGTTTCACTACATGTGTGTATTCCTTTTCACTGGCTGAAGCAATTATCAGGTCATCAACAAATGCGAGGATGTATGAATACTGTCCATTAGTACATTTTGTGTACAGACATTTGTCAGCTTTACCCTGTTTGTACCCAAGTTGGGTCAGCATTGTATGTAGCTTGGCATTCCAGGCTCTGGCTGCCTGCTTGAGTCCATAAAGCCCCTTCTGAATCCGGCAGACTAAATGGGCTTGGTGAGGCTTGATGAAGCCCTTGGGCTGCTTCATATATATCTCCTCAGAGATTTCGCCATACAAAAATGCTGTCTTTATGTCTACGTGCCAGACTTCCATCCGCCTTGAAGCTGCAATGCTTAAGAGTGCGCGGATGGTGCTATATCTCACAGTTGGGGCAAATGTGGAGTCGTAGTCCTCTCCATATTTCTGGCTAAATCCTTGGGCGACGAGCCTAGCCTTGTAACGCTGTACTTCCCCTTCTGCCCCGTGTTTAATTTTGAAAGTCCACTTACTTCCAATGGCCTTTTTGCCGGGTGGCAGTTCTGTGAGAGTCCAAGTTTTGTTTTGATGCAGAGCTTCCATCTCCTCTTCTGCAGCTTTTCTCCAGAGACTTGCTTCAGGGGCTGGCATCTCCCCTATCTCCTCCCACGTGGAAGGTTCTCGAGGTAGTGCCGACCCTGCGAGGTAGGACAGTTTAAGTGGTGGCACGCCCCTGTTGGAACGAGATGAGCGCCTAACCTGTGGTTCTGGAGCCTCCTCAGGTTCCTCGTCTGTCTCCAACTCCGGCATATCCACATTACTGTGGTCCTCTGGGTCTCTGGTGCTGCAATCCCACCCGTGGATTTGGTGACCGGCCAGATGGGCGATTAATAAATATAATAAATAAATAAATAAATAAATCAGGATCCTGGTCCTCCGTGTCTTCTTCCTGTTCATGGCCTGTAGAGGGGGCTATGACATTGGAAGCTGGTTGCACAGAGCCAAAAGTTATCGGCGGGAAGCATATTAGTTCTTGTGTGTCCCCTTCTGATTGACCAGAAAAATCTATGACACTTCCTTTGATGTTAGCCTTGCTGGTTTCATCAAAATGAACAACATGCTTTGCCCTAACCTGCCCTGTCTTTAGATCCATAATTCGGCAGCCTTTCCCTCCAGACGCATATCCCACAAGGATGCCTTCTTGCGCTCTGGAGTCAAGCTTGTGCCTATTTTCTTTGGGAACGTAAGAATAGGCAACACTACCAAAGACACGGATGTGTGACAAGTTGGGAGTTTTCCCGTGCCAAAGTTCAAAAGGTGTATGTGTGGCTCCTTTTGTAGGCAGCCTGTTCTGGAGATACACTGCATTTGCTGCTGCGTCTCCCCACATGCTCTGGGGCAAAGATGCATCTTTCAGCATGCATCGTGTCATCTCCATAATGGATCTGAACTTTCTCTCAGCTACAGAATTTTGCTGGGGAGTGTATGGTACGGTGGTCACATGTTTAATCCCTTCCTGTCCCATAAGGGCCTCCATGTCATGTGAACAATATTCCGATCCATTGTCAGTCATCAGGACTCTTGGACTCTTCTGGAACATGTTTTTCACCATGGCAATGTATATTTTGAACATGTCCAGCACTTGGCTCCTTTCCTTTAGAAAATAAGCCACACAGTATCTGGAAAAATCATCTATGAAGATTAGTATGTACCTATTCTTCCCTAGTGAGGGAATGTTCATTGGACCACACACATCACTATACACTAGATCCAGCACTCCAGTGCTTCTTTGCTGATTGCAGGGAGAGAAAGATGGTTTGACTGCTTTTTCAGTCAGGCAACTTATGCACATGGTTGTGGGCGGTGCACCTTGGCTTATTTCAACTCCCCTTGCAAGCTCTCCTTTCTGCAAGTCCAGAATTGCCTTTATGCTTCGGTGTCCAAGCCTCCTGTGCCACAACTCAGCGTTGGCATCTTCCTTCCGGTTCGTGGACGCGGCTTTTGCTGATTGGGGCTCTGAAAGAGTAACCTCAAAAGCGCCATTGGTTAGAACCGCTTGGGCATACACTTTCCCATTCTTGATTACTTGGCATTGTCTATTTTTAAACACCACCTCAAAGTTCTTTTCAATTAGCACTGGCACGCTTAACATGTTGCAATTGAATTGGGGTACATACAGAGCTTTCTCCATGAAGTTCTGCCTCACTTCGTCTCCCACTTTGCACCTCAAGGTTCCTGATCCTTGGCCTTGTGCCCTAATGATTTTTCCATCCGCGATTTGGATGTCCCCATTTTGCGAGGAATCAAATTTTTCAATGTCCATAAAGAACTCCTTATTACATGAGAAGTGGGACGATGCGCCTGAGTCCAAAATCCACTTGCTGGACTTGTCCTCTCTACCCCTTGCTGACAAGCTCATTTCCTGTGACAGAAAATTACTCTCAGGGCTGCCTTTCTTTTCCTGTTTCTGTTCTGAAGAGTGGGGCTTCTGACCCTTGGGAGCATTGCAAGCCCTGGCCATGTGTCCCTGACCACCACAGTTAAAGCAAACCACCTTCTTTGGTGTGGCTTTGGTTTTCTTCTGGGGCTTAGACACATAGTTGCAGCCGCTTTCCTTTGCACCTCTATTTGGGGACTCATCTCCCCTCTGCTCACACTCCTCCTTCAGGTAGGCAATTAGCCTCTTGAGAGTTAAATCCTCTCTCCCATCCATGAGGGTGGCGAAGGTTTTAAACTTGGGTCCCAGTGACCCCAGG